>VSJF01000008.1:0-1200000 GCA_009739215.1 Floccularia luteovirens
TGTGTTCTCATCGGGACCGGGAAATATGACAGCGACTTCTACATAGCCTGTAGTGAAGCAGAATTTATTCCAAGACTGGAGCATTCCAGAGCGAAAATCCAAAAGATGGTTTTCTGCAGCGGTAAATGGGGCGGTTGAATTTGGAGTAAGGCCGGTTTCGGTAGTGCCGGACCAATCCATTGTGATGACAAGGGCGCCGTCTCTTGTAGTGACCTGTTGGGGGTCGTACCATTCTTGATCTGCGGTAGCACCGTACCAGAGATCAGCAGCTTCCCAGAAGGGATCGTCGCCTGGATAGAAGGTTCTACCAGGGGTGTTGAACTCGTCTGAGAAGACGAGCTCATATTCCATGCCATCAGAACCGGTATATTGTTTTGCGGGATCTGGAGTTTCTTTGTCGATAAGGTCGGGCATTTGGAAGAGGACAGGAGCTTGACCTGTTTTTTGATATAAGAGGAGGGAAAGACTGGAGAGAGAAGAGGAAAAAATACCGGTGTTATTGATCCTAATGTTACCACCTATGCTATCAAACCTTTCTCTATTCCTAAAGAATCCGAGGACTGGATAAAATATGAATAGGCAGAGGAGAGCGGTGATAAGAGCTAGGAGGACGGAGACATTTGCAAGACCTCTCCAAGGAAAAGAGCCATTGTGGGAGTATTTTGGATCGCTGCCTGCGGGATCATGCAGAAAATCTTCTTCGTCTGGAGGATCTAGCTCGTCTAGAGCAGGATCGTATGCATAGGGAACAAGGAGACCATGTGGAGAGGGACGACCGGATGGATACTTGGAGTCTGAAGAGAGAGAAATGAAGCTGTCACCGGAAGAGGATGCGAGACTGTCACGAGCAAATTTTGGGGGGAGGAGATTCTCGCGGGGAGTGGTGGGATCATCAGCAAAGCGATAAAGAATCATGGAACCACGAGTAGAGAGAGTAGGAGGGGGATGAGAAGAAGGGTCGTCTAGAGCGAGCTTGTGAAGGAGAGTGCTGGCGCGGGAAGCGGGACGAGTTGAAAATGGATTGGAAGGGTTTAGGGGGGAAGAGACAAAAGAACCGGTGGAATGAGAACGATGAGGAGGAGAGGAATGCATGCTAGAAGACGACAGCAATCTCGAGTCTTCGCTACTTGGATCAGAGACAGCGGCCATGAGAGAAACACTGAGAGAGTCGAGTATTCTTTGTCATGTAACACAACAACGTGACATGCCTCTCTTCCAAGACGTCGTCTATCATCTAATTCCACCAACAGATATCATTCTAAAACGTCAACTCGACAACAACGCTGCTACTCAAGCTCAAGACATTCAACATGCTACACACGTCATCTCTCACTCCAATCACTTTGATGGTTGCCAGAATCTCCCAAATCATGTCCATCTAGTATCAGTATGTCTCCTTCCGCTTTCCCTCTACTCCGTCTAAATTATCTATAATAGCCTCAATGGGTCTCTCGCTCTGTCTTCCTTGAGAAAATCCAACCGTATCTATCTCTTCTTTCCACCCTTATATATCCCCTAACCACCACAAAAGGCCCCAGTTTTATTCCACAGACCCTGCCATGATATTTTCCAGTGTTGTCGCCTGTGCTGCAGAGGTACTATTTCCTCCATCTCCTTACCACAATCCACCCTCACCCTTCCACAGCTTCCTGTTCCTGATCTCGAAGTCCTCTCAGCAGGCATCACCGCCCTTGGCGGCCAGTGGCGTATGGGTCTTACAAAAGAGGTCACAATCCTCTTTGCCACCTCCAAATCATCCCACAAATATGCCACCGCCTTTGAATTTCAACCCATCACAGGCGTCAAGGTCCTTCTTCCCCACTATTTCGACGACTCTGTCAGACTTGGCATTCGCAATCTTGACACCACTCCTTATGCTTGGCCCGATCCTCCCTTGCTAAAATCCCCTAACCAACAACACGAGCAGAAGAAATCTCCCATCGATCAAGACCCCGTCAAACGAAATCTCTTTTCCACAGCAACCCAATTCACTCCCGACTTTGGTTCCTCTGACCTCCCTCTCAACATTCCAAAGAAATCCAAATCTGTCTGGGATGGTCGCAAGATTCTCCTCAGTTGCTCTCTGCAACTCCACGCCGGCAGACGCGACGCAGTAGAAGTCGGTATCAGGCGAGGTGGTGGTCATGTCGTCAACTTTCATCCTGCTGATGATTCCGACTCCACGTCGTTACAGCTCGAAGAGGCAGAGCACGTTGATGAATGCGACATTCTCATAACCCGCTGGAGGTCAGGCAAGTCCTACACTCGCGTAAGTATCTACCTATCCCACCTCGACCAACTAACTCATTCTACCCAAGGCGTTCAAGGCTTCAAAAACCATCGGCACTCTCGCTTGGCTGTTCCACGTCCAACATACTGGAGTCTTGACACAACCTCTTGATCAACTACTCCACTACCCCATACCAAAGCGCCCAGTAGATGGCTTCAGCGCTCATGTCAGTCCTGCTAGCTGCTTACTTTCTCTTACTCAGGCTCTCTATATAGGAAATCACAGTCACCAACTACACTGGAGAGGCTCGAGAGTATCTCAAAAAGCTCATCACCACCATGGGCGCCACTTTTACACCAAACATGTCTGGTCACAACACCGTCCTAATAGCCGCCTAGTAAGTCTGGGTCCTTTATTGTCCCATCCCCATGTATCCATTATTTCCCAGTATCTCTGGACAGAAAACCACAAAGGCAGTATCATGGTCGATACCAATCGTCAACCACACTTGGCTCGAGGACTGCTTCGTTCAATGGCGGAACCTCACTGTGGCAACCGAAAAATACATCTTGTTCACCCCCGGCGTCGATTTCAGCACCTTATTGGGTGAACGCGGTATCGGTGCACGTGTCATGGATTTTCTCGAGGAAGCTGAGCAAGAATTGGAAGAAAAGATGGCTGCCGCAAACCCGGTGGTGCCAGAAGTAACAGTACAAAATGTAGTCATGGATACGGAACGAAACAACAACAACAGCAGTGAGAAACCCGACGATGACCAGGTTGTTGTACCGCAGAAAAAACTGGTGCGAAGAGTCACAATGGACAGTGTCAGCCTCCCCGCTACGCATAGTGAAACTATCAACCCGTCCCCGAAAGCTGCCAAAGGACTGTTGAAGTCTACTAAAGGCGACGCGAGCACGAGGGTGAAACGAAAATCAAAGCCGAACCCTATCACTGAAAGCGATAGTACAAGTAATGATCTTGTTATTGTCGTAAAGAAGAAATCCAAGGGAAAACACAAGTCGCGTCCCCAAGAGTCCGATAGTAGCGACAGCCAGATCTCTTTGCCAGAATCTCTGCTTCAGCGTTTTGCTAAAAAGGAACTCAAGAAAAAGGTGGAATCAAAGCTGACATCACCCGAGAAACCTGCCACCCCAGCCACCCCAGCAAGTTCGTCAAAACGTGTAGTAACTGCCGTCTTGCCTACGTCTGTGGATAACAAGGGTACAGAAGATAGTCCAAAGAAAATGCCAACTCGAACGGAAAGTTTGCGTGTCACTGCAGGAGAACAGGCAAAGTCACCTACCACGCGTCTGGCTGTATCAAAGAGAAAGCCTCGTGATGTCCCTCCACCACTTAGTTCCTCTCCTACGCCGATACCATCAGACCCTCCCCCCCGCAGAAGTGCAGCTACAAGGGCTACGCAAAGGCTGCGAGATGAAATAATGCCAGATGTGGTGAATTTCGAGCAACAAATGAAGAAATCCAGAAAAAGTACCTCTGGAATGGCACATTTTATCACTCAAGACGTTGAATCCAAAAAAAAGGTTCATGCGCAAAATATGAGCGACGTAGAAAGTGAGGACAAGGAAGATACGGCTCCACCGCATAATTCGAAACGGAAAGTCAATTCCACTAATGTCGAAAGTGAGGACGAAGAGAGAACAACGAAACGCCGCAAGACAGAGTCTGGGCAGAAGAAAGGGAAAGGGAAGAAAGTCTTCAGGGAAGAGCCAACAGATGGCCACGGCAGACGCGAGTGAAGCCGAAGACGAAACAGCGCTCGTTGAAGTCCCCGCGCCAAAGAAAGGCAGAAAGTCGATGATGGTGAATGAAACAGACGCGAGGTACATCCTTTATCCCTGTCTAAATCTTTCTATTTACTTTGCAGTTCTGCCAGTGTTATTAGATTGATGACAACGCAAGTCAGTTTACCAGACCATGTCATGAAGGTATATTTTCTTTTCTTATTTCAAGTATATGATTTTCATGTCCTGTAGGTCCTCATGAATCTCGGTGTAAAGACGACGACACGGACTGCGGAATGTACACACCTAGTTGTGCACAGTCTAGTCCGTACCGAGAAATTCTTGTGTGCACTAGCTGCAGCCCCATTTGTGCTGACAGAAAAGTGGGCACTGGACTCTGCTGCCGCGAAAAGATTGTTGCGTGAGTTTTCTAACCCGATTACTTTTTGTACTTGTTATATAATTAGGATTATAGCGGAGAAAAATTATCTGCTAAACGATAAAGTGGGAGAGAAAAAGTTCGGTTTCAAACTTTCTGAAGCTATCGAAAGGGCAAAGACGCATCAAGGGAAATTGTTGCAAAACAAGACGTTCTATGTAACTGCGAAGGTGCCTGTTGACATCAAGTTATTGAAGAATGTAGTTTCTGCATGTGGTGGACAGGTGCGTTATTTATGCTCTCTGCCGAGGTTAGAGACCTCACCTCTTTTTGTAGATTACAACACAAACGCCAACCGTTCGCATCATCGGTGCGAATCTGGACCGTCACGTTATCTCATGTTCAGCAGATATATCAACATGGCGACCTCTTGTTGCACAAAACATCCCAATATATACCCAAGAACTGATCCTGACTGGAGCATTGAAACAACTAGTTGAATGGGATAACAAGTTGTATAGGGTTTCAGAATCATTGTGAAATGTTCTATATTGTTATTTTTTGTTTTTGTCTTATGAGGTATTTGTCAAAGTCTTTTTGTTTCTGGTGCTGAGATGAGTCCTTCCGTTATATTTTGATAGTGATGTCGAGTGGAAGAAGATGCGGAGGATTCTTGCTAAATAGTAACGTTACACATGTCTTCCCAACCACAACACAATTCACTCAATTTGCCTATATGAAATGAAATTTCATCACAGCTGCGATGATTATAACAAAGAATACAAGTCATACAACAATCGCAGCCTTCATAATGCAAAGGCCGCATCCTTATCTTTACAGTAATCCCGATGCAGAGAAGGATGCCTGACCTGGAACACAACTACATACTACCAATGCAAACTGGTTACTAGACCTGGACGATGCAAGCTTGGAGGGTTAGTGTTAAACTTGATCAAAACTAAAACTCAACCACGACTTTCACATCCATTAAGGTTAAGCGTTGAAAACCAGCTTGTATTAGATCTAATGATCCGGCTGAGTTGCACTGGTCAGCATGAAGACACTGCCTCTAATCGCCACTCATGTATAACGTAATAATGCATAGAGTGGCAGTGGTACAACGTTTTTACACGTAAGTTGTCCTTTGTCACTTCCAAGTATCAATACCACGCATATGTATGCAGGACATCAAAGCATCATACCAAGACCTTATAAAGCCCTATCGATCATCAACAATAAGGCTATGATTTGAAGCGCTAAACTTGAGACATATAACTACCCTGTCCAGGCAATAAAACAGTTATAATTGACCAGTTCCATGACAGATCATCCCAACAACCATCGTGATACTACTACGACAAGTACAAATGTCTCCCTCCGCCAGCGAGTTTCTGCGTCCTTGTCAGGGCGGGATGCAAACAGACATTCCCTGATATGCAGTTCACGCTACACTCATAAGAGTGTCAGTTTCAGTACCCGACCGTGGATACTTTCTATAAAAGATAATCCACTTCCACCTCTACCAAAGCTAATGTACGATTCGCCGCAAACCCCTGAATTGTGGACGGAAATGCAACACAGCCATCCACACACCACCCAAATACTGAGTTCTATCGAAGTAGACACACTGGACGACGAGGATGAGGAGTATATGAACATTGCGATGGATGATCCAGGTTTGAATGAGGAGGCTTACGTCACGGAAAACATGGGTAAGGTAAGACGTGTATCGAGCGCCCTCAAGACAAGATCGAAAAAACTCGTCGATGGCTTACTGAAAGGGTTAAGGGGTTTCACCAAGACGTTTTCCCGGTACAACAGTGGTCCCGGTAAAGAAGGTAGCGAGGGGTCGGTGAGCAGTGGAAGCAGTCGAGAGGCATTTACTCTTCCAAGATATATTTCGAACCCCCCGACACCAGTGGCTTGAATCGTTGGCTATGGAAAGTCGGACGACTGGCCATCCTATACCGGACCAGTATGAGATGACACCCCCACAGACCATTAAACAGACTCCACCTCCTGACGCCATGCACCACAGAGGAAGTCGGAAATTTGGAGGCTCTTCATCATGGGATGTCAAAAAAGGGAATGACAGAAGGTCATCCTGCTCCCAGCCTAGCAGCAATGTATCCCATCCTCAAGATGAGGCAATCTTGGAAGATGAAAGAGCTAAGACCGGATATCAAGAAGAGATCAAGTCGAAAATGGGAACTCCACCCCTATCGACCAATAACAGAAAGAATTCATATGCTTCTCAAGCAGTACAAGCAGGAACAAACTGCATCTCGTACCTATCTCAAGGTGTCCAAAGAGAAACAGTTGCTCGTATTTCAACCAGCAAAGTATCGAGTACAGAGCCAACGACCAAGTTCATGCCCGTGCCTCCAGAAGTTACTGCAGAACAGATTCAGCCCCCTACACTCGTTCCCTCACTTCCAGCAGACAGTACAGGAGTATCGGGTCTTGTATCTCCCACCTCAATATGGCGTAGCACCGTAGCCACATCCGTGTCTTCTCAATCTACATGGGGTGCAGAAATCAAAAATCCCGTATTCCTTTTTTTCTACTCCTTGTATCGTATGCCTTGGATTTCCCGCGAACGCGTAACAATAGACTACTACCCTGGCCGAAGAGGCGTTCCGAAACGTTCAGCGGTATCATGGTATAAAAGGAACAGAGGTGTAAGGAGCGCACAAGACCTGTTGAGTGCTCGCACAGAAAGCATAGCGACAAGCGCAGGCACTCATCGAACATCAATCGTTTCTGTTATCCCAAGGAGGTCTGAGAGAGCGACAAAGCACCATATATACAGATACGGACATGAGATCGGGAACAATCAGAGAAGGCACAAACATAAGCGGCGCAAAACAATACGAACTGCAGCTTCGTGCGATGTCCATAAGTGGTGCACATGTGGAATGGACCAATCCATCCCGCCCATTTATCCTTATCCCCTTCCTTATCTTGCGTGCGCACCACAAGGAGTTCCTTCGCCAGCACCCCCGCAATTAGACGTACCACAAGCGCAGGCGGGGGCGTTTAGGGTTAATACTGGTGTTACTCCTGGTGCCCATTCTCCCTCTGCGCAGACCTAGGCGGTATTCTCATAAAGGCCCCACATTTCTACATGGATACCCACCAGATCCCGTTGCGTTTGGCCATTACCATGTGCCTTACCAGAACATGCCACCATTACCAACAATCACACCTGTGTACATGTTGCAAAAACAGCATTTATCGGCGCGGAATTCCGCAAATGGTCCTTCAGCAAGTACTGGTGCGGGTGCAAAAAGCGCGCCAGCCGAGGTTCCATTATCATCATTTGTGCCAGATCATGGCAAGTTTTCGTCGACAATGCCCGGAGGCCTTGGTGCTGTTGGTGAGGAGCCAAATCCTGGGGCGGAAGCAGGCGGCGATACTGGAACAGGCACCCGTAGGACGAGGGACGCATACTAGGTTATTGCTGGACGTTTTGAGTTTGGACCTGGGTTCAAATATTTGATTGTAGTGAACACTATAGAAACTCACCCATGTACATACTTGTTATCATAATGGAAACATAAAATATATATTTATCCGGGTCCGTCGTAAATTTAACCCATAAGTATATTGTTGATACTGTAAAAGAGTCCGCGAACCAAACTCGGTTCAACCCCATCATGTCTTCAGACCAGCAACAAAACCTCCACCCTTTTGCCTTTTCAACCGCTAAACTGGAGATCATTTCTTCAGGAAATATTGACATTGAAGAAGAGGCTAGACTCTACGACGAACTATATGACCCTTCCTCCTCAACTACACAAAGGCTTAACACATCATCCCCAGGACCCCCTTCGATCTTCTCGAAAGATATATACCTCGGTGACAACTCTGGCTCCTCTTCTCCCGCTTTCGCTAGAGATGTCCGTATAAGTGGTTGGACAAACGTTGGTGATGTCAATACAAGTAAGAGTCCAACTTTGAAACAGGGTATTGGGATAGGTGGCGGTGCCTATGTTGGTTAGTTTTTTAATGGATTTTATGGAGGCCGTAGTGATTGACATCAAACAGTTTATGATTGTGTTATTACCACCAAAGAAGGTACGATGATCCACGCGCACAAACGATATTCAGCGTTCTTGGATCTCAACGAAATTCTCTATAAAACTCTTCCAGTAATTACACTCTTCCTTTTCCCTCTCCTTTTCGCTTACCAGTATCTTCTATAGCGTAATCTATTACCCTCAATCCCACCTCTACCTCCAAAGGCACCTTTTGCTCGTTTCAGACCTGTATTTTTGGATCGAAGACGTCGGTTGTTGCAGTACTGGCTCGCCAGTATTCTACTACACCCCGAGTTGGGTGCTTGCCAGGCAGTCAGAAACTGGGTTATGGATTAGTTTTATGTATTTATTTTACATAATTTTATGTTGTCACTCACTCTCGAATCAAGATACTTATCTGCTGTTTCCACGCCTGACGTCATTAACTACAAACTTCAAAACCGTGAATCGATTTTAAACACTCTCATTCTCAAACCACCATCTTCTCCAAGTTAACATATAATACCATGTCAAATAGCAACGGTTCTCCTCCCTTTGACCCGGCGAGTGGTAATATATCCATGTTTACCCCACGACGTATCCCCACTTTCCAATACACCGTCCAGAACATCATTATCTCTTTAGCCACCATTGCTTCTGCTGTCTCTTCCCTACTCCTTACATGCTTCGTCGCCCTGCCTTTGTCAATCATCCGGGTGTTTCTTCCTGAAACCATGCTTTCTCTGTCTGAAACGGCAGGAAAACCTTCTCAGGATAATTATCCAAGAAATCCCGTCGTTCTCATTGTCGGTGCCTCAAGGGGCATTGGAATGAATGTCCTTAAACAATACTCGAATGAACCCGAAACGACCATCATTGCGGTCGCTAGCTCAATGGGTAAGTCACGGGCTGAATATATGCGCATACATTTTACTTTCAACTCTGTACAGATTCTATTACAAGCACGATCTCACAGTTGGGAGTTACCAAGGCTCGAATCCAACCAGAAGCGTTAAATCTCTTGAGCCCCAGTGATTCAATTGCACAAGCTATAGAAGAATATGAGCGAAAATATGGCCCAATCACCCACTTGTATGCTATTAGTGGCATTTCGAATCACATAGATGATGGCAACCCCTGGGGTCTGGTAAGCTGCACAGTGTGTCAAATCAATCTTATAACACCACTAAATGGATATCTATAGGACGTCACAATGGAAATGACCAGTGTCAATGTTAATGGCATTGTTTCTGTCGTACTTGCAACATACGACAAAATGAAGTTGCGGAGGTACGGTAAAATTGTGGGTTTTACTCCTTCTGCTTGCACATTCATACCTTGATGGTATCGATTTTAGTGTGTAGTTGGTTCTGTTGTCGGGTTGTTCAACCCGGCCAATATGATTTCTTACGCCGCTACAAAGTCGTTCATCAACACCTTTGCTTCTTCTTTACGTGTTCTCGCTGCGCGCTACAATATTGATGTCGTCACTGTCCAACCAGGCACCATCGAGACCCGGATGACGAGCCATATGCGGGATCAAGGCAGTACTTTACCTGATATGGAATTTGCGAGTGCTGAAGGAATGGCTTCGGCAATGAAGCATGGTGTTGAGAAGGGTGGGGTTGGTGTTGTATCATGGCCCATCAGGCAAAGCGTCGTGATGTATGCGCTTCGAGGTAAGTAAACTTTGCTCACATGAAGAATTTTAGTCACTGCTTTCCAGGCATGAATCCCATCTGTGAGGAGTTGGGTAAATGGGCATCGATGGATGCAGGCATTGCAGGAAAAAAGATCACTTGAACAGTTGCTTTGGTGAATTATAAAGAACGAAGCTTGAAGCGTTGTATCATACGAATAAAAAGCACACAATCATGACGCTCTATATTTAAGTTTTGGTTTGCTGGCAGATTAATGAAATCAGCACGCCATCCAATAGCATTTACTGCGCTGGAACATTGCAAATGCTGTGAGCTGTGAGCTATGCATGTTAAGAGAGATAAAGACCAAGACCACCACTCTTTTCTGATTTGATCCACTTCCATCATGTCAAGTTTGGTCTTCAAAAGGTTTTCTTCAACTATCACAATCAAACCAACCCCATCAAAATCACATCTCCACAGTCCTCTTCCCTCCTCATCTTTCCCATCTGGCTTTTTGCTCACTGGGATACATGCTGGCGTGAAGAAATCCGGGGCCCTTGATCTTGGTGTCATTCTCTCTACATCTGACCACCCAACCTCAGCCGCCGCATGCTTCACGCGGAATGTCTTCAAAGCAGCCCCCGTTTTAGTTTCCGAGCAAGTACTACAAGATGGTGGTGGTAGGGCACGTGCGATCGTCGTCAACAGTGGTTGCGCAAATGCGGTAACGGGGAAACAAGGAATAGCTGATGCATGGTCTATGGTGAAGGAAACAGATGCGCTATTATCACAAACATCCGCCAAAGCTGGCGGGCATGATACTTTGGTCATGTCAACAGGTGTCATTGGCCAGAACCTTCCTATCTCCAAAATTATAGCAGGCATCCGTTCTCAAACCCCTGGATCGTCTACGCACACCCTTGGCTCTGATTTTGCTGCATGGGAGCGGGCAGCGAAGGCATTTATGACAACAGATACATTCCCTAAACTACGATCCCGTGTTTTTAATATTAATGGCACGGAATACCGGATTGCTGGGATGGACAAAGGGGCAGGAATGATTCACCCGGATATGGGTCCTGCGAAGACAACCTTTTCTGGTCCGAAACAACCCCACGCAACATTGTTAGGATGCATATTGACAGACGCCGCTATATCACCCCGTAGTCTTCAAAGTGCGCTTACTTATGCAGTGGATAGAAGTTTCAATTCGATTAGTGTGGATGGGGACATGTCGACTAACGATACTATTATCGTACTTGCAAATGGAGCAGCCTCGAAAGCCATGGAGATTGACGAGGAGTCTGACCGACAAGCATACGAGGCATTCAGGGACGAGCTTACAGACTTTGCTGCGGAACTCGCAAAACTAGTAGTGAGGGATGGAGAAGGAGCAACGAAATTTGTAACTGTGACGGTCAAGGTAATTTTGTAAGTTGCTCTACTTTGTGCAATTATAAACGGGATTTCCAGGGTGCGCCTTCGTATAAAGATGCACATAGCGTTGCTTCAAAAATATCTACTTCTGCCCTCGTTAAAACGGCCTTATACGGAGAAGATGCTAAGTAAGTCTCTGCGCACTTTTACACTGCACATTCTCACAATCTATAAGCTGGGGCCGAATTCTGGCTGCGACAGGCTCTGTTTCACTTTCTCCTTCAACAACTAATGCACAGCCAGCTGTAATCGTTCCAGAGAAAGTAAATGTCACCTTCATTCCATCCGATGGAACCTCCGCACTACCAGTTCTCGTGAATGGAGAACCAGAAAAGGTAAACGAAGAAAGAGCTTCTGAAATTTTGCGTCTCGAGGATATCAATATCCTGGTAGAATTGGGGATTGGGAACGAAGAGGCAACATATTGGACATGCGATTTCAGTTATGTACGTGATCCCGAGTTATTTCGATGTTAGTTTCTGATAATTTGATTTTGTAGGAATATGTGAAGATTAACGGGGACTATAGAAGCTGAGAGAACTTAGAATAGGGCAGTGCCTTTTGGTTGTCCAAAGATAACACAGTTCGAAGTTTACAACTATACTTTGTCTTTATATTCACCACCTTGTGCTTGCCCCAAAGTTTGTTGAATCCTCATCATATTCTTCACCATAACCATAGCGTTTGAATCAACACGGCATCGGTGGGAAAGAATATGTTCTTTGACGCGGAAAAAACACCAAAACCATGAGGAATGGGAACATTCACTCACTGATTTACATTTGATCACCATTGATAATGGAGGTTGCAGCGCTAACAGATCAACCCGCGCTTGACTCGGATATCCAAACTGCAACTATGAATGTATCTCCGGCCTGAGTTCCTCAGCTACCCTCGAAATTTGATGCCCACGGGGAATCTTGCCATTGTAAACGGTCAGCGTCAACTCAGATTCAGGGACAACTTCCGGTCAGAAGGAGGACGCAGCCTTCATGAGAGACATGGAGCATATGTTCCTGTCAATCCCTCCAAGCTCTCGATTGCACAAGGTGTGAAAAACTCCACGGTCAGAAAACAGGAAAATGGATGTTTTTTGGACAAACTGTTTGCCGTTCGGTGATCTGCATGTTCAGCAACCTGCAGCAGATAAGAATCAGCATCAACCAGAAATCGAGGACCAGTACCAGGGAAGAAGGAGAATCCAATCTTCCGAGACGGATAGAGATCTAGAACCGTTTGTTCTCTATCTATTGGTTCCTACGCTCCTTCAAAATATGCTTGAAAGTGATGTATACCACAAGCTGATCAGCACAGCCACCCCCATGGTTTTCAGTCCGGGTTTCTCTCGTCACCTTCGATTCGTTCGATTGTTATTCACCCAACAACTCCCATCATCAGTCAGGGAACCTTGGCATCACCCTCTGCTTATACCAAACCAAACTAATATCCCATTCTGCTTGGACACCCACTTCCACGTCAATTATACCTGGATTTGCTTTTAGGTCTTCCGTACTTATATTTCTCGAGAGTAACTCACGTCTTTGAGGAGGCTGATGTGACCGTACCTCAGATTAGGGAGATGGCCGCTAACCAGGGACGAGATTTGTCAGACCGTCTGAACCAGTACTGGCATGTTCCAACCTTGCGCCAATTCAAAGGTTATTTGGGGGAGGTTTATCGACTCATTGATGAGGGAATGGAGCACTATGAACATCATTTCGGGCCACTTACTCTCGTGAGAATGGTTTATCTTTCCAAATAAAGTGACTATTAACCCATGCGACGACTTAGAGCTATTTTGACGATCCCTTCAAATTCAGAGTGCTGCGACAGACCCTTTGACCCATTATTCCGCCCTTTTATTCCTCGTATGTGCAGTGATGAGTCTTTTTATGGTGGTACATTCATCACCCACTTTGAGTCGATGCGTAAAACACACAAAGCTGCTGAAAAGACGGAGGTAAGCTGGATGCTACCTTTCTCATGACAATTGGGGTTGAAATTAAATTTAGAGGAAGTACAGAAAACAAAGACGATGATCTTCCGGAATGTATGGGTTTTGCTTGCAATGCCGGCTACCTGGCTTGCATTGTGAGTGATGCACTGCGTCTTGTAGGAGTTCAACAGGTCTATGATAATTTTCATTGTCTGCATCATGTCCTTTGTTTGGCGGACAGGTATAACGAGTGATGTAGATACAACACTACACATGATGTCCTGTGGCCACTAATAGCGATTTCTGCAGTTTTAGGTGTCGGGTGCATTTACCCCGTACTATTATTTCAACATTTAGGCATTACGCGTGTGGCGAGAAAGGACCAGAGGATGGATTTCAGAACAAAGACAAGGACAATACCCCTCGCATATGCCTGGTAATTTAGTACCCTCGATCAAAGCATATGCGAGACCCACCTGAGTGAATTATTCAAATCCCATATTACGAAATGCATCGACGCCCCCCATTCCCTCGACTAGCCATCGAAGTGTGGGATATGTACCAGACGCATTCCTACCACCGATGCCAATGTTTCAACGCAATAAAGGTTACCGATTTATTCGATAGCAATAAAGAACCAGATGCCTGCAAAGCTCCATAATCGCGGTTTAACTAAGAAAGATTAGTGTGATATAATCAGTGTAAGTCAATCTTAGCAATACAGTGTTACTGTCAATAAATTTCCTTTATCTAGAAAGCCCGAATGATATACCTTGTCTTGAAGGACACCGAAAACCCGAAGATAAGGTTGTTAAACTCTTGCGGCAATGTAACACCTGGGATCTCTCTCAGCACAGACCATGTGTAATCGTGTGTGAAGAGCACCCAGCCACACAGACAACTGACTCAAGTACCCCTTCAAAGTGGATATGTCCCAAGAGACCGATTGGAGCAAGTTACAGCATCTTTCAAAAAAAATGTTCCCGATGAATAAATCGGGTGGATGTATTGGGGTTGCTGTATCGCCCTGATGAAGGTGGTTTAATTTTACTTATCTGGAACATGTACCACTCATGCACGACTAAGGGAAAGTTGTAAAGTGTCTACATCTTGGACGCAGAAAACATGATCTAATTAGTGCAGAAGCAAAACCGAAAAGTAAAGTCGCCGTAATATAATAAATAGCTAGAGTTTCAGCATGTTTTTGTAGTTCAAGAACTGCTTGACTGATGTGATAGCTAAGACATTTTGAATTTTAATTGGTCTATATTTTTGCTATGGGATTAAAATTTAAGACGTGCAAAGATGCTGAGCTGCTTGTAATAGTTTCTGTTGGCCAAAAACAAAGGTTCATGTACCACTACACTTTGTCCTTGTATCAGATCTCGCTATGTATGCTTCCGACATCGACATCTTTGAGTATTCAACACATGCCTATCGATGACCTGTGGATAAAAAATGTGCCGCATGTGGTTTTTGATGCGAAATAAGCGCCAGAACCATGATAATTCACAAGCTGCGCGCTTGCGAACGTCCCTTCCTCGAGTTCTACCACCATCCGACCTCTCACATTGCACATAAATGTATTTTTCACGACATCATGCCAACCGCGCGCCAAATACAGGACAAGGACGTCCCATTTCGCATCCTGTTCAAGATGATTCTGGTGGGCAGTGTTCGCGCACTAATGTCTGATCTGGATTGATGACCGAGGTTGTAGCGCCAACAGACCAGCCTGCGCCTGTCGCAGTCGACGTCCAAACTGCAGCTACGGATATACCGCAGGGAAGGCCTGGGTTCCTTGGTCGCCTTCAAAATTTGATGCCCGCAAGGAGGGGTACCGCAGCAAATGATGGTGAGCGTCAACCCGAAATTGAGGACCGACGTCATGGTAGAAGAGGAAGAAGGCTGTCTCCTTGGGGAGACATGGAGGCGGGTCAGGACCAAGGGCCATCCAATAATATGAACAGGAGATCCGAGATTCCTGATTACTCGTATGGTCCGCAACCTGTAATGGGATATACTCCAGTACAAAGACCAGCGGAACCATATGTGCCTGTTGATCCCTTCAAGCCTTCGATTGCACAAAGTGTACAAAATGTCATATTTGCACAGCCAGAAGGACAAAAAATGGATAATATTATTGTCCCCCAACATGATGCTCCAGTAATTATCCAGCCATCTCCAGGCTATGGATATTATTCCAATCATCATCGCCACAACCCCCCGGTGATTATCGAGCAAACTGAATCTCGCAGATATGATTCTCCCTCTGATTTCTCTGCCAATGCTGGTGGTTCTCGGTCTCGGTCTCAATCTCGTTCTCGGTCCCGGCGACGTCATTCACCTGTTATGCATTCGAGACGTGCACGGTCAAGGTCTCCCATGTACGAAACGATGAGACCCATAGTCATACAAGGGCACGGGCGTTCACGTTCGAGATCACGCTCACGAGATCATCGTTCACGTCGTCGTGTGTACCCCATAATCGTCCCTACTCCAAGGTCACGTTCGAGTTCGCGATCGCGCTCCCATTCTCGTTCACGATACAGCCGGTCACACCGATCCCGATATCGATCACCACCAGTGGTTTTGGTGCCACATTCGCGTCGTAGTTACTCCCGCTCCAGATCACCACCAGTACCAGTAGTTGTGGTACCTCCGCACCCTCAATCGCCTTCCCGACGTCGCCGCTACTCTCGTTCTCGCTCCCCACCTGTAGTAGTGATACCCACAACCGCACCCGCGCGTCATTATTCACCCATAAGGCAACACAGACGTGCTCGTTCTCCCTTCCGTCGCTCTCGCTCCCATTCCTATTCACCTCGTCCGCATGCAAGGCGTCCCGCTCCTGTTTATGTTCACCGAAATGTCCGTCCTCGAATTTCACCTCCTGCTCCCATCATCATCCAGCCCGGCACACGCTCTTCTCGTTCAAGTCGATCACCACGTCGACTACACAGTCCTTCTCGTTCTAGATCACGCCGGTCTTCCCGGTCCTCCCGCAGCCGTCATTCACGTCGAAGTTCTCCCGAAGTTATTGTTCAACACTCACGCTCGCGTTCTCGTTCATCACGTCGGTCCCGACGACCCTCACCCATAGTGCTCAGATCTCCACGCTCACGATCATCATCTAGACCAAGACGTCACAGACGTCACCCAAGAACTCGTTCATCCAGTCGAAGTCCATCTGTCCGACATGCACACCCTCGTATTCACCAACCATCCTATGCTTTCCCTAGCCAACCGTACTATAACGTACCTCGCCCTCAAGCTTTCCCAACCAAACCAACATTCTATACTGCAAAAGTCTCTGCAAGGTCATACATTTACGCATTCTGCTTGGACACACTCCCACGTCAACTGTACCTGCATTTGCTTTTACGTCTTCCACGCTTATATTTCTCACGAGTAACTCGCATCTTTGAGGAGGCTGAATTGAGTATGCCTGAAATTAAGAAGATGGCTCTGGAAACCGCTAATCAAGGACAAGATTTGTCATACGGTCTGACCAGGATCCACCAGAATCCGCCCGCACCTTATGCCAATTTGAAAAGTACTTGGGAAATGTTCATTGATTCATTGATGAGGGAGTGGAAGACACTGAACATCATTTCAGTCCTCTTACTCTCGTGAGACTGATTTACCCTTTCAAGTGAAGTGATAATTAACCAATACGAAAATCTAGAGCTATTTTGACTATCCTTCAAATTCAGAGTGCTGCAGCCGACCCTTTGACCCGGTATTCCGCTCTCTTGTCTCTCATATGTGCAATGATGAGTCTTTTATATGGTTGTATGTATATCATACGTTTTGGGTCGATGCGCAAAACACATAAAGCTGCTGAATGGGCAGCGGTAAGTTGGACGGTATCTATTACCTGACAACTTGGGGTTGAAATTAAATTTATAGGAAGCACAGAAAACAAAAACAATGATCGTCTGGAATGTATGGGTTTTGCTTGCAATGCCCGCCACCTGGCTTGCATGGTGAGTGATGTACTGGATCTTGTAAGAGTGAGGTCTAACACATTCAATAGGTCTATAATATTGTACATTGTCTGCATTATGTCCTTTGTCTGGCGTACGGGTATAACGAGCGATGAAGATACAATACCTACACATGAAGTCCTATGGCCACGAATAGTGATTTCGGCAGTTTTAGGTGTCGGATGCCTTTACTTCATACTTATCATGTCAACATTTAGGCATTATGGTGACGCGATGGACCGTAGGTGGCGAAACAGGATCAGAGGATGGACTTTAGGACAAGGACAAGGATACCACCCCGTGCAAATGCATCCAATAGTTTTAAGTAGTCCAACTCCTTCGCACAGCCCCCATATTCGACCCTCGAACAATCACCACAGAAGGAATAGTAAACCAGAAGCCGAGTCCCCGGACCAAGTCATAATCGAGAAAAGTACACCATCGCCGTCGTTTAGGACTGCTTCTATGCTGCCCCAAAACAGAGCTCTAACTTCCAGATCCAATTCCCCACCTGGCAGACGTCCAGAACTACAAAATACATCGACGCACTCCCTTGTCCCGATTAAACCTCGCGATATGGGACATGTGCCAGATACATTTGTACCGTCCCTGCCAACGTCGCCTGCATTCAACGCAATTAAAGCTACTGATTTATTTGATGGCACCGAAGAACCACGTGAGATGGCTGCTGAGCTCCGTGATCGCGGTTTAACTGAGAAAGATTGGCGTGATATGATCATTGTAAGTCAATTTTAGTAATACAATGTTACTGTAAATAAACTTTCCTAGAAAGCCCGAACGATATACCTTGTCCTTGAAGGACACCGAAAACCAGAAGACAAGGCTATTGAACTCTTACAACAATGTAACACCTGGGATCTTTATCAGCGTGGATTATGTGCAATCGTGTGCGAAGAGCACCCAACCACACAGACAACTAATTCGATCGAACCGGACGTTCCGAGGCATGCGTTATATGTTGTGGACATTTCAATACCCCTCTGGGATGGATTTGAGCCAAGGCACCATCTGAAGCAAGTTGCAACTTCGTTTGGGCCTGTTCCCGAAGGATTGGATCGGGTGGATGTATTGGGATTGCTGCAACGCCGAAGCGAAAGTGGTTCGACCTTTTTTTATCTGGAACGTGTACCGCTCGTGCACAATCAAGGAGAGTTGCCAACGAGACTCGGTGGATCAATATCATCAGTGATCTATTCCGATGCTCACCACGGCCCCCAGCCCAAGTCAGAATCATCTTCTGCTGCTTCCAGCTCCTCCTCTGACTGATCATTTTAATGAATCAATTATCTATGACTGCACTACTATTTTAGTGTACCTTACATAAAAGAAGCGTACATAAGTGCCACGACGAATACAAAATCCGTTTACTTTTAAGTTTCAACTTCCCCTTCAAAACATACTATATTAATGAGTGATCAAGACTTCCAAAGTCAGATATAATTCAATCAAAATCCAGGATTCGAGTTCCATATGGCTCATTTGCCTGAACTGGCCTGCCAGATGGTAACAGACCTTCCTCAAAGTGTGCGGGCGCGCCGCAGTGCCACTCCTCAAACGTCTATCCCGTTACATGTACCCTAGAACTAGGAGTTATTTCCATTTATCGCAATTACAAAACGGATGGTCCTGAAGACTGGATGGGATATCCATCTCGCAGAGGCCACCAACTTGAGATATATAGCAAAAGAAAACGAGCATTCGAGTACCAAAAGTCTATGGCGCTTGGTCGCTCGAAGACCAAGGATGAATTAAATGCGAAGTCATCTCTAATGGAAATCCATCTCATCAGCAGATGAGTAGTGGTTGGACTCCAAAGCAAACACTGGTTTTGGATGAGCAATGCATTCTGGATGATCTGGAGGCTGCCTCGGACTACGAAAGAGAACTTGTGCAGTCAGCGACCAGAAGACATAAATGTTTCAAATTCAAGGTCTACATTACTGTTGGTAGTAGGTAGCATACCTAGTGTAAGTTACGAATATAAAGTCGAGATTTGTTGCATTTTTTTTCGTATCTTATATTTAGAACACCCTCTGAAAGCCATAACCGGAAACAGGTAACCTCTTTTCATGGGCTATCCACCGAGATATAAAGGAGGGGTTCGATTGTAGTTGTGATAGATCGATACTAGAAGTTTCATAGGACTATGCCATCGCCTACCAAGTTGTACCAACTCACGGAACACATACGAGCTAGAAGAAAGTAAACTCATGGGCGAGCTACGCAATGTGTAAGGAGTTTATGGATGACTCCTCGTGTCAGGATAGTTCAATGATTCTATATACATAACATAAACCTGCCCCATTTGCAATGAGAAACTGGCCATCCAGCTACACACCACCCTCATAGGGGGATAAACATATTGAACGTATTATAGCTCGCTCCTCTTTGTTGATACATCTCGGATCCTAGGGGTATCGCGATTTCTCAAAAAAAAAAAAAAAAGGTGGTTACGATGTTGAAATATAAAAAAGAAAAAAAATAACAAATGATATTTCGCCAAGACATGACCACCACATAATTAACCATCCTTCTTGGGGAAAGAAAAATACCCATACTCATCTCCTAGCAAAACTCTGCCTTGTCCCATATCCTTCAATGTCCATCTTCCCAATAACCTCCTGAGACCCTTGGCTCATACCAACTTCACTATGCGCTAACGTACTCCTCGAGCTATTACCCTGCTGACTACCTAATCCCAGACCTAATCCCAACCTAAGGGAAGCAGGTATCGGGCTAGGACTAGGACTATCCGTTGTACGCGCAGCTGTTGATATATTTCCTGTTTCAGCATGAAGTCGTGTTACACCTGCTGTTGGTGCTGTTGGCGCTGGTGTTGCAGTTGTTGTAGATGATGTGCCACCATTTGAGCCCGTACGACGTCTCGTCCATTCCCTCTCCTTTCTTCTAACACTACCACCTGCACCACCGCTTATACCTTCCAAAGTCTTCATGAACATCTCGTTCATTCTCCGAAGTCGTTCCTCCACTTCATCCGGGTTTGTCAGCATGGGACCGCCCGAGGTCTGAATAGACTCTGATATAGCTGTTGACGTCGGTAATTCCGAAGTATTTGAAGAGAGTGATGACAGATGTCCTGTTTCAGGGCAACGGGTGAGGCGAGGCGAGGCATATGTAATGAAGAGAGACTCACCAACGACCCCTCTGTGTATACCAGAAGGAGAATTATTAGAAGGATTCGGTAGTGGCGCCTCAGGGTCGCTTTCTTTCTCTTCCTCCCCGTCATTGTCACCTTCAATCCCACTCTCATCCTCCGTTCGATACCGGTCGTGCCCTTGACCTTTCCCTTGTGTCTTCCCTTCCCCATCCCCGCATTTCTCCCATGCTTTCTCTTTGTCCCATCTACTCTCTGGTGAATATGTATTCCTCCTCCCAATAGTATTCGTCCCCGTCGCTTTCCCCGACTCCCGTTCTTGTTTACGTTCTTTCTCCTTGAACCGGCTACTGAGAGGTTTCGCTGAATCTATATCTTGAACGAATATCGAAATATCATCGTCATCTGTCTTGGTACTCAGGAAAGAAGCGACGCTCTGCATTTTGAAATTGAGGTCAGATGCGGGGGTATGCAAGAGAGGTAAAGAATGAAAGAAAAAGAGAGTATGGGAGATCATTTTTTATACAAATGAGTCACGAAGCTGTTCTTAAATAAAAGCTTGCATACTGCTCCGTGAAACACCACTCTTGCTGTATAAGAGTAAAAAGATCAAAGCCCCTCTCTCAACGGATCAAGGTTGGCGCTGAAGCGCACAAATAAAAATGACTCCACAAACAGGGGGGTTGAATGAACCGGAAAATGAACCGTATAAAGAGACAGACTCACTCCAACAGCACTGTGCTTCCGTTCCCTCTTGTCCAATCCCATAGAAACACTAGCAACGACACCATAGCCACTCCCAGCACTCCCCACGAAATCCCCCGCATTTCCATTTCCACCACCGGCGCTGGCAGCAGCAGTCGCACTTCCGGCGCTCCCGGCACTCCCCGCATATCTGTGCCCAAAACTACTGGAATATCTCTTTCTTGCAGGTACGGCATAGTGCCTCTCATCTTGCCCCTCTCCTGCCCCTCCCGAAGCGACATTTGTCAAACTGACTCTACGATCCCGTTCAATGCTGACTGGGCTTCCCCCTGCACTCGTACTGGTGCGTCTATCTCCTAAACTCGAAGGAGCGAATATTGTCGGCGGAGAAGGTCGGTTTGTAATAGAAGTCGAAGGCGGTCGCAAATTGCTGGGGGAGATGGATGAGTGTTGTTGTCGCACATGAACACTGCCTGCGCCCGGTATGGAAGTTGTAGAAAGCGGCGAAGCTCCCCCAAGGGTTCCTTGTCGAATAGAGGGTGATGGTGAACCTGAAGCTGAGGAGAGGGTATTTGATTTGAAAGGGTGTACTGGGTTGATGCCCGGCCTCCGGATTGGCAAGGGTCCAGATGCAGGTGACGAAGAGAGCGAAGATGACGATTGGTTTGGTATTGGAACCGAAGGTAAATCGCGTGTTGAGGGGGAGGAGGAAGGTGAGGAGTTCAGACTCTCCTTTCTGAGGCGGGCCATGACTGGTCCGGTTGGAGGTGGCAGTGCATTCATAATAGGTGCGGAGATTATTCCTGCGGATGGGCGGCCGGGAATCGGGCGAGTACCAGTTCCACTCGCAGCTACAGGACTGGTATCAGTTCCGGAATTGCTGTTATTATTGTCAGAGGTGCCATGCGTTACACGTGATGGGAGGATAAACCTCTCCGCGACACTTGAGCTATCGCTCTCAGAACGTCCGTGCATTCCCCTCGGGGGTGATCTGGATAATATGGACCTGCTTGTAGGGAGCGATGATCCAGATATCATGGAGTCACGCTGTTGGTTCTTGATTAGTGTGGGTATAAATCCTTCGCCGGCGTCGAGATCTAGTGATATGAACCGAGATGACAGCAAAGACTCGAGTTCATCCAGTTGGAAATTTGGTGTGGAGAGGTAGGTCGTAGTTAAAGAAAGGGAGCCTAATGGGTGAGGAACGGCAGGAAATGTGTGTGTCTCTGTTGATAGTGGCAAGGTAAATGTAGGCGAAGGTGCTGTGTCTATGAAATACAAAAGGGCCACAATGAACGGGTTGAATGAATTGAAAACCTGTTGATGGAAAACTCACGGAATTGCAGAACACTCTCACTGGTTTCTGAGTCAGTATTTGACCGGATCCGTAGCTGTATACCTAGGTGACCATTTCTGACCACGCCCCCCGTGCGCCTTTTCAAGCGCTTATACAGCTTCCATGTGGGGAGAACCCTGAGCAAACTAAAGAGACTGCGAAAGAGAGGTATCCCATGCTTGTATATTGTTGGCAATGCTACGTCCGTGGAATCATTACGTCCTGGACGGCGGGCAGAGAAGGAGAGCACCCATGACTCCAATAAGATAAAACGGGGTGTTGGTTCTATGCGAATACGTGAGGAGTCAGGAGCCAAGTAAACCAGAACCTGGTTGTGTGTGAGCTCTGGTATGGAGAGCAGGACTTGGATTTCAAGAGGAGGTGGACCTGGAGGAGGGGCTTGAGATATCGCTTTGAATGGTTCACGGGCCTCTTTTGTGAAGAGGTCCGAGTCTGGGGTCTCCAGGTTGAACTTGTATGACATGAGTAATGATAAAGTAGGAGAGAGGGGATGATACAGACCCACTTATCGACCCTGGGCTGAGACCGAGGATCTGAAGTAGTTCTTGCATCGTTGACGACGTAGAAAAGCTTTGTATAAAAGTGGAAAGCAATCTGATCCGCCTTCTGTGTTTCATTAGACATGTTGGTTGGGTATGTAAAGATGGATATTGAAGAAGAAGAAAATATTACGCGAAGAACAGCATTTGGAATTAGAATACAGTTACTCTGAGAATTGTGCAATACGACAGTTAACAGTAAACTTGGCTTGCTCCGAGTCTCCTTCGGTTAGTCCGTTCATTTAGGGTTAGGGTTTCTTATACAGTCACAATCATTGACGATCCCAGTTCAGGTAGACCCTTACAAGCGCAATTCAAGCCACCTATCAAGACGGCTAGCACACTAAAGGGCTGTGCGCCCGGAGCCTTGGGAGTTTAAGCGAACGCTTGTCTTTGACGGCGTCAATCAAATCAAGGCTTGTTCGCTTTCCAAGCCTTACACAAAGAGTCTTGGGGTAGTATATGCATAAAAGGGTTGGAAAGGAAGAGATAAGAGATAAATCGATACGAGGATGTTGAGCATTAACAATGCGGAAAACTTCGCCTTGTATGTCTCCAATGGCGTAGTCTTACCAATAAGGGCCCAGGTGGTCGTAGTAATAGACAGGAGGCTGGGGTTCGGATATTTGGTGCGTCTATATCTAAAAATTTGTAATTCTAACATTTCGACGCTCGATGCACTATGGGCCACCGCATTTCCGAGTTGTTGAGTTCTTTATCGACTAAGTAATAATATTCACCCTACTAACATGTCTTAATCAGCCAATATCCAGAAACACAGTGTCTCATTTATGTGCTCTAATTGTCTGAAATCGAAAATTCGACAATATAGGACCATCCAATAGTTTAAAACTGTAACAACAGTGTTAACACCTTCATCTTAGATTGGCTTTGCTTCTTCCATCCGCAACCACAAACCTCCCTGTTCCACCAAAAATTAGAAAAAAACATACAAAACAATATGAATATATGAGATTCTTACTTCAACATACATCGTTAAATGAGCCTTGGGCATGATTTTCTCAATCGTCTTGCGTCCACCACCCTCCGCCCAACTTTCAGGAACCCGCGATGCAGGTGGTTGTGCATCTGGAGCAAGAGAAATTGATGAGAAGTTCTGGAGCAGTTTCACAATGAAGAATGAGATTTCATTGTATGCAAACTTTGCACATTGTTAGTTAAGTAGATAGACAATCTTTTAACCTAATGAATACATACCTGCTGACCAAGACAAATCCTTGGACCCGCATTGAATGGGAGGAAAATGAATGGGTTTGGAAGGAGATATTTTTGGAGGCGTTTGTCCAAGAAACGGTCAGGATCAAATACGAGCGCTGCAATGAAGTAATTAAGCCGCAAGAAGAAGGATATGTATTCAATGTACCATCTGGGCCCCAGAGATCTTCGCGTCTATGCATGACATATATAGAATATGCAATTCTAATCTGATATTAATATTAGAGAACGGCAGAATAATAATAAATACGTACCTCGTATTAGCAGGAATATATGTCGGTTTGTCTCCAGGTTTTAAAGGTGGCCAGGTGGTAGCTTTATTCGAAGACATTCTGAATACTATATGAGGTGAATAAGCATTAGGGAGGGTTCAGACTTTTACCTCAAATTGACAGGTCTAGAAAATTTCCCGGGATAGAGTAAAGATTTCATTGACCAAACAGATATAATAAACTCACACAGTGGGGTAAAGTCTCAAGGTTTCTTGAAACCATTATCTAAGTTGAGCAGTTACGCAATGTTAGGTGTTGGACTGACCATTTATGACAGCTCTAAGGAATTTCATCTCGCGGATGTCGTCATAAGAAGGCGCCTTAGATGAACCAACCTTCGTCAAGATTTCTTCACGCAATCTATGCATAACCTCTGGGTTCTGAGTGAGCATGTAGATAGTATACGTCAAGGCACTAGCCGTCTGATGAATCGAAATCACTTTGAACACTCGTTTTCCACTTGGTTGGATCAACTCACAGTGTCTCTTCCGGCAACGAGTAACGTAATAATAGCATCCCGCAAAATGTTTGGATCTGCATGGTCCATACTCGTGAGTGGTGCATCAGTGGCGGCGCAGTGACAAGAAACAAACCATCAGTCGAATTTACCAGATGCTCTAAGAAAGTTTCATCTTCCTGGAACCCCTTTGTTTCTTTATCCACCAAAGTCCCGGCTTTCTTTTTTGCAATTGCACTCTGTACAATAGGGTCAACAAGGTTGCGTACAATTCTCATCGGCTCCTTTATCCTATCCTCTTTGAATTCGCTGAGTGGCCACAGTTCACCAAGCCTTATCCTTTCCAAAGTGATAACTTGTGCCGCGCCAAAAGCATCTGCGAAGTCTATGGCAGAGAATACGTTTTCGTCGATAGTTTGCTTGGATATCACATTCTTCTCGTAGAAAGGGTAAGATAAACTAGCAGAAAGTGATCGGACGTCGTTTCCGAGCAAGAACTCTGTAGAACTATCTAAAGTGAAACGTGCTGCTAATTCCTAAAGATAATGAAATCAAAAAAAAAGTCATGTTCTTTAAAAATACATGCACTCACTTGCATATCGAATGGATACCCTTCGCGAGATCTAGCTCTCATCTGATCCATGCATTCCTCTGAGTGCCGGTTGAAATTATCGAAATCGCTAATGCGATCCTTGTTGAAAAATGGGCGAATCATAGTACGATGGAACCTTGAAACCTTATAGTTCATATTTTGCCGGATTAAAACAAAGAAAAGGTTCTTACTTCCAGAGTTCACCTGCCTCATGTCAGGACCTATCAAAATGAAAACGACATTTGCAATTGACTTACCATCAGTGGCAAACACACCGGTGCCCATTAGAGGTTCAAAAATTTGCCTAACTTCTGCACCTAGAAACGATCAATGTTAGTGGGTACGACTCCTACGATAGGAGCAGATTACCTTTTTCAAAGTCATCGAACTGTGTGGCAAGGATTGCCTAAGATAAAATAATCAGCACGCCATATGACCAGTATTTGGTTCTTGGTTTACTTTAATGTGTTCAGGTTCTGTAGTGATCATCTGTTTTACAACTATCGGTGATTATCGGAACAGGTAAGACAAATTCATTTACTCTGTTTTCAAAAAATACCCTAATATTGAATGCGTATTGTCCAACTTTGTGAAGCAAGCCCAACAAATCATCGCCTAATTTTAGCGAGTTAGAATATGACAAATAAACTTGGCATAGGTAAAAATAATACCCATATAGCCGGAACGAGCGTGTCTAATTTCATGCAGAAGTGTCGCAATACCTCCAGGGGACGGGTCGGGCAAGATTGGCAGCATAACTGCACCAGCAGCAGTCGCATCTCTATAATTGATATAGTCCCGAATACGGACCTTGACTGCAAAAACTACTGGATTTATTAGAATCATAGAGAGCGGAAGCGCCCAGCCTAGAGACGGGGCGCCGAGAAGATGTCTTGCAGCATAAGCAGCCCAATACACGGTAAGTGGTAGTGCAAGTAGATGGGGGAATCGACGATATAGGTACGTGAACCCTGGCGAGGTAATGCTGAACATTGTCCCAGTTACACTCGAGATGCTCCTACGTTGCGGAAGAATTAGATTCAAAGCGTCACGCGTCAAGCATTGAAAGCTACAGCGCTCAGCTGCTGCGGGGCCAGGGCAATGTGTCAGACTGATCAAAAAAAACCAGGGTGCATCATGTGACATTTAGACAGACTGATCATGAAACCGTCGGGAATGAAATGTATATTTTGATAGGTACTGTAAATATGTAAATACCTTACGTGAGGCTGCCGTTCAATTTTTTGGCTGTTTTAAGAATTAAGTTCCCCACGAGAGATACGAGATTACACCACCCCTTACAACTGTGACTTGACAGTCCAATGGCTTTGAGGTTATGTCTAGATGGCTGAAAGATTGAGCCAGGATGATAGATCTGAAGAAGCTTGATGGCGATTCTATTTGTCGGAGGCCTCCTTCAACAAACAAAGTTGATATCTTTCCCACGCATGACTAAAATTCAGAAGTGAACAACTTGGTATGAAGATAAGGAGGTTGTCACAGAGTTGCTCCGAGGATATATATATTCTTCGCAGTGAGATAGCACCAAGCAATAGCCAGCGAAAAGGACATCTCAGTGATAAGGATTGTCAACCTTCGAACTTGGAAGATTGACGGGATAAAAATTACTTATCTTCATGATATGATTGAACTTCTATCAAAAGTTGTTAATATCGGTGACTCGGAGGTATTGTGGATGGTAATTCTTTAGCATTCGAAGTAACACCATTTTGAAGATATGACATGCCTCGAGGCTTTATCTACTTGTGAAAAAAACATAACATAATTTGTATTGACATTACGTAAAAAGGGGCTCATATTAACGCATGTGTTCAGCGCGACGGCTCCATTTCACCTCTTTTTACCTCGTACGACCATTGAGTTTGCCCCTTCCTAGTCCGCCTTCCCTTCCGTGCGCCTGTTCCATGCTTTTAAATCACTTTACCACCCTACTTCTAGGTTTATGCGCCGTATCGGCCGTTGGCTCTTCCCCAGTCCAGCAGAGCTTCGATGCACACAGTGGCCAACCTGGCATTCTCCGACGTTTTCTTCAATATGATCACAATCTTGATAACGTCCTCCAAATTGCACAGGTATTTATTGGCTAATATCATTTTCATTTGCTTTGCTGAAGAGTTGTGCAGGCTAATGACCTTGATATCTGGCAAGTGACGCCTTCACATATTGATATATTTTCGCCACCTTTTGCGCCATCCCTTCCGATTGAATTGCAGCAAATTCCTCATTCAAAATCTGAAATACCATCCTCCCCACCACCCAAGAACACGCAGCCATTAGCAGAGAAGTTATCTGACTGGAGTCTTAATTCACTACAAAATACTACATTCCATGAAACATATCACCCCCTCTATGAGATTGAGGCCTTTATACAACAGATGGTAGCGATGTACCCTGACTATGCACGTTTAAACCGTCTTGGTCTCACAGCCCAAGGGAGGGAAATGTATAGCTTAACCATCTCATCCCAGGAATTATCAGAAACTAGGAAACGGAGGAAGAAAAAGGATCATTCTAAATCTGCTTTTGTCAGTTATGGGAGCTCAACATGCACGAGAGGTGAGTGGTATCCTAATAATATATTTTTTTCCTTTAGTTAACATCTGGAATAGTGGGTCGCTACTGCCACTTCACTGTATGTCGCCCACGCACTGCTGGTCAATTCTACCGAACCACACGCTTTATCTCCACTCCTAAGAAACTTTGCAAGTATCAGTTCCTCCCGGACCTGTTTCCGCATCCCCTGACCGCTTTTTAGGAATTTCACATAATCCCAGTTCCTAATCCAGACGGTTATGACTATACATGGGAGAGTGACAGATTCTGGTGAGCAAATCACCACTCTTCCATTTGCCATGTTTGTTCAATAGTCCTCAGGTACAAGAACCGACAGTCTGTGGACCCCAATTCTGGTTGTGTAGGAATAGATATGAACCGGTTAGTGACATCATGTCTCCTCCGCTTTCTTTGGTCAATGCTAATACTCTCATTTGTGTCACGCTAGTAACTGGGTAATGACAGCTTGATTATAATCTGTATACATTACTGATAATGTTCAAGGGTTACAAATGGAAGTCGGAGCCCACAGGCTTGTTCAAGGATGAACAAGAATCAGAAAATCGCACAACAGATTCCGATGGCTCACCTATCGGATCCATGTTCTCACTGGTATCCAGGCCGTGAGCCATTCGAAGCTCCTGAAGTCAACAACATTGCCAACTTCATTTCATCGTTACCTAACCTCGAAGGATTCATTGACCTTCGGAGTTACGGTCAGATGTGTGCGTAACAACATCTCAGGCATACAGGGCTCCATTCTAACTGCAGGCATAATAGTATCCCTACCATTCTCATATTCGTGCACGCGACTTCCAAATGATGCCGAAGATCAGATGGAAGCGGCATTCGGAGCTACTAGTGCGCTGAAAGCAGTACACGGGACTCAATTTAAGGTTCGTTTTGGTTTTGACATTTAGTGATACACTGCTTCACCGGTTATTGTAGACCGGGAGTTTGTGTTCAAACCTTTACCGTGCCCCAGGAAATATATTAGACTGGGTATATGCACGTGCTCGTGCCAAGTATTCGTATGTTGTCCACCTGAGGGACACGGGTACTGTGAGTCTTCCTGGTTATTGCCGCAGATGACAACTTCTTGATGACACGTTTACTTCCACAGTATGGTTTTTCTTTACCCCAAAAATGGATCAGGCCTGTTGGAGAAGAGACCAGCAAACTAATCCAATACATAGCAAAATTCAGTGATGAAAGGAGATGGTGTGTTTATTTAATCAACCTTAAGTGTCCACTCCAATGACTCACGTGTTCCCCTTAAGGTTCTGATGCGCTGTTAAGGGTGAGGTAGAATAGAAGAAATTGTAATAGGGGTATACGTCGTGCTTTCTTGTTTTGTTGTATCACTAACTTGTACAGTGCTGTTATATGTAAGAATACCAATTTTTCTCTGTATCTTTCATAAAAAAGTAATCTACAGGGGATCACGCCCCAAAATAAAAATCCTATTATGTCCTATCTGTGATGTACGCAAGGAGATGAAGATAAAGCAGTGGGGCTGCCTAGACTTGTATACGTATCCACATGTGCTATTTTCATCCCACTAAGATGAAAGGTATAGGTCAGCAGTTACATATGTTGAGATGATGCGCAGCTCACAAGCTCACATGCACAAGTTATGTTCCAGTTCCAACTGGAAACTGAAATGGCGCCGAATCATGATGTAACAATCCAAGGATCTAGGATCAATTAGGGGGTTATACATGGAATCGCGAGAGTTCATGAGAATATGCGGAAGGACCCCCGTTTTTCCTTATGAGATAACACCAATTCCACACGCACACACAAGCGATGGATAGAAACAAAAACGTGAAATCATTTTATATTCATATATGAACGTATTGTGATAACCAACATGCTAACTAATTACAAATTCTCATTACAAGCCAAACGTTAAAAGGTAAGAAAGAGTGGAGAAGCCCTCCCCCCAAAAAAAAAATTCACTTGAAAATTAATTTTTTCCTGGGGATTCCATATGACCAGCAGGTAGGTTAGTTGAGTTCGTCTTCCTCTGAGTCGAGTTTGATTACGGAGAACCAGAAAATAATTCCAGTGATGAAAGCAAGGACAGCCATAGAGCCGTAGTTCCATACAAGGAGAGGGTCAGCAGAGAGTGCTAGATAAGGAAAAGAAAATGTCATCAGTTTCTTTCATTACTCTTGAATAAAGTTGGATGTGATACGTACAGACAAAGGCTTCGCCGATAGCTGATGAAACGGCGGACATGAAGAGGAATATGGCCATGACGAGCGAACGCATATTCACGGGTGCCTTTGTGAAAGCATATTCGAGTCCGGTGATGGATGCCAGAATTTCACTGAATGCGATGAGGACGTATCTGGATTGCAATGGGCCAAGTGTCAATTGATGATATAATAATCCAGATTTTTTAATACTTACGATCCGGTTTGTATCCAGACGTTCAAGGGCGAGACGATTGCGTTTCCATCTGCATCTGCACAAGTAGAAGCTTGGTTACCACATTGATTTGTCTAATCACCATATTTAGGTTAGCCGATAAATTTTATAATGATAATGCATTATAATAACCTTGTAGATGAAGTGTTGAACAGCTGATATCAAGATGAGATTTGATACTAGACATAAGTCAAAATAACAAGCGTACCTGCAGCCCATATCATGGCGGCGGCACCTATATTTTTGCAATGAATTGTCAGAATGATTTTGGATTTATGTACGCTGTATGGCCTACCAGTAATGAAACCAGCTGTGATCTTCTTGAGTGCACTGAAGTTGATCCCTGACCTGCGGAGGAATGGGTAGATCTAATTTTATGGGCACGGTTATTTACATATTTTTATCAACCTAGCTCGACTCACCAAGAGATCACATATGGGAATGAAGATCAAGAGAGCAAATGGATCCAAGTTGGACAAGACATCGTTGGGGAGACCGTGTGTATTCATAGTTGCTGCTTGCGACGTCAAATTGTTGTTAATTTGGTTGTATGTCAACCCTATAAAATAGGAACGTTAGAAGTGTTTAAAAATAACTTAGCTCGAGGCTTGATTGCTTACAGTAGATCGGGTACCACAAGAATACGGTGCAGGCCTTCAATCCACGTCTAACTTCATCAACCCATTGGTCATCAAAGCTCATCCATTTCGGCTTATCTCCAACTTGTTTACTGGGCTTAGCGTTCTCCCAGAAATCTGGTGCGGTGAGGTTTCTGAAGGACTTGACTGGGTTTAGGCTCCATCTTCCCCTTGCAGCAAAGCGCCAGAGACGCAGGGTTGTAGCAAGAACAGATCCTGTTGGTGGCGACCGTACGTATCTGTCCTTTCCTATCCATAAAACGATGGGGCACAGCATGAAAATGATTGTGGGTAGTGTATAGGCGAGCCAGAAACCGACAAACTACATATTAAATAATCAATCAATGGTGACAAGAAAAAAAATGAACGGATATCCATTACCTTCTCGGAGTATGTCATACCAATTTGACCGACGAGAGCACCGATGTTGATGAACAGGTAGAAGTACTACGGGAAATTATGAGTAACCGAGAATGAAAACAAGGATTGTTTTAGGCAACGAACCATGTAGACACGGGAAATGGTTAATGACGGGTCGACAATCACTCGCTCTCCGTTTTTCCGGGTAACTACAAATAGCTTCGTGCGCTTGTATTGCTCGGCGACAAGAGGTGAAATATTACTCTTGAACAGACCAGTACCGAAACCCATTACGATCAGGGCAACAATAAAGGCACCTGAAGCACTCTTGTGCTCAATTACCCCGGGGATTGCAGCAATAATCAAAATGATGTGGCCAACTAAAGCAATCAAGACAGCGATGCAAATGGTGTTGAAGCGACCCAAATGGGTGTCAGCAATGTATGCTCCGAGCAAGGGTGTGACGTAACACCTTTTTTTCCCCTTTAGCGCTTGATCAAGAAGAATAACAATAAAATCTGCTCACCAGAACTGATAGAAAGTTGTGAGACCAGTTGATGCGCGTTGACCGAGACCAAGAGCACCCGATACAGTACGGTTAAAACCGGCTCCAGTGTGTGAGCCTTCGGGTAGCTTTTGTTGGATAAAGTTGGTCTATGTGGGGTAATATGATAAGAATCTATGACGACGGCAAAAAAGCATAGAACACGTACAAAGACGACTGAAGACCCGTAGAACTAAAAATAGATTAGTCAGTCAGGTAGGCTCAAGACGGGGATGGAATGACGAGACATACCGAGAACCGTTCTGCAAGCTCCACAAAAGCAATTACTACATAGATAGGTCCATATATGCTGAAGAAAAGGTGACGAAGGGTACATACAGTAGGCATTCCACGGTAATTTGTCTGGAACTCGTCTTAGAGTCATACGCTCCTCTTCAGTTGGAAATTCTAGTCCGTCGTGAATGCCATCAAGCTCGATGTCAGACCCAACATTATCTTCAGAGTGAATGTCTTTCTTTTCATCGAAGTACTCATGCTTGCCAGCGACCTCACTGACTGCGACGAGATCTGAGTCTTGTTGATGTCCTGCCATTGCGTGGATGGATAATCACAACTGGCGTAGGAGAGCGTGAGGTATGAGGACAAGGACCGAAAGAAGAAGCTTCTACGTGCGAAAGGATTTTATAGATGGGGAGAAGCCCCCTGAAGATGCATGTGGAACAGCTCCGCTGTGAACCAGCGTACACCGGAAAGTGAGCTAGGTATGGACGTTTCATTGGATTCGGGCTAATGAAGCACGGGTAAGTGTGGAGAATACTTCCGATAATTGACAGTTACAAAACAACAAGCCATGAGGAAGTCCATAATCGGATAGTTTATCCATGCGCTGCACAAGTTAAAAATAGTTGACCATATTCATTTTCTCTCTTCTTATCTTCCCTGTATGTCTATGCATGTAGACATATGAAAAAAAAAAGTCAAGTTTGATAAGTGTTTCAAGAATAGCTTCGACAGCAATGTTGTACGTTATGCGGTTTGGCTCACATGCTCATCATGTTTCTATGAACCAACTAATCAAATGCTCACAGCAAACCACTTTCGAACACTTCGTTCCTGTCGGATGTGCTATGGTGAAAGAACTTCCGGTTCTCCGGTTTCTGGTTCTGCAGGTGGTCAGTCACAACCTTCCATGGTCCAGGCGTTGTCGCCGTACTTCGGAGATTTTCGAGTCACTGCCAAAGTGTTAATATTAATCAGGCCTATCCCATATGCTGCCGCAGCAGGGACCATAATATTCGTGAACAATGCACAAATTTCAACTGGACCGCGGCCGTACACTGACTTGGATCCCGCGCGGAATCAGGCGCAACCGAGAGCTTGGGACCTGAGCATGTAACGTATGTATCTCCACTATCTCCATTGTGAGGGAGAAATAGGTTGAGCATATGGTCACCTCAATGATATCTAAAATACATTGATGCCAAGCTATACGGAACACCTTCTCGAAATCAATACTTATCCCTTCTGCACGAGACGATAGAGAACGATACACATATAGCTCGATAGCAATAGTATCTCGCTGCCACCAGCGCTTTAATAAAGATTTCATGAGTATGCTGATAGTAGAATATTTAGAAACCGTTGTCCGTGTGTATATCTGCCCGTTGAAGGAGACAGTACACATGGTGGTAATTGATAAAGAGGTCACACCGTATGACCATGATATTGTATGAAGTATAAAAATAAACGGACCCTTCAAACAGAGTTGATAGTTGGCCCTAATTTGTGGTACCAAATCTCCCTACTTAAGCTATGTCCGATCCTCCAATGTAACCCCAAGTAGTAGTAGTAGTAGGCAGAAAGATCCACAGCCAAGTGTTTTTACGCCACACCCCCTGTCAACGACCCCAACGACGACAAAGAAGTAGATATTATCTATAAAATATCTCCCCAAGAATCTGTCGGTACGAAACAGACGCAACAGATGAAGTCGTCATGGGATCCCATACAAGCAAACGCTCCAATTTATGGCGTGGTCAGCTTGGTCTCAGCCGTTTGAGGCACTTCACCCTGAGCCCAGGAGAACATAGACACAGGTAATAAACAATGCTAGGGTACGTCGTCGTAGAAGAAGAGTAACTACATTCGATGACTTTCTAGCGAGTTTTCGCAGCCTACAACGGGTTGTGATACCAGCTCGGTAACGGGAGACTGCCGAATCCAATGAACATGTACGCATTTTGTTTCTGAATTTCCTTGTGACACCGAGACAATGTGTAGGCCAGTTTCTGTTGGTATGGTTTCTTCTCTTGCAATGTCAGTGGAGGTGAAGGTGGAGGTGTGTCAACTTCCTTTGAGACCTCTATTCATAGAGGAATATCGTTACTGTCGTGCGTAATGTAGATCAGGAGGCCGGGGTATCCGAAGACTGTTTATTTTGGCCGGTGAAGCTTACAGCGCTTACGTTTTACACCCGTTCAACGAGGATATGTGGCCATGAAAATACATAAATTAAGTCCTATGCACGGTTCGGGGTTTATTGAATTAAATATTCAGGCTGTCGATTAGAAGACAAGTCTTGACCTAATTAAGATGAGTATGGACATGAATGATGAGCGGAAACATACGCGTGACCACAAGACTGCTTGTCTTTCGCTCTTCCTCCCATCTTCTACGCCAGCACGCACGCTCTCTCAACTTGATCCCGACCGTCTCCAGGCGCTTGAATATCACACCACACGCAGATTACAGTACTGGCTAGAATTGAATATTGAGGCGCTGTCCGTCAACCTATGTGGCTGTGAAAGTTTCTAACCCAGTTTGGACGCCTCACTGCTGTACATAGTCTATTTCCGAGACAACTACTACCATTGTTATTTCAACGTTCCCAGCATCGTGCAGCTTACGCTGCAGGAGAGCTCCACTATACAGCACTCACCAATACACAATACACCCAATATGCAACGAGCAATGCAGGCCCAAACAGAACGGGATATGATTACAAAGGCGAATCGTCGCCGTAGTCTCAAGACACTTTTTCAACTACCACTTTCCTCCCGATCCCCTGAGTATTCTACTTTATCAACAACAACTGCCGTAGGCTCAATCCCAGAAGACATCGTTAGAGAAATCGTCAACTTGCTTTCACCCATCGATATTCTCAATTTCAGCTTAACAGTCCGTCTTGTTTTAAATTTCGCCCTTATTACTCATCATCTGACTGTTTCGCAAGTCCTCTCATCTCCGTGCTGTACTCTTGCCAGCGTTGTACGACACTGTTGTTCTCAAATCGAGTCGGAAATGTAGAATAACATTGAAAATGCTTGTTCGCAAGCCAGAAGTCTGCCGTTACATCAAAAAACTTGCTGTGCGGCCAAATTATTACCTCGCGTGGCCTAAGCCCGATGAATTCCTGGATGAGGGTTGGGTAGTCGACATACTAGACCGCATTGCACCAAAACTGACCTCGATGCATACATTCGATTGGGACGGATTGGAACTACCAAAAGATCAATTATGGGAGACTCTCCGGTTAAAGTACGTCATTACTCTTATTGTTTAAAAAATTACTCATGTTCTGTCCGTGCAGGTGTCCCGAACTCAAGAATGTGTTCACAAATGTTGGTACACGCCCATTAGACCCTGAGACCCAGGTATGGTACTCTGTGTATCACAATTGAAGTGTTACATGTTTGACCCTCACTATATAGCTCTTCAACTTTTCCAATCTTTCTAGCTTTTCCTTGATCGTACGTCATGGCCTTGGCGGATCAGACTTGTTTCCTCCATTGGAAGACCTACCAGAACGATTCTGGACGATGATCACTAAACATTGTCCAAACCTTGAAGAACTTGCGATTTGCAGTTTTTCTTCGTCTACCCGCGTTTTCGATTTCGAACGAATTATTGATGCACACTGGCCAAGGCTACACACCCTGACCCTCGGTTCGTTCGGATACCAAGCCGATTTTACTTTGGGCCCACCTAACGACGTCGCCATGGGCCAATTTTTGGAAGCACATAATGATTTGAAATACATTCGATTCTTGTGGAATTTCAAGCGCTGGATGAGTCCTGATACAATCCCAATGCACCTCTCTACTGCTGCATTACCCAAGCTTGATACGTTCATAGGTGTTTATCAACAACTAGCGGAGCTTCCGAATCCAGGGAATCTAGAAACTCTGGATTTAACTTGCGAACCGATCTATGAGAGTCGCATTGGGACCCTATGCCCTATTCTGAAGAGGTTGACAGCGCTTACGAGCCTAGACATTTGGACACATGTATTCGATTCAAGCAGGGATCATTCTGCTTTCTTTCGGTCTATTTTGGAGTCGGTGCCGAATTTGACAGATTTCCATTTCATGTGCACAACATCATTTACTGGCGTAAGTTGTCCGGTATATCCTTCACAGATACTGTACACTAAACATTACGTTATACAGAAACCTCTGAAGCAACTCATCACGCAACTGTCCCTGTTACCTTCTCTTAAGAGGTTCTCTCTAACAAAAGGGCACAAATATATGGACGAAAGTATGCTAGATACTGCACTTCATGTACTCAAGCACAATCCCAATCTCAAGCAAGTCAACATTAGATGGGCACGAGAGAAATGTCCAAATCATCTGAAGCAAGAAGGCACATACGACGTCATTTCTAGCGATCCGACACCATCTTGGCTCGATAAGCGTTCCCAACGACCACAATCAGACAAAATTTCTGAAAAAACGCTGAAGAAATCTGGATCTGTTATTAGCAAGATGACGAAAGGTTCTCATGAGGTTCATGGCAAACGAGAAAATGGGGATACTGTACTGATTTGGGAAGATTGTAACGAGACTGTGATGCCGAAATCTTTACCGAAAGCGCTGATGGCGGTAGAAAGGGGAATCCCGATTGTAGGACCGTCTTTCGAAAGGCGGTATAAGTATGAGTTGGACCCTCAAAACCTGTTTGGACGAATGGGAAGAACTAAACTTGTCAGGATGATGTCCACGTGAGGGTGGGTTGGGAGAGCTCTTGTGCCACGCGCGTGTACATAGAGTTTTTTTGGTGCGTTTCATATTTCCAAAGTCCAATTGATCTATCAATATTTGAATCTGACACTACCATCAATTTTTTTTTTTTTTTGGTTTACAGGATCTTGTAATCTATTGTCTTCACGAAACACATTATGACAATGACGCACACGAGCGGTGTGGTATCTTTTGGGCGAAACCAATATTTCTGGGGTTTTTCCCTATCGAAATCTCAATCTTCAGTTTATGATTCACTTTATAGTGCCGATTGTATTTGGAAAAAGATGGCGTGAAGATTCGTTGGTTTGGCTTCGCCAAGGCTTTCCAAGTCGAGTTTTAACCTTCTTCCTTGCTTGGTTGCAAATTGAGATGGAGCATCATTTTTGGTCGCCTTCCTTACCATGCTTCTTGACTGAATTTTTTCTCCCCACATCCTTAGCTTAGATACTTCGTTTTTGTCATTTCCAGAATTTTACGGATCATAACGTTCTAGGATTTTTCGTAACCTTTTGTTGTCAAGCTCTGTAATTTGCATGTCTTTCTTTCCTCCTTGTTCTCCCTCTTCTCATCTCTACTGTCCAATGATCCTCTGTTGTATAGGTATATGTATGTTACTAGTGCTGCTGTAGAATATTCAGGATATTATAGGGGCTACTGCGTTTATCCGAGTACAGTAGTGTTACTTGAATATCATAATCTGTTAAACTCGCTCATGGAAAAGGATCAAAGGATCATTACCATCATGATAACAACCGTGAATTCTATTTACATAAGGGAATACATATTCGGCATTTAAAAAAATTCAAGCATTGACATCAACTTTTTAAGCTCCTCCACTCCATATGAGCAACCAGGGGCTGATTATGATCCTCAATGCTTGTTTCCAAGCAAGTAATCCAGCTTTCGGAAAAAAGAGATGAAAACCGATGTTAAAAGGACTCTGGTTCGAAACCGCTCAAAGCAGCAATTCCATCTGTCAAGATAGGATCATTATCCACCCCAATAACAACTTCTCATATGACTTAACAAGGCCTATGAATAAGTACTCATTGTGGAATTCACACTGGTCCAACAGCTACCCTTACAACATAAGTTATGTCGTTTTGTCAGAAGCAAGCGGGCCGGGTGATCCATTTTGCAGGGAGACCTACCGATGCTTTACCGGGACCGCATTCAAAGGCTAAAAATGTAACTCACATTGATCTCATGACAAGCAACTCCTCCAAAATTGTGAGTGCGTTTTTGATGTTTATTTGATATCATCCACGTAAGTTATTTACCTATTACCTATTTCATCTAGTTTCGCTTGCAAATGGGGTATTGCTCCACTGCTTCTTTTCCGCATTGCCCTAGGAGACGGTGTGATTCTTCTACCCCATGACCATGTAAGCCCATGGTCGTGGTACCGCTCATCTATCAAGAAAAGGGTTATTTGGGGGCTTCTATCCCCTGCCTAACAGAACAGTATAAGGGTGGCTTCTATTTCTCAAGTCCTTGTTTTTCCGTACTCCCAGTTCCTCTGTATCGGAAAGTGAGACACCATGGGGGTTAGTTATTTCTTCTATTATCACTACTTCTTATATTCAACTTATCTTCTCTCGATAGTATAACGCTCGTATAGCAGCAAATCCCGTATGTTGTTTATTTCTTACCTCATTTTGCCATGATTTAATGTGTTGGTTGGACAGTACATCGTAGGTTCGTTCGCATGTATTGGGGGAGGTCTTTTCGGTTTGGACATCTCGTCCATGTCGGGAGTTTTAAGTGTGAGTCCTTTCAAGTATCGTTGCTGATGGAGTATTGATTTCTCAATGATGCACACAGAATCCATATTACTTGAGAACTTTCCATACCGTAAGCATTGACCCAGCCATCTCATCATAACGATGACACCTGATTATTTATGTCACTAGCCCAGCCCCTCTGTACAGGGAGCCATCGTTGCGTCTATGCCCGCTGGGTCTCTTATTGGTGCTCTCGCTGTGACCCAACTTGCTGACCGCATTGGTCGCAAACGGACAATTATCCTTGCTGGCCTCATCTGGGTTATTGGTTCAATCTTGCAGTGTGCTTCTGTTGTACGTCTCGTATACTCTGTATACTTTACCCTTAGCAAGAATTTTATCACACATCTAGAACCGCGGTATGCTCGTTGTCGGTCGCATCATTTCTGGTATCTCGGTTGGCCTCTCTAGTGCTGTCGTACCGATCTATCAATCGGAAATCACTGCACCTGCTATCCGTGGACGTATGGTTTCCCTCCAACAATGGTACGTCGGTTCAAGTCCAAGTTCTAGATCGTTGCATAGCAGAGAGACTCAAATGTACACCCCCAATTCTCAGGTCTATCACTTGGGGTATCCTAATCCAATACTTCATTCAATTCGGCTGCTCGTACATTAATGGTGTTGCATCTTTCCGGATACCATGGGGCTTGCAGATGATTCCTGCAATCATCCTAAGTCTGGGAATGACTATTTTCCCAGAAAGCCCACGTTACTTGTTTGATAAAGGACAGTGAGTAGTATTTTCTCTTACTCTCAGATTCTTTGCTTATCACGATTTGGCAACGCACCCAGGGAGGATGAGGCCCTTCAGATACTCGCCGATCTGCACGGTGGGGGTGATAAGTCACATCCACTAGTGGTACTTGAATACGAAGAAATTAAACAACAGGTAATCAAACACTAGTACTTTTGGAGTAGCTTTCAAACCATTATCTTTCTGTCTAGGTATACATCGAGCGCACAGAAGGTGCCAAATCATACCTCGACTTGCTCAAGCCTGGAAACCCACGCCGTGTCCTACTCGGTTGCGCCCTCCAAATGTGGTCACAACTTACTGGTATGAACGTCATGATGTAAGTATTGCATCCATATTGTTGATAAAGATCGACATTCAATTCGTCATTACTTTTGTGAAGGTACTATATCATTTACGTCTTCCGTGGCGCCGGACTCACAGGAACTCGTGGAAACCTTATCGCTGACGTTAGTCTGTTGCTTTTTAGAGTCATTGTATCTATGACCTGACATTTTTGCTCTTATAGTCTGTCCAATACGTTCTCAACGTTGCATTTACGGTACCAGCAATTATCTACATCGACAAATGGGGTCGCAGACCAATGCTTCTCATCGGTACACTCCTAATGGGATTCTTCCTTTTCCTCGTCGGTGGTCTCCAGGGTCGTTTCGGGCACTGGGATCTTGTGGATGGCTCAAGTGAGCTCATCTTTCTACTCAATATAGATACCTTTCTGACGTAATAACTCACCAGATGTTTGGGTGATCACGGGAAATGATGCAGCCACAAAGGGTATTATTGTATGCTCTTATCTCTTCGTTAGCAGGTCAGTTTTCTCGGTTATATTATCATGGAAAGGATCAACTAATCCCTTCTAAATATAGTTTCGCAATTACCATGGGTCCGGTGTCTTGGACATATCCTGCTGAACTGGTTAGATTTACATTTGCTCTTCTCATCTGCCAATACTAAGAACCAAACTTCTAGTACTCTCTCAAAGTCAGAGGAAAAGCTGTATCGTTGGCCACTGCAGTACGACTAAAACTATATATATCTTGATTTCACGTCCTGACTGACTTTTGTATTATTAGACAAACTGGACTTTCAACACTGCTCTTGCTTTCGCTGTACCTCCTGGTCTTGACTCTATTGCATGGAAAACATACTTCATTTTCGGAACCTTCAACTTTGCCGCGTTCATTCATATCTTCTTCATGTACCCTGAAACTGTCGGACGCTCCCTCGAAGAAGTTGAAGAGGTCTTCAAGCAAGGTCATGTCTTCACCGCTTGGAAGATTGACAAGAATGTGGGCAGGAAGACCCTTGAAGAGGTTGTACAGAAGTCCAAAGAAATACCGGTTGGTGTTTATTTTACTCGCGTCTACAACGAATGAATCTCATTTGTTTGTCCTTTGCAGGAGAAACGCTCTCAATCTTTGGATGACGAAAAATCTGTATGATGTGGATAATGGTCAATGATAGTAACGTATATATGACGAGTGTCAGCTCTGACAGAGTATGATGACTACAATACAGTCTGTCCTGTAAAATTTTCTTTTTTTCTTGTTCATTTTACAATGTTGTATTACTTGAGGAATGGTAATGGATCTTGTATTATCATAAATTGCCATCCTGTGATGAAGTGATGTTCTTCAACGCAAACACGAATTCACTTTGGGGTAACAGGAGGCTTCCGTGCAAATCTACTGTTCATCCTTATACGCTTGCCATATTTCCAGAAAAGCCATGGTCTATGACAAGCATGAAAGTAAGAAAACGATGATATAAGAAATTCTTACGCGGGACATCCGATTACGATCGAGACAGCAGCCAAAATTGTATTGCCATTGCCATACCCGAGGGATTTGTACAAGGGCGGTGCAAACAGTGGAAAGCTAAAACCAGCAAGTGAACGGAGACATGAAACAGCTGCCAGAGCTGTTTGAGAGCAACCCGGTCATTATAAACTTTATGAGTATAATTTGAAGTTCCCTTACCAGATGCAGCATGCAAAGTAAACGCATCTACAACGTAAGTCTGCATTGCAACAAAGTTGAGGATCATCCCAACCCCTACACAACTGACACCCTTCATAAACGCCAAGTTCAGTTATTTCAGGGGCGTGTCAATTATAATTATGGGCGACATACCAAGTCAGTGACAATCCAGTGTACATGCTCCTGTGCTGCCCATCCGGTAATTAATATCCCGATAGGAAGGAAGAAGGTCCCCATAATCATTGACGCTTCCGAAACACTGAGAAAACTATTAGTCAAGGCTCATAGTATGTGAATTGAAATTGAACAAGAAAGTTATAAAGAATAATAGACAATAAACTTGACACATACGTAGCCTGAATTCTGGCTCTCCAACCCCATCGTTGTGTTTTTTCAAATGAATATAGCTACGATCCATAAAGCGCGCATTAGCCTGTGCAGCGAGTGTAGTACCTAGCCCAAAAGCAATATAATTGAGTCCCGCAATACCAGGTTGCTCATGATATCTATCAGAGAAAATTGCGGGTATCGTTGTCAGGAATACTATAATATAGAAAATACACAAATGTAAAATCAGTATCCAAAGGTATGTCATAAAATCCAAGTCATACAATAAAATATGCCATAAGTAAATGCCATGTAAATTCCCAGTAGTTGGATAATCGGTTCTCGTCCAAACAAGGTAAATGGACGAGTTAGCGCTATCGCGAAAATATGCTTCCAGCTGTATAAATATACATCAGACTTGTGTAACACAGTTTAAATTTTTGGTGATAAGAAACATAGCCAAGCGTACAACTTACTCCCTGGAATCGTCCGTTTCGTATATCGTACGCACTTCTTGCGTAGATTTTTTGTGTTTTAGTTCTTGCCTAATCTGTCGCGCTCTTCGCTCAAGGAGCACGGGCGCGAAAGCTGATTGCAGAGGTATTAATAACGGAGGAATAAAAAGAGCAAAAACAAAAGGAAATTCTCACTTTCTTGTAAGAAGAAAAAGCCGGATATCTGAATGACCACATCAAGAATACTCGTCGACCAGAACTAGAATAGAATACCATCATCATCTTTGAAACATCAACCAAATATTTCAACATACAACCCAACGCCACGTTGACTTCTCTGCAATCCTATGAAAAGAATATTAATGATTTTCATCTAATCAGTAACAGTTGTAATAGTGATGTACCATCCTCCACAGATGGGACCAATGACTGGACCAAGAAGTGGAGCTAAAGAATATACGGCAAGAGCTTTTCCCCTCTCCTCGGGGTGCCATACATCACCCACAACACCGCCACCAATCTTCAAGCAGAAGTTAATGTATGACAAGATTATACATCGACGAATGGTTCAAACTGATAGTATAGAAATAACACGTACAGCAAGTGGAGCGCTTCCGCCCAATCCTGCAAGAAACCTAAATGCAATTAGCTGTGATTTGTTCCGAGAAAACCCGCATCCGATATTCCATGCTGCATTATTATGGATTACATTAGTATGTTGCCGACGAGCTGCGACGCTGACGACTCACCAAGATAGAATAAATTTGAGCACTGTGATACTATTGACCGGCCATAAATCTCACTGAGCGGGCCTAAAAACTAAAACGTGCGTTAAAAAGGCGTGATGTTTTGAAAAGCCTTGATGAACATACGAGTGGGCCAAAGGCTTGGATATTTGTCACGTAAAGCGCTGAATAGCCGCCCCTGAATAAAACGAAACTCACCATATCCCAAGACGAATACAGATGTCGACATTGCAACTAATACAGAACTTGTGATACCAAATTCATGCGCAACTTGTTCCATTGCAGGAGCAACCATTGAAGAAGATACCGGGCTGATAAATGTAAAGGATGAAACAACAAGCGTTACGGTCCATTTCTGTCTGTATGTCCAACTAAAAGGAAATGAAGTAACATTCAGACTTTGCACTTAAGTACGGTAAGTATATAAGAGACACACTTCTTCGGGTCTCCGGGATCGTCAGCGCTATCCCAATCGATGTATAAACAATCGATCGTTCTGTTGTCAGAGATTGTACGTAGGGGGTTCTCGTCCACCACTTCTGGAACAACTTGTCTAGATGAACCAATGTTCGTCAAACTATGATGTGATGAGCTTTCACGATGGTGGGATTTATCTACAGGCATTGGCATGATAGGGTGGACGAAGGATGTGGGTTGAACAAAATATCATATAAGAATGATGGAATGCATGGAAGTCACTGAGAATTGTGTCTGTCTCCGTTGGCTGCCACTGGCTACATCGTTCAAAAAGAGCCTAATTAGTCGAGCGAAATGTTTCAACAAGATGTGATAAATTTAGAGAGCTTCTCTGTCATCGAATGACGCTAACAGAAACATCTTTGTACAAAACCCGTCTAACCAATGCACAAACTGCTAGAATATAGTCCCTTGACAATAATTTCCTCATGGTATTTCGCGGTAGACATACATGGTACGGCTGAAGTAACAATAGCTCATAAACCTATGGGTCCTTGTGTAAACCTGACATTGAAGCTAGAACAACATTAGTCCATGACAGATATTATTTACATCATATAACGTGACATACCGTGTAGGATCATACTTCGCATATGTACTCTTCAAGAATTCAAAGCCGCCGTACGTTGAGAAGACATCTTGGGATGCGTCGCACTCATTTACGTATAGTGGAATTCCAGGAGACGGTGGCGTTCTTGTGAGAAATTAAATGTAAATTGGCGGACTTCAATGTCAACGAAGGTTTTTTTGCTTACTGTTGCAAGAGGAGCTGGCGCCCGGCCTCGACCTCATCGGAGACAGTAAGTTGACCAAGCGGTGATTCAACTGTGTACAAAAGAGCGGCATATGAGCCTCTAGGTGGATCAATTGCATTTCCTCCGTTCGCAATCCCTGCCGCTATTTGGGAGTCAAGTATGGGTGTAATAGTAATTGCACTACCAGTAAAGTTAATCTGGTTTTCGAAAGTAGTCGTAAAGTTATTCCAGCTCTGTAGTGCATTAAGGTACTGGTCAGGGCCGCCATTGAAAGCTGTTGCCAAGAAATTTTGTCCGCTCCCTCGCGTAACACCTCCTGGTGTGACATTCGATGCTTCAAGATAACTCATAGGACCTAGAGAGCTCAACGATGAAGGAATTGACAAGAATTCTCCAAAAATGTCTGCTGGGAGCTCAGAACCACGGTAGATTAGGACGGCAAGGTGTACAATATCGGTGGTATTATCAGGAGCACGTATGACAGACAATAATGCTGCGCATTATAAGCCCTTAATAAAATGCAGATAGATGAGATCAAATTATTCACCTGCGTTTGGATCTATTGTGTTCTGAACATAGTTTGCAGTTGCTTGAAGAATAGCTTCCGCAGCATCGTTTGGGAACTGGTTAGATCTTTAGGGTAAGATGGCTTCTTGTTTGCCTTTACTCACGAATATGAGACCGCCGAAAAAGTTCTTGTCGTCATTAGTACCAGTGTGTATAGCAGATACCTCGTATCGAGTGACAATCCCAAACCGATTTGCACCACCTTTCAGCGCACGAAATAGATCTGAAAATTCATTCGTCGCCGTAGCAGTAACTAAATCCCCATTCACCAAAACAACATCAAGTTCCTTATATGCATCGGCAGAGAAACCATATTGTGCTGCAAGGTAACTCAGACCTCCACCGGGTAGAAGACCAGTACCGACATCACTACAAAGAATTTCTTCAGTGGCAAGTTGTATTTTCCTAGATCAAGATTTACCCAACACGGCCTCCCAGAGGCGCGACACCAGATTGCTCCAGGTCTGCAAGAGCATCTCCCCACCGGATTCCGGGCTGTATAGTTATAGTATCCGTCTGAGGGTTAAAGGAAACATTTGCCATATGAGTGAATGAGATTAGGATGCCTCCGTCGACGCTGTAGGAAAGGAGAATGCAATGAAAATATGAAATATGAAAGTGCGATTTTGCGCACATGTTCCATCCTTTATTAGCACTATGAGCTCCTGCTCGAACTGCATAGGGAACTTCTGCCTTGAATATTGCTCTCATGGCGGTTTGCACATGAGAGGCGTTACGAGGAAGGACAATGCATGCCGGTTGTTGGACTGTATTAAACAAGTCCCATGTACCTGCAATAACATCGAGAAATTCCGGACCAGAAGTCTGTACTGTATCTACACCCAGTTGAGCGCGTAATTCACTGCATGTAGCAGTAGCAGATTGGGATGTGATGTTCGATTGTGCAGAGGCAAAAACTGCACAAAGAAAAATTGACAAGCAAAGTCGTAATTTCTGAGACATATTGGCAGAAAGAACTTGGGGAAGTCCTGGTTCGGGTGGTTACCTCATTTTATTACACCTTGGAATTCTGTAAATAGGTATGCGTGGGTGCACAAGTGTTATTCGAGTATGATGTGAGAAAGAGCCTGAGGTGCCGATGATTCATCATGAGATCCCAGAGATGATTATTCTCTTAATTAATGATACTTACCACGACAACCAACTATAAGTAAAGAAATGAATACTTAAGCAAGTGAGCACACCACTCGTCGCAGCCATAGTCAGCATCCCCCTTTACAATTTCTGATTGAGCACCCGTGAGACGCCCCCAAGGTCTTCTTCCGCAGAGTCGGGCGGGGACCTCGGATGGCCTTTGAAACGATTATTGTCGGTCATGGTCGGGAGCTAGTGCGAAGTTTTGTGCACTGAGTTTTGAGAATGTTAGCACCTGACAATCAATTATTTTCGTAGATGATACACATACCATTTTAGGGTCAAATATTTCTAATGTTTCTGATGGTATTAATAGTTGTAAGAGAATATAGATTAATATATTCTAGCTGAGACGTGATCCGTTCACTCATTATCCAAGTTATACAAAAATAGAGGGTAAACATATGGGGTCCTGAGTAAACTTTACGTTGACTAAGGAACAACATTAGTTCCTGACATATATTAACCAGGTGGAACATACCCAACGGTTGGGTCATAATTCGCACATATAAGGACTCACAACGACCATATCTCAAATGGAACACATCCTGGGCTGTATCACACCGGGTGATGAAAGGACTCTGGACAAACCATATAAGTATCAGCAACCCCATTGAGGGATGGGGTATAAACATTAAGTTCTTCTCCAGTTTTGGGCGATCGATATCTTGCTCATTGTTTGTAATTGCCCGGACAAGTACTTTTTGCAGAGCACCAAGGTCATTAACTTATGAGAGTGATACCCTCAAACTTCGTACCAGCGCGCGCACGGTCTACTATACCAAATTGCTTTACAATTTTAATGGCCTTTGTTGACATTGTAGAAAACATTTGTCATGTGGCCACACGGCCCACGCTTCAAATTTTCACAAAAGAATAAGTCGAAATTCACCCAAGGATTAGATAGTTTTTATCACGAACCTTTTCCAATCATTCGAATTCGGTGCACTATGACTTCCAGCTTCAAACAACTTTTTTCTGACTCAAAAGTTGCTCTAGTGGCATTTAGTGGGAAGGAATATAAAGGAGGGGTCGTGGCTCAATGATATCTGCATATAATCCAGAATGCCATGTTTCACATGCAGAAACTCAGTTAAAATATAATCCGTCTCGACACACTTGGTAGAGAAAATAAATAAGAACTCATAGACCAATGGGCCCCTCAGTAAATCTTACATTGAAGCTAGAATAACATTAGCATATTACAAATGATGATTACATTATACAACATAACATACCGTGTAGGATTGTACTTCGCATATGTACGCTTCAAGAATTCATAGCCGCCGTATGTTGAGAAAGCATTCTGGGTTTTGTCACACTCATTTAAGTAGATTGGAATTCCAGGAGATGGTGGGGTTCTTTTGATAAGTTATATATCAATTGGCAGATTCCAGTCTCAAATAAACATTGCTTACTGTTTTAAGAGGAGCTGACGCCCGCGCTCAACCTCAGCAGGGACAGTAAATTGACTAATGGGTGATTGAACTCTAAACAAAACGGCAGTATATGGGCCACTAGGTGGATCAATTGCATTCCCCCCATCCGCTATCCCAGCTGCTATTTGGGAATCGAGCACAGGCGTGAAAGCAAGTGTATTACCAGTGGCGTTGACTTGATCTTTGAAAGTAGAAGTAAAATTTTTCCAGTGCCGCCATGCATCAAGATACTGGTCAACACCGCCGTTGAAAGCAGTTCCCAAAAACGTTTGTCCACTCCCTCGATCACCTCCTGGTGTGATATTCGATACTTCAAGATAACCCATAGGTCCTAGTTGGTTGGTTGTTGGGGTGATCGATAAGAATTCCCCAAAAATGTTTGTAGGAAGTTCAGAACCACGACAGAATAGGACAACGAGATGTACAATGTCGCTGGTATCACCATCTTCAGGGGTACGTATGACAACCAATAATACTGGAAATTTTTAAAATACTGCGCGTCTATGTAGATGAAATTAATCACCTGCATTCGGGTCTGTTGTGGTTTGGACATAGTTTGCAGTTGCCCGAACAAGGGCTTCTTCAGCAGAATCCGGATACTCAGTCATAACAATTAGGTAGGGTAAGATTTTGCTTAATTCGGATTCACTCACGAGTATGAGACCTCCGAAAAAGTTTTTCTCCTCATTAGTACCAGTGTGCACAGCAGATACCTCATATCGAGGCTTGACGGGGAAGGACAATGCATGCTGGCCGCTGGGCTGTATTGAACAGATCCGATGCACTGGTAATGACACTGAGATATTCCGCTACATTTTATATATAGAAAAAATCTGTAATTCTCAAAGTGTAAACCATGCGTGATGATTAAGCAGTATTGCTTATGTAATGTAGAATGGTGAGTCATACAAGGCCAAATTAGGTCTTCCGTGATTTACTAATGCTCCTGGAACTGTTGGCTAAGATAGACTCTAGACTCGTTTCAATTTTACACATCACTAAATACTCCTCTGCCAGATATGTTGCCTTCAATGGAATGTAAGTACATGCTAACTAACTGTACATACTGTGATGATCGTCGGTCCCTACTAACAGCTCATTAATGCCAGTGCACAACCTTCCAATATCACACTACTCGAATAGCTTGCCCCGACTGGTCACCCGATATCCCCGCTCGATTGTAAATTCTAATCACATCGCACCCCTAACTTAGCGGTAGGTGTGATTTATTTCTGCATTTCTTTACTAATTAGTTGGCCGTTATATATCAAATCATACCGCCGTTTACGATCCAGAATCTCATGATCACCAACATGTTCACACATATCTACGGAACCCTGAGGCAATATAAATGCGACAATCAACTGAACAGTTCTTTCCACCCCAGATGCTTCAGTCTTTACAATCTTTCTTGCCGTATTTTCTTTACGCAACTCGAATATTAAACTCAACATGTTACTCCGTTGCAACTACATGCAATGAATTACAAGCTCAGCTTGGTGGGGACACAGTGCAGACGTCTGGTTCGGAATATCTCAATGTTCTCACAAGTACATGGAATCTTTTCAATACACCCCAGCGCCCGGCATGCGTTGTCCTTCCTCGTACCGCGTCCCATGTGCAAACCGCCATGAGAGCAATCTTCGACGCAGAAGTCCCTTATGCAGTTCGAGCAGGAGCCCATAGTGCCATGACAGGATGGAACAAGTAAACCAGAATCTTACCTTTATTTTCATATTTTGATTTCATTCTACTTTCCTAAAGCGTCGACGGAGGCGTTTTGATCTCATTCACTCGTATGGCCGACGTTTCTTATAATGCTGAAAAGGATACCATAATTCTACAGCCTGGGATTCGTTGGAGAGATGCTATTGCCAACCTTGAGCAATTTGGAGTGGCACCTATGGGAGGTCGTGTTGGGTAAATCTCGATATGCAAATACAAAATTTTCACTATAAATAACTTTTTTGCAGTGATGTTGGTACTGGCCTTCTACCCGGTGGGGGTCTGAGTTACCTTTCGGCACAACATGGTTTCTCAGCAGATACATATAGAGAGCTTGATGTTGTTTTGGTGAATGGGGATTTAGTTACAGCGACGGCTACCAATGAATACTCAGATCTGTGTCGTGCGCTGAAAGGTGGTGCAAACCGGTTTGGGATCATCACTCGATATGAGGTAGCTGCTATACACACTGGTACTAATGAAGAGAAAAACTACTTCGGAGGTTTCATTTTCGTCAGTAAATCAATCTCAAACAATAGCACTTTGACCCTAACGATTATATCAAGTATCCGGATTCTGCTGGAGAAGCCCTTGTTCGAGCTACTGCAAACTATGTACAAAGCATAACAGATCCAAATGCAGGTGATTAATTTGATCCATAAATATGCGCAGTCTTTTTACATTTCGCAGCATGCATGGTTGTCATACGTACCCCTGAAGATGGTGATACCAGCGACATTGTACACTTTGTTACCCTATTCTATCGTGGTTCTGAACTTCCTACAAACATTTTCGGAGAATTCTTATCGATCACCCCAACAATCAGCCAACTACGACCTATGAGTTATCTTGAAGTATCGAATATCACACCAGGAGTTGTTCCAGGGAGTGGGCAATTATTCCTGGGATCTGCTTTCAACGGCGGTGTTGACCAGTATCTTGATGCATGGCGGCACTGGAAAAACTTTACGTCTACTTTCAAACACCAAGTTAATGTCGCTGGTAATGCACTTGTTTTCACGCCTGTGCTCGATTCCCAGATAGCGGCTGGGATAGCAAACGGAGGGAATGCAATTGACCCACCTAGAGGCCCCTATGCTGCTGTCTTGTACGCAGTCGTAGCACCACTTGGTCAGCTAAACATCCCCGATGAGGTTGAACACGGGCGTCAGCTCCTCTTGCAACAGTAACTAATGCTTTTTTGACATTAAAGTCTGTTAACTGATGTGTAATTTCAAAAGAACACCACCATCTCCTGGAATTCCAATCTACGTAAATGAGTGTGACAAGTCGCAAAATGCTTTCTCAACATACGGCGGCTACGAATTCTTGAAGCGTACATATGCGAAGTACGATCCTACACGGTATGTTACGCTATATAATGTAAATCTCTGCCATAAGCTAATGTTATTCCAGCTTCAATGTAAGATTTACCGAAGGGCCTATAGGTTTATGAGTTATTGTTATTCTCAACTCTACCAAAAATATTCTACTGCGAAGTGCTGGAAAACTTTATATCACAATGTTGAGTCGTAAAGAAAAAGTATCAAAGAACGTTTAGTTATGAAGATGCCAGTTACCTACTTTCTGATGATGAACAACAACTTGCCTTGATACATATAGTTAAGAAAAATTCTGGTCGCACCAATGCACTCTTTATATTTGTTTCATATTCAAGGTGATGGGTCAATATTTCACCTGTCAAGGTTAGGTATCTTGCAGATGTCTGATTCTATTGGAGTGTGTTGCGACAGCAACTCCACGTGATCAATTAGTAGTCATGTGATTAGTCATGTGCTCGTCAGTCATGTGTTGTAGACCTAATAAGATAAGATAAGGTCACATCTGTATATGACTAAGATGGAATGACACAACATAGTCTAGAACATTCTAGAGCTTACTGTGGACATGCATATGACTCATGTTATAGAACATGTATGACTCATGTTCTACTCAGAGTAGATACAAGGTGTTTCATGTACATACTAGGTAACTACATTAGGTATTACACAGCCATGACTATAATGTATATAAGTACAGGTAGTAACATCAATATACTGTTACCATTAGAGGTTTTATATGTCGTCATCTATTGTCTCATTGTTAGGCCATCCTGGGTAAGGGAACAGTTGATGGTTTTGCCAGTCAGATTTCCCTGGCATGATAGTGGGGTTACTCCACTACACAAGTTATAAACCACTCATTAGGGTCTCTCTGAGGTCAGTTACAGAGGTGAACATGCAGACCTTTTAGCATGTACAGTGTTATCCATGCCGTTATTACAACTTGTCCTGCTATCCTAGATAGGGGAGGGAGATTGACCAAGAGGTAACAGAGTAATAGCAAATATATTGCAGTACTCAAAACTAAGATTAAGCTGAGGCTTGTCTGTAGTTTTGCACTACTTAAATACAAGTACACTACTTCTAATAATAATCTATCATGTGTTTGCTCAGTAAGCTATGAGTCAGCATGGAGTCATAGAGAAGTATCTATGAGTTATTTAGAAGCCTATACAAGTCATTATGAGTTAAAAGAACTAAAACACAAGTCATATACAAAATATGTATGAGAAAGTAATAAACAAGGCAGGAATGTGTTGTGCATGCATTCTAAAGTCTAGGGAGATAGCGCGTATCTGGATAAGGATTATAACAGTTTTAGTCTGACTTGAGCCATAGTAAGCCATAGTACCTATAGTGATCCATAGTGACCTATAGTGATCCATAGTGACCTATAGTGATCCATAGTGACCTATAGTGATCCATAGATTTTGGCTATTTTCCATAGTGACCCATAGTGGCTCATAGATGTTAATCATTTCCATAGTAACCCATAGTAACCCATAGTAACCCATAGTAACCCATAGTATTTCATAGTAACCCATAGTATCTATAGTATTCCATAGTAATCCATAGTATTCCATAGTAGCTCATAGTATTCCATAGTAACTCATAGTAGTCCATAGATATTAATCATTTCTATAGTATTCTATAGATGCTATATAAATTTGTATAATAATATATAGTAATCTGTAGTATTTTGACTTAGAGTACTATTCCACTTTTTGGATTAGATAAGCAAAACATCGGACTTGGACTTAGAAAGATTTTTGGACTTAGAAAAAAAATTTTTTGAAGTTCAAATTTTTTTGAAGTTCAAATTTCGACTTCAGCAAAGTCACATGACCTGTGGCTGATGTGGCATACTTCGAACTTCAACTTTTTTTTTGCTTCGAAGTTTTCAACCTTCATCTTTGTAAGTCATTCTTTCCTCCTTTTCTTTTACTGACATTCTTTTCCTAGATTCATTCCATTGTCATACATCTTTGCCATATCTGCTCGTTGTCAGTATTATGAGCCTCACTACACACTGATGTTATGTCACATAATTAGTCACATCAAACTTTAATATATAGCATACCTGTCATGTAAATGCACCTTAGTTTCACTCCATGTAAACTAAGGTATAAGTAATAGTCTTTCTCCATAGTAAATACTTTAACTAATTATTACCTTATAGTTTATTCTTTATTACTATAAGGTATAGTCTACAATACAAAAGTTTCACTCCACGTAAACTAAGGTTTTATTCTTTATTACTATAAGAGAGTGTACCTTCTAGAGTCAAGATCTAGGGATAGAAGGAGTTGAGGAGATGTGATAGCTTGGGCATTTGGTATGTTTTGTGTCTGCTTTTTTCCTCTTTTTTTTATATGTTTTCAACTTTTTCCCTTGTATGTCTTTTTTCCTTCTTTTTTTATACATTTTCTCTCTTTCTAGTTATGTTTTCAATTCCTCTTCTCTTGTTTTATATGTTTCCTTGTTTTTTCCTTGTTTTTTCATATGTTTTAAACTTTTTTCTTTCTTTCTATATGTTTCTAACTTTTTTTGCCTTTTTTGGTATGTTTCCAACCTTTCCCTTTTTTGTCATGTTTCTGACTTCTTCTGTCTTTTCAGTTATGTTTTCTGACTTGATATGTTTTTTTTCCAACTTGGTATGTTTTTTTAATGTTTTTTTCTATGTTTTTTTTCAACTTTTTTTGTGTTTTTTTATGTTTTTTTTTTCCAACTTTTTTATGTTTTTTTTTTCCAACTTTTTATGTTTTTTTGTCTGACTTTTTATGTTTTTTTGTCTGACTTTTTTTGTCTTTTTTTTTATTTCTGCTATATAGTATTATATAGTAGTATGTAGTAATTGTGTTATGACCTTATCTGGATATGTGCTATCTCCCTGGACTTTAGAACATGTGCACAATGTGTTTCCATCTCAGTTTATTACTTTCCTATACACGTTTTGTATATAACTCATGTTTTGGTTCTTCTAACTCGTAGTGACTTGTATAGGCTTCTAAATGACTAGTAGATACTTCTGTATAACTCTGTGTTGACTTGTAGCTTACTTAGCAAGCACACAATAGGTTATTATTAGAAGTAGCATACTTGTATTTAAGTAGCACGAAACTACAGACAAGCCTCAGCTTGATCTTAGTTTCGAGTACCCTCTAATACAGGTGATTACTCTGTTACCTCTGTAACAATCTAAGTGACTCTCCCTCCCTTGTCTAGGATGGCAAGATCATTGTATATAGCAGCACGGATGACACTACACAACCTGAAATACCTGGCTGTTCTCTTCTCTGTAACTGACCTCAGAGAGACCCTGACAGGTGGTTTATAACCTGTGTAGTAGCATAACCTACTATCGCACCAGAGAAATCTGACTGGCAACAACCAACCGTACCCTAACCAGGATACCCCCAATGACAAGACAAGTAAATGATGATGTATAAAACCCCTAACAGTAACAAATTGTAGTAGTAAAAATAAAATGAATAAAATAAAGTATATATACTATTATAGTAGTACTATGGAGTGCTCTGGAGTTGGAAACCCATGCTATGGGTACTATGGACACTATAGCTCACTATGGGTTACTATACAAATATCTATGGAGTACTATATAGATGTCTATTCATCTATGGAGCACTACTGTTACTGTTTAGGGTTTAGGCGTCATCGTTTACTGGTCTCGTCATAAGGGTGTCCAGGTTAGGGAATGGTTGGGGTTTGCTAGTCAGATTTCCCTAGCGCGATGGTAGGTTACACTACCACACAGGTTATAAACTACCTGTCAGGGTCTCTCTGAGGTCAGTTACAGAGATGGGGACAGCCAGGCGTTTCAGGCTATATGGTGTCATCCGTGCTGTTATTTACAATGATCTTGCTGTCCTAGACAAGGGAGGGAGAGTCACTTAGTTGTCACTGAGGTAACAGAGTAATTGCTCATATTAGGAGGTACTCGAAACTAAGATCAAGCTGAGGCTTGACTGTAGTTTCGTGCTACTTAAATACAAGTATGCTACTTCTAATAATAAACTATTGCGTGCTTGCTCAGTAAGCTACAAGTCAATACAGAGTCATACAGAAGTATCTACAAGTCATTTAGAAGCATACACTAGTCACTGCGAGTTAATAGAAGCAAGGCGCGAGTCAAAATACAAAACATATATGGGAAACAAGTAAACAAGGCAGAAATGCATTATGCATGCGTTCTAAAGTCCAGAGAGATAGCACGTATCTGGATAAGGTCATAACAACTACAGAAATGCTTATATATCTATGGAGCACTATGGAGTGCTACTGGAGTGCTCTGGAGTTAGGAACCCATGCTATGGGCACTATAAGCACTATAGCACTATGGAGCACTTCATAGTACTCTATAGTTGACCCAAGGTTTGCTGATGAATGAGGATAGTGATACTTCTGAGCATAGCTCACATTACAAACCAAATGTATTACCATTTGGGGTTTGTGTTGTTGTTTGTCTGTCTCGTCATTTGGCCATCTGGGTTAGGGAGTGGTTGTGTTGAGCAGTACTCTGTATTACACAGTAGAGGGGACTATTCTTATCTTAGAGCTTACTGTTGCTTAGAGACTTAGGCTAATACTGACTACTACAAAGTAAATTCGACAAAGGACGTAAGGTCTAGTAGCTCTACTTATATACATAATTGGTGTTTGTACATCTTTATACAATGGTCTGTGAGAGTATACACTAACATATTATGTAACTACATATGGAATCTTGTAGAAGGTTATAGAATGTTCAGTGTGAGTCATGTGCCATAGAGCATATGAGTGTAAGACATGTCATCAGTCACATGCTCCATCACATGATCAATTATGTAATCAGTCATGTGATTGTTGCTGTTGCAACAGGTTGAATGTTTGTCAGATTTCTCAAGCATAGTAAAGGGAGATACCTTTACACAGGTTTTTAACTACCACCTGTCAGGGCCTTGTGGAGGTCAGTTACCACAGAAAACTAGTCAGGCATTTCAGACTAGACAGTGTCACCCATACTGTTATATACAACGATCCTGCCATCTTAGATAGGGGAGGGAGAGTTACTTAGTTGTTATGGAGGTAATAGAGTAATCGCCTGTATTAGAGGGTACTCGAAACTAAGATCAAGCTAAGGCTTGTCTGTAGTTTCATACTACTTAAATACAAGTATGCTACTTCTAATAATAATCTATTTTGTGCTTGCTCAGTAAGCTACAAGTCAGCGCAGAGTCATACAGAAGTATTTACAAGTCATTTAGAAGCCTATACAAGTCACTATAAGTTAAAGAAACCAAAGTGCAAGTCATAAGTACAACATATATGGGAAATATAGAAACGAGGCAGGAACATATTATGTACATGGCCTCAAGTCCAGGAAGATAAGTGGAAATCTGGATAAGGTCATAACAGCAAGTTTTATTTTGTGATCTCTAGAGTAAACTAGACTCTAAGGGAGATAATATGCCTATTTGATCCTCAGGCTCACATATATATATTATTAAATCTTTGAGTGCTCTAGCTAATACATTATTCTTTTTAGCACAATCAAGGGGAATGACAAATCATACTGGAATGGTGGACTTGTGAAGATCAATGTGTTCAAAGCCCAGGATATGCCTGTCTGTAGTGATAACTGGGTGTATTCAAAATTATCACTCTTAGATATAACTATCAGCCAAGCCAGACCAGGAGAGGATGATACTCCTATAGCATCAACCAGCAAACATAACATCAAGTACTTAGTTGACTAGTAACAACTCCTATATACTAGTCTTAATGCATTGATAGATGCAGTGTACAATAAATTCTATATTTAACTTTGATAAATGAATTGAATATGAAATTAGAGAACATTGCACACACTTCTCCTAGTAACTTCTTTTTATTAGTAAACACTTCTTTACTTTAATTTTCACAGACCTGACCCTGCTTGGTAGGAGTTTGAGCAGGATCAGGTCTATGGCTGTCACTCAGCTATCATTTTTGACAGGTATTGGGAGTCCCATATTTCTCCTGTTCTATGGCCAGCCATAAATTTGACCTTAGTGTTATCTTTTATTCTCTGCTTTGCATGCAAGAGAGATATAATGTCAGGAACCTGACATCTCTGCACCTCACAGAATATATGGACATGTCATTACAGACTTCATTCAATGGACATAAATGGATGTTAACAGACTTCTTCTATTTTTAACCTTTAAGTCATGTTTAACTCATGTTAATTTCCCTTTTAAATTTCCTTTATCCTATTATTGTTATCTCTCTTATGTTCTATCCTCCATGTGGAGATAACAAACCTTTACTGTATTTAAGCTATATATATTGTAATTATTCTGTAGCTTGAATATTGAATAAGACTTGTACTCACTCCATTCTCTGTCTCTCTCATCCATGTCTCTTTCTCTGTCCTTTACAGGACATCTTCCTCCACTCCTATAAGTAAGACACAGAAGTCAGCAGGGCACAACAAACATTGTTGAAGCCACATCTTAACTCCATCCTACAAGTATCTCTGTGTTCACGGAGATTGTATAGAAGTCAGCTCTTGACATATAAGCAGTTTCTTAGCTATGTAATATTTCAATTACCTTCAATATAACCATTTTAAGTACTCATTAGTAGTTGTTATACTTATTAAATAATCAATAGAATATATATTATAAATGTACTTAATTAGGAATACCAGTCATGGTCACTCCGATTCAGAGGACAGCTATAACAGCAAGTCTAGCAAGTCTGTTAGAAGACTATCAGTTCTAGTCATTTGCCTATCAAAATAGACCTGACCCTGGTCAGCAATGGTAAGGGGTTGTACAGATACTAGTATGTTTTTTCTTTTCTTTTTTGTTATGTGTCCGAGTTTTTCTCTTTCCTATGTTTTTCTTATGTTTTCTTATGTTTTTCTTATGTTTTTCTATGTTTTATTTTGATGTTTTCCTATATTTTATTTCAATGTTTTTCTATGTTTTTTTTAATGTTTTTTCTATGTTTTTATATGTTTTTTGTCATATTTTTTTATGTTTTTGTATATGTTTTTATTATGTTTTTTTATGTTTTTTATATTTTTTTTTATCTTTGTGTAGTGACATATAGTGTTATATTATGTAATTAATATAATTATAAATATATATAAATATGAATAAATCAACAAAATAAATAAATACAAATACAAATACAAATAAAAAATATTATCTATGGCTTACTATAGCTTGCTATAAAGCACTATAAAGTGCTCTATAGTGCTCTGTAGCAGCTCCATAGTATTGCATAGCATATATCAATCATAGATTGCTTACATAATACATCTATGAAGTGCTACAACACTGCTACAGCATACTACAGTCTATCTATGAAGTGCTACAGCCTATCTATGGGGTGCTATGGAGTGCTCTGCAGCTTATAACTCCATGCTACAGCTGCTATGGTGCTATGGAGCACTCCATAGTAGTAAGCCATAGCAGACCTAGGATTTGCTGATGTAGTGTTATGCTTCAACAAAGTCCTATTATTCATTTATTGACTTATTGTCTTAAAATATCTCTAATGATTAAAGAATTGGAGCTCTCTGCTTTTCCCATTCTTAAGCATCATTAAACAAAGTTTTATATCATTAAACAAAGGATACATGTGACAGGATAAATAATCCACCTATTTTACTGCATGCCATTCAGTTTACTCACTGAAGAGGGTACTGTTGTCATGATCAGACTTTGGATTTTACTTTGGAGCTAATGAAGGTACTTGCCTTTCACTCTCATTGCCAGCTTCAAGAGCATCTAGAACTCTCTCAATTCCAGCAGCTTATGCAATCTCCTGATTAACTTCCATCTCTATTCAACCATTAGCAGAATATGGATATGCCCAATCCTCATCCTCCAAATCAAGGGATACACTATCACCTGAATTGGATCATGCCAAATAATGCACTAGTTCAGGGGAGGTGGTTCTTTGACATTTGGTGAGTGATTCACTTACCTCTTCTGGTACTTCTTCTCTCATAAATGGAGAAGGTTCAACCCTCTCTCATAGCAGATAAGTCTCCTTATGAGGACAGAGATGTCTCAGCTGATGAGGAAGACCTTGAAGGTCTACAAGTTCCCTGCTCCTCTTCAATGAAGGATAAGGAGTCTCAGGGTAGTTACTATTAGGGATTTGCTCAGTCATTTACTTGTCTCATCATTTGGCTGTCTGGGTTAGGGAACAGTTGAAGGGTTTGCCAATCAGATTTTTCTGGTGCAATAGTGGAGTTACTCCACTACATGAGTTACAAACCACTCATTGGGGTCTCTCTGAGGTTAGTTACAGAGGTGAACACACAGGCCTTTCAGTATATACAGTGTCGTCTATGCTGTTATTACAACTTGTCCTACCATCCTAGACAGGGGAGGGAGATCGACCAAGAGGTAATAGAGTAATAGCAAATGTATTGCAGTACTCAAAACTAAGATCAAGCTAAAGCTTATCTGTAGTTTCACACTACTTAAATACAAGTATGTTACTTCTAATAATAACCTATTGCATGCTTGCTTCAGTAAGCTAGGAGTTAGCACAGAGTTATATAGAAGTATCTACAAGTTACTATAAATTAAAAGAACTAAGATGCAAGTCATATATAAAATGTATATGAGAAAGTAATAAACAAGGTGGGAATGCATTGCACACATGTTCTAAAGTCCAGAGAGATAACACATATCCAGATAAGGTCATAACAATGATCCTCATATCATGCAACTAACCAAGTCCATAATGCACTACTAGAGATACATTTGTCTTTTGCAGCAAGCCAGTTTAATTCAGGGGATAATCTTGACTTTATACTGCCTAATGCAGTGTTATTTTTATCACCCCATGTCTGCATCAAAAGGACCATTGTCTCAGAGATGTCATTTGGGTCCTTTGGCAATAGATCACAGTGAGTTCCAGAGATCACAGCCCACAATGCAGCATGCTGCAAGTAGGTTTGCATAGCACTCTTCCACTCAAGCCAATATACTCTAGCAAATATAAAGGAAACAGCTTCAAATACTGTGTGCTGTATGTTTCAATTGATAAAAGTTGTTTATTGGCAAGCTACAAATTAATGTATTTCAGCACAATGTTCAACTCAGTATAAAGACACTGTCAACAACACATAAGGCTTGCATAGATATCATCATGAACAACATTCAGACTAGTCACTTGTAGAGTGGGTAAATCCACACTGCTTCTACCAGTTAAGGGAGCTGTGGGAGAACCACTTCATAAGAGTAAGGACTTAAGTTACTTGTCATCATCAGTCATCACTATGAGAGAGACATCAATGACTGGCAACTGGAGCCCATAACCTGTTGAGTAGCCATCTGTGCAGTACACAGTGATAGGGACTCAAGTCTTACTTTATGCTTACTTAATCACACACTTAGTTAGTATACTACTACTTATCCAGAAAGGACCAAATATATTCATATATAAAGAGTGTCCTTATATACAGCTTTACTATATGTATATATTTGGCAAAGTAGGTCTATGCACTGTTCTACATAATCACATGTCTAACTCATAGAACTTTGTAGAAGGTTGTAGAACATGCTTAGTAATGGATGTAGTCATGTGACACATCATGTGACATATCATGTGTGACTTATTACCTGATGAATTATGTAATTCATCATGTGATTGTGCTATCACAACAGTGGGATGTACCACTATATGAGTTTCTAACTGTCACTCATTGGGGCCTTACTGAGGTCAGTTATAGCAGAAGACTCTTAGCTTTCAGAGAAAGGGTGTTACCTCTGCTATTATATATAACCACTAGCCATCCTAGACTAGGAAGAGAGTTTATCACAAAGGTAACAGAGTATAATCAAGTAGATTGGAATACTTGAAACTAAGATCAAGCTGAGGCTTGTCTGTAGTTTCACACTACTTAAATGCAGGAGTAGAACTACTAATAATAAACTACTGACTCACAATGGCATGCTACTATAAATAAGTGGTGAGTTAGATACAAGTCATAGGAAGCTACTAGTAGTCATAAGAAGATGCAACAAGTCATAGAGAAATGTACAAGAGTTATAAAGGTGAGACATATGGTAGGAGTGGAGAATAAGGTGGGAACTGTTATGACCTTATCCAGACTCCACGTATATCTCTGGACTTTAGGCTGTGCACATAACTGCGTTCCTTCCTCATTTATTACTTTCCCATACACATTTTGTATATGACTCGCACTCTGATTCTTTTAACTTGTAGTGACTTGTATAGACTTCTAAATGACTAGTAGATACTTCTGTATGACTCTAGCGTTGACTCACAGCTTACTTAGCAAGCATGCAATAGGTTATTATTAGAAGTAGCATACTTGTATTTAAAGTAGCGCAAAACTATAGACAAGCCTTAGCTTGATCTTAGTTTTGAGTACTTGCAATATACTTGCTTTATACTCTGTTACCTCTGGTTAATCTCCCTCCTCTGTCTAGGATGGCAGGACAAGTTGTAATAACAGCACAGGTGACACTGTACATACTGAAAGGCCTGTGTATTCTTCCTCTGTAACTGACCTCAGAGAGACCCTAATGAGTGGTTTGTAACTCGTGTAGTGGAGTAACCCCACTATCATGCCAGGGAAATTTGACTGGCAAAACCATCAACTGTTCCCTTACCCAGATGGCCAAATAATGAGATAGCAAATGATGATGTATAAAACCCCTAATGGTAATAGGAACATAGCATACATATATACTAAAGTCTAGGAAGATCAAGGAGTCTAGATAAGGTCATAACAGAGGGCAAACATATGGGTCCCTGAGTTGACTGAGAAACAACATTAGTACATTGTTGAGCAGCACCCTGTATCACACAGTAGAGGGGACTGTTCTTATCTTAGAGCTTACTGTTGCTTAGAGACTTAGACTAGTACTGACTACTATAAAGTAAATTCAACAAAGGACATAAGGTCCAGTAGCTCTTCTTATATACATAATTGGTGTTTGTACATCTTTGTACAATGGTCCATGTGAGTGTACACTAACTATATTATGTGACTACATATAGAACCTTGTAGAAGATTATAGAATATTTATGAAGGTCATATGTCATAGAGCATATGAGTGTGAGACACGTCATCAGTCATGTGCTCCATCACATGATCAATTATGTAATCAGTCATGTGATTGTTGCTGTCGCAACATACATGACATATAATAACCAGGGGAATATATCCAGTTGGGTCATAATTCACACATATAATATCAGTAAACTCCGGTGAAGGGAAGGTAAGTGTGAGCAGGCTCAGAAGCCTAATGGGGAGCAGCACATCTGTCTGCTAATTCTGAAGAAAGTTTCTTGTTGAGAACTTAGGTGGTTGTATTTAAGGAGTGAACTTATGGATTAAATGACAGAGTGCACGGTGGTAGCACGCAGGTGTGGAAGAATGTGGATGAAGTCTGCATTAGAGAACCACAGTTAGATGTGCGCAAGCACATTATCTTGTGGAGTGTGGGTGCGCTTGGTGTGTGAGGGATAAGTAGGTTGAGAGTGGTTTTTAGATTTTAGACGCTAACTGATTGGGATAGTAGAAACTTGTTCCTTTCACTATCTAAGTTACAATCTTTTATATCTACAGATGTTGCAGAAAGAGTACTAAGTAATCAGAGAAATGTACTAAATTTAATGAATGGTGTTATGACCTTATCCGGATATGCGCTATCTCCCTGGACTTTAGAACATGTGCGCAATGCGTTCCTGCCTTGTTTATTACTTTCTCATGCACATTTTGTATATGACTCATATTTTGCTTCTGTTAACTCATAGTGACTTGTATAGGCTTCTAAATGACTTGTAGATACTTTTGTATGACTCCGCGTTGACTCATAGCTTACTGAGCAATTGTGCAATAGGTTATATTTAGAAGTAGCATACTTGTATTTAAGTAGTGCGAAACTACAGACAAGCCCCAGCTTGATCTTAGTTTTGAGTACTCTCTAATACAGGTGATTACTCTGTTACCTCTGTGACTACTCTAAGTGAATCTCCCTCCCCTAGTCTAGGATAGCAGGATCATTGTATATAATGGCACAGATGACACTGTATAGCCTGAAACGCCTGGCTGTCCTCTCCTCTGTAACTGACCTCAGAGAGACCCTGACAGGTGGTTTATAATCTGTATAGTAGTGTAACCTACTATTGCACTAGGGAAATCTGACTGGCAACAACCAACCATTCCCTAACCCAGATACCCCAACGACAAGACCAGTAAATGATGATGCATAAACCCCTAATGGTAACAAATGGTAATAGTAAAAAAAATCGCAAGGGGCATCATCAGGAACATGCACTATACTGGTTATAGAATTGTGAAACTCACAAAAGAGAAAGAAAGGCTAAACAATGCTGGAGGGCCATCTGGTCTACCTTGTGGAAACACAGTAAGGCTGAGCATTGCTGTGCACTCGCATCACATGTGACCAAGGTAGTTGTGATCCTGTACACTAATATTAGCAGGAGTGCTGTTTTCTTGGTCCAAAAGGCAAATCTGTGTAATAATCCTGATTAAGACTGATGATCAGATAAGTGATGGCACTGATACAGGGGTTTTACCAGCTAATTTTAGGAAACATGGCAGCCGAAAGGCTTGTGAGCTAAAGTTGATAGTTGATGGCATCAGCGGGCCATGTGGTCCTCATTAAGCTATGTGGCATCTGGAAGAGTGCACTGTGGGAATTAAGAATGAGGGTGCATATCCTAACTGTCACTAGTATTGAGCAGGGCATTTGTGGCATCTGAGGCTTTGCAATATGAAAGTTGGGTAGTCAATTGCATAAGAATTACTGAATGTTGCACTTTGCATTGTGATTGGTTGGGGAAGTTCTCTGATGCACATTAGGCTTAGACTATGTCTCGGGCTTACTATATCCATTCCGAGGTAGTAGGGGTTTCCCACACCTAGATCTGCTATGGACACTATGGAGTGCTATGGAATGATATGACTTTAATTACACATAGTAACAAACATCACTTTACTATATATAGTTACTTGTGATATAAAACATATATCTTTTCTTGTACTCTCTACAAAAACAACTATATATATATATCTTATCCACTTAATCATATAAATCTCTATCTACCTGCTACATGGAATGCTCCATAGCACTCCATAGTGTTCATAGCAGACCTGGAGTTTGCTAATGAAGAATATGCAATGACCATATGTTAAATGGAACACATCCTGGAATGTATTACACTGGGTGCTGAAAGGACTCTGGACAAACCATATAAGTATTAGCAACCCCATTGAGAGAGATGAAGTATAAATATTAAGTTCTTCTCTAGTTTTGTGATTGATGAGCTGCTCATTGTTTGAAATTGCCTAGACAAGTACTTTTTGCAGAGCACTAAGATCATTAACTTATAAAAGTGATATCCTCAAACTTCATATCAGTGTGCACATGGTCTACTATACCAAATTGCTTTACAATTTTAATGGTCTTTGTTGACATTGTAGAAAACATTTGTCATGTGGCCACATGGCCCACACTTCAAATTTTCACAAAAGAATAAGTTGAAATTCACCCAAGGATTAGATAGTTTTTATCACAAACCTTTTCCAATCATTCAGATTTGGTGCACTATGACTTCCAGCTTCAAACAATTTTTTTCTGACTCAAAAGTTGCTCTAGTGGCATTTAGTGGGAAGGAATATAAAGGAGGGGTCATGGCTCAATATATCTGCATATAATCCAGAATGCCATGTTTCACATGCAGAAACTCAGTCAAAATATAATCCATCTTGACACATTTGGTAGAGAAAATAAATAAGAACTCATAGACCAATGGGCCCCTCAGTAAATCTTACATTGAAGCTAGAATAACATTAGCATATTACAAATGATGATTACATTATACAACATAACATACCATGTAGGATTGTACTTTACATATGTATGCTTCAAGAATTCATAGCCACCGTATGTTGAGAAAGCATTCTGGGTTTTGTCACACTCATTTAAGTAGATTGGAATTCCAGGAGATGGTGGGGTTCTTTTGATAAGTTATATATCAATTGGCAGATTCCAGTATCAAATAAACATTGCTTACTATTTTAAGAGGAGCTGACACCTGCACTCAACCTCAGCAGGGACAGTAAATTGACCAATAGGTGATTGAACTCCAAATAAAATGGCAGTATATGGTGTGGGGAGGGTAACCCCTGTGGGTTCATAAGGATAAGTGAGATAAGGGAGTAGTTTTAGATGAAGAGGTGGTAGTTTAGTAGTAGTTCTTATGTCAAGCTTTTGGATGAGAGTGGGTAATTGATACTCTCAAAATGTATCCTACTATTACCATTTGGGGTTTAGGCGTCATTGTTTACTGGTCTCGTCATAGGTATGTCCGGGTTAGGGAATGGTTGGGGTTTGCTAGTCAGATTTCCCTAGCACGATGGTAGGTTATACTACCACACAGGTTACAAACCACCTGTCGGGGTCTCTCTGAGGTCAGTTACAGAGGTGGGGACAGCCTAGGCGTTTCAGGACTATATGGTGTCATCCGTGCCATTATTTACAATGATCTTGCTAGTCCTAGATAAGGGAGAGAGAGTCACTTAGATGTTACTGAGGTAACAGAGTAATCGCTCATATTAGGAGGTACTCGAAACTAAGATCAAGCTGAGGCTTGACTGTAGTTTCGCACTACTTAAATACAAGTATGCTACTTCTAATAATAGCTAAATGCATGTCTGCTCAGTAAGCTACGAGTCAGCACGGAGTCATACAGAAGTATCTACAAGTCATTTAGAAGCAGACACAAGTCACTATGAGTTAATAGAAGTAGAATGCAAGTCAAATACAAAACGTGTATGGGAAATAAGCAAATGAGGCAAGAATGCGTTGCGCACATGTTCTAAAGTCCAGGGAGATAGTGTGTATCTGGATAAGATCATAACATTACCCCATTTGTACGTTAGAAGTCCCAGTACTTCTAATATTCATACAAGAATTTCTTCATGCCCGTTTGTTAATGGTGGGGCTCACCAGTCATGTTGCTTATTGCAATGTCGTCCCATTCATGGTAGTTATAGTCGGGGGAGTGAGGGCATCTGAATGGTCCTTGGTTTAGTTCTATAGTCCTGATGCATTGTTCTTTGGCGATATGGTCAAGGACGCGTTGTTTGTCTTCACAATTACCAGAGTAATGTCCTGGTTTGTATTTCTTACAGTAGGTACACCTATACCTGGGGCAATCCATTGCCCAGTGGTAGATCGATCCACATTGGAAACATTTGTTGTCGACGGCTCTAGTGGTGGTGGGGGTTGGTTTGTATGGTCGAGGTGGGGGAGATGTTCTTGGTCGACCCATGTTGCGTTCTATGCATTGGGGGGTGTGAAGAGGGAGTGGTGGATGAGGAGTGAGTGTTCTTGCTTCTGGTTTGATGTATATAGACAGTTGGTCAGTGAGACTGTCACAGTTGAGGGATTCGAGCTGAAGCATGCTGAGCTCAACAATCTTGGTTGTGAGCTGCTGTAATTTCTCATGTACTTCATAGGAAGTGTATAATTCTCGAAACCTAGGAGCGTTCTTAGGGGCGATCTTGTCAAGCCAGTCATTGATAAAGAGCCTTTTGTCTTTTTCTTTAAATAATCATTTGATATTTGAAAGGTGGAGAAAATTGATTTCGGGGGATACTCTAGGACGGGGTGAACCTGTGGAGGTTGAGCTATCAGATTCTGAAGAGACGGGGATGATGGGTGTCTGGATGCGGATATGCAAGGGAGGTGGAGAGACTGGTGCTGGGGTAGGTAGTTTAATGAGGGGTGAGACTGGGGATGGCGCTGGTGCTGGTGGAGATGCTGGAGACAGTGCGGGCGATGGTACAACTGTGGTAGGTGGAAGGAGAGGGGATACTGGTGGTGGTACGAGTATTTCTGATGGTTGGATAAATACAGATGGTTGTCTAGTAAGGGGGGTTGCTGAAGCGGACTGAGTATGGGTTGGACTTCTGGGAACAGGTTCTGGAGTTGCTGCTACTGGTGCTAGGGAGGTTTCTTTGGTGGAAGTCATTTCTTTAGGTTGAATGGAATAGGGAGTGGTATTCCATGTACTGCTTTATAAGCATTTAGAATTTCTGGGGAGTTCTTTAAATGGGATTCTGGTTCCCATGAGTTATCTGACAAAGGGTATCCCTTCCATTTGACCAAATAACGGATTCTTCTGCCATTGTTCTGGTGTGTTACGATATTCTCTACTTTGTATTCCTCAGTGTTATCAATGAGATCTGGGGGGGGTTTCGTATAATTGGGTCCGTGGACTTCTGTCTCTTGGTAAGGGGTGAGGAGTGAGGCGTGGAAGATGGGATGTATTCTTCATGAGGTAGGGAGTTTCAATTGGTAGGTGAGAGGGCCAAGGATTTCTATAATAGGAAATGGTCCTTCCTGTTTAGGTGCTAGTTTCCTTTTCTGATATCTAAGTTTGAGGTGTTTTGACTCTAACCATACTAGGTCGTTCTTCTTAAAGGGTATAAATTTGTTCTTGACTCGACTTATTATAGATTGGCGTGCGAGTTCATGTGCTGCTTTTGCTTTGTCTTGTGCTTCTTGGATTAATTTTAACCTTTCTTTGGTCGATGGTACATTGCTTTTGTTGTAAGCTGTGGGAAAGGGTTGTGGGTTGTATCCCATCATTATGTAGAATGGGGATTTGTCTCGAAGTGCGTGGGGTTTCTGATTGTAGGAGAATTCTAGGAGTGGGAGGTGAGAGTTCCATGTTTCGGGGTTGTTTGCACAAAAGATAGCGAGGTATGCTTCTATTTCTTGATTTGCTCATTCTGTGCCTCCATCTGTTTGAGAGTGGTAGGCAGTACTCATGGCTAGTTTGATGCCTAAGAGTTTTCCAAATTCTTGAAATGTTTTAGAGGCGAATTGGGGTCCTCTGTCAAATATAATCTTGTCTGGAAGGCCGAAGCATTTGTACACATGATTGATTAAAAGTTGGGTGGTCTGGATCACGTCTATTGTCTTATGACAAGGGATTAGAATTACCCCCTTTGTAAGCCTATGGTCTACTACGACCATGATACTATCATAGCCGTCTGATTCGGGAAGATCTGTGATAAAATCTACAGATGTTTGTGCGAATGGTCTGTTGTTTTCTGGGGTGCCTATTGGGTTATAGGGCGGTATGGTAGGATGTCTGTTTATTTTTATCTGCTGACAGATGGCGCAGCCTCGGACATAGTTTTTTGTAAATGTGTGGATACCGGGCCACCAATAGTCCTGTTTGAGGAGTTCTAGGGTGCGGAGTATTCTAGGGTGTCCCATAGGGGCGGAGTCGTGGTATTTCTGTAACAATTGCCTTCTTAAGTTTTTGTTCATTGGAACATAACATTTATTCTGATAGAATAGAAGTCCATCTTCCATTTTCCAGTCTGGTAGTGCTGCTTTTGTAGTCTGGAAGTTCTTTATGGTGTCGATAGCTTCTTGCACCATTAGTTCTTTCTTATGAGATTTGAGGATTTGTTGTCTAGTTTCAGTGTCGATGACTCGAATAAACATTTGTTTGGGGAGCATTGTGATGTCCTCATTGTTGTGATCTTCTTTTGGGATATAATCTAGTCTTCTTGATAATGCGTCGCTTTGCACCATTTGGGATCCAGGTATGTGAATTAGTGTGACATTGAATTCTGATAAGAATAGGCTCCATCGGGCCTGTCTTCTGTTTAATTTCTGGGGACTTTTGTAATAGATTAGGTTCTTGTGGTCGCAAGTCATGATGACTGGGAATGGAGATCCGAGGAGGAAGTGCCTCCATTCTGTGAGAGCTCTGATTACTGCAAAAAGTTCTCGATCATAGATCTCATAATTTCTTTCTATTTCTATAAATGATTTGGAGATAAACCCGCATGGGTGCCATAGCCCATTTATGTCCTTTTGTTTTAGGACTGCTCCTGATGTGTATTTTGATGCATCTGTTTCTAGTAAGAATTGTTTCTTGAAGTCTGGCATTTGTAAGACTAGAGTGGTGGTAAATGCTTTCTTGAGTTTCTCAAATGATGTTTGACATTCATTTGTCCATATAAATTTGGTGTTTTTCTTGAGGAGTTCGTTTAGTGGTTGTGCTAAATCAGAGAATTTGTGTATGAATTTTCTGTAAAAGTTTCCGAATCCTAGGAAACTTCTGATTTGCTTGACTGATTGCAGTATAGGCCAGTCTTTAATTCCTTTTAGTTTAATTGGATCCATCGAGATCTTGTTTTCTGAAATAATGAGTCCCAGATATTCTACCTGTTTCTTGTTGAATTCGCATTTCTCTATTTTTAGATAGAGGTCATGTTCTTTAAGCCTTTTTAGGACTTTCAGAGTCCTTTCGGTTTGTTGTTCCAATGTTTCTAAAAATATCAGGATGTCATCCATATAGATGGTGACCCATCCTTCATCGATCATATCTCTAAATATGTCGTCCATCATGTTTTGGAAGGTTGCTGGGGAATTGCACATTCCGAAAAACATAACTGTGGGCTCAAAGAGTCCCATTTTGGTCTTGAATGCTGCTTTAGGCTTAGTTGCCTTCTCAAATTCTAACATTGTTATATCCCCATCGGATGTCGAGTTTTGTGAAGATCTTGCCACCTCTTAATTTGGTTAAGAGTTCTGATATTAAGGGCAGAGGGTATGGTTTCTTAATTGTTCCTTTATTGAGGTAGCGATAGTCTTGGCAGGGTCTTAGGCTTCCATCTTTCTTTGTGACAAAGAAGAATGGGGATGCCATTTCTAACTCGGAGAGTCGGATGTACCCCTTTGCAAGGTTTTCTTTGATGAATTCTTGCATTTTCTGATCTTTGATAGGGTTGAGGGGATAGATTTTGCTATCTTTGTTCTTGAAATCAGGTTTAAGATCTATCTTGTGATCCCAGGGTCATCTTGTTGGCATTCTGTCCAATTTCTATTTACTGAATACATCTTTAAATAGATAAAACTCCTTCAGGAGTTTTTCTTCTATTGTTAAGATTTCTTTAGGTGTGGCTTCTGCCGCCATTGTTTGGGCTTGAGTCATTTTGACTTGTATTGGGTATTTTTCTTCTTCTGATTTGGAGCTGGAGTCCATTAGATATCGCTTGATTCCATCAGGGTCAAGGGGTTCTTCATTATGATCCTCTTGTATGATTCAGAGTATTGCCTCTTCTGAAGTTATTTGTACAAGTGGAGAGTTGTTTGGAACATTGAGGGTTCTCTTTTTCCAGTCGATTATGGGATTGAGGTGTTTAAGCCAATCCATTCCTAAAATAATATCTTGGCATCCTATATTTGCAATATATAGGGTAACTTGATAGTTTGCTTCTCCTTTGAGTGTGAGAGGGGCTTGGATATAATGGGTAACTTGTCTATTTGGGGATCCGTCTGCATTTGTGACATTTATTCTCTTCCCTAATATGGGTCTGGGTTTTCTTTTGAGTTTTGGTACGAAGTCCGAATGTATGAAGCTTTTGGTAGCTCCAGAGTCGACTAATGCTTTAGTAATGACTATTTCTTTTTCTAAGGAGTTGTTTCCTACTTCAAATCGAAGTGGAACATATAGAGAATCTTGCGTCATGAGGGTGGGGACTACCACTCTGATTGGATAATCAATAGCCATGGTTACTATTGATTGAGTGAAAAATCCTCTTTCTCTAATTCTTCAAAGAATTCTTCTTGTTCCTCATCAGGTAATTCTGTCAGTAATGCTCTTACTGTGGCCGATAGTTCTTTAACCGTTTTAGGTTTTTGGAAGTTGTATCAAGGGTTGCTTCTTCTTCTCAGGGTCTTCCTTTTGGGGCAATCTTTAGATTGATGTCCCTTCTGATGGCATATGAAGCATAACCCATTTAGGAAATGGTTATTTCATTCTTCAAATGACATTCTATTTATTTCTTCTAGTTCTTCCATGTCCAAAGCAGGTTCTTTGGTGTTGATGCAGTTGATTTCCATTGCGTTCGGATCTCTGTCTGTTGTTCTATTTGAGAATAGACTTGGTCTTGCGAATGGTTTCTTTCTAGATTGCAGGAAATCTTTCATGTGCTGCAGTCTGTCTGCAAATTGGAATGCGTATTTGTAGACTTGTTTCATGGTTGTTGGGAAGTTGTCTAGTTTGTAGAAGTGTTCGACTAGTTCGTCATTTAATTCCTCTCATGAATATATCTATGAGTGATGCATCTTCGTGTATCCCTGCTTGTGATGATAGGATTTTAAATTCTGAAATGTACTTGGTAATATTATTGCCAGTCATTTGTAGGTTGGCAAGGTTGGTTCTCGCTTGTATTGCTACGTTTTGTGCTTGGAATGCTTCTAGGAAGGCTTTCTTAAATTGAGACCAAGTTCCGTAGTTTCCATTGGCGGTTTCAATTATGTTTGAGCAGTAAATAGCTGCTGTTCCTTCTTTCATGAATGAGAGTGCGAATAAGATTTTTTTCTTATCACTATTATAGATTTCTTCATTCATGTCCAGGTATATTTGAACGTCTTGTAAGAATGGTTGTGCATGTTCTTTCTTGCCACTAAATGGCGTAGGTCTGCCGACATTGATTTCTTTTGCATTGTTGGACATTTCGACATCTGAGTCGTAGGTGATGCGCAGGTGATGTTTGTTGAGCTTCTTCGTAAACCTGTTGTTTGGTTTCTTGTTCTTCTTCGTAGTCTTCTTCTGGGTTGTTGGTTATTTGAAGCAGTGGTGGTTGCTGTGGTGTGTTGGGTGATTTGGCTGGTCTAACCCAAGGATCTCTTGTTTGTTGCTTTGTGGCTTGTTGTGCGAGTTTAGTGTGAAGCTTAGAAAATGCGCTTTGTTGTTGTTGAGGTGGTGGGGATGGGGACCGTGCGGAGTAAGTTCCTTGAGGATTGTAGGAGGAAGTTGTTGGTCCGAAGTTAGAGGTGGAGGTTTTGCTCATAAAAGAGCACAGTAATTAAGGAAGTTTGGGGATGTCGAACTTGAGGAAGTGACAATCGATCAGCTTGATCTTTTGTTACCATTTGGGGTTTAGGCATCATTGTTTACTAGTCTCGTCATAGGTATGTCCGGGTTAGGGAACGGTTGGGGTTTGCTAGTCAGATTTTCCTAGTGCGATGGTAGGTTACACTACCACACTAGGTTACAAACTACCTGTCGGGGTCTCTCTGAGGTCAGTTACAGAGGTGGAGACAGCCAGGCAGTTTCAGGCTGTACAGTGTCATCTGTGCCGTTATTTACAATGATCTTGCCATCCTAGACAAGGGAGGGAGAGTCACTTAGATGTTACTGAGGTAACAGAGTAATCGCTCGTATTAGGAGATACTTGAAACTAAGATCAAGCTGAGGCTTGACTGTAGTTTCGCACTACTTAAATACAAGTATGCTACTTCTAATAATAGCTAAATGCGTGTCTGCTCAGTAAGCTACAAGTCAGCGCGGAGTCATATAGAAGTATCTACAAGTCATTTAGAAGCAAACACAAGTCACTATGAGTTAATAGAAGTAGAATGTGAGTCAAATACAAAATGTATATGGGAAATAAGCAAACGAGGCAAGAACGCATTGCGCACACTATTCTAAAGTCCAGGGAGATAGTGCGTATCCGGATAAGGTCATAACACCTACAATAGGCCTTAAGTACTACAGGAGACATAAGATAGGCTAAACATAGAAAAGGGGGAATATATGCGATGCATGTTGAAGGGAAGGTAAGTGCGAGCAGGCTCAGAAGCCTAATGGGGAGCAGCACATCCATCTGCTGATTCTGAAGAAAGTCCCTTGTTGAGAACTTAGGTGGTTGTATTTAGGAAGTAGACTTATGGATTAGATGACAAAGTGCACGGTGGTAGCGCACAGGTGTGGAAGAATGTGGATGAAGTCCTGCATTAGGGAAGCGCAGTTAGATGTGCATGAGGCACGTTATCTTGTGGAGTGCAGGTGTGCTTGGTGCATGAGGGATATGTAGGTTGAGAGTGGTTTTTAGATTTTAGACGCTAACTGATTGGGATGGTAGAAACTTGTTTTTTTTTCACTATCTAAGTTACAATCTTTTATATCTACAGGTGTTGCGGAAAGAGTAGTAAGTAATTGGAGAAATGTACTAAATTTAATAAATGGTAACGGTAAAAAAAATCACAAGGGGCATCACCAGGAATGTGCGCTATACTGGTTATAAAATTGTGAAACTCACAAAAGAGAAAGAAAGGCTAAACAATGCTGGAGGGCCATCTGATCTGTCTTGCGGAAACACAGCAAGGCTAAGCATTGCTATGCGCTCGCATTACACATGATCAAGGTAGTTGTGATCCTGTGCACTAATATTAGCAGGAGTGCTGTTTTCTTGGTCCGAAAGGCAAATCTGCGTGATAATCTCAATTAAGACCAATGATCAGATAAGTGATGGCGCTGATATGGGGGTTTTACTGGCTAATTTTAGGAAACGCAGCAGCCGAGGGGCTTGTGAGCTAAAGTTGCTAGTTGATGGCATCAGCGGGCCGCAGTGGTCCTCATTAAGCTATGTGGCATCTGGAAGAGTGCGCTATGGGAATTAAGAATGGGGGTGCATATCCTGACTGTCACTAGTATTGAGTGGGGCATTTGTGGTGTCTGGGGCTTCGTAATATGAAAGTTGGGTAGTCAATTGCATAAGAATTACTGAATGTTGCACTTCGTGTTGTGATTGGTTGGGGAAGTTCTCTGATGCGCGTTAGGCTTAGACTATGTCTTGGGCTTACCATATCCATTCCGAGGTAGTAGGGGTTTCCCACAACGTCACATCATCCAGTCTATACCTAATGGTGATTTAATGTGATAAATGTGAAGGTGTGAAGGTGTGAAGTAATGAAGGAAAAGGAAAGTGAAATAGAAAGGAAAAGACATGAGGTGATAATAGGAAATGTGAATATGTGAAATGAAAAGGGGAACGTGATAAGTGTGAAATGGGACGGAATGTGATAGAAACGGAACGGAACGTGTTTATCCAGGGGTAGCGCGCACGCTCACCCCACAATGGGCCTCTAGGTGGATCATGCATTCCCCCCATTCGCTATCCCAGCTGCTATTTGGGAATCGAGCACAGGCGTGAAAGCAAGTGTATTACCAGTGGCGTTGACTTGATCTTTGAAAGTAGAAGTAAAATTTTTCCAGTTCCGCCATGCATCAAGATACTGGTCAACACCGCCGTTGAAAGCAGTTCCCAAAAACGTTTGTCCACTCCCTCGATCACCTCCTGGTGTGATATTCGATACTTCAAGATAACTCATAGGTCCTAGTTGGCTGGTTGTTGGGGTGATCGATAAGAATTCCCCAAAAATGTTTGTAGGAAGTTCAGAACCACGATAGAATAGGACAACGAGATGTACAATGCCGCTTGTATCACCATCTTCAGGGGTACGTATGACAACTAATAATGCTGGAAAGTTTTAAAATACTGCGCGTCTATGTAGATGAAATTAATCACCTGCATTCGGGTCTGTTGTGGTTTGGACATAGTTTGCAGTTGCCCGAACAAGGGCTTCTCCAGCAGAATCCGGATGCTCAGTCATAACAATTAGGTAGGGTAAGATTTTGCTTAATTCGGATTCACTCACAAGTATGAGACCTCCGAAAAAGTTTTTCTCCCCATTAGTACCAGTGTGCACAGCAGATACCTCATATCGAGGCTTGACGAGGAAGGACAATGCATGCTGGCCGCTGGGCTGTACTGAACAGATCCGATGCACTGGTAATGACACTGAGATATTCCGCTACATTTTATATATAGAAAAAATCTGTAATTCTCAACGTGTAAGCCATGCGTGATGATTAAGCAGTATTGCTTATGTAATGTAGAATGGTGAGTCATACAAGGCCAAATTAGGTCTTCCGTGATTTACTAATGCTCCTGGAACTGTTGGCTAAAATAGACTCTAGACTCGTTTCAATTTTACACTTCACTAAATACTCCTCTGCCAGATATGTTGCCTTCAATGGAATGTAAGTACATGCTAACTAACTGTACATACTGTGATGATCGTCGGTCCCTAACAGCTCATTAATGCCAGTGCACAACCTTCCAATATCACACTACTCGAATAGCTTGCCCCGACTGGTCACCCGATATCCCCGCTCGATTGTAAATTCTAATCACATCGCACCCCTAACTTAGCGGTAGGTGTGATTTATTTCTGCATTTCTTTACTAATTAGTTGGCCGTTATATATCAAATCAAACCGCCGTTTACGATCCAGAATCTCATGATCACCAACATGTTCACACATATCTACGGAACCCTGAGGCAATATAAATGCGACAATCAACTGAACAGTTCTTTCCACCCCAGATGCTTCAGTCTTTACAATCTTTCTTGCCGTATTTTCTTTACGCAACTCGAATATTAAACTCAACATGTTACTCCGTTGCAACTACATGCAATGAATTACAAGCTCAGCTTGGTGGGGACACAGTGCAGACGTCTGGTTCGGAATATCTCAATGTTCTCACAAGTACATGGAATCTTTTCAATACACCCCAGCGCCCGGCATGCGTTGTCCTTCCTCGTACCGCGTCCCATGTGCAAACCGCCATGAGAGCAATCTTCGACGCAGAAGTCCCTTATGCAGTTCGAGCAGGAGCCCATAGTGCCATGACAGGATGGAACAAGTAACTCAGAAACTTACCTTTATTTTCATATTTTAATTTCATTCTGCTTCCCTACAGCGTCGACGGAGGTGTTTTGATCTCATTCACTCGTATGGCAGACGTTTCTTATAATGCTGAGAAGGATACCATAATTCTACAGCCTGGGATTCGTTGGAGAGATGCTATTGCCAACCTTGAGCAATTTGGAGTGGCACCTATGGGAGGTCGTGTTGGGTAAATCTCGATATGCAAATACAAAATTTTCACTATAAATAACTTTTTTGCAGTGATGTTGGTACTGGCCTTCTACCCGGTGGGGGTCTGAGTTACCTTTCGGCACAACATGGTTTCTCAGCAGATACATATAGAGAGCTTGATGTTGTTTTGGTGAATGGGGATTTAGTTACGGCGACGGCTACCAATGAATACTCAGATCTGTTTCGTGCGCTGAAAGGTGGTGCAAACCGGTTTGGGATCATCACTCGATATGAGGTAGCTGCTATACACACTGGTACTAATGAAGAGAAAAACTACTTCGGAGGTTTCATGTTCGTAAGTAAATCAATCTCAAACAATAACACTTTGACCCTAACGATTATATCAAGTATCCGGATTCTGCTGGAGAAGCCCTTGTTCGAGCTACTGCAAACTATGTACAAAGCATAACAGATCCAAATGCAGGTGATTAATTTGATCCATAAATGTGCGCAGTCTTTTTACATTTCGCAGCATGCATGGTTGTCATACGTAACCCTGAAGATGGTGATACCAGCGGCATTGTACACTTTGTTACCCTATTCTATCGTGGTTCTGAACTTCCTACAAACATTTTTGGAGAATTCTTATCGATCACCCCAACAATCAGCCAACTAGGACCTATGAGTTATCTTGAAGTATCGAATATCACACCAGGAGTTGATCCAGGGAGTGGGAAATTATTCCTGGGATCTGCTTTCAACGGCGGTGTTGACCAGTATCTTGACGCATGGCGGAACTGGAAAAACTTTACGTCTACTTTCAAACACCAAGTTAATGTCACTGGTAGTGTACTCATTTTCACGCCTGTGCTCGATTCCCAGATAGCAGCTGGGATAGCAAACGGAGGGAATGCAATTGACCCACCTAGAGGCCCCTATGCTGCTGTCTTGTACGCAGTCGTAGCACCACTTGGTCAGCTTAACATCCCTGATGAGGTTGAACACGGGCGCCAGCTCCTCTTGCAACAGTAACTAAAGCTTTTTTGACATTAAAGTCTGTTAACTAATGTGTAATTCGTCAAAAGAACACCACCGTCTCCTGGAATTCCAATCTACGTAAATGAGTGTGACAAATCTCAAAATGCTTTCTCAACATACGGCGGCTACGAATTCTTGAAGCGTACATATGCGAAGTACGATCCTGCACGGTATGTTACGCTGTATAATGTAAATCTCTGCCATAAGCTAATATTATTCCAGCTTCAATGTAAGATTTACCGAAGGGCCCATAGGTTTATGAGTTGTTGTTATTCTCAACTCTACCAAGTATGTTCTACTGCGAAGTGCTGATGAAGAGATATATTATATTTTAATTGATATTGAGATTTGCGAGTTGTGATAAGCTGAGTTAGAAGCTCTCCAAATACTTATATCTCATCGCAAGCCTATGATGGAACGTTTTCGCTCCAACATGGTTCAGCGGTCAGCTTGTATAGATTTATTTTTGCAAAATCGTTATGAGAGTAATTTTAGGTTAGAAGTTTACTATGCTGACATTTCAAGCTGCCGGGAAGTTACAACATTAGGTCCTAAAGAAAAAAAGTATCAAAGGACGTTTAGTTGTGAGGATACCAGTTAACTACCTTCCGATGATAAACGACAGCTGCCTTTATACCGAGTACTCCGACTTGGTATGGTGTACATTAAAGAGGCAGAAAAGTGGTTGCTGAAGCACACAAACACATGCCTCTTGGGAGGTAAATTTAGCAAGTATACCTGAGGCCACAATGCATAGATCACCATAAATCAAGGAGTAGATACCCGTAGCTTACTTAGAAACGCATGCAGTGATCTCCATAGGGCATCGGCCGGAATAAAAAATACTGAGGCCGAATGATACAGACAAACTTAGGGCCATAGGCAGAAATGTGTGACTTCACATAGTTCTTCCACACTTGTGGAGGAGTATACACAGTAGGCTTGTCATAGCCCTGATCACTCAACTTGTTGACTTGGGTTCATGCGTAGTTATGTTAAGATATCTGTCAAGTTTGAATGGGTTCGTATAGAGGTAGTAGAACATCGAGAAAATTTTCAGTGTAGAATGATGGCTTGATCTGAAACTTGTTCGTACTATTTAGATACAGTAGAAGCAACTTTTCGAGTAGATATCAATCAATCGATTCTCTTCTTAGAACTAAGGCAACATGTGGAAAATCGGCGGTGAGTGGATAGCGCTCGTAATCATGCACATGAATTGTCACCTCATTGGTGAAGAAGATCGACTAGGAATGGCATGTATGTTGAACCTAAATTGTTGGTGGGATTACACGGTGGTTTTATTTACTCGGAGGTGGAAACATATTTGGCCCCAGAAGCTGCTTCTACGAAAAACAAACCCTAATTCTTGTTCGCAGAAGCCCTTACGAGTTGTGTTTTCTGAGATTCCTGTGATTCTGACTCTGAGGTCAAGTCCATCTTATTAGCACTCACATCACTCTTTTTACAAATTCATTCAACCGCGGTAATTAGTCCTCTTCAATATCTCCATTTTGACCTAAATGCTGAATGCTGAACAGCTCAATGTCCTTTTTGTGGTATAATGGTAAGTCTTGTCATCTATACAATGCGATGCCATGGTAACACTGCCATATCAGTATTTAAGCCTTAGATAGCAGTCACACATTTCGGGGTGCTCAGAATCTAACATAGTGGCTTCATGTCCCTCCATCAGGAGCAGATCAAGGACAAACGGTTGACTCCTTCCTCTGTCAATATTGAGATTCAACGTCAACGATAAGAGGATCCCACATTACGGACGTTCAAATGGTTTTCAAGGGCTATGAGTACGTACACTCAAAGTTAAGGTTAATCTTGTTTTGGTGCGATGTGCTCGCCAGATCATGATGGACATGATAGATGATTTTCAACAATTTGTTGATCGTGATATGATAGTCAAAAATAAGTTAGATAACAATTACATGGTAGGGGGACGAGGCAGATGTCAGACAGCTGTGTATTCCTATGATGGTTTCCAGATACTATATCACTGGTTTGCACAGGCGGTTAAGTACCTGCGAATAAAAATAAGATAACCATAAAGAATTAGTTATGAGGCGATGATGGATGGTCAAGATTCTGTGTTGATATATTCCTGAAAGTGGCCAATAAAGGCTATGGGGTTGACCTGTGATAACAGTGATAATAGTAAGAGTAACTAGTTTGTGGTTGTATTGTGTGATGTGGTTGTCGAGGAAACATGAATGTTCCGGCTTAGTCAGCAGATTTGGTAGCATAGCCACCGGAGTTGGGCTGCGCCAAAGCGTTTTGGGCTCCAACTGTTAACAACAAACCTCTCTCTCTGCCTTCTTACATTCTTACTCTCAAAACTTGTACTTAACTCTCATCTCTTTTTTAAAATACTTCATGTCCGTTCTCCCTTCCCCAGATAATATGTCTTGTACGTTCATTTCATCCTCAACTCTTATTCTTTAATGACACTCTATCTACGCTCCAAAGCCACTACAACCGCCACACAGAATTCTCTACCTCCGGTCGACTTGAGGCATATGACGTCCAACGTCGTCTTGACGTCGCCTACAAAGGACCATCGCACTACAAATCGAGTCTCACAGCTTCTCAGAACCTCTGACGCTCGCCTTGGATCTCGCTCGCCAAACTCGATCCCATCTTCGCCTACTTCCGTGTACGCTTGTTTCCAACCATTCCAGCGCTCACTCTTATTTACATTTAACATTTTACAGGCATTCATCCTCCTCTGCTATCTTTGAACGAGACATCGAGCCTATCTCACCACCATCACCGCCCTTCCTCCCACATCATCCGCCAAACCCACACAGAATCCCACGTGCCAAAGCTACCGAGCATTTGGAACAGTCTGTTCCTTCTGTTCTCGACAGCGCAGCATCAATTCTAGCAAGTCTTGAAGATTTCGATGCAGGTGATCAAGTTGCTGTTGTCGCGCCCGCCTCCTCGACCCTAGAGGCAATGGGCAGGAGCAGTGGTTTTGCAAGTCCAATTGGTAGTTTTAGGAGTCGTAGCCCTAGTCCTCTGGGCTGCCGCTTAGGTGCAGGCACTGGGGGGTCTATTCGTAATGATTTGCTCTTCAGCATTCCTCACCACAATCAAACACTTTCAACTCCGATTCCTGCTCCTGCACAAGCAACCGTGCCTAGTTCTACACCACCTCAGAGTACACCCGCTCCATCTGCTCCACCAGCCAGCGCTTCTCCTCCCGCCCGACCAACCATCCAGACGACCACCAACACAACAACCCCTGTCCCAGAAACTAATAATGTCACACCTTCCATCGTCACACCAACTTCAGCGTACTTTTCGACAACTTCTTCGGTTACAGCTGAAGATACAGCATCCACTGCAACTTTAGAATCTGCGCCTCTTGCACAGCATGAAAGTCCATCCCCTAGTAATGCACCAATTCCTTTGTCACCAAGTCATATCAGTTCTCCACTGTCAACCACTACTTCACATCCTCCTTCTCCCACGCATGTTGCTACCAAACGACTTTCGTTCATGTCATACTCTGACCTTTTATCATCAACTCCTGCAACTACTCAACCGTTGTCAAGCTTTACAACATCTGCCTCGTCTAATGATCCCCCACCGCATATACCCGGTGTGAGCGGATTGACATTGGCTAATGCACATCAGGCGGGAAGTGCGGCAGCAAGTCTAAGAGGTTTCGTAATGGGTCCCCCCGGTGGAGTTACGCATGCAGGTAAAAGGGACAGTATTGCCCTGCTTGATGACGTTGGTGGAGAGTGGGAACGCGAAGGTCTTGGCCGTGGTCTGGAAGAAAGGTTGGAAGTTCTAATGCCACCAGTCGTTAACAGTAAAGCTTAAACCGGGTCTGGCTGTCCCCTTGTAATTTTTTCCCCCATGCTTCTTTGCTTTTTGTCTGGCTTCTGATTATGATATGGTATGCATCCCTCCCTCGTTTTCGTTGTTTATATTTTGGACTATCTTAAGGCAAGCATCGCATATGTATTAATCATTGGATTCTTTGGTCTTTACAAACAATTATCAGCTGGCCCTTCAATATTGCTTCAATACTGCCTACATGTTATTTTATTATTTTAGCCCTACTTTTTTTCAATTTCTTTCCATGACCCTCTTCAATTACTTTGGTCCATCCTGTCTTCTCTAGGTTCATTATCGAAATCTTTAATTGTTCAGATACCTTAGCAGTATTATTTGTGCATATACTCCTTTCTTTTCTCACCTGTTCTAACCCACGTTTGTGATAACAAAGGCTTGTTAACAAAGACACATTGTAGTGTACTACTCACTATCTTGTGATATTAAAAAGATGACGTCAGTGCTCTTCTGATTACACTATCAACACCCTCAACTCTTTTTGCCTTGGCTTAGGAGGACGATCTTACAACTAGCTATAGCTATTGTGTTGATTGAGACTCGGATCCGTATTGATGCCTATCCAATTATGTATGTATGGGGTTTCGAAGCTGTCTCCCAGAGATGTAGAGACCATATTGTAGTATCATTCGCACGCTTGTTCCTCGCTTTGTGGAATGCGGATTAACATTAATTGACATGATGTAGAGAGCAGCGACTTGGTATTATTTGATTATAAGGGTTTTACGAAGTAATAACTTTCAATTCGGGAATTTGGTACTTAGATATCAGAATAAGCATAAATTTATAACGTTGAACGTTGGAAGTTGGACGCTCGAGTCTTATCAACTCAGTAAATTATAAAATAAATAAATAAAATTAGCCTGTTGACCCTATGTTACGTTGTTGCTTCTTTGAGATGTATTAGTTATTCTTAATAAATGTCTAGCATGGATGAGAAAGATCAAGTCAACCCGCAGTAAAGCTTACACGCAGGCTCTCATCTTGAAGCATGTGTCTTGAGTTAACTCTGGGCATGGGCCTGAGCATGTGTACAATGTAATGTCACGATAAGTAATTTCTTGACTGTCGTACATGCTTGGGTGGCGTTGCTTGTACTTATAGAGGCAAATGAGTTGCAGTAATACTGTGTACAAACAGCTCACGAGCCTCATGTCATATTTGTGCACGTGCGCTGACAACTTTGGGGCTTCCAGGCAGCTGCACAAAGTCTTACGCTCTAACTATCTGCTGCGATTCATTGTTTCCCTAGCCAGCCCATCTCCTGCTTATATGTTGTGAACCTTAGTGTCGTGCTCGAGCGTCAGTCTTGTGTGGATGTGAAACAGCGACTGGGCAAGTGTTCCCCTGTCTCAGCCAGCTTTGGGGACTGATGTAGTACTCATTCTGACCCCTTGCTAAAGTAATTGCTGCGCATACATTCATGATTCTACCTTGCTTCAGAGCTGAATGTCTTGTTTGGGATTAACTGGTACGACTCAGGGCTGCGCTTTCATCTTATTATCTCTTCGCTTTTCTGATCTTGATCGCGATCCATCAAAAAGCGAAAAGCTTCTGGCGGCGTTGACTCGGAAACAAAAACTTATGATGTGCCGGTCGTATTAGATCCTGGCCGACTTATTCCATATGGCGCGGGTCTTCTGTATGACCGCTTCCTTGATGTGACAAAATTTCGTATGGGGCCATGAGATGTTTCGACAGCTAGGTTGAAATTGTGAATAAGGATAGCAAGCCATTAACCTCGAAAAGTACAAAAAACTACATATGGAAAGGTCGGGTATGGTAAGACCTTGGCAGGGATCGTGGAATGGGTGCCTATGGCGAAAAGTGACCATGCAAGACCATGCTACTGGCATGCTGGTGTGGTTAACTTGTGCCGTAAGTGCAGCAAGGATGTGAATCCGCAAGAAGTGATGGATCTAACCGGAGGGATGTTGTGTTCATGGTCGTAAAACTGATGATATGAGTGTGACATACAAGAGAGTCACAGACATGAGACTGATAACCCTGGTGTCTGCTTGTCCCTCATTTCAATCCTTTTCTTTACTTCAGGTTTTCTTTTTCTTTTTTCCCCTTCCTCGTCCCTCCTTCAATGTCCATCTCAAAGAGGTCCAACTCCTTCACGGATCTCTTTGCAGATATCGACTTTACTCGTAATTCCTCTTCCGACCAACACAACAACCCCTCTCGCATGCCTCCCACATCCTTCAAGCCTTCCTCTCCTCCAGACGACCCCGTTTCGTTACCTTACACTCCTTCAGGCTGCGTCCTCCCCTCCCGCCTTAGCTCCGCCTCTTCCCCCTCCTCATCTTCCAGCTCTACTTCCTCCTCCCACAGCAACAGTCCCCCAATGGAACATGCAGCTGCTTTTTCTCGCCCAACAACAGTTCCCTCCAACAAGACCTACCCTTCCTCCCCGCTCAATCCTTCCTCACTTACCTCGTCTATTCCAACACCCGTCGCATCACCTTTTGCTCGTCCAGGATCGTGGGGAAGTATACATGCCCAGATGAAACGTGTTCCATCCGAAGAAGCCCGCGTGCTTGCTCATGCGTTTTCCTTCCCCCCTACTTCCAACCAGTCTCCTGGCCCAAGTTCCCCGTTGTCGCATGAACTCACCTCACATGCCTCAATGATTCTGTACCGTCGCGCCCCGGAGCAACCCCTACCATCCCCTTCGCCTTATTCATCCATGTCTCCATCTCTAGCCCATGGTGTACCTGGAGATACAGGATCAGAAGACGGCCTTCTTCCACCAACTTTTCCTGGAATGCGACGTAGTTCAATGTATTCAACATCGGGTGATTCGTCCGCGTCTGTGTCAATTTCGGGTGATTCAAAATACCCTGCGCGTAACATGGGTGCAGAACGTGGTTTGGTGGCGTATGCATATGACCCAGCGATGGATGATGATGACGACGAAGATGATGGGTATGACTCTGATGACTCTGATGTGGTGGTTAGCAGACTGGAGAAACAGGGGAGCTCTAGCAGTAACAGTGGTGAGACCCCTGCGAGTAGTAGTGACCAAGAACATCCCCAACAGAGAAAAACTAAACCGAAAAGGACGAAACGGAGAAAAAGAAGTACGTTCACATGGTCATGGCGTGGTTTCGTTAATGTATGCGCTCTACTCGTTCTCCTCCTGGCACTACTTTCCCTGTTCATTGTCTATCCCGTCATCTTATTTTACCGTGACAACCATCGACATGTATTGATAACGCGGAACGAACGAATCAATTCAACTGGCCAGGCTGTTCCCATGACATTTGATCCCAGGGAAGAAGGGCAAGGGAGACTGAGGAGGCGAAATCAAATCACATTAGGGTATGTCACGTTTTCTGCGCTACAAAATCTTGTCCGAAGTCGCTTGCTTGAAATAGTTCAACTAACTTTTTGATTACCTATTTCTAGATTTATGGAGTATGTCATTGATCCAGACACACCTTCCCATGCGTGGATCAAGGTCGATTCTAATGGAATTCAGCACGATCTTGTGTTCTCAGATGAATTTGAGCACCCGTCGCGACAATTTGGTACATATTCCTCTTGACAATCTTTTACCTTTCTGACGGTCTCTCATGCCCGTGTATTACCCACAGACAATGATGGGTCCTGGGAAGTGATTGATTCGGTTGATTCGGAAGCCAGGATAACAACGCGGATGGGACGGATAATTGTTCTTGGTGGGGATGTCACTAGAAATCGGGACACATCAGATGATGACCATACAACCGCTAAACTCACCGTAATGTCCCGCGAATCAATTTGCCGAGATCTTTCACGAGGAATGGTGGAAGTGGGCTTTGAACGTCCTATGAGCGGACAGGAGGTGCAAATACTCTATGTGAGTAATCAACCTGGTTCAGGCAACTTGGTGCTAACCCAGAATTTGTACAGTTTTCATGTCGAAACAATTCTCCCCCGTTACGTCGGATGTCCTCTCTGTCACAATCTTCACAAGCTCTGGCTCGTCATTCTCTGGCTATTCCACCATCACGTGATTTGCCAACTTTAGTGCATTTACACCAAGACGGAAGGCTGATTCTAGATATTGCACCTGGGGTGTCAGGTAGGCATTATCTCTTTTCTAAATCTACGCACACTCTGTACTGAAACGATGTATCCGTATCAGAGATTGCATATGTACGCGTGTACAGACAAGTTTAATCCTGGACGGATTTGTATAATTTTAGGAGGAATTACTAGGACATATGGATGCTATCGAGGGCAAATACGCGAACCACGTGTTCTGCATAGAAGTGGGGAAAGAAGCAAATAAACACCTGAAGTTCATAAGGGCAATTTATTCGCGCTCACCCCTGAAGAAAGAGCAATGCTCTCTTTTTTTCATCGACCATGCCCACGACCTGATTCTGCTGGCACACGCAAAAAAAACAGTGCATTAGAGAGTAAATAAATTATAACACAAGGGACAATCAGGCATTTTTTTAACCCTTCAACTTTCTTCATGGATCCGATTTTCTTTTTTTTTTTTTTCCAAGGTTTTAGTTTGTCATGGTTTCAATCATCTCTTCCTTTTTCAACCCGGCAGATTTTTATACACTCATTACGAACTCTCTCTTTTTATTGACTCGCTACATATACATCAAGGACAATCCACCTCCTCCCATTAGGCAAGACAAACAGCTGTTCTCATCTCTATCCATCTCCTAGATCCCGCCCCCCTCCCATTCACTCCCCTTCCGCGTTCATTTATTAATCCATCAACCATGATGTATTACTTACTCCGCTCACCTCCCCCTCCCCTCTTCCGTCCAGCAACGTCTGATAACTTACAGTATCAAAGCCATCGTATCATATCTTTATTCATTCACCGTAATATGATAATACCAGAAAAAGAAATTCTCTCCTTTTGTTTTATATCATCGGATTTTTGGTTCTTTTTGTTAGAAGCTATAGAATATGAATGCGTCTTTAGAGTCGGCTGTTAGGTGTGAGTGCATATTATAACTTTGTATCAAATTCTTCATGTGATTAATTACTCACTTGTACAATTTTTATATGGGAAGGAAGCTGAAAACATATACTCAAGGTTTTGGAAGATGCCCAATTCAGCCATAATCTGTCCGAACTTCCGAACCGGCACTGGTCCTAAGACCCAAACCTCTGTTTTTCATTAGTCAAAAAACGTTCACGCTCCAAATCACAGCTTTCCCCTTCTCAAACAATATCAATAGAACCGCATGGGTGGGGGTGGCACACTTGTGCTGGAACGAGTTTGCGTTGCGCTGCTTGAACAAGTTCCAGAGCTTCAAGTCAATTGATTGTTAATTACGGCTAATGGGGATCTAGCAAATCTCTTTATGAGCTGACTGCATCTTTCGTGCATTTTTAACGTTAGCGGTTATACCCGGATCTCATTGCATGACCGTTCATTAACGTAAGTCTGTATAACCTGAAGTTTTTATTATCAAGTTCTATTGCTATGTGCGCAATGCTCCCAAAATCATGGGTTTCCTGAATGTATCTTATTTACGCATCTATTGCTTTGGCAATATCAATTACTACAGAGCCTCATGAGTCCGGAATATCTCAGTGTTATCACAAACAAGTGCATGGGATTTGTTGATATAGTCCAGTGACCGGCATGCATTGTCAATCCTCGTAATACCCTTCATGTGAGAGCAATCTACAAGGCAGAAGTCCTCTATGCGGTCCGAGCAGGAACCCATAATGTCATGACAGGCTGGAACGGGTATGCAAGAATCATATATTTCTCTTCCGTAATTCTAATACATTTCCTTTTTCCTACAGGGTCGATAGAGACATTCTGATCTCGTTCACTCACATGGCAAACATTTCCTATAAACGCTGAGAAGGAAAGTATAACTTTACAGCCTGGAATCCTTTGGAGACAAGCAACTGCGGACCTTGAGAATGATGTACATCTTGATTTAGGAAGTTACAACTTGCCACTGAAGACATTTCTCGTAGTGATGTTGATATTAGTTAAGAAATCTGAGTTACCTTGCGGCACAACACGGTTCTCTGTAGATGCATATAGGGAGCTTGACATTGTCTTAGTCAAATGTGATATGATTATAGCGACACCTACGATTTGGAATTGTCAGTTGATATGAGGTACATAAGAGAAAAAACATTTTCGGAGGTTCTATATATATATTCATATTTTACGTAAAACTAAATTTAGCGAAAAATGTTGATGAATTACTTCAATTTCGTCCCCGGATCTCCAATCCTCGTCAGAATCTCTTGAGTCTTAAACACAACCCCGTTATCTCGTTCATTAGTCGTACTTTTCTATACCGATGATGGTCCTTGGCGAGCTTGACGGCTCGATTTCTAGGTCAAGTATGTTTCGCTGCCTTTTGCTATATTACCTTAGCCTACTATATGCTTGTTTCATTCCTAACCAAGCTCATGGAGCTGGCTGTCGAGCAGCTTGGATATAACGTCTCGCAGAATAGTATCAGCTGCCTGCTACCACTTTTGCTTTCTATCCCCTCGCTTCTCTCCTTCATTATTCTCTTCCTTCCGGAGTTTTCAACCTTGGTTTGGCTTCTCTTTCGCTGTTTCTTTCCTGCTCGTTTCCTTTTTGCTCCCTTTGTCCCTATGTCTTCTACATTTTCTCGCTTCCTTGAGCTCTCTTTTTTCACAAAACACAAAGCATTTTATCTTAAACTTGGGCAAGTGTTTAGGACACCCACTCCAAAACATTTTCCTACAAAATAAATTGGGAGTACTCATTGACACTCCCGACAGGTCAAGATGATGAAGGACTTTGACTTCCAGTCTCCTGCAATCCAGACATCCACTTATATGCAGTATTTCTTTGAGTACTAGGCGCCAGGCCTTTTCCTAATGGTTTGCACCCCATCCCCCCCTTTTTCCAAATCGCTCCTCCTCGTCCTCGCTCTCCTGCAATCTCTTCTCCAACTCAGCAGCAGTCTCCAATGCTCTCGAATACCTGCTTGATATGGCTGCGATGTGCCGTGCATGAGCCTCAGTTGCTGCCGTGATTTCACGGGCATGCTCCTCGTTCGCGGTCCTTCGCATATTCTCGATGAACCTCCGCATCTCTATTGTCCACTGCCGTCTTCCCCTCGATCTCGCCGAATCTGCATCAGACAAGGCCCGCCCCGAAGTAGACGATGGGGGCGGCATTGCCACACTCGCCTCATCTACAACAGTTGGCTTCGGCGGTTCTAATCGAGGTCGCTGCGATGGCCGCGATGGTGAAACGACCTGAGGCTGTGTTCTTTTCAAATTTCGAGTCGTACGGATTCCAATAAATATCCTGGTCAGTATCAGTGATCCAATAAGTGAAATACTTTATACCTGGCTGGAGCTCTCTGAGCAACTTGGCTGTCCGAACCCTCCGCCCTCGCACCTGTTACAACCCTTGTCACTGTCGGATTGACGGTAGTGACCGGTGCTGCTCGACTCCTCGTTACTTTTGTCGTCACGCTCAGTTCCTCGATCTCCTCATCTTCCTCGCCGGGTCGTCCGCCTATCCTCCGTTTTCTCTTCACCACCTCCCTGTTCATTGCCTCCTCTGGTAGCTCGCACTTCTTGTGATCTCGCTTACACTGCCTGCACCTCCTCACATCCCCAGCCGGCCCGAAGCATGGTTTTTTCGACAACGAACATAGGTAACACTGCAACCTCACAATTAGCATCTTATCCTGTTCAACACTGAATTATAATTACTCACCGGAGGAATGTAAGAAATATCCCCTGCCTGCCTCTCTGCCAAACCCCTCCCTTCCTTCTCCTTTCCCCCCCCACCCTCCATTTCTCTCTCCTTCGTCCTTTCCTTCTCATTCCCAACTCCGTTTACCTTCGCCTTTCCCCTCGTTGTCTCCTGTCCTTCTTCCTCTTTGTCCTCAGCCTCTTCGTCACCCTGGTCATCTTCTTCGACCATTCCAGCATCTTCGTTTACTCTCCGCAGGTATTCCCTGTCCAATTCATCAAGCCTTTTTTCCCAGAACTTCGCCCTATCCCTCGGCAGCTTCTTGATGACATTCAGAAACATACCCATGTGAAAATCAGCCAAGGGTTCCATGTCTCCTCGCCGTGCCCTTACCCCACCCTCTATCAGTCGCTCGAAGGAGGTCAGGTTAGCCCTACTATAGAATAAGTGCAACCCACCAGGAAGTACTCGATTTCCCTCGCATTCGCATCAGAATACGAGTGGTTCTTGACTGAGCCCGTGGCAATTTCGATAAATCTATTTGTCGCACGACTCACCAAGTTTCCGAAATTGGTGCCCAATAAAGCCATTGTTAACAGAAGAAAACTTTTTTGTTCTGGTTACTTCAAGGAACATGTTCAACACAAGTCACATTGTCACTAGTGTAAAGACATCGTCACGTCGTTATTCGTACACATATGATTAACTACATACTAACTATCTTGTGGTTAGTGTTTAGCCTCACAAGACTTCATCTATGAGTGATTTGGACCCAATAGTAGCGAACCTGAACCGGAATCCACGCGAACGAAGGCCTAAAATAGCGAATTCGTCACAGAAATATCGCGATCATGTGCAATGCGAGCATTGCGCATTATTCGACTTTGTAATACGTGAGTCGCTGGGTCTATTGAGTACCTATCACTTTTGTAAGTCACACTTCTTCATTTCCAGTATCTAAATTCTGCTGGAGAAGCTCTTGATCGGGCAGTTGCAAACTATGTTCAAAACACCACGGACCCGAATGCAGGTGATTAATTTCATGTACATACACGCGCAGTATTTTAAAAAATTTCTGGCATTATTGATTGTCATACGTACCCTGAAGAAGGTGATACCAGCAGCATTGTACATTTTGTTACTGTATTCTAAATTTCCCACAAAGAATTCTCATGGATTACTCTAACATCTAGCCAAGCCACAAAGGTTTTCAACTCTCCGGCCCTGTCCTAGCTTCGCTTGAAAAACAAGCGACCCGGTATTTTTGATTTTTTTTTTCGATACTTATCTCTTTGGGTGAATGCCCAGTCGGAGAGGCTGAACGAGCTCAACTCATATAAGTAGAAACTGGAACGGTAAAACCGACAAGATTTGACGCCAGGCTGTCACTGAGAGAATGTGATCGATCACGTGTAGAGGCATAACTTCCAGCAGAAGGGTATTTATGCAGCTTGTTCAATGAATGGACAATTTATGCTACCTATGGCCGTTGCATAAAGGTTTTGTTTCTTGCTAAATCCTTCAAGTACCGCGAATGGATATGGGGTGTAGGGCTTCTGGTACGCGCTAGCGGCAATTCTTATAATAACCAAGATCAATTCATTCTTTGAAACACCATCATAATGCCCTTCTCAACTGGACACTGATTTATAGGGTAAATGATACATATGGGGAGTATCTCGTACAACATACATACTTACCAATAACTTCCACGCGCTCACACTCATTTTATCCCCAAAGGACGGGAGATAACCTACTGCTCCATGTCGAGTGTATAGCATAATCATCGCTCGTCCCACGGCAACTCACAATAATTGGAATACACCTTTCATGGCATGCCGAAATGAAGTACTACTACCCTCAAGTGTTTTAGCTGTGTGCGTGCCTTCCCGTTCTCGAAAAGCCACCGAAGCGGCATCGCGTTATGATCGGCGCGCTCTACATTTCTTGAACAATGTTTTATATATTCCCATTAGTTCTTCCCCAAGACTCTTGATAACTGAAGAGTATAAAATCCCTACAGCTTTTCAAGTGACAGCAACAAACTCCCCAGTTTCCAGTTCTTACTTCTTATTACCCAGTTAAACATGTACACCGTCTTGCTTTCTGCTCTATCTTTCCTAGCTGGAGTAACTCTCGGCTTGGGTGCGCCCGCAGCCGGTGAGCAAGCATCTTACCAGGGAAAAGGTGATTTGATTTCTGCTTGATCATTTCGCGGTCGGTCATGCCTAAACATGCCTAATTTTTATAGCATCCTGGGATGCCCTTGGCACGACTCCATGCCCTGTCTCCTGCCCATTAACAGACTTCCGCGTCGCACTACCCGTTGATATCTTCCCAAATGGCGAACGCTGCTGCGACGTAGTTCTTATCTCATGTACGTCACCCGGGTCTCACTAATCCTAGTACAACAAAAAAAAACTTATTTCAATACTACTAATGCTATAGATGAGGGAAAGGATGTAGACGCCACTTTCACAGATCTCTATTTGGCAGGAGAAGGTACATTCAATATCAGTCTCAGCCACCAAGCATTTGCAGTTCTTGCTCCCCTCGAGCTTGGTCAGATTTACCCTGTCACTTGGCATTTTGAAAATAAGTTGTAATGAATTTGGTTGTATAAGTAGTAATCTGTGGTTGTTCTGTATTAAAAAAAGAGCTGGATTTATAATGGAACATTCGAAGCGATACGTTCAGTGAGGTCAACAATTGCATACCTGATTTTTCACGACGTTTTCCGACAAATAAACTTTATTATACATCAGATTATTATTCTACAATTTTTCAAAAAGAAATCTCGTCTAATCTTGCAAAAAATCTGCAAATCACATTTGATACATGTTAAAAAGGTTCTTGTTTTCATATCAACGCGTCACGTAAAAAATCCTAAATTTTCAATATAATTTGCCACCAAAAAAAGCTGTCATTCAGGATTTGGGTAAAATTCTATCGTCTTTGAGATGGGTTGAATTGCTGCAGAAAATGGGAATATGGATTGAATTCCACTTACGAAAAATGGGTATGTCTTTGATAAGTTTAAAATCAATTCTTCGCCTCTTGCGGGATAGATTTTTGTGCAAATTTACTATGCATTCTAATTCGTTTGCCATATTTCCAAAATATCCAAGGTCTAGAAAACATACGGATCAGAACGCCAAGAACTGATTGATTGAACTAGAAGAATACTTACGCAGGACACCCGATACCTATGGCGACAGCTGCTAAAATTGTGTTTCCTTTACCATATCCCAGTGTGTTGTACATGGCTGGAGCGAACAGTGGGAAGCCAAAACCAGCCAGCGAGCGTAAGCAAGAGACAGCAGCAAGAGCTGTTGAAAATGATGAATAAAGATGAAAAGGATAGTACCAAGATAACTTACCAGATGCTGCATGTAGGGTAAAAGCATCAACAACGTATGTTTGCATCGATTGGAAAGTAAGGATCATCCCGCTTCCAACCATAGTGATACCCTATATCGGTGCAGAAGGTTAGTCAACATATACTTGCAGTGATTTTGGACAAAGTACCAAGTCAGTGACCGCCCAATGTACTTTTTCTTGAGCGGCCCATCCACTAATAAGTAAACCGATGGGAAGTATGAATGTACCAAGTATCATCGACGCTTCATATTTAATAAATCAATGTCGGTGTTCAAGATTTACAGCACTACAATCAAGAACAACACTCACGTAGCCTGAATTCCGGCTCTCCGACGCCACCATTACGTTTTTTAAAGTGTATGTAAATTCGATCCATGGAACGCGCATTGAGTTGTGAAGCTAAAGAAAGTCCCAAACCAAGAGCTATATAATTAAGTCCCGCAATTCCGGGCTGCTCGCGATAAATTTTAGAGAAGATTACGGGCATGGTAGTGAGGAATACTATAAGAAGGAGGATTTAGCATTCAAGACATTCAATAATATATGAAAACGCACGATAAAATATGCCATATATAAAGGCCATGTAGATCCCAAAAAGTTGAATTATATGTTCATGACCAAATAGAGTAAATGGACGGGTCAACGCTTTAGCGAAGATGTGTTTCCAGCTAGAAGTGTGTTGTCAGATTGTACGCAAATACAAACACCACAGAATGAATTCTGGGGGATGAGTCTATGGAAATGACCTACTGTCTGGATTCGTCCGTCTCGTAGATTGTGCGAACTTCTTTAACACCTGTTTCTGGGTCCATAGTTTTCCTGATCCGCTCTGCTTTCCGTTCAAGCAACAGAGGTGCAAAGGCTGGGTGTATGTATGTTAGAGGTTGTAAACGAATAGCGTGATAATCTCACTTTCTTGCAAGAAGAAAAGACCAGAAATTTGGACGGCGACGTCAACTATACTAGTTGACCAAAACTAAAAAATGAATGTTATTATTATTCCCTTGATGGTATCATACAAATAAACTCACCACCCAACGCCACGTCGATTTTTCTGAAATCCTATCAAATCCAGAGATTATTTACTCCTTTTCTCATAATGTAGGTCCCCGTATGCTTACCATCCGCCGCAGACAGGTCCAATAACTGGGCCAAGGAGTGGAGCCAATGAATATATAGCAATTGCTTTCCCCCTCTCTTCAGCACGCCAAACATCACCCAAAACCCCACCACCAACCTATATGCACATTTGAGAAGTAAAGAATGATGTCAGAGTTCCATTGAACAAAAATAGCTAGTACAAAGAAATCAACGTACAGAAAGTGGAGCACTTCCCCCGAGTCCCGAAAGAAATCGAAACGCAATCAATTGTGATCTGTTTTTGGCGAATCCGCACCCAAAGTTCCACGCTGCTTAAGTTCAGTACATGCCTGCACTAGGGAAGCTGGTATAACTTGCCAAGGTAGAATAAGTTGGCAAGCTGTAATACACGTGATCGGCCATATATCTCACTAAGAGGTCCCAGAAACTATTCCACACTAGTTAATCAGAAGGTTAGTGAAGAGATTCGAGTCGGAACAACATACAAGAGGCCCCACCGCTAAAATGAAGAAAGTCAGTTTTAACAAAATTACATCATATGCCCTATTTTTTCAAGGCTGAAAAATAAAAAGTACGTACCATATCCTAGAACGAATACTGATGTTGTCATAGCAATTAAGATATTGCTTGTAATACCAAATTCATTAGCAACTTGTTGCGTCGCGGGCGCGATCATTGAAGATGACACTGGACTGATGAAGGTAAATGAAGAAACAACTAATGTTGCGGCCCATCTCCTTCTATAAGACCAACTGTTGTATAACGAGGTGTCAGTACTGGCGTGATACGAGAAAATCGAGACAAACTTCTTTGGATTCGCAGGATCCTTAGGACCATCCCAATCAACAATTAGCACGTCGGTGTCCCTTTTATGAACGTCAGGACTTCCATTATCCGTCTTCTCTTTCGTATCCTCTGAGGCGCGTTCACCAGGTAATGTTGGGGTATCGCTTGGTGTGGATTTTTCTTTGTGGGATGAATTCCCGTCGTAATGCGACTGAGTTTTGTCTAGAGACATGGTGGAGAAAGAGAGAAGTGGTTGCTCAGCTGCACATGTTAACAGCGAAATGAAGTATAAAAATATAATGAGCACGGTGGCTCATCCGGTCTATGACATATAACTTATTAGCAACCTCGGCAGGAGTTAGTTACGATAATACATACATACACAATCTTCTAGTAGTAGGTAATAAGTCCTAGGAAGGATTATAATTACCTCACGGATACATAATGGTAATAAAGTCTTGTGTATATGTCTACCAGGCTGCAGGGCAGTAAAGAAAATTCCAAAAAATGAAATGAAAATCTCTGTGAGGAGGTCCAGTGCCGGTCTTAGCCGATACGGCTGATAAACAAAGTTCAGCCGACAAACTGTACGTGGGAAGTCCAATCAAGTGTAGCCGGCCGATCATGTCGGATTATGTACAGTGCTCCGCACCCCTGCTTGTGGCCACACGAGTCATAAATCCCATAATCTCCCTCCCGCGGATGGCTAACCGATCATTCAGTAAAGCTTAAAGACGTGATAGCAAGTCGACAATCTTCTTCCCGCATCCATTCGCATCTTAATCAAGGTCAAACCCCATGTTGCACTTTCGAATGTTTAGTGTATGTCCATTCGCGATTTGAGATCGGTAACGTATCCGTGGAACAACACACGGCATTATTGACATGGTGGAATAAGAACGGAGGACTAACCGATTTTACATTTACGTGGCATGGCCTTATGAAGGCGGCCCCATTGGATGAGTACCAAGTTAGTGGGGGTCGCACCCATCTCTTCTTTGTTGTGACAAGCTGCATCACTTTTCGTTGTGTTTCCGGGGACATCTTCTAGAAGCACTACACAGAACAGAACACCACGATGCCAACACTAACAACATGATCTATGTAACGGGGACGTCATATTATAGCGGTTATAAGCAATCAGCCTTCGCCTAGAACAATGTTACACGCGTAAAAGATCCAGATTTAACGCCGACCTAGCCACCACTATAATTATATCACCAGGGATTAGGGATTTAACAAAACCAGGACCATATCCATCCATGATAAAGGAACTCAGTCACTCGATATCGCCACTGAAATCAGTATCATCTTCCCACATTATTTGGTATTTCAGCGGCACATTCAAGGCCCGAACGTTGTCTTGTACCAACCAATACTTATGTTCACCATCATCAACACCAATATTCTCAAATTGGTGGGGAAGTATCACAGTCTTCTATATATAGTCGCTCCGAAGCATGTATCAGAATCGTAACATTCTAGTCAGCTTTGATTAGTATCAGAAGAACATAATGGGGTATAGCGTCATTCATTGAGAGATAAGGGAATCATATGAGGGAGTTCTCCATGACATCATTTGCTTTGCAAAGATATCAATTACAGTACATCCTGTTTTGCATTACATTCATTGATCAACAGTGGCAGCTTGGTTATTTGAACAAAAACATTCAGCAAATACATACTGAAACTGGTCAGTATTCTACAGCATTCCCACAGTTGGCCCGCCTGCCAAAATCTGAATGGCAATAAGCATATTTATGTATGTGTGCATACCAAAAATTATCTCCTTTGCCTCTGATCACGTCAGCTGAATTGGTAAACTCAGTCACGTTATGTGAACAAAACGTCATCAGAAAAATTGAACGACTTTTCCCAGACCCCTCGAGCTCTTTTATAACCTGTCCACAGATTCCAATATTCCTGCTCCACCGCCTTACTTTACCGCACTCAAATCTCCTTGGATTACTGGATCAAGCAGATAGTATGTAGTGTTGACACATTATCAGATTATCGAGGTCCAATTTTGGGCCTCGGTAAGCTAATAATGTACCAAATCGTGAACTGCAGAGATAGGGTAGTATCTGTATAGATCTAATTCAATTTGTGGGACAAAAACTTTAGATCAAACCGCTTAAGTCCAAAGTACGCCCTGTAGACAAACACTTCAAAGTTTTCTTGGCAATTTTCAGATCATTGTCCCATTCTATGATTGCCATACCAATGTTTTCAAAGAGGGGTAGTGATCATGAGTATACAGTTTGTGCATATATGTTTCCTGTTTTACTGTAAAAAGTAATAAGATTTGTATCACGATTGAATTTCAACTGATATAAATGAAGCTTAAAGTCTTGTAACTACAAGAGAGAGAGTCAAAGAGAAGAAACGACACAAATAATAGTAACAGTAGAGCATACGTAGTACTTTACACAGGATAAATACATATGTAACTCCAAGGGAGAAAAGAGAAGTCAAAAGAGAAATAAATAGATCAGAAGAAGCTACCATACATACCTATCATCACCTCGATCCATGCTCCAGGTTCGTTGCAAACCTCCCTTCACCATAACCTCCTCTCGCATCACTCACATATCCTCGACCTCCACCATATCCTCTCGCATCATCATATCCCCTTCCTGGACTATCTTTTCTCACAGGCGGAGGACTTTGCTCATCATAAGTATAATAATCATCAAGATCATCCCCATCTCCCGCCACACTTTCACGACGATGATAACCAGAAGTACCATTCCTGTCCATATCAAACCCTACATGCCTGCTGTCATTCCTCGTCCCACCCATCAAAGAGTTCTGTAAAATCGAAAGTTAGCACTTGATCTTCTTATACCGAAAAAAAAACAATGGGCTTAAAATATACCTACCTCGTTTACACCACTGATGTTGCCAAGATTACTGCCATACCCCATATGTGGCGGTGGAGGTGTCGGACGCTTGAATGCCGAAGCTGAGATTGTACGTGTCGTCAAAGCGGGTGGAGTTGCAAGCGAAAGTGAATGTAGCGATGGTGATGATTTTATATATGGCCTTGTGCCCTCAAAGCTTCCTGACCTTAGAGAAGGCGGATGCTCAGGAGCTGTTCGATACGGAGGTGTGCTTGCTCCATAGCGGCCATCTTGCTGCTGCTGTTGTTGTTGTTGTTGAGGGTGGCTGTGAAATTGTTGTTCGGGAGTCAGAGGTCGTGCATTCTGTGATTGAAACCTTGGTGGCAGGGGTGGCAACTGTGTATCATTAGGGTGCGAGGACATCGACATCTGGTTCTGGAATCTAGGGTGGTAAAGGATTTTTGGGTGGAGTTTGGCTCTCTGATCCATTCATGGGAAGCTGTGATTGTGCTAGCCCTTGGAATCTCGGTGGCAGTGGGTTTCCATGACCTTCAGGATAACTATTTTGATTGTTCGAGTAAAAGTCTGGTTTGTACATCTGAGCATAAGCCTGGGCAGGGGAAAGACCAGCTGGTGCTCGAGTGTACGTTTGCTGGCTTTGGTACGAATTGGGATAGGACTGCCCCCCATTATACGGCTGAGGAGAAGTAGTGTATTGCTGCGAAATATTGTAAGGTGGCCCATTCATCTCATTATAAGGATACAAAGGTCCTACAGGGTTCTGAATCTGCTGTGCCTTGGGAAGGGGATGCGGTGATGGAACACGTTGCTGTTGCAGATGTAGCTGAGGTGGTCTATCATCATATATGTGTTGGCGTTCGCGCTCTGGTGTAGTATCCTCAGATGAACGCTTGCTCATAGTCATATCGTTTGGTCGAGCAGGGGGTTGGAAGTGTAGCATATCAAGTTCACGACTGACCTCCCTTGCGGCTGCAAGGTTCAGTTGTCTCTCCTCCTCTTCAGGATTCACGTAAGTTGGCGCAGGTACACGGTGGGGAGAATGTCGAGGATCCTGGATACTATGTGGTCCCTTTTGCACATCTTGGTCTGTTCACATTAATAAGTATTAGGGACAAGGAGTAGTACGCGCGTTCTGAAACATACCTCCAAGGGGTTGAACTTGGTGTTCTGGTTGGGGATCTTGTTGCTGGGGATTCTGTAGTTGAAAATCTTGCGAATGGCGATCTTTGACAGGCTCTTGCATAAGAGCAGGTTCCCTATCTCTATTCGCAGTTGTACTTATGTCCACATCTTGACCAGATCTGACATGCTTCACGTCATGAGGATCTGCTTGGCTGCCTTCGTCATCCGAAGCTGGTTCAGTCATGTAAGCAAGTACAGCACTATCAATGGCAACTGGCGACTCGCGGATTGGACTTGGCGGTTGCTTTCTGCCTTTTTGACTCTTGGCTAGCGAATCAGGATTAACGGATAATGGAGTTGCATCATATGCCGGCGCCGGTGAACCTATTTCCTCAATCGAAGGATCTCCCGCAACTCTCTCTTTTGTAAGTTTCGCACCAGGTGGTAAGTCAGATTTGAATTCGATTCCGAGTGCCTCAGCAATAGACAAAGATAGCGAAGGTCCAGACATATGGCGCGCCTTCAACGACGGGGGGTCATCTTTCCCACGGAGCGGGAACGTTGCAGCAGTTTGGTTCTTCGTTAGACCGTGTACACCAAACTCATCAGCTTTCAACTTCTCAGCATTTCGAGGGTCTTGGGAGGATAAACTTTGGTGGATGACGTCACCATTATGTGCATTGATTGGTGAAAAATGGGGGGAATTGCCTCTCAGACCCTCTGAAGAAGGCAAATAACCGGTGTTCAGAGCAAGGTGACTTGTCTGCGAGGTGACTGACGGATTGAGTGAGTCGTTATTAAGCCCGATTGGCGGAGCAAAGTTACCCTGGCCATTATGATCATTAAATGCTTCGTAAGGTGGTTCAAGGGAATATCTGCCTGGCAACGTATACTGCCCGCTTTGATTGCTCTCCCCTTGGCCTTCGTACTGCTCATCCTCCTGGAGAGGTACATTTGGCAATGGCTGAGATTGCCGACGTTGTTCGCGTGGAGCTGAAAGGACTGTTGAAAAGGCTACTTCTCCGATGCAACGATGAGCCTCTGCTACCAGGCCCTCAATTTTGGGATGGCCATAGAATAGGTTACGAGGTTGACCTGGCTGAGTGACTTCTTCTGGTATTTCCTGGGGTAAATAATTGGTTAATCTAGGGACAGCCCAACATAACAAATAAAACATACAGAAATGATGAGTTTCCCCATTTCGCCAGTAATCTGAAGAATGAATCAGGATCACTTGTTACATGAAAATGACCCAGAGACTAACCATGCCCTTCTCACAACACTCTAAAAGACCACCAAATTTTAGACCCATCCATGTTCTTGTGGCACTTCGTTTCAAATCTCCCAAAGCTGCCTCCCCAGTCATTATATCAAAATCCATGTTACGCATCTCTTCTCGTAGCCTATTCAGGGTCTCTGTCTGCATGGTGATATTTTTGCTCTCGGGGCTCATCTTTGCAAGTTTTCTTTCTGCACTTTCAGCCTTGCTGTAGACAGACCGCCTTCGTTTTTTGAGGTCATCCAATAATTCTTCTTTTGTCCGTATAGATTTGAGATGCTCACGAATCGCGTTTTCGTGAGTAGCATAATGGGACAAAGCTGATGAGAAATGTAGTAGGATAGTTGTGGACGCATCAAGGATAGTCTGAAATACTTTAGTATTTACGCTTAGGAGTTTGACGTGGATATGATGCTTACCCCTAGATCGTCTCCTTCACCCAAGCCCCAAGTGCGTAGAGCTTCAGATGATTTTTGAAAATCAACACTCAATCTTTGTAGTCTAGGGTGGATCAGGATCATTAATGCAAGCCAGCTCGAGAATCAAGAATATACGCACGATGTGAGCACTGCTTTCTCTGCAATAATTAAGTCTTGCAATGGCTTCAGGTCGCTATTACCTGATAGGACTGGAATTGTAGAGTTATGTGCCAACTTGGTAGCAGCTGTCTTGAACATATTAATGAAGAGTGTGGGGGTTGAAATGTGAAACCCTGGGTGAGAACGAGTTAAATGGCAGTTGTTATGAGCCAGGTGTCACTGTGGGATGATACAGCTGATAATAAAGAATAGAAACAGAAAAAAAAAAAACAGGAATTGGACAGATGCGATGAACGGGTCGAATTATACAGGGCCTGACGATGTGATTTGTAGGAAAGGGAAGAACGTCACCGATAACCTTATAAGTACATTCTCGTTAAATGACTAAGCGTTATTATGCACAGCCGAGCTATGCAGTTCAGCTGGTTACTGTTCTGATCCACGTTTTGTTTTATTTCCAGCTTTCGGATCATCCTTGTCATTTAGCTCAATATAACTGCAGTTGAACAGGATCATGTGTATCTATACTATAATGCCTACAGCACCCCGCAGCATCCAAATACATCCCTGGCTAGGTGATCATCCGGTTCGACTGGCTTCTTGACCAATTCACTCTCCATATCCAGCTTGGCTACTTCTTTTTCACAATGAACACGGTCTTCAAGAGATTGCTATCTAGTCTTTCTTATCGCCGAATCAGTTCTACCTCGAGCGTATTCGATGAACTACCACACGTGTAGGTTGCTATAAATCAAGTACCTCGCACCTTCACTCTGCAACTACCTAGTTGTCTGCCTTCTTCTAGTCCCAGCATGAAGTACACACCTCCAGGTCAGTTTTTTATTTCTTCATTCCTTGCTCGGACAAATATATAACAGCTTTCTCAGAATACAACCTTCAAGATTCACTGCATCTAACCGTCGATGACGTGTCCGCAGTCCGCCAAACTCTTCTCCATTTCGTTCCAGTCGAGTTGGCCGACGTAATACTTGAAGCTGCCAAATACTGGCCTAAGCACGTTACCACTAATACGTGCGAATTTAGAGTTTTAGCGAACCGATATGCCGGTCATCCATCAGCATATTATTATTTGATCTCCGAGCCAATTCCCCAAGCAATGCGGGATGGTCAAGCGATCCCTACCAAGGTAAAATCGGTCAAGTTCTCCATGAGCGGCTGCGATCAGGGGTATGGGGGTGATAGGAGTTGTCAAGGTTTGTTGCACTTACGCTATTAATACCAAATTGCTAAATGTTTGTGTGATAGGAACATACAGGAATTCATGGTCATGGTTTGAAGCCTCCATCATCAAACCCCAGAGCCAATTCAGTGAAAACCTTGATAAACTCCCGGTTGATATCAGCAAACATTTCATAGCCTCTTTTCCACTCAATAGCCCCTAGCCCAACAATGAAAACCTGGCCTATTCAAAGGAATATACACGTCTCGAGACATAAACAAGCACATGAAGTCATATGGATTGACGAAGATCTTCCCATTGATGTACCGGACTTTGATGATGGGAAGGGGCGTGGAAGTGGAAAGGGGTTTGTGAAATCCCTCCAAGTTGGCGATCGTGTGGGATTAATAGCGTGTGCTCTTGTGAGAACCTCCCTTCGGTTTGTTCTTCTTGGAGACGTGCTAACACCTGTGTTAGTACCCAGGTTGGGAAAATAACGTTCAAAATGCTACAGTCGAGATATGTTTCCAAGCTTAGGCATGTCAGCTTTTTTTTCTCCTGTGTACAACACTGCACTTGCCTCTTTGAAATGGGGGCGTACTGCCTGCACTGTTCCCGATTTCTAAACAATTTGTCGCATCGTCTGTTACAATAACGCGTCGGTAGTGTTTAAAGTATACCTCGTAGGCTCGTATATATCTATCGTGAATGTTCCATTTGTACCACTCGTGCGATAGGTATCACTTTCACCGACACAGGAATCCCTAATCTGGAACAATAAGTCAGCGATCATTAATTATTACAGGGACGTGCCTTAACCCTTTGCAACCGCCACATATGCTCCACACCGTTGTTCAACGGTCACCACTGGATTTTGGAGAATGAACACGTTCTAAACTGTTCTCGGCCAACGATCTCGAACCTACCACTTCACTGGAGATGACATTGCCTTCCATTACCGTACATGATTCTTTATTTCCGATATTCCGGGTGACGTTTTGTGTTGTTCTTCCAACAGGGTTTCTTTCGCATCTTTCCCCTTTACAGCACCATATTCACACAGAAACAATTCAACGTTCGTGTTCAGTCGTTAACGGACCCCTTAAGCCGCCTGATTGTCAACTAAGGTTGTGTTATTTCCGGAAAGGGCGGAATGGGGTCGTTACCCACGGTTCACTATGTCACCGAATGATTCTCAAAGATATGCTTGGATCGCGACCGGGTTTGTTGTCGTCAATTGGTTCCTGAATGTTTTCCCAAGTCGTGCCTGGACTAGTTTTTGAAGGACGCAAACTGCATACACGATATCATAGCATTCTGGGTCACTGAGGACTGTCCTGCGCTCACAAAAATGAACAAAGTTGTCGAACACTGTTACGTGACGGGATGGGAAAAAAAACTAGAATGATGTCGATGGGAGCATTCAAACGCCGCCACCATCATGATCTTAACAACCAATTTTGTCGTACCCTGAGTCCTGCCATTGCATTTGGACGGTTTCAAGTTAATGTTGAAATCTCCTTTAAGAAATAAGTTTCGTCACGAAAAAAAGGGAAACCTACATTGTAGTATGTATTTTTTTGCAAGGAAATGTTGGGTCTAACATACGAACTAGAATTTGAAGGAGGCAATACACTCTCCACCTATACAGCCATGAAAAAAAATACTGTCTTTCCCTTTTGGGCGCCATTACATGACACAAATGGCCTGCAGGGATCAGTATACAGATAGCTTGTTGCGGTCAACGATAAATGAATTGCAAGCGGGCCCTGGAACCTGGTCCGAACGTTCAACACAAACAAGGCGTACGGAATTTTTCAAACATGGGCGCCTCGAAAAGACTTAAAGGACACCGCTGGGACATTTTTTGTTGTTCTCCCACTAGCTTATTATTCGTTCTCCCCTCTCCCAAGCTTCGAACCTTTCGAAGTTATTCCCCGTCCCCCTTTTCTCCTCTATCCGCCTTCTTTTGTCATTCGTTGCAAAAAATCTATCGATGACTAACAATATGTTTAGACCAACGCTCAGTATTTATCTTGTCCTCCTATTGGCCCTGCTCCAGATTACGGGCACAGTTGCCCTGCCGCCTATGGTTCGTGAAAGCTCTGTTGACGAACAAGGCGTTCCCCAAACCAATGCTGCTCGTATGGCTCTTGGTCTGCCACCTTTGGCACCAAGACATCTGCATGGCCCACCAACTGGCACTACCGGTATTTAGCACAATTCCTGATATTATAAGGTCATGCTCATGTGTTTTGTGTTTACAGGCCAGAACCCCTCAGTTCCAGAAACGTCCAACCTCCCGTGAGTTTATCATTTGAATGCTAGTAGAGTACGGCGCTTATAGAATTCTATAGTATCACCGGAAAGATTCTCATTAAGAACGCTAAAAATGGTAAACCAGTCGGATATGTCAGCAAGAGCTACAGTGGAAATGGCAAAAAGTTTGTGTTTTGTTTCTAACATTACAGCCAAGATAATTAACGCGTCATTCCGATAAATAGATTCATTCCAACAACGAATTCTAATCAAGCTATGGTTATCACTTTCATCCCAACGACATCCGGTCCATTCGATATCCACATCGACGTAAGTTGCCTGAATCACTCTGCGCAATGTCCAATTTTATTAATCTATTACGATAGAATCCTTTGAAAGAATCTTTACCTTTCCTTGGCTTTGCTGGTGGAAACGTTGTTGACGGAATGTCAGTAGCTAATTCTAATTCTTCAGTCCCATTCTCATATGTGGTATTAGTGACCCCAAGAACCTGCACTGGCTCACACGCACTGCACACAGTAAGTTTTACAGTGGAATTTTCACCTGAATTATTTACTTACCAACCGTGATACAGCCAACCCTGGCCCGCCAAAGAAAGTTGGAAACGCATACGATAACGGGGTATGTCTACACCTATTAATTGTGCGATTTTAGTACAAAGTTGCTAATAATTCTGTCCAGAAATCTGCTTCGGCAATCTGGAATTACAAGGCTGGCTCTAAGAAACTTACACCAGTCTGGACCAACAGTGGAGGAGGTACGTGATAAAAAAATTCGTTGTAAGGATATGATGGATCTGACAGAAATAACATCGCGTATAGCTAAGCCCCATGTACAATTGTGGTACTTCCCTTCCAAGAAAGTTATCACATTCGTATCATCAGAGAAACTCGCGAAGAAATTCGATCCTAAATCATTCCCCATCGTACGTTGTTCTTTCTACCTGCATCTCAACAAAGCCCATCAAAAATTATTTTCTACAGACATTCAACGTCATAGTCTAAGCTGACTTTCACAAGCTCGCTTTGCTTCGCCGAAGCATAGACATTTTGATGACATGCTCAGTATTAGAACTTTTTACGACGAACCTTGGTTTATCCAGTTCTCAGTGTATATCCCCACGTCCCATCGCTGAAAATTGTATTCCTGTCCATTCTTTTGTTTTACTCACTCATTTTCTAACCCTTCTTTTGTCTATTATTTACGATCGTGGACATGCTTTGCGACATGATGTGGTTATAGTTATACATAACTGATTATCTTGGACCCTCCCTCCTCCCTAGGCCAAGTTACCTCGATTTTTTTTTTTTTGCATTAATTGATTGGAACTGTTTTTTCTTTTGGACATACATAGCATCTTTCTTCACAACTTAGTTGTGTTATGTATTTAGCATCGGTTGTTGTTGTTGTCGGTGTTGGTTTTACTTTTACTGTTGTAGCAGATCATTGTTTCTGCTGCTACTTACACAATGTTGAATATGCCCCCTCTATGCCCCATACTATTTCATCGTGTTTCGAAATAATAATAGAAAAAGGTCCTCTAGATTTCGGGATCAAAAAATTCTATATATGGGTGAACCTGAATATTTGAAGACCGTCTCCAGGGACCAGCAGTTCCGATAGAAACAGATGTATTTTTTTTGCTAATGGAGAGAGAAAAGCTGTAGCTGTATAGCTTTCACTCTAAGCAACGTAAAAAGTGGTCATCTAGTATATATTGAGCGCATATAATAATACAAGTTTTAGTAATAAATAGAATTTCACGTGGCAATCGGGGTACTTGTACTTAACCTCGGGCCGGCCGAGAAACCCAAGCAAAGAATCGCTCAAGCTTAAGTCAACCAACGTTAGTCTTCCACTTATTCTACCGGTTGCTCTTCTAAAACACGAAGGTATAGTTCATTATATACATTCAATTGATATCAGCTTATGTCTTCGTGGGTCAATCAGATTGGGGGGACACGACTTTCAAAGACTTGAAGATAAAACAATCAAATAATCAATGTCTGAACAGAAAGCTTCCATAATTAACACAACACAAGTTGACGACGACGATCTTGACGATCTCGATGGTTAGTCTGCCCTCCTCATGGACTTTCTATCTCATCTGGCATAACATTCCTTAACATCGATTTAAAGACGTTCTCGACCAATTCAGCGCCACAGATGCTTCTCCAACTGCAAACCGGAAATTCAATCGCCCACGTACAAACACCCGTGTTGACGCTCTGCCAAGATCAATACCAGGATCTGGTCCAGGCGGGGCTGTGCTGGACGCAGCAGACGAAGTGGATGAGGATGGACTATCGGCGGATTTTGCGAAAGAACTGGCAAAGGGGATGGAGAATTTGATGCGCGAGTTTGCTAATAGTGATGAGGAGGAGGGTGATACCGAGGAAAGTCGTGCACGCGTTCTTAAAGCTGCATGGGAGGCGATGTTGATCGAGGGTATGAATGGAGGTAGTCCGGGGGAGTTGCCTGCTTTTGGTACATCGATGGACCAGGGAGTGTCGAGTATAGGTGACAAGGGGAAGGATAAAGACAAAGCGGGAGAGGGGACTTCGGATTTCCAGGACAAGATCAAGCAAGCTATGAATAAACTAAGGGAGAGCGAGTCAAATCTTAAGGTTTGCTTCTTTACATTCCAAGGATCCTGGAGACTTGATTTTGATTATTTGGTTAGTCTGATTCAAGTAATAAGGCAGGAGCTGGGGACACCACAAATCCAGAATCACTCGAAGCGTTACTTGCCTCTCTAGGAGATCTTGGTGTTGGTGAGGGTGACGAGGAGGACGGAGAACTCGCTGGTTTCCTCGAGAACATGATGGGTCAGTTAATGAGTAAAGAAGTTCTTCATGATCCTTTGAAAGAACTTGCTGACAGTGTACGTTTTTTCTTTCTGTTGTTCAAAATCGATGAATCTCACTTCTAGCACAAAAAGTTCCCTGGATACCTCGAAAAGCCTCCTAACCCTTTGAAACCGGAGGATAGGACACGATATGAAAACCAACTGACTTGTGTAAAGAAGATTATTGATGTATTTGATCAACCAGATTATAGTGATACAGATCCGGTGAAGAATAAACTTATTGTGGATCTAATGAGCGAGGTTCGTATATACCCTCAAATTTATTGCTAGTAAAACTAAATTAGTTACCTTCATAGATGCAATCCTATGGGTCACCACCTCCTGAGCTTATGGGTCCTCTCCCACCTAGGTCTAGAAGGGATGCCAGACTTGGGTCCGGGAGGATGTCCAGTATCTTGATCAATGCTATGTCTGTCTTACCACCATTTTTCTACATGCCTTCATTATGAGGAGAAACTTATACATGCACTAAGGAATTGTAGCATATTTAACAAACTCGTGTAACATCCTGATCAATGTTCTTATATTTATTAGCTGCGGAACCCAGATATCTGTGTATGTACTGTGATTCGTATTGTCTGAGATCCCATTGGCCTTTGTGCGATATTAAGGAGCCTCAGAATACATAACTTCCGCACACTGCCTAAGCTCCTTGATTACTTTTTGACCACCCAACTTGCTTATAACCCAATCCAAAAACTCGTTACACAAACTAGGATCCCGTACGTTCACGTCCGACCCAAGGAGTAAATGCGCAGGGTTCAGGAGAGGATCGTTTGGATCCGTTTCTGAGCTCGATTTGAATATTTCCAAAGAGAGAGAAGAATCTGACGAAAAAAAGGTCCCGCCATCTATGATGGTATATTCGTTAAATAGAGACGCAGCTTAAAGAGCTTGACGTGGAAAAGGGTATTGATGATACCACTTTGAGTGTGCAAGAGCCCATGGAACCTTTCCAAACATATCAAATGGTGAACTAAGTTCTGTTTAATTATATTACCTGTCCTATGGCCATAAATAGCTCGCTTTCTTTAATGTTTGCTGCACTTTTGTCAGAGCGTGAAAGGAAACGTGTTCCTGGGCGATTCTTAGGAGGATTCTGAACAATGCATAAACATAAACTTCCCAGTTGTACAGCACAAGCTTTTCCAGATAAACTTACCGATGCATCAATGTTCCCTTGAGTGACGATATTGTTTAACATGGTAAAAATGTCATCACCCCTACTTCAGCTGTGCCGGATTAGATTCCGGGCCTACTAGCATAAAGTGATCCTGTCAGATGTGAGGTAAGTGAGTTATAAAAGACAGTGCACTAGAACAAACAATGACCAACTCTAAATCCGTATACTCGTCTTTGGCAAGCCCGAGTAGCCATGGATTGTCGTTCAGCAGTTGCATTGTATGATACTGCAATATCAACTGAGCCGGCCGCGAGTAATCCCAAGCTCTCTGTAGTATCAGCCAAATACCATCCAATCTGTAATGACATTCTCCTATCCATAAGCTGGAGAAGATAAAAGGCGGCACTTAACGTACGAGGAATGGTTTGTTTCCCTGTTGAACTTTGTATTTGATAAACTCATCTGCCCAGGCTCCAATCAAGCCTGACTGTCCAGCACCGCCATTTGCTATTCGTATTCTCATCTCTTTAGCATCTGTGTATTCACCATTGTAGATTTCCTGGGGAGATAAGAAAGATGCAAACACTCCAGCTTCGTGGTTGGTGCTATAAAGTCCATCGGGCAAAGAAATTATTGCATCTAAGCTTGGGTTCGGGTTTGGACCAAGTAAGGTGTCGAGGTTGGGAATTCTGGTTTGCGTTGAGCGAAGTAGAAGTTGCTGTCAGTGAAACGTACATGAAAGCTTCAATGTCCATTGAAATCGTAAAGTAGGATCAGTCAATCCGAGGAAATCAATTTGAGGGCTCGATAAATTGACAGTCCGTTCCTATGGTCAATGAAGGGTGAAACTTGGGGAGAGAAGGCCTTTGGCGTTATATACCCAATTGCAAAAGCGATGCCATATCCTATAAAGTGAGTCCTTTCAAAGCTTATCGATATAAACACTATCAATAGAGGAGTCTCTGGGAATATGGAATGTACATTGGATTTTCCCAGAAGCCTTTTCCGAGCTTGTTCATTGTATAAGCACAACCCCATGTGTAATGAGGCCCTGGAGTCACATAATGCATAAGCATTATGAAAAGGAAGTTCCAAGTCAGTTTTACATAAACCTCAAAGAGTGAGTTGCTGCCACACACCCCGATGTCAGGTATGAAAACCAGCTGACTTATGTAAAGATTCTTGATGTGTTTGATCAATTGATCAGGGGATGTTGCACAGGTTTGTTAAATATGCTACAGTTCCTTCAAGTCGCTATCACTATAATCTGGTTGTTCTTATATTTATTAGCTACGGAACCAGATGTGTGTATGTAGCACGATTTGTATAGTCTGGAATCCCACTGGCCTTTCTTCGATGTTAAGGAGCCTCCGAATACAAAACCTCCCCATTTCTCTTAAAATCCTTGATTACTTTTTGACCACCTGACTCACTTATTACCCAATCCAAAAACTCGTTACATAGAATAGGATCCCGTACATTCACGTCCGACCCAAGGAGTACATGCGCTGGGTTTAAGAGAGGATCATTTGGACTTGTGTCTAAGCCCACTTTGAATATGTCCAAACAGGTGGTGACAGAGGAGGGTGACGACAACCAGGTCCCGCGATCCGTGATGGTATATTCATGTAATAGAGACGCAGCTTGAAGAGCTTGTAGTGGAAATCGAGGATATTGGTGATACCATTTTGAGTATGCAAGAGCCCATGGAACCTTTCGAAGATATATCAAATGGTAAATTATGTGCTGTGTATTAATTTTACCTGTCCAATGGTGATAAATAGCTCGCTTTCTTTAATGTTTGTTGCGCTTTTGTCAAAGCGTGAAAGGAAACGTGTTGGCGGGGAATCCTCAGGAGGATCCTGAGCAATACATAAACACTAACTTCCCAGTGTATACAGTACAAGCTTTCCCAGATAAACTTACTGATACATCAATGTTCCCTTGGGTGACGATTTTGTTGAACATGGTAATAACATCATCATCCTGCATCAGTTGTGCCGGATTAGATTTCGGGCCTACTAGCATAAAGTGATCCTGTCAGATATGAGGTAAGTGAGTTATAAAGACAGTGTATACGAACAAACAATGACCAACTCTAAATCCCGTATACTCGCCTTTTGCAAGCCTGAGTAACTATTGATTGTTTTTCAGCAGCCGCATTGTATGTTACTGCTAATATCAACTGAGCCGGCCGCGAGTAAGCCCAAACTCTCTGTCGTGTCACCCAAGTACCATCCAATCTATAATGATATTCTCCTATTGATAAGCGGAAGAAGATAAGAGTGACAATAACCGTACGAGGAATGGTTTGCTTCCCTGTTGAACTTTATATTTGATAAACTCATCTGCCCAGGCTCCGATCAAGCCTGACTGTCCAGCACCGCCATTTGCTATTCGTACTCTCATCTCTTTGGCATCTGAGTAACCACCGTTGTAGATTGCCTGGGGAGACAAGAAAGATGCAACCACTTCATGGTTGGTGGTATAAAGGCCGTCGGGCAAAGAAATAATTGCATCTAAGCTTGGGTTCGGGTTCGGACCAAGTAAGGTTTGGAGGTTGGGGATTCTGGTGTGCGGTGAGCGAGGTAGAAATTAAGCGTTGATGTCAGTGAAACGTACGTGAGGGCTGCGATGTTCATTGTAAAAGTAAAGTAGGATCAGTCAGTCCGAGGAAATCAATTTGAGGGCTCAATAATTTGACAGTCCCTTGCTATGGTCAATGAAGGGTGAAACTTGGAAAGAAAAGGCTTTGATTAGATGCTGATTTTAAATACCCAACTGCAAAATCGCTGCCATATCCTATAAAGTTAGTCCTTTAAAAGCTTATCGATGTAAATACCATCGATAGAGGAGTCGCTGGGAATATGGAATGTACATTGGAATTCATATGTTGTCTCAGAAGCCTTTTCCGAGCTTGTTCATTGTATAAGCACAACCCCATGTGTAACGGGGCCCTGAGGTCATATAAGCATTAAAGGAACTCAGTTCCCTAAAACGTTAAAGAGTGAGTTGCTGCAACACGCCTCGATGCCAGGGAGAAAGAATGGCTTACAAGAGGTTGGTACCTTGGGACTATACTGGAAAGCAGCTCTGGAACGAGATAGGTACAGATGCAGCTTTTGCCCAGTTTGGAACGGATCGATGTTAATGTTGCAATATTGAACGTTTTAACTCCGGTCGATATCAATATCGTGATTGTGCAATGCTCATAAGTCACTTCAAGCAACACTACAACCGGCGGAAAACCAGAGAAAAATGTGAAGGTTCAAACGTTCGATGTTCACCTTGCAGCCTGGTGGCTGCGAGCTATAGCGGTGTTATTATAGGTTCCTTGCCAAGCAAAGTGGGTCAGAAATGAAATACGAAGGGACGGTCCGCAAATAGACGCTCAAGTGCACACGAGACTTGTCCCGAGGCTTTCGTTAATTGGATTTCATTATGTAATTACTATGTATAACTTATCAAACTCCGGGGCGCCCACCCTACTTGCTGTCTTTGATCCGAATTTTCTGATATTTCCGCATACAATTACAGTACCCAGCCAACATTATTCATCCATTCACGGTCTCACGAGCAACTACAGACTATAGAAGTCACAGTCATTTTGATGAGCTTCCCAGCAATATCAACACTCATGGTCAGGTTATAATGACCTGGTGTCTGAAAGGGACTGATATTGAAGGCGAGGGTCATCGACGCTGTACAATGTAAGGCACTTACCAGGGCTAGTGACAGCTATTGTGTTCAGGTACAATCCCATTCAACGCCTTCGGAGGTAGGGGGTGTCTACATCTTCATATGGGTCAATCAATATCGTCGAACGTTCACTGGCTACAGATGGTCCTTCTTTCACTGCACTGAGCTGAAAAAAGGGTTTTCCCAAAGACCATGAGGTTTGTGAAGGATTTGCCTCTCGACACCCACCCCGGTTTATGCCAGTTAGTCCTGTAGATAAAATGGAACGAACGTCAAATTTTTCCTAGGTGATTATCTCCCACATCTAAGAGCTTGCTTGGGTGGCTGGTTTTTGTCTGCGGGCATTGCTCCTTCGGTATGCTTGGTTCTTCATCTCTGGGAGCGCTCTTCGTGCTTTGTCTGGGTCTGGCTGAGGTTGGGAGAGCAGGAACTACACCGCGGCGTAACTATCGCCTTGAAGACCCCTCGGAGATAGCAAAACTCACAACCAATGCTGCTCGCTTTGCTCATGGACTACCACCTCTTCCACCCAAAAACCTGTTCAACCCAACGAAGGTGCGAGGTGAGGATCCTTTTCCATAGGGATCAGTCTTGTTGAAACCGATATTTTCCGTCTTTAGCACGTCAAAGCCAACCTTCTTCGGGACCGTCAGTGCACTTAGTATTTCAACTGGATTCATCATCTGATTTACTTCAAAAAATTTAGCAGTTTAACAGGGACAATCAAAGTGACGAATAATAAGAATGGACAAGTACTTGGTCACCTCTCCAAGATATACTTTGATACGGATGAAGGGGAAGACGAAGATGACGAACCGGATGATGACCACAGGTGAATCAATCAACTTGTACAATCGTTTCAATGTGCTCAATTGTGCAGATTCATTACTACTAACACTGCGAGAAACTTTATGACCGTCTCCTTTACCCCTAGCTCCAGCCCGTTTGATATCCGCATCACAGTACGTTCAGCCTCTACACTTTAATTTTATCGAATCTAATATACGTAAATTTCCAGGCTCCTTCAAATACCCAAATGCCTTTCTTGAGTTTCGCTGGCCAACAGCTTAAGTAAGTTAGATTTATCAAGAAGCCAGCGAAAACTAACAAGTTGCTCGTACTATTTAGTAACGACCTCGATAACATGTTTTTGACACGTGCAAAGCACAGTAAGTCACTGCCCTCTTTTTGTATATTAATGTATTCACATATCTCCAGCGGATTCTGGTTCCAAACCAAAGGAAGTGGGCAATGCGTGGGATGACGAGGTCAGTATTCCATTCCTCTCTTCCTTTACCAGTCAAGTTTCTTATCGTGTGCCCTCAAATCAAAAGTTTTCTGCATCATCAATATGGTTATACAACCCCACCACGCGGAACATCACAGTGCAATGGGTTAATCCTGATCTAAGTAAGCCCCCGAACAGACCCCGCGAAAAGCTCCCGTCCTAATTTGATTCATCAGGTAAACGGGTCACGTACCTATGGTTTGACAATGATGAGAACAGCATCACTATCGTTGCGGACCCAGTAAAAGTTCAGAAGGAGAATTCCAACTCCTTTCCTATTGTCAGTACAACAATCTCCTTTTTGTCTTCTTTGGCTAAAAATGTTATCATAGTCATTTACATTGGACTGAGCTATTTTTCATCTTTTTTTTCGTGGAATGTGATTTCTGTGACGATTCTTTTTTCATCTTTGATCGTTCATCAATAGTCGGATACCATAGCATGCTCCTCTTCTTTCAATTCGGAATTCATAGACTTATGCAATCTTCTGGTGTTCTTCCTGTTGTATTTTTCGGTTTTAGCTGGGTTATCTTTGGGACTCTCGTTATTTACTCTCATTCGTCTACTCGTGTCGTCACCCTCTAATAGGTATTCCAGTTCCTCCTATTTCCAGTAGTATTTAGGCACCGCTCGGCTTTTACGCTCAAATAAACATGCATTCACACGTCTCTGATATTTTCAATTATTTAGTAGAGGTATTTGATCAATCCTCTCAATCCGCAGTATAACGTAAGGTACTCCCAATGTTAACACGCTATTGCTCCTTGCATTCTGAAACTCGTCAGATCCCAGAAAGCTTAACATTATTTCAGCATCGGGCGAGGGTGGTGACCCCGAGTAGTTAAGGACTTTTAGCTGGACTACACATGCCGTGCAGTATTGCTCCGCATCCATAATCGTTCGTCGAAAATGGGACTATCCGTTCAATCCGGGCATGAAATTTAAATGCTATCATCCGTTAGTATGTAATTAGGCTAACTATATTTATAAGGGAAAGCATACGTATACTATAATCGACTTCAACGTTCCTGCTTGTTGTTTCAATATTCTATAGAATTTTCCTCAAACAATTGAAATTTGTTATTGGGTATGTACGACATGTGGGGTATATATATGATAAGGTGTTTCTAAGTATGATATGATTAAGTTATGGCGTGTCCTTGCCGTGATGCATGCATGTCCGCGTCGTCAAGATCGTGTGGGTTATCCAAGATTATATTCAGCTTTGTGCGTTCCCGCCCGTCCTTTCATCATCATCACCATTATATCATCTCTGTCTTCATGCTTTCATGTGTCAACTAGTCAACCTACGCCGTCGCTTTCTTCTCCTCTTCAAGCTCACGAGCAATTTTCAAATCCTTTTGGGGGAGCATCAAATCAGTCCAGATCACGGAATAGACATGGGCATAAGACACTCACAATACATGGAGCAAATGTACTCTTTTCGCGTATCCTTGGACCATACTTATAAAACAAGAATGGACTTGGAGCAAATAGGAGCGCTACAAGGCCGATCAGTGTCGCCGCCCAGTTGACGCCCATCTTCGTGAACATTTGAACAGTGAAGAGGGGAAAGGCAGCAGCAACAGCAGATCGGATCATTGTGTTCGCGGCAAAGGCGGAGGCGCTATACATTCCTGAATTAAACAAAAATAATCAGTATCGCAGTCCCATTTGATTTAGGTGGGTTTAGCACTAACAAGTATGTATCCACCAGATAACTCTAGATTCATTGCATGTCTATCAGCATCACTATACCAATGCAGGGTTGAAAGGCTACTCACCAAAAAGGACATGAAAATCAAGCTGATTGCCATCCCGACGACAATTGTGCTGATCGCGGGCACATACCAAGGGATACTCGGGTACTGTCCGGTCCATCCAAGCCAAAACGTGCCAATAACAAGCGCGGGACTGCCAATCATGGCTCCAAATAGTCTTTGCTCTGGGGGTGGGAATCCCCTCCATTTCTTGATGAGAGCAGGGTAATGACGACTAGCCAGGATGTTGATTACGGAGCCAAGTGTCGTACCAATGCCGACTCCGATGAAGATTAAACCATCTTGAGCGATCGTAAAACCACGTTTGCGCACGAAGATGATGGGAAATGCCTGGAATACTGTATAATGCTATCAGTGAGAAAGGCCGCTCAACAAATAAGGTGAGCGGAATGGACTCACGAGCATAAAGCAAGCCGTAAACAATAGAAAGGTAAATAGTGACAAGAACCAGGATGGGTTCCATACCAAGCATTTTGAATGGGCGGAATAGAGTACGGTGAATAATTCCCTTCATCGACCAATCTTGCTTCTCGTGTTCCGCATACAGCCCTTGTGTGCCAATTGGGTCTTCCTTCCGCATCCGCTTCACCTTGTTCAATAACAAGACTGGTGCATACGTTTCTGGGAGGAATGGGACGGTAACCAGGGTACACACGCCGGCGAATATCATCATGACCCAAAATACCCATCTCCAACTCGTACCACTTTGGATGATGCTGATATATAGTAGTTCATTGTCAGAACCCGATACAAGAGGTAAAAAACAAAAATACGCACTATCCAGAGACGATTGGACCAAGAACTGGTCCCAGGAATACACTAGCTGTGAACAAACTTGTCGCTGGACCACGACCAGCTGCGGACCAAATATCTGCGATGACGCCTCCACAGTTGGTTAAGGGTGCTACTGCAAAGAAGCCGGAAAGGAATCGCGTAACTAGCAATGTCTCAATGTTCGGAGCGAGTGCTTGGCCAAGGTGGAATATGGTATAAAGTGACATGGTAATAATAAATATTGGTCGTCTACCGACAAGCTCACTCCCAGGTCCCCAAAACAATGGCTGCATAGGAGAAAATTCAGTTTAAAATGACCGTAGATAAGTTTGGTGTACTTACCCCAAAGACATAACCAAGAAGGAAAACGGTTGTTGTGAGGTAGGATACCTCGCTTTTGATACCAAACGTTTGTACAATGCGAGAACTCGCTGATGATGGTGCTGATGACGCAAATGTTCTACATTGTAAATAGTTAACATCCAAGAGGAATGATGAGGAATTGGCGAAACGACCTACACATTGACAGTCATTACCATACATATGCATGTTATGAACCACTTGTAACGTATCGACCAATTTTGTGGATTTTCTTGATCGTCAGGTCCATCCCAAGTGACCATATCTGCGTCAATAGTTGCCGACGATGGTAGCGAACTTGTTTGTTCGGTTTTTGGTGGTGGGTCGTGGGCATCATCTCCTCCATATCTCTCAAACCGCTCTTCATCCTCTGCTATATCCACTTCCAACGCAGGCGACAACATCGACGGCGAGGGTGAGGGAGGCTTAGATTTGTTCTTCTCAACATAGGTAAACGATGACCTTGGGGTATTACTTGGTGATTTCTCACCCACGGGGTGATTGTTCTCTGCCATGGTAAAGCTCTAGGTTGGGAAGAAGTATACAGACCGACATTTGGTACCCACGCTATTTGTACTTTGCGGGGGCGGCGTAGGTAGCATATGAGCACTGAGTGATGACAGTGGGTCTGTGTGCTAAAAGCTCGCCATCCGGCATTCTATTGCCGGAGAGAAAGTTCTCCTGTATGACATAGATTGCATGTATACTTTAGCCTTTGGGTGCGGTCTCCACCAAATCGCGGATATGCCGACCGAAACGCAAGGTTGGAACCGCTTGTCTTAATTAAGCTCATTGTGTCATTGGAGTTTATCAAATCACAATGCATTAAATGTCAGATGCTTAACCTCGGGGATCCAGCCAGACGAGACCACTCATCGAAGGGTTTCAAGAACCAAGAGGAAGTTTCGAAGATGTTACTTATAGAATGTTGGTCAACTTGAACCCTGGAAGAACGGTCGGGCTTTCTGTTTATTGTGCCAACTTACACATCATTGCTTACATAAAATTTATTGGTAAACTTTGTACAGTCACAAAGAATGAGGAAAACGTATGGCCGAACCCAATCCCGAACCTGGTCTTTTCCCGATCATTTGGATATTGCTAGACATCGCTAGAACCCACCACTCGTTTCCCACTGTGTCAATTCTTCAAAAATCAATTTCCGGCTCCTTTTTCTATTTTTACCTATGTGCCTTCGACCTCTTGAAAAAATAGCTACAAATATGAAATACTTACATACTTCAAAGTTTATTCTCTTATCATACCCTTAAGCTTCTAGGGCAGTTGCACCTCTTAAACCTTAAAACAGCACTAGAACACTTCGAGGCTGATCAACGACTACCCGCGGACAAAGTTCAAGCAAGAAGTTTGTTGGGCGGGTTCAATGCCACTGCTGAAATTCAGATACGAAGTCGAAACGCCGGGAGGCATCTGGTCTGCGAGGAGTCACTATCACAAGCTTATAGTTTCATGCCGATGACGGATGGAAGGCCATTATTGCCAAAAGCACTTTCCGGCTGTTCAAAGCAACGACAACAGGGAACTGTCCGAGGTGCGCTGCGGCGATCTCTACACATGAAACCATGAAAGTGTAACTCTTTGCTACGGCTTATATCTTAATTTGGTAAGCTTCTAGAAACGGGACTGGGGCGCGTCTTTGTATGGAAGAATAAAAGTATGGAACTTGAGCTTGAATCCCGAACTTGAGGATCCTGTTAGAATATCACACTCGGGGTTGTTTTATAATGGCCAACTTCCAAAATACCAAATAGAACGATAATATACCCAAATCTCGACCAGACACTATACAAACACATGTACGAATGATTAATCCCCATATAATAATCTAATATCAAGCTGAAATGTCCATGCCATCTCCCACATCCTCGTTACCATTAACATTCATTTGTTGCATACGGCCCACGACCTGCCCAGAAATACCACTACTCCCTCGGGGTCTGCTTTTGCCTTTCGCATTGGAACCTTTTCTCTTAGGGGTAGAGGTCCGCCCCATAGTAGCCTCATCCTCCACAGAGCTGAGGCTAAATCGGGAAGAAACTGAGCCAACACTATCATACGGTCCAGATCCCTTCTTGGATGCAGCTGAGCGCTGGCTTGTTGACCTATACCGTGGCTTAGTGTTAATAAATGCCTTGTCTATCTTGAGTGCTCCCTGAGTGCTGCTGCAGCTGCTATTACTGATGATACTATCACGACGAGATTGAGATCCTTTACTATGCGAACGGAGAACCATTGTGGATTTAGATAAAGAAGGGCATTGTTCGCGCGTCTCCCCAGTCGATATAATGGTTCCGACTTCGACTCGATTATCGCATTTTGCAGACCTTACCCCATCTTGGTCCTTCAGAACAGAAGACTCACAGACATACATCTCGCGTCTCTTTCTCCGCTTCGCACTTCGCTGTTGGTCCTCTTGTATGAAAATATTCTCCTTTTCTGCGGGTTCATCCTCCTCCTGCAACATTCCTAGCGCTTTTGTTCGGCGCGGCGACCCCAGGTTAGGTACTTCATGTATTTCCGCCGACCGCTTATGTCCACGCGCACGCATCGCCAAAGGGCTATTCATAGGCGTAGGTGAAGAAGCCAACTCCAGCCGCCGATCTAGAGTTCCATCGTTGACACCTCTGATATCTCCAGGTCCCACTAGCGCTGCCGATTTGAGAGGTTTGGGTGCACCAGGCACAACACGCTGCTGTATGCCCACTAATTTCTCGATACATTTACGGATATAATCGTCAGACCGCCCTTCGTCGAGCTCGATCTGAAGTGATGCTGGCAACTTTGCGTTTAGCGATTGAGCAACTTCGACCAGTTTCGGGCGAGGCATCGAAATGAGATCTTCGTGGCAACAGAAGGGGAAAGTTGTAAGCGTGGTGATAACGATCGCGTCGAGAGAGACATCATTTTGTTGTAGTGCCACACATGCAGGACGTTGTGGGTATGTATCCGGGCAGCTGGCGATGATTGGCGGTTGCGAAGATGACGTTAGATTGGCGGCGGCTGATGCTCGAAGATCTGGACTAGTAATATTAGATTCAGTACTGGTATGGATTGTCGACTGAGATGTGCTATGAGAGGCTGGCAATCCGCCAGTAAAAGCATCTATACGATGAATGGTATCTGATACCTTGGGGAGGAGCTCAAGTTTGAAAAAGAATCGACGGAAGGGGGTGACGATCGGCTTTTGTTTAGAGACTCTTGGAGCTTTTGCTTTTGGCATGACTAGCAGAGTTGGATAGGAAACGGGGGGAGGAGACAGTGAAATGGGCTGGAGTGAGCTGCATCGCTGAGATTTTAAACACGGTCAGTGTGGCTGACAATTTTTAAGACTTGAACACTCGATCCTATTATCCCATTTCGTCCTATGTTTGTGGCCGGGTGTCGCAACGATTTGTTTTGTTTCGATCACACATTTGTTTCTTTGTCTCAGTTAGCTAACGTTCAACGTTGAACGTTGGATACATACGAATACGACCAAAAGAGTGGACGTACGCATATACAGGTTCCATGAAATTTCTTGCAACTGTAATCGAATTAATAGTGTTTATTATGTTCGCGCATGTATACATTGTATATCTACAATTTGTTTCCCTGTATGTACAAATAAAAAATTTCCTAGTAAGTAGGATGAAAAAGCCCATAAAGTTATATAGATTATTTCCGTTTATACCTCCCCTCTGTTGTCATCGCCGTTTTCTCTATTTGATCCATTTTCTCCTTATGCATAACTTTAGCTTGCTCATTGATATTCCCGACCTCTTGAGTATCAGGGAAACCAATATTCCAGTAGTTCGGTGGTGTTTTCCCGCGATCCCAATTGTGTCTGTGGCGGGAAATTGCTTTCTTATGCTCTTCAATGTTGGCCTGCCGGTCTGACGAAGGACTGTCCTGGACGGGAGGGCCGACGTGTTTACTACACGTATTTTTGTGTTTGGAAGGCGAACGCCAGAGAGGCTGCTGGAGACGGTCAGGAAGTGGACCAACGGCTTCGTAGTACTGCGTATCAATATAAGGACGGATGGAATTCTGAATGAAAAAAAAATTTACGTCGCGACAGCACTCGCAATCTCCAGCATCCATCCGCCGCCGTTCATTCTTGTTCCTAACAACATCATCGTATTGGAAATTAACCCCCCCATTCTTCACGGGGTCGATCGTGAAAAATTCATTGATGGTTTTTTCTGCTTGCCTGTGTTGACGTTCGAAATGATTTATAATGGGTAGTGTCAGAACTTACTCGTCGGACGCCCCTTTTCCATATCTGCCTCTTCCCTTGTATGCTGAATAATCCACAAGCGACTTGCGGACGGATGTACTCGAAGTCGTAGGGGCTGACTGGGGCATTGGACCTCGGGATTTAGGTGTTTGTTTAACTGTATTCGTAGGTACCTTGACCCAACCAGTTAGATTGAAGACTACACATGAGAATTGAAGCCTGGCTCACCTTATAAGTTTTCGCGCCAACATCTGGGCTGGAGTCGGCCCCAGTACGTCTCTTAACGGAGAACTCATTTCCGCTTATTTTTCTGACTTTCCTGGCCGGTTTGCTTGTCTCGTTTGTTTTATCCGCGGGTTCGCAAAGCAACGCATGAAGAAATGAGTTCTCCGTCTTGATAGGTGTGTGATCCGAAGCTTTGGCCACAGCTTTCGGAGGAGAACTTGATCTATTTGTAAGATCAACAAAGATAGGTGCTAAACAGATGACTGGGTTAACATGCTGTGACTGGTTTAGGTTTTGTTAGTACGACGTACCATCAGCATCTTCTTCTGTTTCTGAAGATTCGCCCATATGTGATGGAAAATCCAATTTCGGAGCCATTGGAGTTAATATAGGAACTTTGAAAGTTCCATCTGGATGAGAGATAGAAACGGCTGTGTGCACGGAATGAGGAAAATTAACTAGAAACAACGTTGCAGCTGTAGGCTTACCCTGAGAATCATCTTCTGTATCCGACGAACCCGATACGCGAGATCTTGGGCTTTTTATTGAGGGAGGTGCTTTAGCATTGAGGACGGGCACAAAAGAGAGGGGGTGACGTGTAGTAGATTGTGGTGTCTTATCTAACGCTCTCGGGGGGTCAAGAAAGACTGTAGGTGAGAATGATGGCCCAGCCCGGGGGATATCAAGGATTCTATTCTTATAAATGGACAGTTGAGGCTTTGATGAATTAAGACGCGAAGATTCGGCAGTTTTCAGTGGAGTACCACCCGAACGTGGTGGTTGTTTCGCAGGAACTGGGGTCGTCTGGTTTTCTTTGTCGCTTTCCATTTCCGTTGGCCCTAATGGCGGAGGGAGATGGTTGCCATGCGCTCCTGTCTGGGGATCAATATTTATTGGCATAGATTAAACAAATAACGCACGAATACGTGCATCATCACTGTCATATCCCCAGTCAGGGCCACACTCTCTGATCAGTTTTCTCTTTTTGCTAAAAGATGAGTCCGGTGCATCGGAGAATAGCCACTGTTTGAAAGTCCTCCATGTCTTAAAGCTGTGCTTAAACTGTTCTGCAGCTCGCATTTTGACTTCGTGTAGGTCATCATAGCGCGCTTGCAGATCATCAAGCTGCTGTTGAAGGCTTTCCGTAGCCTTACTGTATTAGGCGTAAGTAGATCTCTGGAGAGGAGGACAATTCGTTCTGCTCACTCTGACACCGCTTTAATGCTAGATTTCATATTAGCAAGTTCTTTCTCAGCATGTGTTAATTTCTCCCGCAAAGAGTTCCCGCGGGCTTTCTCAGCTTCCAACTCAGACTCCAGCTTTTGGATTCGTTCGTGACATGTTGCATAAGACGCGTCAAAGTCTGCGGAGTCGATGGTAATTTGAGCATCGTAGATGTCGCGAAAACCGAGGGAAGTAGCTAAATGATGACATCTATTCTGTGCTTCAAAGACTTGTTTCGCAACGTCTGCATTGGACCATTTCAATTTTGAAATCTTTGTTTCCAACGCCGAAATCTCCTTCCTATATTTCTCTTCGAGAACTTTGTCACGTTCACGAAGGTGGACACTTGAGTATGTGTCATGTTTTGTGTCCATGGAAGGGCCAATTCTGAGGGTTATAGCACCTTATCGTAGACCATATGAGTGGAGTTTTGTTGAAAATGACACGACCACATGACAAAATTAGGCATGCTGGTCACAAAAAATTGTCATCATGTGATGACTACGATGTCACTCTTGATGTACATAGTGCTGGTGGAACCAAGATAATAGCTCAATACTATCAATGTTCAACAAGTTGATATATTGGGAGCTGACCCTTCTATAGAGCTAAAAGCATTGTACTGCCTTGATTTTCTACTTAATTACAACCAGAGGACATTACAAGGCCTTACGTGCAATTGCGCTCTAACCTTCAAGGGCTGCTGGCACCCAAGAATCTTGACACAAGTGGAATGGTTTCAATTTTAACAGTTGTCCGCTCTTGGTGGCGTTAAGGGACCAGGGTCAGCGGAATTCCTTACCCTGCTGTGAAAACTTATTTTCCAAAAATTAATCTATCAACAGGTACTTACGATTTCGAAAATTGCGATGACAGCGGTATTACTTCCATGACAGGATGTTTCAAAGCGTCTAGACGGCTGCGATTACATTCTTCACAGACTTCAACAAACGTTGTTAATCACTTCTCTTTCCTATTATGCTTACGATGACTAACAATCCCGTCGATTTTGCGCAAAGTAGAGTCACAATCCGGCAGTACTATTACTCGCTCAGTGCTTGCCAAGCTCGAAATCATATCCTATGGAGCCTACTGCATTTGGTTTGATTTTTGTTGCTTAGGAGACACTGTTGTTTTTGCCCTCATACCACTCAAATGTTGGGATTAATGCGTACAAGGTGCTCTAGCTGAGAAAACTGATTAACATTGTATGTAACCATAAACGTTTTTCGGGTCAATCCCGGATCTGTGCTTCCCGTAGTAAGTACGTCCCCCGGTTTGCGATTGTTGTGCCAACTTACTTCTGAATCATGCTTCCATACTAACAGTTTTCATATAACATGACCTACCCAATCCTACCGGAGATTCCCAAGCACCCGTCATGTTCCTTCTCCAAAAGCTACTGGCTCTTTCCTTGTTTCTTTTACATGTGATACCTGCTTCTTCCCTGCCAAGTGAGCCGTCCCCTGGAATTTCGGCTTCCAAAGCGTGCGATGGTCTACAGAACCAATTAGGTTCAGTCGTAGTGCAGACTTCAGGTACAGAATATCTTCAAGTCGCTACGAACGCGTGGAATTTTTTCAACACTGTCCAGCGGCCTGCATGTATTGTCCTTCCTCGCAATGCATCTCATGTTCAACTCGCGATGAAAGCCATTTTCAAGGCTAAAGTACGCTATGCGGTACAAGCAGGAAGTCATAGTGCAATGAAAGGATGGAACAAGTGCAGAATTTTGATATTCGTATTACAACCTGTCTGACTTCTTTTTTTGGCTTTCAAAAGTGTAGATGGAGGCGTTCTGATCTCTTTTTCCCATATGACAAATGTCTCTTACGACGCCCAGAAGGATACCATAACTTTACAGCCTGGAATACATTGGGGAGATGCTCTTGCACAGCTGGAACCACTCGGCGTAGCTCCCATGGGAGGACGCATAGGGTAACGATTTCTAAATGATATCACTTACCTCTAACAAAAACAATTACAGTGACGTAGGTACAGGTCTTCTACTTGGAGGAGGTCTGAGCTACCTTGCAGGAGAACACGGGTTCTCTGCAGATGCATATACAGAGCTTGATGTTGTGCTTGTTAACGGGGATATGGTTACAGCAACAGCAACGAATCAGTATTCTGATCTGTTCCGTGCTTTGAAGGGTGGTGCGAACAGATTTGGGATAGTTACTAGATATGTCGTCTCCGCAGTACACACGGGAACAAATGAGGAAAAGAACTTCTTTGGAGGTCTTATTATCGTAAGTTTCCGTGTTCGCCAACTGCTTGCATATACTCATACAGGTATATCCAGTATCCAAATTCTTCCATCGAAGCCGTTGTTAGAGCAACTGCTAATTATGTTCGAACTGTTAACGACCCGAAAGCTTGTAAGTACCTTCAAGGTATTTGATTTGCATATACTTAATAACCATCTCCATAGCATTATTGGTCGTTGTCGGTAATGCAGCGAATAACGGTGTTTTAACTTCTGCGCATGCTGTCGCGCTGTTCTATCATGGCTCAGAACTCCCTACAAGTATTTTCGGAGAACTATTATCAATTCCTTCTTCGACGAGCATTTTGGGACCTGTAAGCTATGTCGAAGCTGCTGGCATTCTAGGACCAGGTGCAGATCGAGGAAATGGGGAATTTTTTGGTGCATCGACTTTTAACGGTGATGTCGACCAATACCTTGATGCGTTCAACAACTGGAGCAACTTTACGAATACTTTCAAGAACGACATAAATGGCACTGTGTTGGCTTTTACACCCGTATTGGATTCCCAGATAGCAGCTGGTCGGGCAAGAGGAGGAAATGCAATTGATCCCCCGCAAGGCTCATATGCTTATGTACAGTTCATGACCCAAATGCCACTCAATCAAATCACTGTCCCAGCTGAGCTTGAGCGCGGACGCCAACTCCTGTTACGACAGTAAGCTTCAAACTTCTGTGACTTATTTCAATGATATATATCTTTTATTCCAGGATGCCTCGTTCGCCCGGACTTCCACTCTACATTAATGAATGTGACGCAGGCCAGAATGTTTTCGCTACTTATGGTGGTTATGAATTTTTGAAGGATACATACGCAAAATATGATCCCACTAGGTGTGTACCAATTTTCCAACGCATAGACAGTAATTTATGAAAAAAAAAACTCTCAAGGTTCAACGTGAAATTCACACAAGGTCCGATAGGATTATAGCTATATAGCATATGCATACCATCCTGGAATTGATGCATTCAAATATTATAAGGAACTTTGGTTTCTAGTCCTCGTAGTTCTTGGATGTACATATCATCAGTAGTAAGACTAAAGTGCTTTGTATCTATGGGGACATTCACATTTTAGACGCCTTAACCTGAAGTTATTACAATCATCATTATAAGAGTTCGCCTTTAGGAAACAAGATGTATCGCATAGTTATTGCACGCCCATGCCCTGTTTTGTACTAATTGGGTGATAAGGAATCGATATTATATGCCTTATGGGTATTGGATGGGATATCGATATCTTGTGGAGCGGCGGCGTGCCTATTCTGTGCAAATATAACATCTGGTCTGTGTAATAGACCTAACAATAATCCATGAAACCCTGCAATTTTTGAGCAGTCCTTGGTGGGAATTTGAAGGCCAATAGTTTGTCTCCAAAAGTTCTGACTATGCGAGCGACACCTTCCTTCAAACCTGAAAGGAGAACAAAAATTTAGCTGACTTCACAAAAATAACCATTTGCAGATATTTACTATCTCCCACAACACCAAGTATTTCACTGGCTCGCTCAACTTCCAAACGCATCCTTTTGTTTTCTTCTGTATCGTTCTCTGGATCAATAGGAGGCGTTGGGTTCAGTTTGTTGATCTCCATATGGTATTCTTCAATTGCGGCAAGGAATGACAGCATGGCCTCCAGAATCTTCGGAATATCACGCTGAACAACACCAAACTTGTCTTCTGTCAGGGAGGCACTTGTCAAATGTGATATCACTATAAAACATGTTGTCAGTTGACAGGCACTGTTATTCCCAATTGAAAAAGTTGATGTACCATCAATCACGGCAACGTCTAGTTCTCGAGATGGTAATGACATTTCAACAACTCGGCTTAGTCTCTCTTGTTTCCACCAGTCCTTACATGTAGCAACCATCTTTTTCACCGCCTGAGGGAAATGCTGGTCAGCCTTTGCTAGGATTTGAACCACAATCTTTTCATTGTAAGTGGCCAGAACTCCTTTTGTCTGTTCGACAGTCTTTTTTATTTCCTCCTTGACAGGTTTTGAAACGACAGTTGTCTCTACTGATCTGAAAAGATCGGGAATGTTTGCACTTTCGACACCTGATTCGATAACTTTTGAGATAGGACCATCGGAACCAAGTGTTTGTAGTGCGAAGTCAACAGGGCCCTCTGTCATCCGTTGGAAAATCCTCTGGCGGAGTAGTGGTATTGGTGTTGCAGGAATGGTATCAGATGGTGGAGGTTTGGCAGGCGCCACAGGCGCTGGAGTTGGTGGCTGCGGTTTACCCCTTCTGAGAAACAGCTGATAATCTTTCCCAAGAAGAATAAGACTTTCACGGAGAAAACGACTCCACAAATTGAGCGAGTTCTTCTGGTCACCGAATAGAGCCGACCGTTGGGCGCTCGATGACTGTGACTCTCCTGTGGCACAATTTGCCAGTTCGCAGTACGCAAAGTATTTGAAAATTACGTCTGATGAAGTTACCCCAGAGACAAGAGTCAAATTTGGATTGGTCGTCGAATGAGAGACAGTGATATGCTGTAAATTTTGATATGGGAGTGATACCACACCACAATGAATTGTTACATACCTGACAAATGAAATGTTCGAAATATATTTCGGATGATTCCCAGATGATAAGAGTCGTGAACGCAAGGAACCATGCCCTAACAACAAGCTGAAAATGGCGAATGGGAAGGAACACAGTCCAAGAGCCCTTGAGAAAGTGTGCAGTGAATGGTCGGAGAACCATGTGCAGCAAAGGGAGTTTGTACCATAATGGCAGGGTAATTCGGACTAGGGCAAACAGTAGGGCAGATGTTACTACTGTTGCTGTTGCCAAAAGCAGAGAAACAGCAATGCATTTTATCGCTTGATATGCACCGAAACCTTTTCGATTCGATGTTTCCTAGAAATATACAGTAAACACCCGCGTACATGTACGTATTAAATGTATAGACTGCACCATAGAATTTGTTGGCCACCGAAAGACCGATCTTTCCAGCAGAACATTGCGCAGAGAAAACGCGAATGCAACAGTAGCCTGTGTCAGGATGAGGAAGAGTAAACGGCCGTTTAGGTAGAAAGGATGTTTTCTGAATCCATTTAGTTAGGAAGCTGTATATTTAGCCAATAACGAACATACCTAGACTTGACGAATAAGAAAAGTTTTGGATCCTCATTCGAGTTAATTCCACTTCTGGAAGCATATACCAGAGCAGTATGAAGACATGTGAAAAGTATTGAAGAGAATAGATACGCGTAATTAGCGCGCCTCATACTACTTTTTGAATATGCATTGTGAAATAGCATCGATGGTGACGTCGCGGGTGAGCGCTCCCCTAAGACGCGTAATTGTAATCAGTGACTGTTGCCTAGGAATTGAATAACCTACCGGTCAAGAGAATCTTTCGCACGACAACAACAGGCAAAGCTGTTATCAACCAGCTCAATAGACTGCTAGATATAGTCAGGGGCTGAAATGGAGCTGCCAAAACGCCAAGCCCTAATTCACCGAATCCTCCATTTTGCCATATCATCCAGACGGTGTTCAGAGACCAGGTCACTACAGCTGAGCATAAAAAGACATTGTATGTAAGTCGTTGTCGTAAGACGTGTTTAACAAGTGGCTCGTAAGTTTGTGTTGAAGGGGGGATAGAGGGGGAAGAACGGCTGGCAATTGTTGATGTTATTGCTCTAATCGGTGTCTTCGGTGTCGAACGTGTGTTTGCTATGGGAGAAATGGTTGAAGACATACCCCGGATTGGAACACCGTCCGCAACGTTGAACTTGCTGTATTAGTCTGCTTCTAAAGTGGAAAAACGCAGAGCTGACTAATATGCACAGCCACATTATGCTTTTTTTATGGAGCTCAATTGAAAATATCTCCGCAGCCTGATCTGCGGGTCCATGTAAGTTAACCACTGTCTAGCTTACAATTACTCGGTTCATTTGAGTTTCCAAATGCTAGCTACACAATTTCTAACATTCAAACCCTAGCAACCTCCCTCGTTCAGTTCGGGACTTTGTAACCTGTCAGTTGCTACTATGATTATATATAAACCTTCTTGGTGCCTATTGCAAACTCTAGGAATTAAATACCCAGACCCATGGTAACGTCAGGTACTACATGAATTACAACACAGCTACCAGTGCTTGACGATTTGATTCATTCAGTTAGTTCCAATCAAGCTTTCTAGATTTTATCAACCTTCTGCGAACTTTCGTTTATGAATTGTTCATGAACACAGAAATCAGCTGTCTTCGTCAGTGATTCAAGGTTCTTTTTTTGTACATGCCCACCCTTTGGTATCAAATTGTATGCACATCAAAAAAAATTCAACTATCCTTGTGGCCCTTCAGAGCACAGTCATCGAACCTTGCCAGCTGGCTGATATTCTAATTCCGTAGGGTCATAAAATTCTACTGAACGGGTGAGCGCACGTTGTTTTGCGAGAGGGAGTTCTATCATTTTAAAAGTACCGGGTCACATTGTGCCTCCTTCTTTGTTGATCTGTTGGAACCTGATGAATTCATAATGTTACGTACCGTCGACATTTATTTTCTCACCGGGCTAGCCGCCTGACGGGGATTCGACGTTCAACAACCATTTAAATACATCCCACGACAGTCGAAAGGTAGCTTGGACCACAACCAATGTCACTATATCTAGTTAATCCTCACCCTTAACGGAAACTTCACCAAGCTCTCCACTAGCACCACTTCTTTGGGTTCTTTGCCTTGCTATCAGCGGTTCTATTTATCCCAATGCTTAATGTAACGATCATCGATACACAGCCTTACACTGTGGAACTAGAAAGTCCAATGGAAGTGTGGACTTCGTTGTATAAAAGAAATCTTTGCTTTTGTGAGTTTAGATTCAGCCATCATGTCTTGTACTTGCGCAATCGAATGACGCTCTCATTTCCGGGCAAACAGTATCAGCATTTGTATTTGTCGTGTGGGAATACATGATTACATTCGTTGATCATGAACTTCAGTGGATTTGGAGGTATTTAATGTCGATCTATATTCTCAATTTTGTTATGCTCAAGAGATAATCCACCCCTTGTTTCCAAAAACGAAACTTCAGAAGACCGATGAATGTCATCAAGTTTATATACATGTTCTCACGATATTTTGGCATCGCTGTTCAATTGTACGTCCATTTAACATCTAACGTCATCCTCAACCTACGACAACCATGAATCTTGATTAAGGGCCAATCTGGTTTTATTGAGTGGCCCTCTGTCACAATTTCCCGTCCCACATTATACTTGCCAGGCTTGGTACATTTTTCTAGGATTCGCTGGGTGGATGACATTTGCTGCCTTGGATGTCATGATCAAACTTCGAGGTTCGTTTGATTCAGCATTAAGAACAATTCCACAACCAAAATGCTATTTCCCAGTGTATGCCTTGTATAAGCGATCTCAGGATATAGCTGTGTCTTTGTCCACTCTTTTTGCTATAGACACTGCACTAGCTTTCGTATGGTGTTCACGAATGATTATGGTAATGGAGTATGATGGAGTATGCCAGTCTACTAATATCCCGTTAGACGTTCTATGGTGTGGGTGAGTATAGACACCCTGTCAAGGGTGACAGGAACTAATTTTCGTCCCAGGATTTCAATTGCGTTGTCGCAATCTGTGACATGCGTTTTGACGCTGCGTCAGTGGAACACAGCAAGAAGATACCGTGTTGTCTCCTTGGTAATGCGTGACGGAGTGTGGTTATTCATTCTGTTTTGTTGTTAGTGTGATATTATTGTGTCTTGTTTTCGCAACATGATAGCTGATCGCCATTCAGTTATATTTCTTGTTAACACACCCTATGCATTTATACATCAAACCATCAAGACACATGTAGTATTTTCGTAAGCCATGGTTTTATCCACCTTTCTCATCGACTTATAAGAATGGGTTCAGCTGGCCAATAGCAATTTTATCGGTCACTGTGCGTATTGTTGCCCCGATTTCAATTGTTCAATAAGCTAAACTAGAGCCATGACAGAATTGTAGGCTCATAATCAATATGCAAGGCTTCAAGACTCGTAATTTGGATAATGCACCCTTGACAGTTTCCAACTTTGACATCCGTAGATCACACTCCACAATTCACAACGTGTATTCAGCTATCCAACCCTTCAAATGTCAATATTGCTTGTGAATAGCAATGAAATATGTCATCGATATGAAGCAGTGAAAACCAAAAGCACCAAAGTGCCACTAAGTACCTTTCCATTTTGGGTGTTGGTTTACAACCTCTCGTCCATCATCCATCATCAGGATTCAGCATGTTCAACTGCTGATATGATTATGTGACAAGAGTGACTTCATCTCAAATCATACATTTTTAACCTTGAATCAGGTAGAGGTACTTACGCTCCGCAACTTTCAGCATCTGCTAAATCACAATGCAATGAGTGCATGGCTTAACTCTCTTTTTCCTTCCCTCATCCAAGCTAGCAACCTTGATAATGGCGTGTGTCACCATCCCTCAGCGGATGACGTTCATGATATTCGCCAGTATCTACTCTAATATTTTCCTTTGGGATTGGTGAATTCCATCATAGATGAAGCCGAGTACTGGCCAAGGCTTGTCGTTTCAAACAAATAGACCCGTTCAAGTACACGCCAATGATAGTCCCTACACAAACGCTAGGATCTGTTACTTACTCACTCCACCGATACCAAACTACGATGCAGCAAAATTTCCGACCATTGAATGTTACAGAAGTCGTTTTCAGAATGAGAAGTCATGATCAGGGATGGGGCGGAGACGCAGAGTTTGAATGTGAGATATTTGAATACTACTAGAATTTGCACCAAAACGATGACATCTCTGAGCAGGGTCCTATATTTGTTCTTACACATGGTTCGAAGCGACTGTGTACAAAGGCAGTGATACTTCATTGGTTCCTCAACCATTCGAGCAAGTTATTGTCGAGGATGGTGAACGTAGGTATTGGATAATACAACGCAATGCCCGGCAGTTGGCTGCAGAACAGGAGCACCAAGTAATATGGTGTGATGGTAGCGACACTAATGATGATGACGGGAGTCCTAAGCTCCACGACAGCTCTAGGAAGTGGGTATGGTACCGGTTTCGTTAAATGCCTAATGCCTGGTGATAGAATTGCGGTGATGGCCAGGGCGATGGTGAGTCAGAACCTTTTCCTCCGTAAAATTGTCGAGAAGATTGCTCATGGCTACCTGCAACATATATAGTATCCCTCTTGGGTGAACTACGTCTCCGGGGTTGATACCGAAGTGTTCTGTTCCGTATAATGTGTGTGAAGTGCCACCAGGTACCCTAGTAATTCAAAGTCGCTCTGCTTATTACCCTTTATAATATGAGCCAAGCTAGTTCTCAGTTCTCTTGTTGATATTCCATCCACTTGACGCATGGCCACCGATTGGTACTAGTTACAGCACAAACGCTACTGTAAAATGCTCACTTGTCTGATTTCCTCATTTTCTTCTGAACAACAATCCGAGAAGCTTACTCGTTTACGTACATAAGGTAATCCTCAGCAGATGTTTTTCGAATAGTCCGTGGTACAAGATGTAAGTATCAATTGACGCTTTATTCCATTGTATGGCCTCACATAGAAAACTGTTGCAAGCTTTCAGACTCGAGCAGATCTTTCTTATTTTCTCTCATTATTCCCGTATCCTACAGACCTGAAAACGAATTCCAACATCTCGGCGGAAACGCAATATATGTATAAAGAAATGGGCAATATATTTCAAGAAAGGTAGAATGTTAAGCGATACACGCTCGGGTTAACTAACAACTGGATTAAAGAATTGAATAACAATGGAATATATCTAAATCCTTCTTCTCTTCAGTCTAGAGACACAAATTCAAAGCAGCTACAACCAGAGGGTTGCTGAATGACTGCTCTTTCAAAAGCCTTCAAGGACGGCGGAATACGAGGTACTTGCCGTCAGCTGGACTACGAAGCAATGAATCCTCCCCAGGCCCACTATTCACTGATCACATTATCAACCGCCTTGCACGAAACGTAGAATGGACGACTCACAATGATGTATCCACTATCACCGATCCTGGTGAACCATCCGGAGCCAGCCTAATAAATCTCATAACTATATGCGCATGATGTCATTAAAAACTAACTGACTCTGAGAAATAAAACTTACCCAATTGTTCCGCCAATTTGGATGTCAAATTCTTGATGCCAATGGTCCCAGTCCTGTCCACGCGCGCCATCCCACTAATACTCATCCCTCGTGTGGCATATCACAAAGTTGAATGAAGGGTATTCGCTACGCATGCTGGAGATCATCTCCTGAGTGAATCTTTCCCTGTTCTGTACTTTGTCTAAGCATATAACTTTGGATTGTTTTATGGTCTACGAGTTTACCTTGTTATCTCTCTTGACTTGGTCTAGAATTCCCTTGACTGTCTTCAAAACATCTCGAGCAGGTCCCGCAGCGCCTGCTATACGGGATATAAGACCGCCCTCTGTGTTGTCTGCAGTGACGCTTAACAGTAATGATACTGTCGACGCCTGTGGCGATAAAACCACGGCTAATACTGTCCCCGACCGTAGTGGGGGTGTGCGGGAGCGCGGATGTTATAGTGGAAAGAACGAGGACCTACAAGAATTGCAGCTTTGCTAAATATGCCTTTCATGATGTACTGAAGTTGTTTTCTATGTAGAATGAAGTGATTGGTGAAGAAATCCGTGGACGCATGATGACTGCCGTGTTCGCGAACCGGGGCGGTGGCAATTTTAGTTAGTAAATTGCTACACTTTCCACGATCTTACATTAACAATCCACCCCTCGTTGTGAAACTCCTCAGATAAAGTAGAATGGATGCTCATCGACTGCCAAGATGAATTCTTTATACGCAATTTTCGGGATCAAATCCTTCCGGCCCCGGACGGAGACGTATGGTAGGTATATTGTGACCGCCTTTTTGCTAACCGGGTTCATTCACGAAACAGCTCAACCCTTGAAAGGAGCCTCAGCCGGGCCACTAAATCGACTGGTCGGTGAGGCCATATCGCACACCAGCAGATATGGGGTCTTAGCTAATGATGGTACGAGGGTGATTCTACGAGTGGTAGCGGGTCCTTGTTTTGTTGACCAACTGTGGTATGCATCCCTGGCATCTAGCTCACCGAGAAATTCTGAGATAGCTGGCCAATAGTGACATTCACTACGCATCGTTTCTGATGTTGCTGTTGATTATGGTTGCTTAGATAACCATATCCCATGATGTATTATTGAAAATATTATAATATTACATGCTTAAATGACAAATTTAAGTAGATAAGGTCTGTGTATGTTGCTTGATCATCGATTTGATAAGGTAAAAAAACTGTATTATAATATACAATAATTTTGCAACGTCACGGGATATGGTTATCTAAGCAACCATAATCAACAGCAACATCAGAAACGATGCGTATAGTGACTGTCACTAATATCATGCAAATGAAAAGAAATAATGTACTATATGATATTGGAACTTTCGGAAATTTCAGAATCGTCAAACTTGAGTTGCTGTCACCATCCCCGTTCTCATATATGTTTGACAAACCCACTCGGCATCCACAGAGAATTAGACTGATAGGATAGTGCTAATATGTAGGATCTATATCGCTGATAGTCTTAGCAGACGACCACTTCTTAGTGTTTAATTAACGTCCTAGATTGCCTCGAAAGATATAATATTGTGTATGCCTACCTGTAAGGTGAATTTTGGCGGCTCCCCCCATGGATGATTGGCCGTATATCATCTGAAATATTGTAGTTAGATGGATTTGTCACTCTGAGATTCTGACCCAGTCTGTGAGCCTGAGATAATTATGTAACAGGTGACCTCCTCCAGATCAATCACTGTAAAAGGTAATATTAATCAATCAACTGAGCTGCTGTACCACCAGTCCAGATACCATGAGTTCATGGCTGAGCTCTCTCTTTTCTTATCTCATCCCTAGCGACCTCGCTGTTGGCACGTGGTACTATCCCTCAGCGGATGATGTTCATGAAGTTCGCCAATACTTACTCCAATATCTTCCTTTGGAACTAGTCAATTTTATCATAGACGAAGCTGAATACTGGCCAAGGCTTGTCATTCAAACAAATAGACTCGTTCCAGTCCGCGCCAATGGTAGTGTGAACAGAAATGCTAGGCTCTGTTACCTACTCACTCCACCAATACCAAACTATGAGACTGCAAAATTTCGACCATTGAGAGTGAAAAAAGTCATTTTCAGAATGAGGAGCCATGATCAGGGATGGGGCGGAGATCCAGAGCTCGAAGGTGAGATAATCAAAACACTACATACTATAACTTGCACCAAAACGTTATCTGAACAGGGCCTTATGATGGTTCTTACACGTGGTTCGAAGCGACCATATACAAAAACAATGATACCTCTTTGTTTCCTCAACCATTCGAGAATGTTAGTATCGAGGATGATGAACGTAGGTATTGGATAATACAACGCAATGTCCGGGCATCGTCTGCGGAACGGGAGCATCAAGTAATATGGAGTGACAATAGCGATATCGGCGGTGCTGATGAGAGCCTGGGCTCCACGACAGCTTCGGGGAGTGGGTATGGTACCGGTTTCGTTAGATGCCTAATGCCTGGCGACAGAATTGCGGTGATGGCCAGAGCGATGGTGAGTCAGAACCTTTGCCTTCGTAACAATGTCAAGGAAGGATTGTTCTTAACTACTGCAACATATGTAGTTTCCCCTTTGGGTTAACTATGTCCTCGGGGTTGATATCGAAGTGTTCTATTCTGTATAATGTGCGTGAAGTGCCACTGGGTATCCTAGTAATTCAAGGTCGCTCTGGTATTGTTCTTGATAATATTGGCCAAGCTAGTTCTCAGTTCTCTTGTTTGATAACCATCCATTGACGCATGGTCAGGGATACTGCCAAGCAGTATCTGTGGTAGAAAAGACAAAAGCTCCACTTTCTTCCCGCAAAGATTGTGTGAGGCGCATATTAAACTTAAGGGGATAAGCGATAACTTCAGAAAAGGGGTATGATTGTATAGAACCCCGCTTGTTTCTTCTGCCACCACCAACATTATGCATGCAGACTATGGATCTTTTCTGTCGGTAATAATTTGATGTCCGTTCGATCTTCGTCGGCCATGAGGGGAGATCGTCACCTATCTGTACGTAGTTAGCGTCCGGGAAAAAAATTATCCGTTTTGCTGAGAGCAGACTCGAAGTTGGTTTTGAATTGCAGCCAGAGTTTTGACAAAAAAAATCGCGGGTGTTTGATCGAGTGTGAATGCATAGCATTCGACTATAATCTCATGTTGACCCTGACCGAATTTATTAATCTTTGCGTTGGAGCGACCATGTGTGTCCTCGGACGCTTAACTTCAGCGACGCATGGTTCCAGTTGCCAAGTTGTCGGCCAAGCAATGTTCTTTTGCGTGTGTTTGTCACAACTATTGATAAATAACGAGCACAAACATGCACTCCCAACAATAGCCGAGCCTTACATTGTCGGCGCCTTTTCATATGCGGTAGCTGAAGCGCCCTAAAAATACAAGAACTGGAGAATGGTCTTCGACGGGGAGATTCTTTGCATTGCTTGATGACTGGGTTGATCCGGCTTTGCTGTTGATATGGATCTTCGAAGTAAATAACTTTAACCGAGTTCTTATGGGAACCATAGTGACCCTTTGATATTCGGTTGGCAAAGTTCTTTCAAGTACCACATGCAACCAAAGGCCAAGAATTACGTTGGACACACCCTCCACAAATTTTGTCACAAACAAATGGCGGTACGTGTTGACTTTGATACCAAAAGCGGTGGTACCTTGATTCCCGGGATAAGCGGACACAAGATTTCTCCCAATGAATCTTACTGTATTGCTGTTTGTGGGGTGGAGCAGTATAACGGTCGATTGACCTCGGCTTGTGCGTCTTAATTTATTTATGACCACATGGAGCGTCATTTGGAGCAGTTGATTCATTGCTGCGAACACTTCTGATAAATACTTGACAGAAAATCATGGTTTCCTTGCCCATTTCCCCCCACTCATAGTTTGATCGTATCACAGATAATTGACCCCATGAAAGAAAAGGTGTCCGCGTCTGTGGCCAGCGTCGGTAGCGAGAGTCCTCCTGAAGTCACGTTCTATGATCCGTCCAAAGAAAGTGTGTGGACTCGCGCTGGTCTTACGTTTGAGAGTTTTAAACGCGCACCGGGGACGACTGGGTATGTGCATTTGAACAATCAGAAACTGTATTTGCTCATGATATCTCCCTATCTATAGCGGTCAAATCATTGCTGGTGCCGAAAATGTAGAGAATTTGGAAAAAATAATGGCTGATGGCCCAATGCTGCAGCAAAAAATGAAGCCGAGACATTTGCAGATGATAGCAGTTGGTATGTTATGTCAGTTTTAAAATATTTAAACCCTTCCATTGACCTGGATCTGATTAGGGGGAAGTATCGGCACCGGACTATTTGTGGGTTCCGGCTCTGCTCTCCACACCGGAGGTCCTGCGGCCGTATTGATCGCCTGGATTCTCATTGGTTTCATGTTGATTAATGTAACTCAGGTATTTCATAATCTATCTACGTATTGCCTCAGGGATACTGATACCACTTCACAGGCACTTGGGGAAATGTCAATCTTATACCCGGTTTCAGGAGGGTTCTACACTTTGGCAATTCGGTTTTTGGATCCTTCGTTTGCATTTTCCATGGGTTGGAACTATGTATTCCAATGGGCTGTAGTCCTCCCATTAGAAATTACAGTGGCTGGGACGACTGTGCAATATTGGAAGGCTGATGTTCCGATTGCTGCTTGGATCACTGTGTTCTGGGTTGTCATCGGTAATTATATTTCTAACTCAACCGGAATGAAGGGTCTTACTTTGCCGTTATCTAGTTATTTTGAGCGTGTTTGGGACCCTCGGCTTTGCGGAGGAAGAGTTCTGGTCGTCATGCCTGAAATTATTGGTTGTTGTGATGTTTGTATTCATTGGCGTGTAAGTGTTTCGTGGAAATCTTTCTCGGCTCAGATTAGATGATCTCCATAACGTTTAGTATCTGCATTTGTGGTGGTGGACCTGGAAATGGAGAGTACAATCATTACATTGGTGGTAAATTCTGGAGCGATCCTGGTCCATTTGCAAATGGCTTCAAGGGTGTCTGTGCTGTGTTCGTCACAGGTGCGCTATGTATTGAATTGTTTAATTGTTTCTGGTTTTCATCATGTCCCCACAGCTGCTTTCTCATTTGGTTTGTGACATTCATTATAACCTTCAGTACGACAAACTGACCTGTATCTAGCTGGTACTGAGCTCGTCGGCTTGGCTGCTAGCGAGACACCGAACCCTCGGCAAACTATGCCTGGTCAGTACTTTCGATCTCGAGGTGGATCACCGGACTGACCTAAACCGATTCTCAGCTGCTGTCAAAGGCACCTTCTGGCGTATTGTAAGTATCAGGAATTACATGTCAATTGTGATTATCAATGTTGACCATTGCTTCAGACCATCATCTATATATCTTCTCTTACCATTATAGGTCTTTTAATTCCTTGGAATGAACCCCGTCTGCTAGGTGGAAGCGGAACCGGTAAGTCCTAAACCCATAATTCATGGATATCGTTGGTAATCTCTTCTTTAATCAGCTGCGTCACCTTTCGTAATTGCCCTCGATAATGCAAAAATCCATGGACTCAACCGTTCGTTTCCATGTCCTGCTTTGTAGCACTAGTATATGGTTCTAATTCAATTTGCAGACCTCGTCAACATCACCATCTGTATTTCTGTCCTTTCCATTGGGCTTTCATGTGTATATGCTGGTTCACGGACTCTGACTGCCCTGGCAGAAACCGGCTATGCGCCAAGGTGTTTCAAATATGGTACGTTGGCTCTCTTGCTACATGCGAACATTGCTCATCTTTCTGTTCCGTCCAGTCGATAAATCAAGTCGTCCACTTTGGTCAGTTATTGCAATCCTTGCATTCGCACCACTTGCATATATCAATGTTATTGCTGCGGGAGACACAGTCTGTGAGTTAACACATTTGTCTCTTGGTCACTAGAGAAGCTTATCATGCGTCGAAAAGTCACTTGGCTCGTCGCTCTATCCGGTCTTTCTACGTTGTTCACGTGGCTATCAATCTGCCTGTGCCAGTCAGTGATATTTATTTCATGATCTTCATCTACTAAAATTCTGGCTCGTAGTATTCGCTTCAGAAGGGCTTGGCATGTCCAAGGACATTCAATCGAAGAACTTCCATTCAAGGCACTTGGGGGTGTCTATGGCTCTTGGTTTGGTGTCATACTGATAGTTTTGGTTTTGATTGCCCAATTTTACGTGGTGGGTGCCTTTTTATCAATTTTTGGTCTAAAATGTAATATTTACCGTAACAGGCTATATGGCCGATCGGTGGAATGTCAGATGATCCCAAAGAGGTTGCCACTGCTTTCTTTTGTAAGTTACAATGTTCGATAGCCAACTCCACTCTCAATATTCTGTTTCATAGCGTCATACCTTGCTCTTCCTGTAATGATTCTTTTCTACGTTGGGGGCTACGCATGGAAACGTACTCTGCCACAAAAGGCTAGTGAAATCGACCTTGATGTATGTTCATTTTGAACTATTTATCTTTCCTATTCTTGCTCACTTGTGAAACAGACTGGGCGCAAGAGTTGGCTTACGGTAGAAGAAATGCGGGAGGTGAGATTTACGATTACTCGGAAATGACATCCTGCTAACTCAAGGTTACATAGTGGCGAGCTGAACGTAAAAGAGCTCCATTCCACATCCGCCTGTATCGCATATTGTTCTCTAATTAGTTTACTTTGAATATTGTTGTTAACAAACATTACTGTAATACGACCCTTGTATATAATCACGCTGTCTTTTAAAACATTATGAGCTGACATGCCAGTGAGACTCGGGTAAAATCTACAGAGGGTGAATTTGTTTATGCAAGTCACGCGGATGGACACGATACACGTGATGAGAATTGTTTTATGTGTCAACAAACCGATGTTGGATTGATTTGGCTCTACAAACGCGTCTCTGCTCCGAACGCCCATAATTCCCTCGCACACATCACACATTTCCTTCATCTCTGAAAATGCCTCGTAAAGCCGTTGCGCCAGCCGCTGGCTCTGCAGAAAGCGGCGAGCCTCGTCGCTCGTCTCGTATCAAGGATCAACCAAAGACGGAAACTGTTGTCAAAAAAGCCCCAGCGAAACCTCGTGCCAAGAAGGTAGACAAGGAAAAAAATGAAGAAGGCGACGATAAGGAACAACAGGAAAAGCCTAAATCTTCACGGGGAAGTAAGCGTAAAGACGCCGACGAACCTAACGGCGCTACAGTCCAGGATGCAGGCGGCGAACCCCCTGCTAAAAAGGTCTATCCTATCCCTCCGCTCCGTTCCGTCAGCGCCTTACTCACTCCAATTTTTCTAGCAAAAACCAGCATCCAAGGCCAAACCTGCGTCCACCACCAAACCTGCATCTAAAACGGCTGATAAGCCTGTCTCTAAAGCTTCTGCGAAACCCGCATCTCGGGCATCGGCTAAGCCTCCATCCAGAGCTTCTGCGAAACCTGCCTCCAAAGTATCTGCGAAACCCGCATCCCGCGCGCCATCAGCGAAGCCTGCCTCACGTGCAGCATCCAAGAAACCTGTATCAAAAGTATGTTTTTATTCTGTGACGTGTGGAAATTGGAGACTTAGTCCTTTCCAAGGTTGAAGGTCAAGAGCCTGCTGCCAATGCGGCTGTTGGTGAGACTATCGCTGAAGAGCCAGAAGCTGAAGCTCAGGCTATTCAAGAAACTACGGTTCACTCTTTATCCCCTACCTCCAAAGTGGATTTCTCACCTCTATTTCCATAGGCCTGATAAACCTCCTTCATATAATCGCCTTATCGATCCAGTTCTTCACGGTCTGTCCACCAACAAATACACAACAAACCTAATAATCATCGATTACAGGAGCCACCTTACTATGTGGATGAACAGAATAGGTGATAAAGCGACATCTCGCACCCTCATTTCCTGATTCTCTGACAAGTTCTATCGATTTAATGACCGCAAACGACGTCTCTTCAGGGAGAATGATTGTAAACCCCCAGTCCGTAATGCCATCGCTATCGCTGTCTGCTACCTTTTGCTTTCCTTGCCTTTATTTAACTCCTTTTCCACTGTATGTTGGGTGTTGTTGACTCATTCTTTCGTCTTTCTGTTGCCAGTATGTGATGTATTCCTTGTATGACTACATCGTTATTAGCTACAGTAGCATAATAATCTGCCCCATCTGTTTATATTCTTCGTTTTTGCTCTTGTCTGTCGTGTACTTTTTTGCCTTGTGTGTGGCACACTGTGTTAGTTTAACGTGTTGTAGGACAGCGACCCACAGGTGACAGCCTTCTCTGACTGGTATTATTCTTGATTCGAATATAAGTATTCAATATGGCTATTGATTATCGTTTCAATAGCTCTATTGTATTTTCTTATTCTCTCCACGAGTCAGAGTCAGATTCAGTTGCAGCACTTTCCGACGATTTGGAGTTTGTCCTTGTTGACCAAAGGCTTCCAGCTGTCCTGCTGATCTGACATCGTGTGTAAAGTATTCCACTGCAATAAGCACCAGAATCTCTATAAAAAGACGTTTCGGAGCATGGAAATACCGGTCGTCCTTCACCTTAGCAATCAGCTATCATAGGAGAATTGAATAATGCCCCTCGGTTTCCTTGCTGTTTTCTGCGAACCCGGATCTCAAGTAACCATCGAAGAGTTTCAAGGTTCCTTACGTGTTATTCTTGGGTCTGAATATCTTTCTGATGTATAAATCCAAAAGATTGGTACAACAATGAACATGTTCCATTGCGTTTAAACTTTTTGCCGTCGTTCTTGACAGGCGCACGGTTCTCAGAGTGCGATGGGCAAAAACCCTCTTGGTTGGCAGTCTATGATGTCGATGATACAAAAACGTTCTATGATGAAAGCTACACCCGCTTACGCGCAAATAGGAGTGTGCGCGAAGCGAATTTAGTCCAGCGACTGGAGATTTTTGACCGTAGAACTTGCGAGGTTGTTTATGATTCTGGGGAGTCTAAAGCTACCAATTCATTGAAGTATGATAACCCTACGACTGAGCTGTTCACGCATGGCTTGAACGTTTTGGATGTCAATCTGCCGGATCAAGCTGCAGATAAGGTGGTTCGGGCTTTTATGCAAGATCTTGTCCCAAAGTTGAGGAAGGTGGACGGCTGGGTCAGGTCAAGGGCGCTCAGATGTATCGATGACCTTACCGGGGGTACTTCATTGGTTGCCGTGCCAAAATACTTGATTCTACACGGTGTGTATAATATTATCTCACACACGCGCTCGGCAGTAAACTGATACGCCATACAAACTAGAACAACTTTCAGCAGACGTATCTTTGTCTCCTATCTGTCGTAGTTCTGCCTCTGAAACAAATAGCCAAGTAGTTTTTTCGGAAGAAAGGAGGTGGATCTTATACAGGGCATATCCGTGTGTTGCACAAGGGAATGTTCACGAGTAGATGTGCATGATTTACATGTTTCAGATGTAACAATTTCGTGCAGCCGTTTGGATACTGTATATATGGTGTTCAGTTGGAGCAGTTTGAAATGAGCCTGAGATGATGACTAATATTAACCTAGGACGGTAAACATAACAACCATGATGATCAAAGGCAAAACATAGTATCAGACAAGTCTCAGAAATTCGTAGGTTGTTTCCTCACAAGGTCAACTAGAAAACCCTTTAGAATCAAGCATTTCATTCTAGATCTGGCTGTACTACTATTCTGACATCGTGACCTAGAGACATGTCAAGGGTGGTGACTGAAATACTTGTTTAATATGCTGCTCTCGCTTCTTACGCCACTACGCGCCCGGTTTGAATTCCCCGTCTCTCGAGAGAACAGCCAAACAACGGAGACAAGCGATGATGCCCAAAAACCTGAAGACTTTGCGAAAGGAGGTGCTTAGTTGAGTTGATGAGGACCGCGGTAGAGAACCTTAGAGAGGCGAACAGTTTAAAAATGAAGGTGGAGGTACGTCTTGAAGCCGTAGCCAGGGCCTAGGGCATAGTTGACTTATCCCCTCTACCAGGTTTTGGCAACAATGCAGCAAATCATGCAGCAAGGTGAACACACGAAAGATGTCTTTCGCGATTTGGATGGGTTCCTCATACTGCTGAGCGTACTGTCGTCGATTGATCTCCGATCTGCGGACGTCGTTGAAAGCCAGCAGGAGAGCAAGGAGAGCAGGGATGAAATGCTTGCAGCAGTTCGCAACGTTTTCAAGACGTTGTCCGATGCAATGTATGACCATGAAGCTAACTCGGCGTTCTTCCGTGTGAGAATCTGTCCTGAACGTGTTCTTGCCGAAACTTACTTCTAGAAAAGGTGAACGTCGGCTATGACCACCTAACGCTCGCGTTGCGGAACCTCCTTTCGAGAAATGTAAATGATGGGATTGTTGATGAAATAATGGGACTCTTGCTGTCATTTGCTTTCCATGACTTCTCACTCACACCAATTTTTGCCTCACTTCGCGGTCTTGACGAAGACTCACTGTATTCCACTCTGGAGAAACTCGAAACTCAGTTGCGTACAATTCGTAGACCAGAGGCGATCTGGATTATCTGGAAGATGCTTCCCCAATTTGATTCTTGCGATCATTCTCTGCGTCATGGCACAATGAAGCTCTTCGAGATAATTTCTCGAGCTAGCCACCGGAATTTAGCTGTGCTAGCGAACCTGGGCTTAGTGAAATCAGTGTTCGCGCGGTTCCTCGAGTCTCGTGTTGACGAAAGCTTTTCCGAGAAAGAACGCCACCTGACCCAAAAACTTCTAAGGCGCTTGCTAGAAATAGGTGCAACAACTACAGAAATTCGTACTATCTTTCAGCGGGCAATTAAAGAAGACAACACTTTAGACTCAGAAGTCTTAGACGTTATTCGACTCGCGATGAAGGCATCTTGGTTTGAACACTTTTCAATGGAGTCACCCGGTGCTATGAAAGTTACAGATTCAAATGCTAGAGGAATGCCAGTTAATGGCCTAACCTTCATGGTTTGTCAATCTCGAGACAATGCCGCATCCTAGTTGTTATTAACGTATGCGTGTTTCAGACCTGGATTTGGTTACCTGATCTTCCTTCTGCATCTCATTGCATTTTTTCGATTGACTTCCCATTACAACGCATGCTTAGCTTGAGGCTAAGATCTGATGGGAAATTAGAGTTAGAAACAGTTAGTAGCTCTGGCACCCTGATCTTTTCGAAATCGACCCTACGCAAGAAAAGGTGGACTCACATCGCACTGGTTCATCATCCTCATAGAGTCTCAAACCCCACAGTTCGTAAGCAACACATTTTTTGCTGGTTGCATCAAGTCTGAATGAAACTCAAGGTTTGTTCATCGATGGGATCATAAACGATGGTGTCAACTGGCCATATTCTAAGCCTCTGTCTACACCCTTGAAGGCATGCTACACGGTTGGTGATGCCTCGGTGGCTAAACAGTTTAATTGGTGCATGACCACTGTGTATATGCTTGGAATGCCACTTAGTTTGTGCTATTGCTTCAACAGTTCATCGCGGTGTACTAACGCTTCTCAGGCGAGGAGCACATAAGATTATTCCATCGCCTTGGACCGCGGTATTCTGGGGACTTTCAGGATCCTGACATACTAAAATCTCTGACTTATACGGGATCCACTGCTCTAAATATCCACCTGACAACTGTTGCGTTCAAGAATCCAGCGTCAGCAGAGCTATCAGCCATTTCGAAAGTGATAAAGAACGGATTTTGTATCCCAGAATCGCAGAAAATCTTTTCAATATCTCCAGCCCAGTATCAACTATTCAATCAGGACCCAGAATCTCGAACACATCTCTCTGACAAATCGTTTACAGCTACCGGGGGCGTGTTCCCAGTCAAGGCCACTTCTCTTGACAGGGCAATCTGGAAGATGGGAGGTGCGGCTATTACATTGCGACTCGTTCAACTAGCAAATGTGGGTCGAACTAAAAATGCTCCTACTCTTTTCATCAATAATTCAACATCTATTGTCATGTGAAGGGCCCACACGAACTTTCCCGCACATTGGGAATATTAGCTGATGCTCTCAAAAACAGCTGGCAGAATTCTGAGGATATGGAACGACTGCGTACGACATTTCGCCCGGCTTTGAACCCTTCTTGCAATACTCATGACTTGTACTAGGTGGTTATGAGATACTGGCCGGTTTACTTCGTGAAAAGGCTGGGATGATCAATCTGACTGCGTTCGAAACTCTCTTCGAGTTTCTTGGTATTAACTTCCGCAAACCTGAGTGAGTGTAATGGTATGGTTCATTAGTTACTATGTCTTATAAGACTTTGCTTCAGGCAGTCGACTGTTGTGAATGTTGCGGCCTATAGGGCAATAGCTCTTGATTTCGAGCTCTGGTCTCGGGCACGTGAAGAGATTCAAACAGTTTTTTTCCAGCACTTCTTTACCCTATTTGAAACAAGTCGCTATAAATCTTTTAATATTAGACGTCGATTGTCAAAGCTTGGACTAGTGCGCCGGTTCCTCTTTGTGTACCAGATAGGCTGGTATGGCCGAGATATGTCACCACTCTTTCTCGGAGCTCTCAAATGTGTATGCAATGCTCGCTTTTCCAAAGATGATGATATTAGGCCAATAATTTCTTATCTTGCTGCTAACCTTCACAATGGTATTTGAAGTCCATCTGTTTAGTGAAGTTAGCTAACCTATATTTCTAGGTACAGATGGAATTAGTTCACCACGATCCGCTATATTACCCATCGAATCATCCAACTCTCGGGAAAAGGCTGAAGAAAGTCCTGGAAATATTGGTTTCTACGCTTGCCGTTCCTGAACAATACAAGAGATTCAGTGAAGCCCTTCCTTTGAACCGGATAATGCTTCTGCTGCTTGGGGAGCATCCATCACCATTCATAGCCGCACGTATACTGAGCGTCCTCAAAACTTAGTACTCATACAAATCCATCATTCATCCACAAATTCGAGATTAGTCATGGTTGGAGTATACTGAAGCTCGTTCTTCCTGGCTGTTGGGATAAGGAAGTTCACAGGATAGTATTCGAGATCCTCGTCAATCGGACTGAAGAAGCTAATGGGAAAAAGCCACAAACCAAGGCAATTGTATGTCCCCAAATACTTCCCGCCATTATGTCAACATTGCAATGTCACCTCAAATCGGTCTCAAACAACTATCTTTCTGATACTAGCACCTATGGTAAGCTAAAGTATTGCCAGAATACGCGTACAGTACTCACGATCACTTGAAGTCACTTACGAACAGTTTAGAAGTAATTATTGAAAAGCTAATTGAAGAGCTGATGGAATTACACTCTTCGACTGCATCATTCCGCCACTTGTTCAAATCGCATTCTCTGACCCAATCTTTCGTGGACGGATATAGATCATTTGTATCCAAATCATTCGCCTCTCCTGACAGCGACCAGTGGACTGTTCGTACTCTTGAGAAGCTAATGCATTTCGGTCTGGCCCTAGCTTTGGACAATGCAGTTTCTTCTGGACAGAAGAAAGAAGTGCGTATAGCTTCCGCTTCCCATAACAGTTCCTGACTCGTTACACATTTTAAGATTGTGGATGTCATCAAAGTTGGAGAATCTGTCCTGAATCCGGCAAACAGTCGGGCAGAAATAGATCCAGGTCTTGTGGCAGATAGCGAAAGACGCAACCTGATAGAAGTTATCCAAGCTTCTAAGTTGACCGTGAAAGTCGAGGAGAAGACAACTCTTAAGACTATGTCTAGGATGGAGGAATGGAGGAAAACAGTTATAACATCCGAGCGGAAGCGGTTGCGGAAAAACGTACTAGATCTGTGAGCCATAATTCCTTTCCTGGGTTTCAATCCATAATTGACGTATATGTCTAGGCAAGAACATCAACGACAAGTCTCTCGCCTTCAGGATTGGAAATATCTTCTCACATATGAGAGAGGGTTGTGGGCCTCCCATGGAGAAACACTTTGGTGCTTAGATGAGACTGAAGGACCCCACCGCATACGGTAGGTTCAAAGAGAAGTTTGAATGTTTCTTTAACCCCTAACTAAAGAACAATAGGAAGAAACTTGAGCCGCAGCTCGATGTGAACTTTGAATCCCGGGTAAACGAACAGAAGCAGAGTGTTCGCGAACATATTCACATACAAGAAGCAACGGAAGTATCACCGTTGCAATTGAGTAGCGTACCTCCATGGTCAGATATCTATGAGGCTTCTACCACTGATTTTGGAGGTTGGGTTATACTTGCGCATATCCCCTATTGGGTATTGATTTGCATTTCTTAGAACGTGAACTAGCCGACGATGTTGTTGACGATAAACTGCGAAGAATAAGGCACGAACTTGAACCAGGGGATGTAATTGAGGCTGTTGCTACTGTTGCACGGATTGTCTACGTCGACTCTTCTCGTCAGTATCTTATCCAATTGGCATGCGGTTAATTAACATTGATTTTTTACCTAGCTGGTCTCTTGATTTTTGGTCGCAGTCACATCTATATGCTGGAAGGCGTTGTACAGAATGATGATGGGGAAGTCATTGATGTTCGTGATGCCCCGAAAAAACTTCTTTTCGTCCCGGGAAGTGTAGTCGAACTTGATGGTCCCCAGAAAGCCTTGAGATGGTGAGCCGCATTTTCATTCCTGCTAGGTTTCACATCGTACTAATTCTTACCCTAAAGGGCCCGAGATGATATTTGCACATTTAGTGACAAGAAATTCTTGTTTCGTGATGTAGGGTGAGTTTTCTTTTTATTGTAGAGGTCTTCCATCAATAAATGAAACTCTTGATAGTCTTGAGATACACTTCAAGGATTGTCGGTCTTTGCTAGTCGTTTTTATGGAAAAGAAACGTCGAGCGGAATTTCACCGTCGCTTAGCCGACATTATCTCTAACCAAAATTCCAGCCTGTTCAATTCCCCAGGTTCCCTAAAGTCGGCGTCACTGGGACGGGTTAGTGCGAAGATGCGGTCTGCTTTCCGATTAGATAACTTGGTGGACGATTTACAACTGGCTACACGGAAATGGCAAGCTAGAGAAATCAGTAACGTGAGTTGACCTTACCTTTCCCGGGTTAAAAAAAACTTTTACATGAACTTCCGCCGTATCTAGTTCACGTACCTGAGTCTGTTGAACCAGTATTCTGGTCGCACCCCGAGCGATGCCACGCAATATCCTGTCTTTCGTACGATTTAGCATCTTACAAGGGCCTCATATCCTTTCTAACTTCTCTTGCGTTTAGCTTGGGTATTGCAAGATTACACGTCACAAACGTTGGACTTGACCAACCCAGAGTCATATCGAGAGTATGCTGTTTGCTTGTCATCATTGACTTTGATTTTGATTTTGATGGATCTTTCTCAAATAGTCTTTCAAAGCCTATGGGTGCCCTTACACCCGCGCGTGCGGAATCAGCACAAATGAAGTATGAAAATTTGGGGAGTGTCGGGGAAGAACCATTCCACTATGGAACACACTTTAGTTCTTCGATGGTTGTTTGTCACTTCCTCATTCGTCTAGCTCCCTTCACGAACATGTTCAAAACTCTGCAAGGAGGAAACTATGATCTACCGGACCGTCTATTCAAGTAAGTTCTTATCCGACTGAAATTCCAGGTTCTTTATTTTGTTGCGACTTCAGTGACATATCTCGTTCATATGAAATGGCTGCCCATGATGTTAGGGGGGATGTAAGAGAGCTTATTCCTGAATTCTTTACATGTCCCGAGTAAGGAAATTCTGTTGTGCCACACTTGGATAAATTTAACAGAAAATATCTAGGTTTTTAGAGAATTCTGCAAACCACGACTTTGGCGTTCAGCAGCTGACTGGGGAGCGGATTCATGATGTTAAGTTGCCAGCTTGGGCTCGAAAAGATCCCCTGCTATTTATTGTGATGAATAGAAGGGTCGGTTGTTTTGTTTTTGCGACTACAGTCAACCTTTGATCCATCTTTATCCTTATAGGCTCTTGAAAGTCCATACGTTAGCGAAAAACTTCCCGCGTGGATCGATCTCATTTGGGGTTGCAAACAACGAGACGAAGCTTCTCTTAACGTTTTCCATCCTTTGTCATATGAGGGATCTATAGGTTCGCATTTCCGTGGTCGCCGTCTATCTTTACTAACTGATGCTTAGACTTGGAAAAAATCGAAAGTGATCTGGAGCGGGATGCATCTGTGGGCATCATTCATAATTGTATGCTTCTTATTCCTGTTTAATGATGTACTGGTACTGATGGGGAGATCGTTCAGTTGGACAAACACCCAAGAAACTGTTCAACACACCTCATCCGGAGAGATTCACCCAAGGGTCACATAGTCTTCCAATTGGCGAGCCATATGGAATTGAAGAAGATCCACACTTGCTTCTTCAAGGGAGTCGTTGCATCAAAGGTAGGTTCACTACAACATATTTCTTTTCATCTAACAATTCAACTTGATCAAGATTTAAAGAACTCTACTCCTGTATGCGAACTTGTGCCGGACCTAATAGGGGAGACGATAATTCCATGTCCGAAAGGTTTACTTTGTCTACCAATCTATGTAAATGAGCGGGTCGTGTGGCGGGAAGGAAGTTCGGATTTACGTGTAACCGTAGATGGCAAAGTAAGTGGTCCAATTATCACCCTCTCACAATTAGCTCTGATAAGGGTTCCTCTCAGGTCGTTCAATTCGTAGAGAATGCCTACTGCCACTGTGCAGCTTTTGCTGACTCCACAAATTTGGTCACTGGTTCAAGTGATTACACAGTACGCTTATGGAAAGTGAAAAGAGGATCCAGCAGCACGAATGCGTCTACTCAGATATCGTTGTCCCATATTATGCGGGTACATACCGATGAAGTAATTTGTGTTGCAGCGTCTAGAGCCTGGTCGCTAGTGTTGAGCGGATCCAAAGATGGAAGTGCTGCTATTTGGGATCTCAATCGTGGCATTTATGTCAGGTCTATATGGCACGGTGTACCTGGTGAATCAGACGAACTTGGAGCTGTTAATCTTGTTGCCATAAATGAGAGCACGGTAAGTCCTACTAATCATGGCTTTCATCGCGTGTGTTCATTTTTGCAATGATAGGGATACCTTGCGACATGTTCAAAGTCAAAACTATGTCTACACACTATAAATGCTCGTCCTATGGCGACACTGGACCTGACCACTTTGTCATCCTTTTCGAAAATGATTCCTGCGATTACATCACTAGCTTTCCATGAGCGAGATTATTCACCACTTGGGGTTTTAGCTACGGGAGGCTCCGACGGGACGATAACATTACGAACGTGGACAGCCGATGGGACGCCGGAAGGTGAAAAAGCACAATGGGAATTCTTGACAATGCGAACCATGAAAGTACGGAAGGCTGAAATTGGAAATGGTATCACCCGCTATCCAGCCATTACTGCTTTGAAATTCTCTGGGTTAGTATCTACAATCTACCACTCTGTCCTTGTTCTCTGTTCGGGGGCTGATACTTTTGTAACAGCGAAAGTCTTTATCATGGCGAAGATACTGGGAAGACCTACAAATGGAGCCTGGCCGAGTGATTCAAGTCTAATAGTCTCATACATCTAATGTCTTCCAATTTGTACATTATCATCAGCTATTTATCGTCTTTGCTATCGCGCATTTCAATAATGAATACTTAATTCTGAAAATCTAAGTATGTGATGAGAGTCGGTTCATCCGATGAAACGAGGAACTGGGTTCAAATGCCGGAAAAATGGTACTGGGAGTTATGCGTATCTGTGGATTCTCTTCTGTCATGTTGTAGGTTGGGGAATGATATAGACGACATTGGGTGATACTTATAACATGTATATGAAGACTCGGGGGCTAGAGTGGCTAAAATCAGGACATGCATAGTCATGTGACAATTTGATTTTGCGTTGGTCCGTGCGCTGCTCTAAAACGTATATAAACCTCACCCCAGCCGCTATGATTCCTTACCACTCTGGCCTTTTGGCTTAGATCAAGTGTAGTATCTGTTCTTAATAGTTTAACCACTATTATGGAGGCAACGCCTCCATTATTGGTTATCTAATTTTTGTCGCCCCAGCTCTCTGTGCTCTGCTTGCAACACGGGGACGTGATGACCTTGCCGCTGCACTACTGGCTTGTGTCGTCGGGGGATCTGATTTTTCATCAGCTTTCTTATTTGCTAGTTTGTCTGCTACTTGTCACTTGACAAAAGTAGTGGATTCAAGCAAATGGGCATTCTGGTGAAAATGACATTCAAAAATTTTTCAATTTGGGTATTTTGTATACCTGTTAATGCTTTCTATATTTAAGTGCATGTATTAGAATCTATAGTATTTGATGAATTCATGATAAATGTAATTTAGGAAGCATTGTCTGCATCCATGGGATTGAATTTTGTTTTACTGGAGCTTGAAGGAAGATTAGATGCTGATGAGGATGACATTTCATGAACAAATTTTATATGAGGTTATGTATTGCGGAGTTTATAGAAGACAAAACAATTGGGTTGAATACGGTATTTACTGTAGTATGAGAGTATGTGCAAATGTAAGGTATAATATCGACAATGTTCACTAACAAATATGTACCTCGTCCACTTCAGTTCCAAACTACCAGAGTTAAACTTGTGAGAACGAACATAGGGATCATCAACCCCGTGCTTAAGCCATGCTGAGATGATGCACCATTCGGTGTTATAGATGTAACCACCGGATTGGGTCCGGAAGTCCCATATACAGTTGTTCGATTGATAACAGGCGACCCCGTTGGCGCTGGTTCAGATATTTCTGCGAACAGACCAATGAGATAAAGTTTTAAAAGCGACAGTGAAGAGATATCTCCTTACGTGGAAAGTTGCCTCCAGCACGAGATGCAGCCGCAACAGCAGATTTTAGCAGATCGCCTGCATCATCAGGGACTGTTGACAAGAAACCCATTCTCGGAGGATCTCGCGATGGATGGGTCAGATTTCCATAGTGATATGCGGATAACACACTGAGTTGTACGTTAGGGTAAAGCAGTGAGTAAAACATGATTTGAACGTACCTCTTTAAAAACGGTGCTCCCAAGCTCCAGCTGAATAGATACCTACCAGCAGCAGGGGGATCTGTCGGCACAAGGTTTGAGGAACAGGTGCTGACAGTATCTTTGAGTGTTTGAAAGATAAAATCGCGAGGATCGACAGGAAACAATTTGCCTCCGATTTTAAATGCAAGTGTATGCGGTTCTGAGCACGAAAAACGTTCGCCAATAGTTCCATAAATGTACTGTACAACATCTTCTGGCCCCCTAAGTAGTGAATTGCCCTATAGCAAAAAGTTTAGTAACACATTGGTTGGATTGGAAGTTGCGTACCGTATCGACTAAAGCGGATAATGCAATGTCCGGGGATGATAAATTTGACCGAGGTAGGACTTGGCCGTCAATGAATACATCGTCAATGAATACTTCCCAAGCAACTGGGTACTCCTAAAAATCGACGGAATGATGAGAAAGATTGCTAGCTCAAAAAAAAGGACGATCTCACCTCTGCTGGTGAATCCGAGGGGCCTGTTAACACATCAGGGTATGGCCGAATGGGGACCCAACTCAAGCTGTCATTACTGACGCCAGACGGGAGTTCACCAATGCTCAGCATTCCTGAATTCCCGCCAATATCAATCGTATTCCTTTGAAGCGAAACCGCGAACATCGGTTGGCTAAGTTCTTTCATTGCAACCAACCGGGGAAGTAGAGGTCCTAGTCTGGCAAAAGACTCGAGTACAAAAGAAGATGTTTCGGAAGTCGATTGACGAGGTTCATTATGTGCATGTCCGATGTGAATGTCGGGCATAGTTGGGAATGATGGACGATAGAGATTGAAGGAAGGGGTATCTTCATTTGGGAGTGAGTAGCGACCGTGGATAGCTGGAATATATGAATTGCGTCGACTGATTGTTGCACCTTTAGATAGCGCTGAAACGACCTGGCTCCAGATCAAACTAAATTCAAATAAGTGTGAATACGAGAAACTCTCCAGTAATGATATTAAGAGTTACCTATTTAGGGGAAATCCGAGACCGAAAATGCCTGCAGAACCGGTCTCTGTGACGCTCGTATTCGTACTGATAATCGATGCGAAGTAGTGATCTCGCAGTGCCAAGCCGGCAATTTCCACTGTATCCTTTCCAATGAGCCCTGTAGCCTGTGTCCCACTTCGCGAATCCCCGTACAGGATGCTGATATCGATGTTGGTGGTCTGAAAAGTCTCTTGAGGGTATAGGGGTACATCATTTGAGCAACCCTCAGTACATGCATCAGATATTACCCAGAGATCTGAAGAGCCTGTATCTGCAAAATAGAGCAACAACGTCTATCAAGGTAAATCATGATGGAAGAGGTGAACTAACCAAGAATCACTGGCGTTGTTACCTCACCAACAGTCACAAGCACACTGTATGTGCTGTCAATTGGAACTTCGTCAAAATTATCATTTTTCTATGATCAATCAAAAGTCACAAACATGTCTGCAGTGTTTCCTAGTCCAATTGTCCCCTGTAAACCACGTCTCTCCAGATCTTGGGTTTCTTGCCCCTTGACAATTGGTAGATGAATTCCACCTTCGGTACGCCTCGTAAATCGCTTGGAGATAGCTTCTAATGATGGTTGATTCGCGGATGACGCCAAAGCAGAACTGGCAAATCCGAACAAGGCAAAAGCGACCTGGCGCATGGTTCAGATATCAAGCTTCAAGTGGTGCAACTTTTTGGAAGCCCCTCGACGACCTCTAGATGTTTGAAAGGCCGCAGAAACGGAGGGTTCTTCCAGAAGGCAGCCTTCCGCCGAGGATGAACGTTTAAACAGCAGTGAGAAAAGAAAGATGTGAAATGAATTGATTTCACAGCTTGGGTTTCCACGCAGACCACTGCCAAGTAGCCAAGTCTTGTTCCTTTTCGCCGACGTGCCCATGCTGTCCCTTGCGTTGGACGAGTTGACTCTGGACTATAGAGCTGATATTATGTAGTGCAAGTGTAAACAAGTAGTAGACTACGACACGGGAGCTATATGCCATTAATATATACATAGACCTAGCTCGAGCTGTACTGAAGCTGAAAATAGAATAGATAGTCTTGCATTGGTCTTTGTCACACTGCCGCAAAGCTTGGCACCAACAAACGAAAAGATTGTAATCACTCATGATCGATGATCAGTCGAATTGCTACACTTTGCAACATGCAACATGAAATTTCTTTCTTAGCTAGCAACCAACTGCAGTGATAACGATATGTCGTTAGGGCAAACGTTGATCTACGATGTTATTCACACAAGGAAGGAGTTCTTTTGAAAGTACGCCCGCAATTATATAATAGTCTCCGAGTCGGCACGCCATTCTAATGATCCCATCCTATTGACCAGTAACATAAGGTGTATAGAGAAGCTAGGAAGTCACTACACTGCATGCCGAACGAATCATGTCGGGATTGTCATGCCCGGATTCCGATGCTTTCTTGGACTAACATTCCCACTCAAGATTCTCTAACTGCTAGATGTCAATGGAATCGTCGTATCTTTGTTCTCATTATCTAAGGCTCTCTTTTTCGTTCAACGGTTTCGGGTAAGCCAAGGGTGGGTCTCATCAAGACTAAGATTCCCCGAACAACAGTCCCCACAAAGAACAAGCCCAAAGTGGATTTGGCGTTTGAGTGGTGATGCTCAGCCGTGCCAGATACATGCTATATGCTGCGAACCTTCGGCTCAAAACAACTCCTTTCCTTGTGCACAATTATCATCATTTCAGTACCAAGTCTCGTATTCAAAATTCCGCACTCATGGATAGCAAACAAATTTCTCAGAAGTGGGTGAAGCCTAAGTTACCCACTACACTTGGAGAGAGAGAATGGCTTCCACTACCATCAACAGACATGATATTCGCAGTAGTATGTCATATTCCGATTGGATTACTATCCAATAAATAACAATGCCAGACATTTCGTACCTGGGTGTATCCTGGACCTCTTGATCCTGTTAGACTCGAACGTTCACTTGCTTTGGCCCTTAGGGACTATCCTCACTGCGCAGGAAGACTTTGCTTTGATGCCGACTCTAGCCAATGGAGGATAAATCTGACAAATGATGCAATTCCAATTACATGGTGTAAAACACAGCACCCCGGGATTTTTACCCCGGAGTTCCAGGGACTCCTGTCGCACTGGTTAGCACTTTTGAACTGATTTTGATCCTAAGCTGATAGATGGCATTTAGAACTCTGTGATGACATAGCCGTACCTAGTGAAAATCACAGAGGTATACTTCCGACTCCTTTGGTAAAGTTCAGAGTGACATCGTGGGAGACCACTGGGGAGACATCCTTAACTCTATCATATACTCACATCCTTGGTGAGGTTTTATGTTCTGCCTATCAAGGACAAGACAATATTCTCATCTTGGCGTCATTTTAGGTGATGGTGCGAGCGCGACAGGGCTGGTGCAGTCATGGTCAAGATATTATCAAGGGCTGTACCCATTGAAAATACCCACCTACGAAAAATACTATTAACCCAGAACCAATATTTGACCAAGAGAGGATCGGTGACGCCATTAAACACTGTATCATTCTTGGAGAGAAACTACAGCTACGAAGAATACGCCGCTATGTACGACAGGATGATACTGCAGTCAACCCGGATTAATATGAAGTTTTCTTCAGAACAAATCAATGCTATCTGGAAAGTCGTAGCTGCAGATGTAGTCACAAAGATATCGCCATTAGATGCTTTAGCAGCCTATTTGATACACAGCATTCAAGCCGTAGCAGATATTCCGATCAACAAAATACAACAAATAATTGGAGTATGTACCCTTGTTGTGGATGCACAGGAAACATCTCTGATACTTGATGATCAAGTTCAGAAACGTTGGAGTCCCTAAGCAATGGGAAGATGGAAACAATGAGAACTTCAGAATTTATAGCCCTCCTCCAGCAACTTCTGTGGGTAATTCGTTCATGATAGTCTCTGCCAAGGATTCTCTCAAGCCCGATCAATCCATTGCGTATGTTCCAGGTTGTGAAGAAACGCGATCTAGGTTAATTTATCGTGATTTTCCAGTCAAATCGCTGCAATGATCAGGGGTACAATAATAGAATTGAGAGATCCCGCAACATTCCAGAATGTTTACGCGGCATATACTCATTTCTTTAAAGAGTCCTTGAAACTGAACCGCATACCTTGGGAATGGCCCACCGAAACCACGGTTCAAATCAATAACTTGGCGAAGTATAGGTTTAAGTGAATTCAAAGATGTGGAAAGCTTAGCTTCTTTTCACAGATTCCCCTGGCTTGAAGTTGATTTTGGCTATACCAATCGAACAAGGATCTTTGATTGGGACGCATGCGAAAACTTTATAGAAATCTTGCCTGCTAGTCCAGTGAAGATTTCTAACGATCAATGGAGAACATTTGAAGGCGGAGTGGATGTATCATTGCGACTAAAACATCATCTGGAGGCCCCTTTCTTACGCATTGTGCAACATGACATGAAATCGCTATCAAATGACACTTGGAGAAAGTACAAACTGTAGTTTAGTGAATGTGTAAATTTATTCGAATTGGGCATGTGAAGTCACGATTGACAAATGGATCATACGGACTTGACCTATTTATGTTGTTCCGTACAACCTGTCACTGGTCCCGTTCAGTCTGCTGTCCCGCTGGTTAGTAAATGGTCCGACACAATGAACGCCAATAATTGACGTTCAGGAGAGCAATAACAATGCAATTACCCGATTGAAATATGATATTTGTTCAGATTTGGTCATGGAACAGTGACGCAAATCCCAGCGGCGCAGTAGACGCTTCCGCTTCGTTTCATACCTTCACAACCATTTCACCTTGAAGCTCTCGTTGCTTGACGCTACGATATGGCGCCCGAGTTTGGAGGGGGAGCTCGCTCAAGGCTTCCAACTGCAGTTCTACTTACTGCTGGTCTCTCAACAGTTGTTGCCGTTATAGTTTCTGCTATGTCAATTCTTCTCCAACTGAGGAACTACAGGCGACCAGCTTTACAAAGGTGAAATGCATTGACCAGACTATCCCTGAAACCAGTCTCTCATTGCTACAAATATTTAGGATGGTTATACGTATCATGGTCATGGTTCCAATATACGCAGTCTCGTCTCTTATCTCTCTTTTCTCAGTGGAGGCTGCCTTTGTAATTGATGCGATAAGAGATATATATGAGGTGAGCTCTGTTAATGGTTTAGGAACTGCGGTCCTTAGTATTCCGAAATTTGGCTCGTGTGCTGCACCTACTCGTCCTCTGGTCCTATTTCTTGTTGCTCGACTGACACAGCTTACTAGGCTTTTGTTATTTATTGTTTCTTCGTGTTACTCCTGTCTTATCTAGGGGGCGAACGTTCATTGTTAATATTGCTACACGGACGACCTCCTAAAGAGCCTGTATTCCCTATCAACATCTTCAAACATGAAATCGATGTTAGTGATCCATACACATTTTTATTCCTAAAGCGAGGGATATTTCGTATGTTATTATATCTTATTCTTCATTGAGCCATGCTAATATTTTATGGATCCATAGAATATGTACAAGTGAAACCTATATTAGCCGCAATGACACTCATCCTGAAAGCGCTAGGAAAGTACAATGATGGTAACTTCAGAGCTAACTCTGGTTATCTCTACATTAGTATTATCTACAACACTAGTATCTGCCTCAGTCTCTACTGCTTGGCAATGTTCTGGGTATGCGTCAATGATGATCTCAAACCGTTCAGGTATTTTGAATATATTTATTCACTATTTCTTCATCGTACTGAGGAGCAATTCCAGACCTGTTCCAAAGTTTCTTTGTGTAAAAGGAATTCTCTTCTTCTCATTCTGGCAATCAGTTGCAATATCCGTGCTGGTAGCTGCTGAGGTCATCACCAAACTAGGACCTTACACAGATCCAGAAGATGTTTCTGTCGGCCTTAACGACACCCTAATCTGTCTTGAAATGCCATTCTTCGCCATCGCTCACATGTACGCTTTTTCCTATAAAGATTATGTTAATTCGGACCATTCTTTCGTTGCCCGCATGCCAATGTACTATGCATTCCGCGACGCTTTTGGTATACTTGACGTGATCGAAGACTCTAGAGCTACATTACGTGGCGAGAGAATGGATTACCGCGAGTTTGAACCAGCTGAAGGTCTTATCCACCAGGGCGCTGGACGGGACAGGAGAATTCGTGCAGGACTAAGGTATAGCAAAGGTGGTCAACGCAAATATTGGCTTCCGAAAGCCACGAATGATACCCAACCTCATGGGAGAGCGGAGCGTCTGGTAAACAACGTTATTACCAAAATTGCCGGAGAAGACCAGGGAGAAGAGGTTCATGCGCCATTATTGACTCGAGATGCAGATGATGTCGTACACCTAGCACCAGATATGCAAGAGTCTGAAGACGAAATGACTGTCTGGGAGGATCCTCACGGAGAAGGGGATAGGAATGAGGGCTATGAACTACCATTCGGGGATTTGGACGAGAATGACGAGGAACTGTTTGCTTATAGTAAACAGTTTCTATTTGGTGATTATAACTATCCTTGCATCGACGTCAGCACAGAGTCTGCGCGTACCGTTATTTGGGATGAAGAAGAACGAGTTTTGCGCAATGAGAGAGGCGCTTGGTTCTCACCTATTCGAGGCGCCCAGGGTCAAGCGGCTTTGCGGCGACGGGAGGCTCCTGCATGGCAGGGTTATGGTGCTGTAAGCACTACACAGCCTGTTCATGGAAAATCACACCAGGACAGCGGGAGCAACGGGTTTGGGCACCACGTTACTAAAAAGGATGATAAACTTATCGATTACGAGCAAGACCGAATGGCTGACCCCCAGCCAAACGAAGTTTTGATGAAATGGACGAAAGCAAGCGGAAGTCGCGCAACAAAAGCTGTGTCCAAGTCACAATCCCCTCGGATTCGTACACTTTCCCGAACGTCGTCAAACAGTCCTTCACCGTCGGGAAGCCATAGCCGCCCTAATGCTGATCATCGTCACTCTTCCATATCTATTTCTAAAAGATCAAGCTCCCGTGCTTCTCCTGTGCTCCCACCAGATGCTGTCGACTTGGTGGTTGAAGATTATGAGACAGAAGAAGAACGATCTCGAGGACGCCTGAAGATTGACACAGATGTGACTAGACCAGGACTACGCAAGGTGTACCGCCGTGGATTTGTTGCCGAAGCCGAACCTGGACAGTTGGAAGAGGGAGAGGTCGAAGTTGAGGAAGCTGAAGATAGAAGAATGGATGTTGGAGAGGAAATCATAGATAATATCGAGGACAGACACTCACCTCATGGTACTAATAACGAGAACGACTCAGGAAAAGATGGATGGGGTCATGTTGGGGAGAATGTCGTAGCTACAGCTGGGACACCCCCTCCTCATGCGCAGGTTTCTAGTCATAAATACGATATACCCGAAGATAATAATCCTTGGGCTTGAATCTGATACACTGCATTTGTTCGTTTCATGGCTTTTTTGGTTTACATTTGTATCTTTGTACTTGCCATACTCCACTTCATGTATTCCTGCATTGGTAGTGTTACCATCTTCAACCATTTGCAACAGTAATAACTACACATAAACAATCTCTACCTCTATCTTTATATTCAAAGTCTTTGCATATTCATCTTACAATTTGGCGAGAACAGCATCAACCCCGGAAACAGAGACCTCTGCACCAGATTCAACCTGTTGAAAATATTATCAGTCATGACGATTGTAGTTGTAGATTTCAGAAAAATGAGGACTTACGCCAATGTATTTCACGACAAGGTCATCAATGATCAATGCAAAGCGGGCGGAACGAAGTCCACTAAGTCCTCGCGAAGATAGATCGATAACCAGACCCAACTTTGAAGCCCACTGGGCATTGAAGTCAGATAATGCCAAGATCTAAAAAAAGAAGATGGATATCAATAAAAATATTGCGATATAGACACTGGCATTGGATAGTTAAGATATACCTTAGTCCTTGACACCTTCGAACCTGGCCCACCCACTCATCACAAAAGGGTCATTGGAGGCAAGGACTGCAACAACGTCGAACACCTTTCGATTTGAGCTCGTCGTGTTTCTGGAGGTAAGGCGGTAGATGGTTCGAATGGCAAGTAGGCTGGGATAGTATGGATTAAATAAAATTGATGGAATTGATAAGACGTATATTTTTCTTACAGTGAATGCTCCTGGGACGGAGAAGATAACGACTTTCTTGCCTTTGAGATCGTTTGTGGTCAAGGCAATAGCTACATATATCCAAAGATTATTTTTTGAGCTACTGAATGGGTTAATAAAAAATTACTAAATCACTCACGCATACCACAGGTAAGCTTGCACACAGAATCATCACGATAAGCTCATTACCACATATTAATCAATCACAAAAAAACTTACATGGTTTTCCTGCTCTGGTGTATAAGGAACATATTTGAACGTTCCTTCCGGAATTGTGTCTCCAACTTTGATAGTGGCCATTAGATTTTGCTAGTTATCTCCAAGTGATAGATCGATAGCAGTTTGTGGTCACAACCTTGCTGATAAAACAATAGCATGTCTTGGGGATTTTTACAGTAATTTATAGATTATGATTGCATGCGCAGCGGGACTCAGTAAAACGCGTGAGTAAGATACATCACGTGAACTGATTGCGAGCATGTTGGCAAGATCTATTTATAGTCACTGGATTATGTCGTTAACTCTATCCAACGAAAAGTTGCATTGGGGATATTAGATAAACCTCACTCCCCTTCACCTGGGTAAGGTTATACATATCAGAATTAGTGGATTAATTATATCAAGGGAGTAATGCGGAATTCCGAACCGGTCCTCAAAACTGTGATTTTCAAAAGTTGTCATTTGGAAATGGAAACTGAGATTGAGTATGTGCGGTATCATTAAAGTGATTGCAGATGATGAGCTATAAACGCCGTGTGAATATCAGTCAAGTCATGTCAACAAAGTGTATACCATACTTGATCGATTATTCAACCTTTGACATTCCGTGCCGCCCGATATATATACATAGGTTGGAATTAAGGCAAGGTCTCGACTCTTCTGCTCGCGAATAGTGAGCCTATCAATATCAGGGCCTTGGAAGTTTGTTTGGGGGCACTTTGGAGTTTTTGAAGAACGTTTGCCTTTCAAAAAAAATCAGAACTGTTGGCAGCTGTCAAAGTACTTACAGGATGCAAGCTGCCAATTGATCAACGTGTATCTCTATATCTGAAAATCATAACATTAATTTTGTCACCGCAAATCACCGCCAATCCTTTTCACCTATTATAGAACTTATTGACCAAGTTGGATCCCTTTCACCTGTCAAGTACCGGCTAGTAAACGCAGTTATAGTGAATTGCATTCTTTATCTCATCATAACCCGCCATAATACATTGTTATCGGATTTGATCCCGTGATTACGGAATTCCGACCTGGACGGAGAATAACCAGTAGTACGCGAAACAAGAATTCTCATGTACACTCAACATTATTTGTTCATTGCGTTGATCAAAGAGGTCAGAACTCGGAGCAATTAGACCGATTTGTCACGAACCACAAGTTATAGATCCGGGGAGTTGATGAAATCCAATTTGTCCAATCAATCCTGCATTGGATGGGGTGACGGGAAGCTATATATGTCATATCTTTCCTTTTAACTCGATCCTTGCGAACTGACGCACTCACTCTGAAACACTGAAACTGAATGGGTCATCAATCATTCCACCTACCAACGAAGGTACACACCGTCAGTTCGCGTGCCGATGAGTGAACTTTATTGGGTGATGCGGCGATTCAGAACATTTATATAAGATGGACAACCCATCTTTCCAATTTGGACTGCCTCTTTTCTCTTGATCATATGTGAGGTATCATCTTCAGCTCTACCTGGGAGCTTCACTGATCACCCGTGATTTCCCATCGTTACAATTTTTCAGGTCACAACTACCCGAAACACGTTTGGTTGTAAGCAACGATGGGGAGCAGTACCGCGTCGTTGACATTACTGGGGCGATAGATGGATCATGGATTCGTAAACGCATATATGCTAAAGTTCGTTGTCAACACATTTTTGGGTGGATGTTTGACCAAACAATTTTTTTTTCTCCAGCTCTCTATCCCTAAACACATTCAACAGTCCTTCTCGATATACCCCTCCGAGATTGGCTGTTTCGCTCTTGCTGACGCTGTATCCGACCAAGCCCTGCTGAAACTCTGCTTCGAAAAGGGTGATGCCACCGGATCGTTGAAGTTTTTCGTTTCCGTTTCTCCGCATAGTCCAGTTGCACCATATATATAACTCTGCTTTAGCATCATTCTGTCAGGCAATCATAACGATTGGACAGATTTTGCAATGACACCACCTGTCAGCCATCGTAACCAGACTAATGGGATGTCATTCCTTGACACATATTTATTATTGTAAATCCTACTGTCTATGATACACATGTACGTTAGAAAATAGCTGGGTGTGTTGTAAAGTATGTAACTATATTGGAAACTATGGAATTAGAACCACTGTTTCTGCTTCCGATCATCCCCTTGGATGTAATGTGGTTGCGGACGTTCAAATGGAAATATGATTCCAGCAAAGGGTTCCGAATCCCAGCATGTACGTAGATGCATACACATCGGTTTAACTGCAAAACTCTAAACTGCGATAACATCTCCAACAAACGATGTCATTTGGAACATAGAGCGGTCTTACCCTTATTGGAGAACTTACAATCAGATGTTCCCTACTTGTGATCATCAGACTTTCCGATATCCTCTTTGTTGCTACAAATAGATAACGACGCGAGGCAAGCCAAAGCTATGTGGAATGTAGCACAGCCTTGGTATTTACTTCACACCTTTCAGGAATATCTGATATATATAACTGAACCGAGTACCGTGGATACGTTGATGTTAACAAGGGGATTCGGCAATGTTGGGAAACCTGTGATTGGGATAAGCAGCCTTCAGGGTGGTTTATGGAGACTTTTCGAACGCGGGTTACCTCCCTTACGCGACTAGCTTGCCTTACAAGTTGTCAAGATCTGGAGCGTATGCCATGGACTTTGATTACCATTAATATAGCTTTGTTCAAGCTGAGCTCATCTCAAAAGAATGAAGCTTGAGGTGAAAATTTGAGAGCCGAAATTAGAGGGAAAGTCGCGTCAAAAGTGTTTTGTAATCCCTCGGGTCTTCGAGGTTTTTTTTAAACCATGTGAACGAACCAAATAAAATGACACTGCCAAATCTCATGCAGGCAACAAAGATTTTGTTTCAGCACGTAAGAATCAAAAGTTGACTTTGCGGTCCATCCATGAGGCTTACTTCTGTAGACCTCTGATTAGACTTGAACAATAAGCCATATGGTGACGGCACACCTGCATCTTTTTTTGTTGAAATGATCCTCATGTTGATTTAGATGAAACATCAGAACGTTGTGATGTACACTGTAGCTCGGCCTTGGAATATGATTAATTGCAATGTATCCAAACTAATCGAACAATGAAAGGTTCCATCGTTAGTCGAGAAGAGCCGCTCCCCGAGGGGCCAAAAGAGAGCCATCTTACTTCTCAACAAACGTCAGGAGGAACTAGATGGACTCTTCGCCAGCGCCAACCTTTGGCCATATGAATTTGAATGCAAACTTATCTGATATAATTGGAATAATTCTCGAACGAGCGCTTAAAGTCAACCCATGTCGACTCACATGCTGCTAAACTGTGCTACTTATTAGATTTGAGCCCCCATTTGGTTTAGTAGCGGGTAGTTGGGCCGAACTTACCCCTCTATCACTTTGGTACATCATTATCGTTATTTTGCAGTCTGATTGTCGGATTAAATCTCTCTTGATTCACAACTAGAACTTAGGCCGAATTCTACGGAAGTCACATGTAGCTGGAAATCCGCTCGATTAACTAACTTTCTACTTGCAAAATAACTCTCAAAGAATCATTCAGAGTCGTATAGACCGTTGTTACTTCGTAGGGTACAGCGAGGCTGGTGCAAAAGGAAGGGCAATGGAAAACCACTTTGTTCTGCAAAATTCCCACGCCTTGGAGATCTGCTCCTGGCAAAAAGATCGGTACCTACGATCCAAAGCCGTAGGAACTCCACAGTTCCTGATAAATCCAGCTAATATACAAGCCCAGGTTGCGGAAGTCAGTTCGTGTGCCTCCGGAACCTGATCATTCAGAAACTTTGAACACTAGGTAAGCTATGGTACCATCTGATTTTGAAAGACATACCCAGGTAACCGATTTTGAACCTCCTTATTAAGTAAAAAAAATCAGAGCGATGCTGAAAACTTCCTAAAGAAAGTGAGGTTACCAGCCCGTATTTTAAATTTAATTTATGGGATTGGATACATCGGAGGTTAGAGCTTGGCGCTTAGCATTAACAGCTTTTGCAACTTGTTCTCCAAGCGTAAAGTTAATGAGACGACACTCCCTGGTTTGGATATCAACACTTTGCAGGCTATTCACCACGTTGTAGGTATATAGGTTGGTTTGATTCCGGGTATTCAGGCCGCTTCTCTGGTACTCTCGATTAGGAGATCATCACGACACATAGAGACTCACAAGCTGTCCGGGTTGTTCATAGTCAATCTCGGTGGGCCTATCCTTGGAGTTGGTGAAATCTATATTCAGAAAGAGTCCTTTTCTTTTGCTTACTCACATCAGATAAAACACTTCATTATTCGAACACATTCCTCACAACGATAATGTGGGGTGAGAGAGCACATAAAATGAAAGGTTATATATATATAACCCAGCTCAGAGTCAAAATACAGCATAGTTTACAGGCCCAACAATCAGGTATGTAGTAAAGAAAAACGGATATGACCAATGAATCGAAACAATGAATTGAATGGTTGGTTAGTTACTGCTTATGCGTATTGCATCAGACTTGTGATAACTAACAGCCTATAAAGTAACATTAACAGCTTTTGCAACCTCCATTCCAAGTGTAGAGTTGACGTGAGCAAGAATACGGCACATCCTAGTCTTGATGTCAACATTTGTTGCTTTCCCAAGAGTCTCTACTATATTGGATATGAGATTTGTTTGGTTCTGCGAGTTCAACCCAACCCACTGCAGAAAACGAAATGTTCAGCCGAGTATTCGTCATGAGGAACAATATCCGATAACTCACAAATTGTCTCGGTTGTTCAAAGTCGATTTCAGTGGATGTGCTGACATCCTTCACAGCTCCCCCAACCAATATAGTGTGATTGTCGTCGTTGTCTAGGCGTGGCCGACCCCACAACTGAATTTCGATTGCATGGCTGCCTGGCTTAGCGGCACATCGGAAGCAATAATAGCCCTTGCTTGGAAGTATGACATAATGGAAGCCAGATATTATTTCGAGTGAAATTCCAGCCCGTTCGTGCATTGAAGTTTGAGAAAATCCTCGCATCATTCAGACCCAGTTCAAGAGTCAAGCTCAAGCTCGGCTAAGCGTTTAGTATAGCAGGCAAAATGGATACACAAGTATATTTCAAAGGCCCTTCCGTGCTCGAGTTTGTTCTTTAGTTGTCAAGAGAAGTTGTTCGGAATGCATTTCGAAACGTGGTTGATTTCGGGATGTCCAACTGCCATCAATATGGCCACCTTAGACAGTGACATCAAAATAATTGATAGCCGGAATGATTGGAGGAAAAATACAGAGAAAAGTTGGACAGTCACGTCAAGGCCTGGATATTCGGGCTGGTCGTTGTAGTCACTCCTAGTACATATATGTGAAACAGATGATCAAATTTGTAGCGGCAGAGTCTATGAGCGATGGATGTTTAGATACCGCGTTGAGCTTTCAGGTCTGTAACCGTATTGTGTGACTGTGCAGACTGGGCTATTCCCACCTTCATGTCGCGGCTTGTGCATAGAAGGCCCTCTAGGTAGCTTGGGTACGGAAGCTAAGCACCAAAGGTCCAGTTAATGGCGCCCATCAGCTCCTCTCGGTGTCTCCGTTGAGCGAGGATCACGAGACAATGGGTAAATTTCAAGCATGGGCAGATACGTTTACCGAGGCTTGAAGTTGAATGAAATGCGACGAATTTCATGTCTGTTCGCGTACTCCACGGTCAATCAATCCTGTGATGTGGTTTCGGATACGATTTCTGGTTATGGCGTCCAAAAAGCCAACGTAAATCTGCCTGTGTACCTGAATCGATCATTACAATTGCGTTGAAGTCACTGGATACCTCTGATACACCATAGATTGTGAATACTTCCAGTAAGCTTCATAACAAGTTAGTACAACCCGGATCGTATAGTGGCTTCGTATAGTAACTTAAGTACTCAAGTACTTGAACTCGGATCTTGATGAGGACATGAAATGGAGAACGTGAGATTTTTGACATGACCCTCAGAGTTGGTAATTATATGCTCAGAAAGAGCCTCCAGTTCTTTTCTTTTGCTCACTCACCTCAGATAAAATCACTTCATTTCGCCACAAAGACATGTCGTGTGAGAAAGCACTCAAAATAAAAGCTTATATAGCCCAGCTAGGAGTCAAAATATAGTATAGTTTACAGGCCCAATAACCAACTATGTAGTGAAGAAAAACGGAAATGACAACGAATCGAAAATAAAGAATCAAATGCTTGTAACTGCTTATGGATTACGCACTAGATTTGTGATGATTAACAGCCTATAGAGTAACTTTAACAGCTTTTGCAACCTCCATTCCGAGAGTAGAGTTGACGTGAGCAAGAATACGGCACATCCTAGTCTTGATGTCAACATTTGTTGCTTGCCCAAGACTCCCTACTATATTGGATATGAGATTTGTTTGGTTCTGCGAGTTCAGCCCAACCCACTGCAGAAAATGAAAAGTTCAGCCGAGTGTTCGTTATAAGGAACAATATCGGAAAACTCACGAATTGTCTCGGTTGTTCAAAGTCGATTTCAGCGGGGGTGCTGACATACTTCACGGCTCCCCCAACCCATATAGTGTGGTTGTCGTCGTTGTCTAGGCGTGGCGCAAGATTGATTGGATCTTGTGTGGACATGAAATTTGGACGACTTCCTTGATTGCTGAAAGCCATTGCTCCATCACGATCGAAGGATGCTGACAAAATTATGTAAGGGATGATGAAGCAACCTTTTATAAGCAATGCACTCACCGACTGGATTTAAGGGAGCGTTAACCTATAAGTCAAGAAGTCAAGCATTTTGGATCATTCTGGACTACGATTCAACTTACTGGGAGTTGTTTGCGATTAATACCAGTACGGTAGCGTTGAGCATCTGAAACATGTTGAATGAAGGTAAAGCTTCGACGTCATAGAGTTCATTACCTCCATATATAACTAAGCGAGCCTGGAGAATGGGATCTTCGGTTGGCTCAAGACCAGGGACCTGAAGCGCTGTTATACAATATGCCACTTGGTAGACAAAAAATCCGTTACCAGTTGGCCGGGCTCGAATCCAATTTGTTCCACTTCTTGGAAGTAATTAGTCCTTTTCGGCGTGATTAGTATTACATGGAGCCCATCACAACATATATACTCACGGGTTCTGGTTGAGTGTGATTCGGCCAATCTCTTGACGCGGAACAACTTCAGGGAGCCACTGTTTTGTTAGATCGAAAATGTTATCTACAATTGTCATTGTTAGTCCACTCGTATCTTCCATTAGTGATTACCAAATGCTTTACATTTGAACTTCTCGGCATCAGCAGGCGACATGACTTGGAAATAAACAGTCCAAGAAGGGAAGTCTCCTTTCGCAATTGAATCATAAAGGTCGCGAATACTAAAGTCTGGGTCGGATCCAGCAATCCTTGCAGACTCGGATGAGTTTAGGTTGATGGCTCCTTGATTGCTGATAGCTGAAATTCTGTGAAAGAATTTTCGTCAAGCAGCTGACGACATGGGTGGTGTCGACTTACTTGATGTAATTCCATGAACCATCCTTTGCAATAGCTCGGAAAGTGTTCCCAGAAAATCCGTCCATATGTCTAACAAAAGCGTTAGTGGCCTCATCAACGATGGACTCGTTTACCAACCTAAAGCCAAATGGTGTGCCTACAAAGTACATCAACTTTCCGTATCATAGAGCTTACACAAAGAAGATGTACCTAAATCTGACATTGACATCATTAATTGATGTATAGTTTCATTATTTGCTGAAACGAAATCTAATAATTGTTAGTACAGATTGTTTCTTCTCATGATAACCTGATCTCATACCCCAGAAATCCTGGAAAAAATAAAATTTGTTCGTTATGAAATCCATATTACGTTTGTTAGGTAGGACGTACATTTGAGTTTGGAAGATTGGTCTTTTAGCAGATGAGTGCGAGTGTTTAACTTATAGGGCATGTTGACTTACAGAGGGATGGCGCTTCTGAGAATGGATCAGGTCTAGGAACAAGGAGTCAGCCAGCATTCGAGGGTTAGAGAAAATTGACGGACGTGGAAGTTTCGCAGGATCACGGATCCAGAAAATAGGACTGTTCAGGAAAACCTAAAGAAAGTTCATATATTATATTTCTTATACGAGAGACATATACATACCCAGTCGAGGATTCCTTCGTTTGTACGAATCCTAAAAGATCAAAGGGATAAAATTCAGCGTCGTTAGCAATAACATCGAGAACCATGAACGCACTTGAATCCTAGTCCACGAAGATCCCGAACAGAATCTGGTGATCCAAGGTTTCCCAAAATTGTAGAAAAGCGTGCAGTGAGTGGAGTCTTTTTGCCCATGTTCGAGAACAAGTCTGCTTGACTAAACTTTGCGCCGGTTTTTGTTGTAACCTCAAAGAATCCATGAGCACCAGCACCTTTAGCATGGACCGTTCTTTCGGGCTATTTCGAAAGCGTATGTTATGAATACTAGTAGCACAATGAGTATTGAAGGTCACGTACCACTCGTTCCCGTACAAAATGCGCAAAAGTCTCAAACTATACATGCGATCAGTTGGAGTGTTACGAGAAGATGTAAACAGGATGAAGATACCAAGTTAAAATTCTGGAGCAAAAGGGGCCCAATATTTCCCAGTCTGTCGACTGCAAACGGGTTGAAATATCTATTCATTCCAATCAGCACATTGATAGTCTTGACTAGAAACAATACGAACGAGACGCCTCCGGATGTCGTGAACGTTAAATCTTTAGCCGGTTTGGTGTCCGTTGACACCTGGACTTCAGGACCTTGAAAGATGTTGAAAGCTGGCTGAGCATCGGCAGCAGCAATGGACACTATGGTCGTAAGAATGGTAAGGACAATGGACGCGGCTATCATATCCTCAGTTCAATGTGTGAGGAGCTGTGAGTTGTTGAGTTGGTTAGGCTATGCAGACAACCAAGGACAATCCAATCAACTTATATACGAAAAGCTTTGTGTATTTTTGGAAGTGTGCGACGCCTTGACTTGTACTTGGTTTGGACGCATACCCGCCAGAAGTACCGACACAACCCACTTTCGGTTTAGAGTATATTTCCGAACATCTTACAGATCAGATCAATAACAGTACTGAGTCAAATGGAGCGCTCACAGCTGATGAGCGTGCGAACCCCATCAGAACAATATTGCTTCAATAGTATCCTTGAACATGAAGTCCTGCCAAAAATAGCACAAACACTTGTAGTGGCAACGTCGGATGCCGAGGTAACATACAGCTTTCACAGCTACTTATTTGCTCGCAAGAACTTGACGCATTAATTGGTCTGGTTGATGCTACCTGGAATGAATTGGATACATGATACATTGTATTATCGTTATATCAAACAACTGCTATTCGCAGTCGTCGATTCTTGTTGTGTTGGAATAACGTCGCCTATGCAAAGAGTCAATCTTCGGTTCGGTGCTTGACTTTGATTCCCTATACACCGAACTGAAAGTGTAATGGAAGCCTCTGAAACATGTTTGCCTTTGGTTGCGGTCCTGGATCAAACGTCAAAAAGCCATTATGACTGTATATGAGCGTACGGCACAACCAGATATCATTTCGAGTTGGCACTTCCCCACCGGGAACAGATAGCCGTAAAGTGTTTGGGTGTGGAGAAAGTTGATTTTAGGAGATATATGACAGGAATATTAGCACTATATTTGGAAAGGATGCCAAAGCTGGATATGAGCTTAAGACTAATCCGTCTGAGTATATTCAATGAGTAGAAAATCAAGCAGAACTGACATGAATAATCATAGGCTGAGAAACTTGCATTTGCGTGTTATAGATCTTGGACACCCTCGTATCCTGTGCGTATCGTATCCAACAGAGGACGGAGCTATGCATTTGGATTTGCGGGTATGGCGGATACTGATAACCATATATTGAGTTCCGTTCTCTAGGTCTATTCAGTGGTTGACAAGAAGTAACACGTTCAGAGTGTATTTCGAAACATGACAACCTTCAATGAGTAACAAACTTCAAATTGTCTAACTGTCGAGATGCCATGAATTTCTAGAGAGTGATCGATGCCTCAATTCAATCGGTCCGAAGAATGGAGGATTATAATCACTTTGTGGTAGAATGCCTCTCCTGGACAAGAAAGGATAATCAATTATATTACCTGTCGGATCTATTAATACACTCGTCTCAGTTAAGATGAGTTACCAGTGTTACCTAGTCTCCCGCAAACACACTTCCCCCCTGGTGATGATTGTGTTATGTGTCAATAACAGCTGATACAGGTCAAAACTTATTAGAGGCGGAAATTTGTTGTGTTTGTTGTTTTTGTTTTGTTTGCTATGATCTCCTGCACAGTTACGTAGACCCGATGATTAAATGCAAGATATAGTATATTAACGAAATTTGATGGGAAGGGCAAGGATGTCGAGGCTATTAACAGCAGCCAGGCTAATCAATGAGGGTCCCGTGTTGATGCGTTACGTTAGCACAGCCAAACTAAGGCTCGAAGATGATTAACAACTTGTCAAAGCTGTCTGTTCCATTCAAATGCCTGCCCTGTTATATGCGCTCTGGAAATACGGGGGCGAAGGGAGTTGGCAGGGGCGTGTTTCTGACTTTTAGTGCCTTACTGCGGTGTACATGAAAGGACAGATTGTTTTTGAAGTACACGTATAGATGTCTGTTGGGTGTGTGTATCAAGTTCCGCTCCGTATACAAACTTGTGACATCAGTTAGAAACATACCGGATGAAAGAATGAATGATGCGACGTAAGTGCCACACTTCGTCAGCTAGACCCCTGTGTGCCTATTGCGGTCCAAATCATTCAGAGAACTGAGCTGTTGACGCACAATAGTGTTTTCAAGATACTCGTCATTCAACTTTGAGTTCGTATGACCGACCAAGATTTCTATCGCCTCTTAAATTTTAAATTTCGGCTTGTTCAACAAGTGTGTGCACCAGGAAACGCCATTATTGTGGCGCAAGTATGTCTACTAGTAATGGAGTTTAAGTTCAACGTCACTCCCCCGGATCAGCTTATCATTCATCTTGGAAGGACAGCCGGATATCATGTCAACCTGATACTCAGGAGTAGCATACCTCAGTGTTTGTAAGTCTCCTTTGGACTTCAAATTTTTATCACGACTTTCATGATGGTTACAGTTGAGATTCGTTATCAGTCAATATGAATTGCATAGAAACTAGCCAACTAAGCCACTTGGTGAACATTGCATATCAAGTTTCCATCAGGACAGTCTTCAAGTTGATGTTTAAGCCCTCCGTCGTTAGGACCCTTTCCAAGTACAGAGAAATAGACGTGATCATGACACCGGAAAATTCCATGGCACAGCTTGTCATATCAGTGTATGAAAACTATCACAATTGAAACTTCACGGATAAAAGACATATATCTACAGTAGCTCCTCTCCTTCAACCATACATATCACACATACACCTTTTACCAATCCAATCTATGGCAAAGCAGATTTTCCGAATATTTTTGATCCCTCATCCATCATAGTGTGAAGGAACAGGACCAAAACCCATCGCAACGCAATGTTCCCCAACTTTACAAAATTTGGGTTGGGATGGTGCATGATTGATCTCCTTCCTCAGGACTCGCTTACACCCTTTCTTCGTTCGGTACTTGCAGGCAAACCCCCACCAATATCTATTTGATGACGATCCAACTTCCAAAAACTTACCTCCAGTCTTCAAAACCAAGTCTCTCCATGATCAACCCTTTGGTCAACCAAAAGTCCGAAACTACTGGTTAAGCGCCTCGGGGATCAAATAATCAGATTCCAGGAAAATCTCTTTGTCGTTTTCTGCTACGAAACTACATGAAACTATCCCCCAAAAGACTGTATTTTTGATTATCGTCATGAAAACAATTTTACAAATACAACACGTATTCTTTTCAATTCCTGTAACAAGAGTTCAAGTGAATCTAAAAGATCTCAAGACTCCAAAAAGTATGCCGTATATTTCCAATGATGCGCCAGTTTTAGTTAAAATTTCCAAGCCCACCTAAGCAGACAACTTCTGCCGGAGGAGATTCTTGAGGGTTTCACCATCCTCGGCGAACTTCTTGATACCCTCGTGTAACTTGTCGAACGCCATTTGGTCTTGAAGCAGAGTCCACCGGAATTCGGGCTCGTTATCAATGAATGTGACCTTGGGAATAGGGTCTGCTTGGGCAGCTGTATACAGCAATGATGAATCAGTATTATGATAGATAACAATGAACCGGCATCCGCAATGAATAGTTGCAGGACCCGGGTAATTAGCCGAATGTTAAATAAGACTTACCGGCTTGAGAGTCAAGCTTCTTTGGGACTTGGTCCGAGGATTTTTTCAACTCCTCGAGGAGAGAGGGAGCGATAGTCAAGAAATCTACACCAGCCAGTGATTTGATTTCCCCAACCTAAAGAAACTAGTTTTTAGGACAATCCTTTTGCATTCGCAGACGACTTACGTTACGGAAAGAAGCACCCATGACGATCGTCTTGTAGCCATGTTGTTTGTAATAGTTGAAGATCTTTTTCACGGAAATGACACCAGGGTCTTCATCACCCTCGTAATTTTTTCCAGTGTTTTTCTTGTGCCAATCAAGGATCTAAAGCAAGCGTTAATGATAGCATAATCAATACAGCTCCCACTTACACGTCCAACAAAGGGTGAGATTAGGGTAACGCCGGCTTCGGCGCATGCAACAGCTTGACCAAAACCGAACAGTAACGTGAGATTGCAGTGAATTTGGTCTTCCTTTTCAAGCTCGCGAGCAGCCTGGATTCCTTCCCATGTCGATGCGATTTTGATGAGAACACGATCTTTATTGATGCCAACAGATTTGTACAAAGCAATGAGTTCTTTTGCCTGAGAAAGGACGTATTAGAGATAGAACAGGAAAAATAAGGTGCAGTCAGTCACCTTAGCTTTTGTGGCTTGCTTGTCGAAGGACAGCCGGGCATCAACTTCTGTAGAAACACGGCCAGGGATAATCGCCAAAATCGATTTTCCGAACTCAACGAGCTGTTTATTTTTCGTGAGTGATTGATATTTGAAATATAGATTTTCCGACATACCAGTCGATCCATGGCCGCGTTGGCCTGATTTTCAATATCACCACCCTTTGATTTGCCAAATTTGATTGCAGCATCGATCAAGTGGGCATAGGCTGGCTTGTTAGCAGCAGCCAAGATCAAAGACGGGTTTGTTGTAGCATCCTGAGATGATTAATGTTAACAGGAATTCAAGAAATCGACCACCATCGCAATGTCTTACCTGGGGCTTGTAAGTGCCAATAGCTGGGTCGATGCAAACAGTTAGGCAAGGCCATCGCGTAGATGTAATAACATACATTCAAAGTCTCCGGAGTCGGACACGACAACGGTACCGGTTTGTTTGAGGTAATCGAGAGAAGTGGACATAGTGGAAAGTAGGAGAGATGATATGATTACTAGTTGTCACTTTGTTCCAATGATATACTTGTGGGTGGCTACTGAGATCCAAAATATTACTCACTATGGTCCAGGATCAAGGTAACACCGAGAATTCCGCGATCGGGTGACGTACCTTATCTGCAAATTAAAATATTATTTTATCTTTTACAAATCTGGTATCCTTGCACGTTTGCGGCATTGCACGGGCTTTCTATAACCTGGATCTCAATATCGTAACACCAAGGTTGCTAACTAGGCTGATATCGATATCGATACTGCTCTGATTACAGCAGTTCAGAATATAACTGTGGAACTCAGAACCTGAAGCTTTTAAGCGTCATCTAGGGTGCTGCTTATTATGGCCAATGACAACTTTGCCATCGGTTGTAGCGGTTACTGTTGCCCCTACTCGTCAAATCAGCATACCTTTGATAAGGAGACTTCTCAAGGTCTCTTGTGATCTCAGTTCTGCTTTCTCCGGTTTCACAACGGAGAAACACGGTCGCAATGGAGAACAGAAGCCACCCCGGTTGGCAATCCTACGTGAATGAAGGACTCCTTGTTTTAATATTGTACCCCTCCACAGAGCTCAAGTCACGAGCGCTAGTCCCACTCCGGATCAGCTAACGACGGTGGGTCCTGTTAATAGGTATCGGCTTCGCAATATATGCCTGGTAAGGTAATTTCAATCACTTGATATACGAGTCAACATAGTGTTCCGACTTCAAGAGACCGACATCCAACTGGGTGACTGCTCTTGTTCATGTATTCCAGGGAAGTGATTTGTATATATCATAATGTTCGGGAACTTGGTTGACCGTATAGCACTTATTTGGAGTATCTGAACTGTGGACGTGACTAGTAGGATCTTGAACGTTTGAACAACCGCTCTCAAAAATGATTGTCAACCTGAGTTACTTCCCAGGGCTCAGTGCTGTGAAAACTGCACGAGTACCCTGTGGCTGTGTTTTACGTAGTTGCCTCAATGGAAACTTCGAACTTGGTTGGTTTGGTACCATACTCAATTACTCTATACACTGTACAGTCTAGGATACACGTATTTAGAGAAAGAGAATGCCAGTGAATTTGAGAAAAAACAATTTAATGCAACTTTCATGTCTGTATAGCTGTGACGTTAGGTGTTTTCCTGTTATGGAATGTGTGAGAACGTGAGAGTTGGGCGCTGCTTACGTGTGGGTTGAACAGCATTAACACTGGTTCTGCTCTCGACGCTACCTCATTTCGCATGTGTAGATAGCATGTGAGTCTACCATTCCTTCGGTAGAATATGCACATCTTGATTTACTTCTGAACGCTCAGCGTTGACTCATGTTTTTGACTCAGATCCCGGAATCCATATCAGACGGTGATTTCAACTACTGATATTCGCCGTCTGTCAATTAAGGAGATGACACACCCCAACTTGGATCAGATGAGATCTTAGTTTGGTATATCTCCGATCGAAACAAAATCTCTTTCAGCACTTCAACAGTGTCTTCGTACTCATAAATTATTACAGTTGAGCGGATCGGCAGAATAACACGACACAGTTCCGTCAAAGTGAACCTTAGGTTAAATCTTTTGTCCGACAAAATGTCCAATCCTGTTTCAGCCGCAATGTAGACAAATCCATGAGTAGTTCTGACTTGAAACTACATCTCATGCCCGGCTTCTTTGCAAAAGCTATATATTGATCATTTTACTCGTTTGACTTGTATAATAGCCCATCCGACTCACCATGAGATACACCGGTTTAACGAAGTCAGAAAACTCAGCCTACTCTGCAACCATGTCTCGTATGGCACCCACTACAATGACACCTCCAATTATTCATCTTTATGATGTTAGAGCAAGCACTGCTCCCCAACCATGGGCTCCAAATATCTGGCGCGTTAGGTGCGTCCTTGAGTCAAGTTTAATATTCTATTTACTAATGAATTTCATTAATGTTTAGATTCATTTTAAATTTCAAACGCTTGAGATATAAAACAATTTGGCTAGATTTTGCTCAGGTCGAGCCTACTTTGCATTCTATTGGTGCACCTCCAAGTTCAGTACGAAATGGCAGACCGGTTTTCACACTTCCTGTCGTCGTTGATCCTACCAGAAACCCCATGTCCCCTGAAGTTATTTCCAATCCTAATCAGATCGCTGAATATCTGGAGGCCGCTTACCCTGCCCGCCCCGTGTTCCCCGAAGGTACCCGTGCTTTACAAACACTTTTCGTCCATTTTATACAAGAAGTGTTCGCCAAGCCTCTTCTCCCAGTAATGCTTCCCCTCAGCCACCACCATCTATCAACGGAAAGTCAAGCGCATTTCCGCGGCCACAGCAGTACGTCTTCGCGTCACGTAAATGCCATGCCAACGCAACAGCGAGAGGTTTTATGGCGTGCCGTCCAAGAACAATTTGATTTCCTTGCAATGATACTAGATAAAAACAGCGGTGATGGTGATGGTGTAGTTGTGATGGGTTCTGACGTCACGTACGCAGATTTTGCGCTTTGCTCCATTTTAATATGGATTGAACGCATGGATACTCATGATGGGTGGTCTCGAGTGAGGAGCTGGAATGGCGGGAGGTGGTATCTTCTTTTGGAACGTTGCAGGGAGTATATGGACGTGTATTGAACTATTTTTTAAATTCATTCAGAACTAAATTATTAGGAGAGAGTGTAGACGCCGTGTATCTTTTATATAAAGTTATTTCTTTGAAGCTGTAGTTAGTTTGTTATATTTTTTTTAATGAAATATTTGTTCCTGTCACAAAGTAGCCAAATATGGACGTACCTCACGTTGAACCCAACTGGGTCTGAAGATCTGACGACTGACAGACGCTAATGGGACCGTACACGAGCAGAGCTTAAAGTTTTTATCAATGGCCTCTGCTTCATCGTCCTCTGTGTGCTCTCCATCCTCATCGGCGGTTACCATTCAAATTCCTGGAAAATCAATCCTTAAGCGACCACCACCGCCTCAACATTCTCTATTCTCTCGTATCACAAGGTTTCTACCAACTCAAAATCAAAATTCCTCAGCTAATGAAGACGAAACTAAACCCCTCAAACGCGCACATTTTATTTTACCCCAGATTGCTATAGTCTATCCTATATCTTCTCTAAATCCACCCTCAACCCCGTCATTGAAGGATGAGAAAAAGGCTATAGAAGATAGGGAGATTGAGCGAAGGAGACGGATTGTACGCGGTAATTCTATGAGTTCTGGTGTCACTGGGCCTGAAGAGTGGTGGTCAATGGACAAAGTGGAATCATTCTATCGGGAGTGTTGTGCGGGTGGCGATGAGGTGCCAGATCCAGCTATAACAGCCGCTCTTAAGGTGAGTTATCGTGTCTTATGCTATATGGCCAACAAAATCCAACCTGTTATAAATGTGTATCAGCATGCATCTCCGTCTAGTCCTCGAGCAGTTGACCTCTCTGGTGTCCAACTAACCTGGAGCTCCGCATCGAACCTTGCCCATGTTTTCACTATTGAGTGGGGGTTGAGGAAGCTGGTCTTTCGTGAATGTGATCTTGATGAACTTGTATGTGTTTTCTCCCAATGAACATTTGACACGGTTTAAGAAAATTTCTGTAGTCTCTTAAACCTATCCTACATGCTCTGCTCATTCCAGGTACTCTCTCGTTCCTGTCGGTGGCTTCTAATCGACGACTTAAGCCTCCTGCATTTCGGCTTCTTGGTGCATATATGAAGAAGGTAGGACTGCAACTTGACTCCCATCTACCTATCAGCTTAATTCGCATAATTAGGCTACTAGTCTAGAGTTCCTCGACATCTCACAAAATGCACTGGACAAGAAATCTATAGATTACATCGTTGCTGCATTGCCTACAGCACCAGAACCGGGATTAGTATCTCTACGATTAGATGACTGCTATCTGCGACCAGCTGCTCTAGAGGCTCTTTGTGAGATTTTGTTCATATTTGGTCTTGTTCCGATACTCAAAGTTCGTATATGCAGGTCGTGCAGTTCGAACATCATCACTCCGTAATATCTCGTTGCGCCATAATCGTATAGCAGCTAGTGGTGGTGTTGCTATAGCGCTTATGATCAGAGATTACCCGGATATTGTTCCAGGCTTAATAACACCTTCCTCTTCTGGAACACCAAATTCATCTACCACATCTTCACCGACTTCCTCTGTATCTGGCGTTCCATATATATCTCAACAGGTCACCCCACCAACTACCTACTTCTATGCAGAATGCTGTTGCTGGTTTACCCGCTACCCGTAACATTCCAAATCAACCACCACCACGTCACCCTGCTGTCAATATGCAAACAACGTATACACCATATGTACCTCGGGCGCGTCGGGGTCCTGCACCCCCCACGACTGCCACTAACCCATTGTCTCCTAGTGGTCAACATGTTCCGTTGATCACATCGTCGTCACGAGGGGGCGTTCACAATGAGACATACACAACCAGGAACTCCGGCTGGCATCCATGATTCCACGATACGTCACGATTCTGGACCAAGCGCCGCTCTCCTAGATAAAGTTAGAGCATTGGATTCCCTTCCCAGGTTAGGTGCTCTGAGGACGCTAGACTTAAAGGGTAACGATTTACGCGTCAGTTTATCGTATATTATTACTATGAACTTCATTAAACTTCTGTTAACCAGACTGGGATTACGTACATCGCACAGGTGTTAAAACGCAACCGCACCCTCAAAGTCTTGAACTTGAGTGAAAACAAACTCGATGTTGCATGTTTAGTTTCTATTGCTGAAGCATTGGTAAGAGGACTTGGCAGATGAATCCATATCAGGTTTCTAAAGTTTTCCTCAGAAATATAACTCTAGTCTTGAGACACTCGATCTCAGCAAAAATCCCTGTTCTGGGCCTGGCTTGGAAGGAGTAGGTTTGCGTTGCTATATTTTTGTGTTTTCTGTTGACATCAGTTAAGATACAATCACTTCGCACGGCGTTCACCTTAAACACTGCTTTGAAGCGCTTATTTCTCTCATCAACATCATTATCATCTTCAGGCGCAATAGCTCTAGCGGAGTTCCTGCCAGAATCAACTTCACTACTTCATCTAGGATCTTACGATGAATGATCTAGATATAGCAGGTGTGATGGCCTTGAGTTCAGGTCTAAAAGCCAACCACACCATGCGCTGTTTAGACTTAAATATACCACCCGGTGACGAAGAATTTGCGCGGTAAGTTTTCGTTGACCACTTATAGAATGAACACTAAAATTCTTTTAGGATGTGTAGAGAAATCTTGAATTCATGTGTGCGTAACACTGAAGAAGCTGAGCGCAATGCGAAGCACATTGGGGAAGGAAATAAAGGGACAAGTGGTCGTGGTCTTGGGAAGGGAGTATGGAACATGATTGAGGAAAGCAAGCTTGCAAGGCATATCAGGCTTGGTGAAGAAAAGAAGGTGGGAAAAATAAAACTACATACCGACAACGTTCTGATGGAAGCAATACAGAATGAAAATGACCCCCTTGTTCGTGCAAGAGCATACATCCAAGCAGCGGCAGAGTCTACTTCCGATAATCGTCAGGGATCACCTAAACTCCCATTTTCTGAGTTGTCCGAAAAGATACGGGCGACTGTCGATGAACTCACAGTAGTCATACAAACGACAGAGGATCCGGAACGCTTAGAGGAATTATTACAAGTTAACGACCAATTACTAGCGCTGCTTCAACGTACACCCGAGTCGAAGAAACCTAATTTGACTCTACAACATTTAGGTCAACCGAATGCCAACGACCCAAGCGATATAAATGCAGTAACAACGAATGGTCATATACATAATATGGCTGAATCTGGGCAGCGAGAGGAGCAGCAGGATGATGTGTTCAATGAAGAATCGCCCACAACACCTAAGGTCGACAAAGGGAAAGGAAGAGCCGAGCCAGAACCAGAAGAACTTGAGAAAATCTTAAGCCCCACGTTCCTCCTTTCCGAATCATCGGATGATGATGATGATGAAAGGGAAGTTCATTTCCACGATGCTGTAGAACACGAAGGTGAAATAACTTCACCTACCGATCGGTATGCTGATGTCACAGGTGTCGCTTCTGTCACTAACCCAGAAACGGCCAGGTCGCGAAGTTGGGTAGCAGAAGAAGGGGAAGTGTTCAGGAAAGGGACGGTTCTACTAGGTCCAGAAGAAATGGAAGGGGAGTATGCGGGTGAGGAATTACGCAAAGAAGTTCGTGTTGCCCTTTTTTGTGATGAAATTCCTGATCATGAATTTATTTTAATCAGCTCCTTGAAGCTATGGTCGAGCGCCCACCTCCACGTCCCTTGACTGACGAATTCGGTATGGAAGTAATACCCGGTGCTGGTGACTTTGCGCATGAACGCGAACATCCGGCTTCTGTGTCACCAACAAGCCCCACCTTTCCAGATTCGCAAACTCGACCATATATCTCGCGATTCCCGCTCATCCTCATCGTCTATTCTTGGCATGATTTCTCCCATCTCATCACCACAAATTTCGACACCTGAGAACAAGTCAAGCCAGAGCCCAGTCATTGCTACTTCCAGCCCGATAAGCCCTACTTCCCCAGACATTTCGGCAACATCCAGAGTATATCTGTCCAAAAATCGATCGGTACCACCTGGGTGATCTTAAGTCGACGGGTAGGATGCGTTCTTGATATATTACTATTTCACCAGTACTGATGCGTTGAGCAGAGATAGAGCGGGGTAATCAAGTTTTTGGCGTTCCTTATACAGTCCTCACATTGTTTAATTTTGGCTGAGCGTAAACCTTGTTAGCTAATTTGACAACCTATCCCCTATCCAAGCGGATTATTTAAATACCAGAGAGCGATCCATATCTCTTTCACTCATTTACTCCTTGGAAGCATCACTACTCATGTTTTAGTAATATACATTTATCTGTCACAGGAAAAACCACCAATTTGACGCTGATTTATAATAATGCTTGGGCTGTTACATACTAGATTACCTGCTATCACTGCAAAAAATGCTTTCCATGCTATGTTGACCACTTACAAATCACCTGAATAATGTTTCACGTTGTGCAAGGTCCTGTGATATATATGTACCCTATAGATTTCTAAACTCAAAACCCTATGTCGCCATTTTTAAGCATTGTTGAATTTCAACCTCGCGGTTGCATTTTTGAACCTTATTCTCACTCGCACTCAACATGCCCCCGAAAGTCGCCACAGAAAATACAGATGCAGATGCTCCTAGAAGGTCTGCTAGAGTGGCAGCCCAACCTAAAGAAGAAGTCAAGGCTAAACCAGCAAGGAAAGTTTCGAATGCCAAGAAAAGAGTTGCTGAGGCAGATGCAGATGATGCTACAACGGAAACCTCAAAAAAGGTGCACCCTCATTTTTTTTGCATCTTTTCTCATATGTATCCAATCATCAACGAAAAAATGTTATTCTTGTAGGTTAAATCTACTCAAGAGGAAGGCGATCAGGACGAGTCCGAAGTTGGAACTGCAAGTGCGGCGCCTGCCCCTATCGATATTGGTGGCACTTTGCCAGCAGTAACGTTGAAAAATGAGAAGGCAGAAGACGTTGAAGTTTCCCAATTGGCTGCGGAGAAAGGGGTCATCCTTTTCCTTGTGCCAAAAGCCGATACTCGTAAGGAATCTCAACTATTGGAGTCTTCAAATGTATGAACTCATAACGGAAAATTCATTTTAACTTTTAAACAGCTGGATGCACCACCCAAGCTTGTGGATTCCGAGATATATATCCAGACTTTACATCTTTGAATTATGATGTTATATTGTCTCAGCGCAGATACCCCTACTGCGCAAAATAAATGGCAAACAAAGGTGAGAGGTTTTTTTTTGCCTTTCATCAAATACTTTCTTTTACTTGTAAAAAATGCTAAAATGCTCTTTTTTGCTTCATAGAAATCGCTTCCTTATCCACTTCTTTCCGATCCGAAAAGGATTCTCATTACTGCTCTTGGAGCTGGGGATGGAGGTAAAACGAAGCGCAGCCATTTCATTTTCGAGAAAGGGGGTATATTGGTTGATAAGAAGGTGCCTGTTAAACCTGTTGATAGGTTAGTTAATGCATTTTTCTACTTTGATCATCGTTCCTGATCGTTTATGGATACCTCCACAGTCCAAAGCTTGCCTTGGAATTTATTCAGAGCCGTACAAGTTGAATGTATCATCCATTTTGCAAATATAAATCACGAGGCGAAAGCACATGTGAACCTTGAGGAACAACTTGGGCAATCACCTCGCCAGACATATGTTCATATGTATTGGCTGTGCAGCCTAGGTGGCCTTGTGGTGAGCACGGCGTTCGGATTGTTAGTCGATGCATGAAAGGACGCCAAGGGTTCAATACCCGAGTTCTTAAAGTTAACCAGACTAGTCAGCGAAACGATTTCCCTTGCGTATTCATTAGGTAACAACACACTTTACTCCTAGGAAAGCCTCCACGCTGTCCATCCTCAAACTATCCACGGAATTCAAATTGCCGGTTTACAGGGTTGTTTGGCAAAAGCTCCTGATATAAACAAAACTTTCTGTTGATAACTTTGTCTTCTATTCCATTTTGGTGCAATCAACATTTTTAACGTTTCGATCAGTCACGAACAAGCGGCAGAAGTTTTTTTTTTTCGCAAGACATTTGGTTTTTCAAAAGTCGTAGGAGCCCCATAAGGGATGTGACTTACGATCTCACAAGTCCTCTCTAACGGAAGCTTGAAGACCAGGGCTCACCACAGGTCGGGAGACTCTGGGATGAGTTTATAGCAGAATTTTATTGTCACGCGCTTGCCTTGAGGCACCCCTTCAGGCTTAGGCTCTTCATCCGTTGTTGTGTTTCACACGTTGATCAGGGTTGTTTAAATTGATTAGAATTGTATAAAGAGCAGTGCCTTGCGGAGGTAGAAGTGGGCTTTCCTGGAAATCTCATTGTGCTCACAACAGTCAGCTTCAAGTTTGTGTAGCCTCCACCCCCCAATACCCCACTCCCACAATCATGTTCTTTTCATTACTTTTCTTACTATTCACTTTGGTCGCTCAGATTCGCAGTCAGTCAGTTATTCTGGATAGCGTTCAAGGGAACTTTACTCTTGCAGCCTTGAATTTGACCCTTCCAAATGCAAATACGACAGGAGCTCCTTTGGTGTTAGGGGCAGACGGTGCGTAATCCTGACATGTCTTCTATTTAATAAACCTGAATATTTCTTTTGGTCATAGGAGCTACGTCGGGGTTATCGTTCCATGTTACTTCGGTACGAATCAAGCCACTAATTACGCATTGTGTAGTTTATACTTATTGTCTCCTTAGACTTACGCATCATATCCATACAACGATTTTCCGGCAATCGCATTGATCAACAACACCTTACAAGCAGCCTGGACTTCCGGCGAGTGGACAACTAACGCCACCGAAGTACAAAGCGGAGGAAAGCTCGGATGGGTGACAACAATTATGTATGCCGCACCAGCACCAAAAATCTATACGCTGGTCAGGGTGCCAGCGTATAAATACCTGGTCTTAGCTGCGCATGGAGTGTTCAATTCATGGTCTCTATGTCCATCTTCTGGTTTTCGAGGTCAGACAAGCGTTGTCTTCAACGTGACTGCCGCCAATCCTCCACCGCAAGGTTGCTACCCAGTCGTTATACAAGCCATTCCCAATGATCCCCAAAATGTGGAACTATCAGAGGATCTAGCGGAAATAGCTGCTTTATGTGATGATAATTGATTTTTTTCTACTTGGACTCTTACGGACTAATAAATTGTATTCATTATTCCAAGGACTTGATAATATTGACGTAAATAGGTGAAGGACATTATTGAAATATAACGAAACTGATCTATACATATTATACAGTCACGTACTTAGCATATTTTTTAGTTACTCGCAATGGACAGCATTTCATGAGTTATATACGAGCTTGGACATTAATCGATATCCATACAAGACACTCAGAGGTGCAGCATCCGGCTCCTCCGGCCCGACCACACCAGAAAAACGGACCGTTGTAAGTTGCGAGGATGACTTTAAAAATCCGGAACCTACATACTCGAGTCACACTCTCCAACAGCTTAAGACGCTAGGGAATGAGATCAACAAGCACACATGGCTACTTTTGCAAAGCTTACGTTCAATGCATCTATATACTCTGCATCTCGTCCAACATATCCTCAAATTCTGTTCGAACACATCTTTAACTATCATAAGCGCTCACCAGATGCTTCGTGGGATACAGCAATAGATGTTGGGTGTGGTACAGGTATGGATCTTATTAACATATGTTCTACCAAGATTTATCGAACTAGTACTGACCTGGAGTATTTATATTACTAGGACAAGCCACTATGAGCTTATTGCCTTTTCATCAAATTATTGGAGTTGACCCATCACTTCCTATGGTACAGCAAGCCCGTGCATATGTCGATTCAACCCTGTCACGAACAGACTCAAGTAAATTCACTTTTATGCAAGGCTCTGCAGAAACGCTGGATAAAACACTTGACGCCGGAATTGCCGACATGCTAGTTGTAGGTATGTTTTACACTAATTTCTCTTCCCTATCCTGTTCATTTTAATTGTGAAAAAAATCCGGTTAACATGGCGATTAACTCTGCTAAAGCACAGGCTGCGCATTGGTTTGATTGGACTAAAGTCTGGCCACAAGTGTCTAAAGTGCTAAAGCCAAACGGAACAGCTGCATTTTGGGTATACTATTTAATTTGTATGTTTGAATATCAGCCTTACCTCAAATCATCCAGGTGTACTCAGAATTCAGGCTTCCAAAACACCCAAAGCTTACACCACTCATAACTTCCTTCCTACAAGGAACAGATCCAAAAACTAGCTTGGGCCCCCACTTTCAGAGACCCGGAAGGACTATACTTGAACGCCACCTTGTTGATGTACCCAACCCAGAGTCTATATTGGGGGGAACTCTGCTGACCGATATGGAAAGGGTGTATTTCACCGGTTTGTATTCCCGTTTGTAAATTCAATATGACAGCAACTCACATGTAATCCCACACCTGTAGGTGACTACCATCCTGACCTTCCAACAGCATCTACTCTCCCTGCGATAATGAATAAGCGTATGCGATGGCGTGACCTGTTAGGATACCTTCGCTCAGCCAGCGCTTTGCACACATATCACGAGAAATATCCTGAAGACCGTGAACGAGACGATGATCCTCGATTTCCTGAAGATAGACTTGTTAAAGATGACCACTCACATAGTGAAATAGATGTTACGGGAGGAGATATCTCGATTCGTTTCTGGAAAGACCTTCGTGTTGGCGCGAAGCTCGATGATGTTAGTGTAGGCGTGGATGATCTGCTTGAAGTTGAATGGCCACTTGCATTGCTCTTGGTTCGTAAATCTGCGTCAAGGGCATCATTAGCTTAGCGTCTGTTCAAGCCTCATGTACATGTCGTATGTAAAATAAAATATTCACATGCACAATTACTTTACAACGTGTGTTGAGTTCAATCTAACGCCATGCCACTGCGATGATACCTGCTGTATATGCGTACAGGTATGCTAACTCACACAACTCAAAATCCTACTTGAATCTATTCATCCTTGTCCTACTAAGTATATGTGGGGCTAAATATTAATCTACTCGGCTGCAAGCTCGAGTTTGATTTTTGCAATAGCTGCTGCGGGGTTAAGGCCTTTGGGACAAGTGCGGGAACCTGTAACATAAGGTTAGTAAAAGTTTGTGGTTAGATCAGGGATATATGCGGAGATAATTCTGAAATGGGGAATGTGAAATACTTACAGTTGAAGATAGTATGGCATCTGTACATACTCATTTCATTTTGTAGACGGTCTTTGCGTTCAGCACCATGTGAGTCCTAAGAGGGAGGAAAGAACAAAAATTATCACTAAAAAGTAACTGGAATAATTCATGGAAGTGGGGCTTACTCGAGAGTCGGCAATCCATCTGTACGCTTGCATAAGCGTTGCGGGTCCAAGATATTCATCCTGGTTCCACCAGTAGGATGGGCAAGACGTTGAGCAACATGCACACAGGATACATTCGTACAGTCCATCCAGCTTCTTACGGTCCTCGGGAGATTGAAGGAACTCCCCTGTTATATACCATTAGAATGCTCTACATTGATCATCGTAAAAAGAATCCAAAAAACCTTGAGCTGGAGGGTTGTCATTCTGAAGCCATGGCTGAATCGATTTATATTGCTTATAGAAAAGTGTCATATCCGGGACAAGGTCCTTAACGATATACACTGCATATACATATGAGTATTGGTCATATTTCATGGGTGGTGAATTACGAACTGTGAGGTAGAGGATAAATCTTTGCGTCCTTAGAGTCACGGTCAATGCGACAGAGACATGCAAGAGTGTTTTGGCCATTGATATTCATGGCGCAAGAGCCGCAGATGCCCTCACGACATGAACGACGGAAAGTGAGAGTAGGGTCAAGCTCATTTTTTATCTTGATGAGGGCATCAAGCATCTAAAAGTAGGGTTAGATACAATAAAATGTGAGATTCCCAGAAAACAATCACAGACCATGGGACCAGTTTGGTTCAGATCAATGTTGTACGACTGCAGATGTGGCTTCTTTTCCGGCTCGTCTGGGTTCTTTGCAATTGAGTAGATAGTCAGCATACTTCATAGTTCCCACTTCAAATAATAGCCCACCCAACGATAAATCTTGAATTCCTTCATGAGGACTGGCTTTTCGTTGGGCACCGCTTGCCATCTACGCGCAGAAGAAGCAAATGCGCGTGCATTTGTAGGGGTAGATGATAATGCGCGAGTCGAGCGTGTCAAGAGGGCCTGCATTGTGGGTAGTTGTTAGTCGTCGTCGTCGACTGTAACAGCTGCAAATGCAGTGAAAAGGAGGGCTAAAGAGTGTCTGAGCTTTGGATGATGTCGGAGGAGGCGACCTCAGGTTGTCGCGTGATTTCGGAACATTGGCATCGGCACCCGGTAGAGACAACCAATCACATGTGTCACATTACATTCACAACTGGTCTTATAGTAATACATTTCACAGTTCATCAATTTACGATAATCAGAATATATGTACTGTATGGCATTCACAATGTGAACTTGATTTGGAGTGAGTATGCCATAATGACAAACCTTTTTTGGTCTGCATTGCCATGGTTTGTCATTCGTATGTTTTAGTTTAGATTTGTTCGATGATATCATTAAATCTTGTAAAGGCAAGCCTCACTTCGTCTTACCAACCGGAACAGCGCCAACAGATAATACATAGCTATAGCAATTATCATAGGACCAAATTTTCTGGAGTATAACATCAAAAATGCGGGTTGGGGCTCCCAGTGAGCGTGCATAACACGAACCTCCTTTGGTCTGCACCGCCGTGGTTAGTCATTCGTAACTTACGTTTAGATTTATCGACCCCCGTAAAGACAAGACTGATGATTAATTGATACCAACCAGATGTGGATGTTACATAATGCATGATCCTGGAGTTCAGTTATATATCAGTCCCATTGGAACTCTAGAACTGCTTTACTACTCTTCATCTTAACCAGTTCGTTTTTGAAGACCATTGGATAACACTCCCTCCGCAGACATAAACAATGTCAGAATCATTTCGGAAGGCCAAACAGCTTGCTCATCAACAAGGCATTGACGCATCGAAACTGCCAAATATTGTCAACATGTCAGCAGAATCCATTACTGAAAACGTCCACGCAATTAACTCGAATTGTATGTTTTTGCTTTCGAGGAGCGTGTCATTAAACATGTAACCAATTCTATTAGGTCCTGATGATAGGATGAAGTTCATCTTCAAAAGTCTTGTATGCGACCTTGATACGATACATCGCATTATCTGATACTGTCTAACAATAGATAAATCACCTGCATGACTTTATACGGGAAACTTCGATTACTCCAGACGAATGGATGTATGGTGTCTTTCACATACACTTGTTTTAAATCCATTTACAGTTAGATGTTAGGGTTGCAATCAAGTTCTTGACTGAAACTGGAAAAATAAGTACCGATACCCGGCAAGGTCGCTATTTTCTCCCACTCTTCATGATCGTCTCCTCATCACATCCATAGAATTCGTCCTCTTTTCTGATATTTTCGGTGTTTCTGCCTTGATCGATTCAATCAATGACGCTAAGCCGCCCCAAGCAACTGAATCAACCCCTCTCGGCCCATTCTTCACAGAAGATGCACATGATGGTAACGTATCTTATCACCCACGTGGATAGAAATTATTTACTTTCTATGTTCAGTTTCAAATGGAGGCTCTATTGCATCTGAGGGTAAAGGGGATTACTTGTTCGTTGAAGGCCATGTTCTAGACACCAAAGGGAACCCTATCCCAAACGCGGTTATCGACGTTTGGGAAGCAGATGGGCACGGGTTTTATGATACACAAGTGGGTTTACTTTTCAGTCCGCTAGTAAAATTATCGTCCCAACAATACCATAAAAGTATTCAGAACGCGTCGAACCTGATTGTAGAGGTCGCCTACGCTCAGGAGAAGACGGAAGATATACATATCGCGCGGTTGTGTCAGTGCTTTTTTATAATCGTGGTTACCGAGCACTGAGCCTTATCCAGTCCTGGTGCATATCCTATCGCGAGTGACGGTCCTGTTGGGAATCTGTTGGTTAAATTGGGAAGGCATTCATTCCGCCCCGCGCATCTGCATATCCGCGTCGAAGTAAGTATCATGCTGGTCACGTCCCAAAACAATCTCAATATATACTAGGCTCCTGGATTCGAAACTCTCATAACAGCACTATTTTGGAAGGGTGATCCTTATTTGACAAGTGACGCTGTCTTTGGAGTGCGCACTTCTCTGATTGTGGTAGGTCATTTCAATGAATAATGATAAATAAAATTTCTCGATATTTACGATACTCAGGAAACGGAAACGGTTTCTGATACTAAGCTCACTATAGCTCGCGGCTTCGAAAGGGAGACATCACATGAATACTTGAAACAAGACTTTGTTTTAGCGACTCCAGAAGAATTCCGTGTTGTCAAAGAGGCTAAACTGGCGGAGAAAAAGCTTGAATCGTTGCAACTTTAACAACTCTATTCAGGGGAAGGGGGGTGTATAGGTGATTTGTATCGTTTTTACTGCCAGTGAAAGCTAAGATTTGGATAACAACCACGTAACTTTGGGGAGTACCCCCTATCCGATTGGAACCTAATTACTTAGTTTTGTTCTTGTGGACACCCAAGAAACTTATGATTTTGGTACAGGATTGGCTCCTCGACTTAAAAACAACCATCACATTGAATCTGGACAGCTCTACATCAATAACTTTATAAAAACTAGAAGCTGCTTTTAAACGATAACATGTCACTACTACTGGTTTGCTGTTCAATTCGCAAGATCCTAAAGGTTAACATTTATAGGGTTGCATCCGAGGGCAATCACGCCATCTGTAAGTAAATTTTATTAGCGACGACTTGTCCACTGAATAATTGGGGAGCGACTTACTGAAAGTATTGTGTTCACAACAGGTGGGTTGCGAAGAGCTGATAATATAGTCAGTGAAATGTTACGAACAGTTCTTGGGAAAACATACCAGCTGTTTCCACCGATTCCAATGGCACTGATGGGGTTGCATGTCAGGCCAATTTGGCCGGTGATGGGACCGAGTGCGAGGCCTGCGAGACCTCCGATAGTCTTTTGCAAGCCTGAGGAAGCGCTCTGGACACTGTTGCAGCAGTAGGCACTACCAGAGTTGCAACTGCCAGTGATATCCCTCTCGGCGATGGGAGAGGCTGAAGCCATGATGGCAAATGTGGTAGCTAAAAAGATGGTGGCTTTGGAGAACATTTTGCCAATTGAGACTCGAGCGCGGTGTGGAATAATGGGTTGTTTTTGCGTGAGTTCCAGTAGCTAGTATCGCCCGTCTTTTATACCTTTCGTACTCAGATCACAAACTTGCTGAAGAAAAAGAGATGTCCAAGTATTCGGACGTGTCCGACCATGAAAGCTGAAAAATTTAAGAGCTTGTAACTTAACATATCCATATAAGTAATAGCTTTAGAACTTTCAAGGTGATTTTAAGGTATTATCATGCATGATAAACTTCAATACACACCAATGTCGAAGTACTAACTCCTTAATGACAACTGTATTACCTTTTTGGTAATATTTTTGTCAGGGAAGCTGTTGCCAAACAAACATTAGCAACAAATCGCCACCATCACCTGAAAGGCGTGGCAATTGTAATGATGGAAGAAGCCAGATTTTGATATGGGATGGTAAGATTTCTTGTTCATGCACTGGCTTCTCCCGACTATGGAACACCGGTTAGATGCAGCGTATGGACGACTATGATAATTCTATTACACACGAGAATAAACGGAATGATGGGCGACAATCCCATCCCTGCTGGGAAGCCGACAAAAACGCAACAGATTGTTCCTAAGCAGTGATAGCAAATCCCATGCTACTGCCATATCTGGAGGGGTAAGTGATTCGATCCAATACAAAACCGCTCACAGGTCCCTTATCCAACCCACCCCCACTTTATTCTCTACTTGCCAGAAAACATGAATGACGGATTCAGCCCGAAAAGCACAAGGACTTGCACGTCAGCAGTGGGATTGCCTTATCCAAACTTCTCAAGTTTGCCGACGTGTCAGCACATTGTATTACTGAGCATGTTCTTGCGATTAACTCAAATTGTACGCATATATATACATCCCCTTATATAGAACGGTTACTCACCAATGATCAAAAATAGGTCCTGATGAGAGGCTCAAAGTTACTGTCAAAAGTCTTGCGAGCTGCGCCGCATAGTACAAAGATTTCGTGCCTTTTCGAATGTACAATCGAAGATTACTCATCTGCACGACTTTGTTCGGGAAACCTCAGTCACGAATGATGAATGGATGTATGGATTGAAATTCACTTAGACGCCGGTATTTGTTTGCTGAATGTAGTTATTGACTTATAGGGCGGCAATCCAGTTCCTGACGGAAGCTGGAAAACATTCAACTGATACAAAATTAGGTCTCTCCTCATTCATTTGTCATAGTTATCCGAGTATTCATTCTATAACCTTTAGAATTTCTATTCTTCTCCTAATGCTTGATGTTTCTTCCTTAATCAATTCCATTAACAACTCAAACCTCCCCAGGCAACAGTAACAAGTGCCTTGTCACCGTTTTTTTTTTTACGGAAGATGTCCTTGAAGGTATAGATCCTTTTTTTTTGTTGGCTGGTAGTATTCCAAATAATACCTTGTAACAGTCGCAAATGGAGATTCCATAGCATCAGAAGGGAAAGAGAGTACATGTATGTTGAGGGTCGAATTCTCGTAACGAAAGGGAATCCTATTCCAAACGTTATCATTGATACTTGGGAATCGGATGGGGACGGGCTTATGATGTACAGGTAAAATCTGACCCTTATTTCCATTATTAGTGCCTAACCAAGTCGCAGTATTCTGGATTTGTTAAACCTGATTGCAGAAGTCGTCTGTGGTCTAGAGAAGATATCACATACGCATTTCGGGCAGTAATGTGAGTGCTTGAGATTTTAGATAATAATATATATTTACTCTCTTTCAGTCTAGCTTCATACCTGTGACCCTTGAGGGGCGGTTTGCTGAATAAGCTCGGCCGAGATATCATTCGCCCCACACATCTACATCTCCGTATCGAAGTGTGTTTTAAATCTACAAAGTGTTCGAGAGGAAATGATCTGATTTGTTTCCCTAGACACCTGGATATGAATCTCTCGTAACTGCACTTTACTGGAAGAATGACCCATCTTTAGAGCTCATACATCCCTCCTGATCGTAAGTCCTCCATAAACATTGGGAGTGCAGTGCAGTATTTGTTTATACATTAACACTCTGTAGGAAACGAAGATTGTTATTGATTCTGCTGTCACCAAAGCTCGTGGCTTCAAAGCATCGATCTCTCATGACTATTTAAGCAAGACTTCAGTTTTAGCGACTTTGGAAGAGTGTCATTTAGCCAAAGCGAACAGGAAAGGGACGTTATTATAAGGTCTGAAAACTTCTGACGTGTATGAATTCTAAGTGTATTATCATATGGCAACTGTTTTTTTGGATTGTACGGCATTCCCAATGTCAAACTTTTTTGCTAGGTATGTCTGGGGCGCTGAAAAATAATTGATAGTTATTGTCTTTGGAATCACTGCAGAAACCAAAAACGTGATAGCCAGGTATGCTGAACGATAACAAGTTCCTATTTTCAAATCGTATTATGTACGATGCGAGATCTAGTGACTAGACAATTCATCGGGTGTTTTATACTGTGGCATATGTTTCTATCATGTGGCCAACTCATGATGCATTTATCATAGCTCACAAACAACGAAAAAAGCGGAAATCCGGCCCTGGTGTGTCACCATGGATTCAATTCAATTCAATCAAGACATACAAGAACCCTCCCAGGCCACCCCGCCTATCGAGCCTCCCATCATCCCCTAACTCTATCATTCATAAAGCATCATAATGACGGATTCAGCCCGAAAAGCACAAGAACTTGCACGTCAGCATGGGATTGACTTGTCGAAACTACCAAAGATTGCAGATATGTCTGCAGAATCTATCACTGCGAATGTTCATGCAATCAACTCCAATTGTACGCACTGATTTAATATGATATACTTATACCATTTGAACTTGTGTATAGGTCCAGACGAGAGATTGAAGTTTATCATGAAAAGTCCTTGTGCGTTATCCATTACTCCTGCAAATCTTGCACCCATACAAAATCTCCAACCCCAGACAACTCATCTTCATGACTTTGTGCGGGAAACCTCCATTACAAACGATGAGTGGATGTGGGATTTGAATTCCACTTATATTCTCAGATTCTGCGCTAATCACCCCCTTTGATCCTCAGGGTAGCAATAAAATTCCTGACCGAAGCTGGAAAAAGGTCCACTGAGATCATCCATGGTTTTTTCTATTTCTCATCTGCTATGGACGTCAGAGTATTTACTAGTTTCTTCAGATCTTTCAATCCTCTCTTACTGCTTTGGTGTTCTTCCTCTGATCGATTCAATTCACGACATAAAACCTCCCGAGGCAACAACAGCGAGTGCCCTAGGGCCAGCCTTTTTAGAAAATGCACATGAAGGTATAAACGCTCCTGTGATGCATGACAAGGTTATTGATTTGCGATGGTTAGTTGCGAACGGAGACTCTATTGCATCTGAAGGTAATGGAGAATACTTGTATGTTGAGGGTAGGATTCTCGACACGAAAGGGAACCCTATTCCAAATGCTGTTATAAACACTTGGGAAACAGATGGTGATGGACTTTATGATATACAGGTGATAGCATTCTTCCTTTTGCCCGCTATGTCTAATTGGAAGCACAGCATCCGGACCTCTTGAACCTAATTATAGAGGTCGTTTGCTCTCCAGAGAAGATGGAACATATGCTTTCCGAGCTATAGTGTAAGTATGCTAAGTTGTGATGAGGCCGCGCACTGACCAACCTTTGTCGCATGCTAGCCCTGTCCCATATCCTGTGATAGTTTGATGGTCCAGCAGGAGATCTGCTTGGTTAAGCTTGGTCGCCATTTTGTTCGACCTGCACACTTACACTTCCGCATCGACGTATGTAGTATGAATACCCACTCAGTTTTCTGTGAATGATTTGACCCGACCTACTAGGCTCCTGGATATAATACTCTTGTAACTGCACTGTTTTGGAAAGGTGATCCTTATCTGTCGAGTGATCCCGTTTTTGGGGTGCGGAATTCCCTGATCATTGTGAGTGTATACTTCAAAAATTTTCATGTCTGATGTTGTTTATTTTATTGTTTTGTAGGAGACAGAAACAGTGTCTGATCCTGCTAAGACCAAGGCCCGCGGCTTCGCGAAAGAAACATCTCACCAATATTTGAAGCGAGATTTTGTCTTGGCAACTCCAGAAGAGTGTCGTTTGGCAAAAGAAGCTAAAGCAAAAGGGATCGCAGCAGAGGCGCAGAATTGAATAAACATTTGAACTAACCTGTAACAATTCGAGTGTATTTGCATCATGTAGGCTTTACGGATTGTACGAACTACGGAATGACCAATTGGTCAAGACAGAAAAATAAATTGACTGTATCTGATCAGATTAGAAAGATGGATATTATCTGGAGTGTCCACAGAACTGAGCGTTTAATATCAGAGGTAACAATAAACATACCGCGGCCCTGCGGCTGATCTATATCGTAGACGGTCGGATGGAAAGTGTGGGGATTCTCTGACAAAGGGCTAAAGATGTATTCAATGAAGATGAAGCTGAATAATCGGAGGATATCCACACTCTCATTATCAGCCACATCTTACCTGGTGTAGTAGGTAATTATATACCCCATTCGCTGGTATTCAGTTTATATTCATGTATATATTCATGTCCTGCGAACCCGTGCCAAAACCCATTCTTCGCGCTACCTTCATTCTCGGCTATCGGATGCTAGAGCCTAAGAATTATACCGCTTAAGCACAGAGCACAAAAGGATATGTAGTATTAGGGATGGAATGTGATGTAAAGAAGTTTTGAGAAGTAAAGAAGTTTTGAGAAGACGCACTGACAAATTCCTCGAATGCTTCCCTGAAGATCTCGTGCCCATGATGGCCACGCATATAACCCGTTATCTCCCAGATGGCACATTCATTCGTGAACTACCATTATCCCCTAACCCATAACATTACAACATTGTCCACCGATTAGAACCATGACAGACTCGATTCGGAAAGCACAAGAGCTTGCTCATCAACATGGCATTGACTTGTCAAAGTTGCCAAAGATTGTTGACATGTCAGCGGAGTCTATCACCGCAAATGTCCACGCAATCAATTCAACTTGTGCGTTTGTCTTCATGTTTTGTTGTTATAACACCTCTTTATGACATTCTTTTGGATGTTTAGGTCCGGATGAAAGGACGAAATTCATTTTCGATAGCCTTGTATGTTATATGTCACCACGAAAAAAATCAACTGTACCAAATATACGTGTTTGCAGATTACCCACCTCCATGACTTTGTACGGGAAACTTCGATAACTACGGACGAAGTGGATGTACGCAATTGGTTCCAGAGTCTTGCATGGTATCTGATCATCTCATTATCTTCAGGAACGCAATCAAATTCCTAACACAAACTGGGAAAATGTGCAGTGATATTCGTCAAGGTACTTAATTTCTCATTTACCTATGTGCGCCCAGAATGTCTAAACACTGTCGTTCTAGAGTTCATTCTCTTATCGGATTGTCTGGGCGTTTCTACTTTGGTTGATTCGATTAACAATGCGAAACCTCCTCAGGCAACCGAATCTACTGTCTTAGGCCCATTTTTTACGGAAGACGCTCATGATGGTGCTCGAGTTGTTATATTGGTTGAGGTTAGTGAGCTAATGCAGCATGACTAGTTGCCAACGGGGATTCCATTGCATCAGAGGGTAAAGGGGACTATTTATTTGTCGAAGGTCGTATTCTTGACACCAAAGGGAACCCTATCCCAAATGCTATTATCGACACTTGGGAAACCGACGGACACGGGCTCTATGATACTCAAGTGCGCGTTTTCCTAGTGTTGCATTGCTTCTGTGGCTAATAAGATACGTAGTACGAAGGACGCACTGAGCCTGATTGTAGAGGTCGCCTTCATTCTGCAGAAGATGGCTCATATTCTTACCGTGCTGTTGTGTGAGTGGTTGCTTTAGATTAGAGAGGAGCTATGCACCAACTATTACTCCTTGGTGCAGACCAGTTCCATACCCCATCCCTAGCGATGGACCGGTCGGTGTTATGGTGGCCAACTTAGGACGACATGTAATCCGGCCTGCACACTTGCACATACGCTGTTGAGGTGCGTATATATAAGATATTCAATTGAAATTGGGCCAATCTTTAGATGATAGGCTCCTGGATATGAAACTCTTGTGACTGCCCTTTATTGGAAGCATGACCCTTACATATCCAGCGATGCTGTATTTGGAGTACGCACATCCTTGATCATTGTGAGTGTTGCAATAATCAATTAGTCATAACATATTTTGATTTAACTTTCTTATTAAGGACACGGAAAAAGGTTTCGGATCCTGCACTTAATAAGGCTCGCGGCTTTCAAAAACGGCGCTTCTCACGAGTATTTGAAGAAAGATTTTATTTTGGCTACTCCAGAAGAATGCAAAGCAGCCAGGGCGTCTAGAGTGACAAAGGCCTGATATAAAATGCCGATAAATTGTTAGTATGTATATTTCCAAGTGTACTTATTTTGTGTGTGTAAGACTTTCAGAATGTACTCCAAGTTGCGAATAAAAGCTTTTTTGCTAGGATGTCAGTCTAGGAGAGTATATCTTAAATTAAGCAATCGAGAAGACGCCATCAATCAATTAAAAGTCATAACCAAATAATGTGTATAATCTAATAGGTGGTATATATTAACCGTATAAATTAGGCGTTGATGGGGCTGCAACCAAGAGCAAATAGGCCATCTGTAAGTAAATACCGTTAGTATTGCTGCCGGAATCTATTGGAAACTGGTGATAAGATGACGCACTGAAGTTGTTGCTTTGGCAGCAAGTGGGTTGGGAAGAAGCTGATAAAAATATGTCAGTTTCGCATGTACAGTACGACAAGAATCTCAAATCATACTAACCAGCTGTTAACACTAACTCCACCCAAGCTGTTAATAGAGCTGCAGGTGAGGCCGACTTGACCAGTGATGGGTCCGACAGCGGCACCAGCAATGCCCGCAAGAACGCTTTGCAATCCAGCATCTGCATCCTGGACGCTATCACAGCAGTACATGTCTCCGGTGTTGCAGCTACCAATGATGTCCTTTTCAGCAATAGGGGAGGCAGCAACCATGATAGCGAAGTTGGCGAAAACGATGGCGATTTTGGAGAACATCTTTGGTATTGATGAGAGAGGATTAATGGGCCAATTAAAATTTTGAATGTAAGGTGAAACGAGGGGTTTTTTGATGAGCTTGTAGTCGAATATGCCCCCCTTTAATACCTTCCAGTCCTAAAATTGTAAACGCTGAAGAAAACAAACACAATTGCTACAATAAGTTGTCATCGCGCGTTATCTCATCACTCAAAATCAAAAACATCAAATTGTAATTAACGTATCTGTAGATATTTGATATTTTCATGATATTTATCATGCATAAGACATAGATGCATAGTCTCCAACTTCATTGTTGGTGATTGCATGAAGGATATTTCCATAACGACAATTATATTACCTTTTCTGGTAGTTTGTTCTGTAAAGCCTCTGCCAAACAAACGTGGCAATCCGTTGAAAATTGTCTGCACACTGTTGCAACACGCCAAAAATACAACCAATGGATGCGGAACCTAGGAATATGTAAGTCTTGGTATTGCACTAAACCATAGTTGTCGAGTCATATCCATGATTTCAGAACCAACTCTAGGAAGTTAATTTATAGTGATCTGCATGCAGGATACCACCCCAATTGCGTCACGGTTTCTCGATTCCTTTTTTTCTGAAAGTTCACGCTGAAGATTAGAAACATCGATAAAACGCAAATTCAATTCAAAATGAGCAGTGAAAAATATGTGGTATCAGGTAACTAATCATGTTGTTACTACTGGAATTGTCTGGGAATTATTAAAGATTTTAGAGGTTGACGTTAACGGGGTTGCAACCAAGGGCAATTACGCCATCTGTAAGAAAAAAGTGGGTTAGCAATGTATCTTTATTACATATATCATGAACATACTGAAAGTGTTGTGTTCACAACAGACGGGCTGGGAAGAACTGTTGAAATATATTTCAGTTCAACTTCTACATCAATCCTTCCAAAAACAGTCACTAACCAACTGTTGCCACCAATTCCACCAAGGGCCTGGATAGGATTACAGGTCAAGCCGATCTTGCCAGTAATTTGCCCAAGCTGAAGGCCAGCAAGACCTCCAATGGCCTGTTGAAGCCCGGAAGATGCAGCTTGAACGTCGTTGCAGCAGTATATACCGCCTGTATTGCAGCTGTCCGAGATACCCCCCTTGCCCTTTCCAACGGGAGAGGCTGAGGCCATAACGGCGAAGGTGGTTGCGATAACAAAGATGATTTGGGAGAACATATTTTTAAAAGAGGGTGAGTTGGTCTATTTGGTGAAGACTGTTTGAGAGAGTTGTTTGAAAGCTGAACGACGAAATGTGTTCGAATGATGTTCTGTCTGTTCGACATACTCACATTATATACCTCTCAGACATATACACCAATTTTCTTTTTTGGCGAAGACAAGAGATCCAACTCCACGTCGTTTTTTTTTGTTTAGACCAAAGCAGGTCGTAGAAGCGTGAAAAAAAGTTATTAGTCGTAGCTCACCCTGACTTGCAAGAGTGGGTGGCAAAGCTCTAAAGAAATTCCACATCTCATTTTGGGTTTTTTTCATGCATAAAACATAATGGCCGTCTAAATGTCAAGTCCCCGTATAAGAAAAGCTGCTTCCGTCAATTTTTTTCCATTGTAGAAGTTCTCAAAATTAGAAGCTGTGTACCGTCCGGAGGATCTATTTGATTTGCATACGATCACATACTGCCAAATTAGTATGCGCATCGCTCTAACAATTCATCATCAAATACAAAGATCCAACCAAGAGATCTATTATTCATCCAATAAAGATGCTTAGCGCTAATCCTTGATTAATTATAACTTGAATGTTGAACTTTAGAACATTCATCGAATAATAGCTCGACTGCAAAGATTATTGTTGATTTGTCCGCTTTGATGGCATAATGAACGAATGATGAATGATGACATCATGAATTTGCACATATTGTGCAAAGGCCTCCGAATAACGAGGTCCGCAACAAAACTTGTCTTGAAGCACCAGGCAAAGTACTGCTATCTACATCTTGGGGCCAAATGAACAGGGACGAGGATTTGTGTTCTCCGCTCTACACAGTACGCGCCGAGTACATACATGTACGCTTGGACAAATATGTTCCGTCCATGAAGCTTAAGGAAGCTTGAAGCTTGGTCCTTGTCAGGTAATGAGACTTGTAGTATCATCGGACCATCTCCACCAAACGAGAACAAACATTAATATCTCTGTAGTTCGGATCGGAAAACGCTCCCCCTTCTTTCTTTCGAACCCTATCCAGGCTACTTATACCTTCAGCTTTCGTTACGCCCAGATTCCAACTTTTACAGGTTTCTATACATACCAACAGGATGCCCTTTCTTTCTAAACGTTCTTATTCCAAGACATGGACTGTCTGCCTATTCGCGCTATTACTTGCCTGGGCTTGGTCAATCACTATCATAGGAGTTGGTGAGTGCATTTCAACGTTCGCTTATTTTTCGAACGTTAAAGCCCTTACCTTTATTTTAAGGCATAAATGCTCTCATTCGCTTTCACAACGATGAGGACACAATACGAAGCGCAGTACCACCACCTACAGTTGTGGCCATTAACATAAGCGGTTAGTCATTTCCCACTCCAACTTTTCTCCAACCTTCTTAGTCAATATTGTATAGATGTCCGACGTACTGGTGCCGCGACTGTTGCAGGAGCCGCATATACGTTTATCCTTACCACAATCCTAGTTGTTCTGCTCCTCGCCCGTCCAGGGAAAGTTACACACTCTTTGCCATTACAAGCTTTCTTAGTTTCGCTAGGCGCTCTATGGATGATTGGTTCTCAGATACCTTATACCCTGTTTTTCGCAACGCGTAGCGCTCAGGTTGCCGCATTTAATGGCGGCGTTCAATTACCGCCGAGCGTTGTAAGCGTTGTTGGCAATGCGCTCGGCTTCACGCCTGTGTACAAGCATATATGGTATTGTACGTAAAATCCTATTGAAACTCATCTTGTAATGACTCATTGGGTATCGCGCATCAAAAGTGCGCCTATTTGCAATCATCCCATGGATCGGTATCCTATTCACAATTCTTGCCGCTACTGTATTTGCATTCGCTGCATTTAGGCGCAAGCGCTCTCGAGCAAGGTTGGGCACTGGAATAGGATCTGCGGGCACTGGGGGCCTTGCTGCTGGTGGGGAACCTCTAGGTGACGGGAGCATCGATGGTGGTGAGAGTCGGCGTGGTCTAGCGGCTAATCATGAAAGGGGGCAGAGCGCAAGTATAAGTGACAAAGAAGATACCACCGCTCACCGAGGAATCCGTGACAGTGGGGTGAGCCGTCCTTCGAACGGCGAGAAGATGGAAACTGTATGATTCTAGTGTATTCTGTGCAATTCCCTTATTCTTTTTCCTTTGAAGGAGCACCTTCCTACTTGCCACTTCTCTCAGTCAAAATAACGAAGAGTTCTTTCTTCATTGTTTGCCATTTTTGTATATATTATTCCGTTCTCTCTCGCGCTGCTTGGGTTTATGCTCCCAAGCTCTGATATGCCTGTTTACTTGAATACGTACTAGTGTACTCCTTGTCTTCCTTTTTGTAGCGATGTATTTTGGTAATGACTTTTTACGATAACTCATGTTCTTGCACGAGGAATCCAACTGTAGATTTTTAATAACGGACTTATAAATTATGCGTTCTTGTGAATTTTAATCCTGCCCTTGATATCAATCGGAGATAAGTTGAGACTCCGTGTGGATTTATTATGTCATGAGTACCTTCTAAGTTTCAACCGTATTAGTACATCTCAGGTGAACCACTATTAGTACTTATACGATGTTTTTATGTGTTATTTGAAGCATTTTATAGCATGTGGTCAAAAGCTGTGAAACACTGACAAGAGACACCCAAGATCAGGGGGTTCTCGATGTCAATGGAGCGTAAAAAATTCCGCAATCGGGAAGAAATGGGAGCATATTGAATACCCAAGATTTGATGCATTGATGCTTGAAGCTTTGATGTTTAAAGAAAGTAAAAGTTTGAAAACAGAGCAAAAAGTCTGAGATAGATGGGGATTTCTTGTGTATGATAGCCATGCAAAATTTTCAGTATTTCGAACGAATGTTCGACTACATCTTCCCCGTCGACTTTACTTGGCTTTGGTTCCGTAGCCACCAATTCAAAGAAGAATATGGAGGATGGTAGATGTGTATCACCAAATCTGAGAAGAGGGCATCATGTGTGTTGACGGGAGTCTCATTAGTGGCGTTCGCGCCTCGGGCTGAACCAGACCGTCTATGATTCATGATCCGGAAACAACCTATAAGGCCTAGTGGCGGTGGCGGTAGAAAGATCATTTGGAGTTGTTAACAAGTTCAAGATTGTATGCCTCCATTAAGATCCGAATTGGTAGTGGTAGTAGTAGCGATAATAATTATCAGCTGCAGCGCGTACATATATAGCGTATTTGCTATAGCTCTGCACGGGAATACTTCCTATACCAGGGTAGATGAGCATGTCTCGAAGGTTTACTGCTACACCCTATAACGAGAATATACTGATTCACCACCTAATAAAATAAAACCTGACAGGTATGATTATCATTTTACCTGCAGTAGACATGGCAGCGACAATTTTAGGTACAAAGAGCATATGCATGCAACTCTATTTTTGAAAGTTCTTTTTCGGATTTTGACTATTTCCGTGACAGCGGAAGATATCGTTTTGAAAAAGAAAGTGCGGGGATTGCCATATGTACGTAGAAAGTGGAAAATTCGAGTGGCTCTTGTATTACTTCTTTCGTTCGAGAATGGTGGAGTAGTTGGGAGGTGGAGCTAATTAGCTGAAATTCAATGAGGTCACATACCAAGTAATTTTCGGTCCGACACGTCTGGGTAGACCCAGAGTAATGATGGAGGGAACGAATGGTCTGTGGGATCGACTCAGTTGGCGGCGGTGTGATATAGGATAAAAACCGCACGTAGAAATAAACCGCAGCGAAGCTAGGATACACATTCAGGACTGCTGATAGAACATGAGAAGAGCGCACACCTGGAAATGTATAGAGAGACAAAGTACCAACCATAGCTGGGAGTTATTATTATGGAGAACGTTCGTGCTCCAATTATCGTAACTCCACCGGGGAATGCAACCCCCGGTGCATGATGAACAATTCATATAATACAATGAATTCGGGGGGACGGTTGTCAGGTTAATTGTTAAAAAGCTAGACTGTTGAGAAGACTAAGCTGGAAATTTTTTCAAGTGCTCGCAATTATCGGTTCAGCGATGTCCCGGTTAAAAGTGTGATAAAGATGTGATTTATGCAAGGCTGATCGATTTAGATAGCGTGTGCAACCACTTGCGCAGTATATGCTTGCGAGAAGAGACGTCTAAAATAGACTTCAGCATGCGATAGGTGGAGAAAAGGAGAAGGAGCTAGGTTAGTCGTATGATTGTGTGTGCAATATAAATTTCACATGGCGGTGGTTCCACGCTCGAGTAGGTAGTGATCTGCGAGTTGATATCTCCAGTGGTGAGGTCTACATATGAATGGTGACCTGTAATGGGTTTCCTGGGAATTGGCTTTGACATCTAGCATTCTATTTGGACTTGAGGAAGGCGGACTATATTGACCATACTTCCTGCCGCATGGCCAGCTGACAGCCCATCAAGAAAAATTTTTCATGTGCGTTCAATACGCGTTGGTATTTTGTGTAGAATGTAGAACATTGGTATCGATATCTGAGCTGTAGTGGAGGTGCGAAAGGGCTGAATTTTAAGATGTCTGAAGGCAGAACATAACCAATACTCCGGGTGCAGTGCATAGTCTATCAATAGCCCTATAGAGGTGTTTGAAGGCACTGAGAGAAGCCGTCCTGGGATTTTAGGAGTAATAGAAGAGCAGTACCTGAACATGCGTTGGATGATGCTTGGCCGGTGACCGTTTTACGCCATCTTAGATACAAGTGTGACCATGTGTGACCGTGATGGAATCGGGAGATTGAATTTCTTCCTCGTTCATTGCAACTGAGCAAGTTAAAAAGCAAGTCGGCAGTCTGGAAATGCCTTTCTCTTTCCCCTCTCTTTGTTCTTCTTTTCTATCCTGCGTTGATCCTTTATCATAATGACAACTCCACACGGCCCACTGCGTAATATACGCTTGATTACGCTCGCTCTCGCCTGGTCGTTCGCAGTCATCGCAGGCTCTACTGGTCAGTACACTCTTAAATAGTTCTAGCGCAGAATTCATATCTGGGTTATTTCGATGGTTGTAGGTTTGAACGCTCTCATTAAATCTAACCAGTCGCAAAGCTTCTTGAAAAAGAAGGCACCACCGCCTACTGTTGTTACAATCGACGTATCAGGTACGCTAGATGCAATATGAGAGCCTGTTTTACAAACTAATACATGTAATAGATGCTTTTGATGCAGGAGTTTTAGCGACGACAGCGACAACTCTCATTTCTGTTCTAATTTTCAATTATGTCTCCATGATGTTTATACCCAAACTTCGCGCACTGTCGACACGCACACTTAAACTCCAAGCTGCCAGTCTCGTATTCTGTGTCATATGGGTTATAGCCGCTCAAGTTGCTTTCACATTATTTTACGCAACGCGTGAAGCCCAAGTGCACGCATTCATCGGAACAACAGAATTACCTGCTTCTATTGTTCAAGCTGCGGAAAAAGCGGCAGGAGCGACAGGTGTTTACAAAGAACTCAGCTACCGTGAGATAAACCCCACTAATTCTTCATATGACATCAGCTAATCTGTCATGATCATACAGTGACTTTGGCAATGGTCTTCCCTTGGTTGGCGGCACTCTTTACTTCTATTGCGGCGGCCGTCCTCTTTGTTGCTGGTTCGAGAGCAAACGTCAGAACCACAAACAGTTCATCTTCGAGCTTGCAGACAGTAGAAAAGGAACATATAGAGGAGGTTGATAAATAATATCCGGAATAGTTCCTTTTTTTTTTTTTGGATATGTGGCGTCTTTCGTTTGGGGTCATACTTGTACATTGTTTTGTCTTTTATTGTTATCATCAATCATGAAAACTGCTCGCAATCCTATCGTTCCAATATCGTTCTTTCCACAAAGTTGACAACAGATATATTCTCAGATACACTGACAGTATGCAAAAGCGTCGATGATTGTTTTTGTAAACAACAGTACACATGTCACGTGATGAGGACAAAAGCTTATGATTACATAATACTACACCATGGCTACAATTTTGAATGGTTAATCTCTCTACTCTTACCGCGATATCGTACCAGGTCATACTACCGAACGACATCTACAAGTCGAGTTCGCCTCTTCAAGGGATAATCTCAACGCGAAACTTCCAAACCCAGGTCGGAGACGATGTCATTCAGCGAGGAGTCTGACTTCCAATTTACCCGAGAGACTCAGTTTGTTCCCCAGGATGGAGACGAAGAAGACTTGTGGGCTGTTATAGAAATTCTGGATGAGAGCCGGGACCAATATATGGTCAGATGGGCTGGCGTTGACCCCCAGACCAACAAGCCGTTTGGCAACAGTTGGGTCCCAAAACATGATTGCACAGATGAGCTTGTCTTTGCGTGGAAGAAGAATCAAATTCTGAGGAAGGAGAGACAGAAAAATAGAACGTCCAAGGGTTCTAAAAAATGTGCGTATCATTCTTCCAGCGGCAATCAGATACCTATAATAGACGCGTTTTGATAGCAACTGAGCTGGACCGTAAATCAAAGAGTTCACGGGCTACATCTTCCCACAACTCCAGAAGCTCGGTTGCTTCAAGCTCTCGAGTCAAAGTCGAGAATATCCCTAGCTCACCTGTGCTGAATAACAACGATTTCTCTGTTACGGAGACGAAGCGTAAACGCGGCTCAGCAAAATCATCTCTCCCATGATAACGATAACTTTGTGGCTCCTGAGTCAGGCTCTAATTCACGTCCCCGGAAAAAGCGTAAAGTTGATGGTGTCTCTGGAGTACTAGAACGAGAAGGATCCACTTTCAGTACAACACGGCGTCTCCAAAGCGTATCACCAACGTCTGAGCAGGAGGAGGAGGAATTGGAAGAGCTTGAGATTAAAGAGAAGTTGACCCAGGAAGAGCCGGACGAAGTCACCAGACCAGCGAAACCTAAGCAGCCGAGACGCGCTGAATCGGACACTGCCAAAGTCAAACGAGCGGGGGGAAAAACCAAACGGTCGACTGTAACACCTGGAAGGAACTCTTCCAAAAGTAAAAAGCCTCACGACGCCCACAAAGGAAAGATGAAGATGGTTGTTGAATTGCCTTCGCGAGAGTCACTCACAAAGGGTAGCAATTTGACGGAAGAAATGGGCAAGAGTACTTCATATCTATCAAAGAAGCAGGTTTGTGTCATTCTGCTTTCACATGTTAGTAGTACTCAGTCTGATTGTGTTTTAATTCTTCGAAGAAGACGCAAAATGCCAACTCGCGACTGTATCAGCAAGATGACGACCACTTTTATGTAGAGGAACAGGAAGAACAGGAAGAACGAGAGCACTCATCTGAAGATCCCGGAAATGTCAGGGTGAATCAATACGAATCGCCATCAAAATACAACCAAAAGTCCAGACAAACACTGCGAGGAGAATATGAGGTGGACCTGGAGAGAGAGGAGGAGCAAGATGGAGAACAAGAACCAGATAAGCAAGCCATTTTTGGCCCGGTTTTGTCCCAAGCTGCAATCATGAGACTCGGAAGGTTCGACGCAGAGGTTATAGCCAATGGAAATTCCGATCACGAAAATGAATTGTCTTCGATAGACGTCACTCGGGATCATGACGATATCGATTTTAGTGTCGATATCAGTCATTGTGACTGCGCTGCGTTGGTCAAGGTTTGAAATGTTTACACACTTCCGAGTAGCTGAGTTAAATAATTGGGAATATAGGAACCTCAGGAAAAAACTCATGTTCACGATTCAAACCAGAGCGATATCGTGCTCGAAACGGAACCGGAATCAACGCATCCTACGACTGAATCTCAAAATTCGGGTACAGGACCTCTGTCTTCGCCAGTACGACCTATTAAGGAGAGGATGAGACCGAATATGAGCAGGTCGAATTCTAGAAATTCAGTTTTCGAGAAGAATACAGCTCTCACTTCTGGGGACAGAAAGGATGGAAAGGCTAAACGTACCACAACGCGCGCAGCAGCCAACTTAAAAGTCAGACCCATTGGACAACTGCCAGTGATTCCATCACAACGGTACTCTTCCCAGCAACTTCCTTCCACTATCGAGACAGATAACCAAGAGGAACAAGCCCCAATGAGCCCGATCGAACAATTCGATTCAACGGCATCGACGAATGGACATACACAGGGGTCGATAGTTCAAGCAACAGAGGAAGATCTTTCGCTGAAGACTTATGAAGACGAATGGGAAAGAGAGGTTGTCAAACCAGGACAGGAATTGGCAAAGCTGGAGCGGTTGAAATCCAAGGGTAGTGCTATGCTGATAGCAAAGGCGGGCACTGGTGCCACTTCTGATTCGGAAGCGGGATCTACAGCTTTGGAGACTGGTGACGTGGTCGGTGGGGGAATTTCTCATGATATACTAGATGTTAGAGAGGAGATTATGTCAGTGGAAGCGATGGAGGAGGCTTATGTTAACTTGAACGGTGAAGATGCTGTCCAGGAGGGTCGCAAAGAGGATAATGTGGAGGACTCGACGCAAGTGGAAGATTCTACTAGCGAGGTTGTTCATCGAATTAATGAAGGGCCTCAATCTAATCTCGATCTCCGAGAAGAGGAAGAGGAATCCACTCAAGATATCTTGAACGAACTCAGAATCGCTGAACGTCCCACGTCCATGTCTTTCTTGCCTCCGATAAATAATATCGAAGCTTCCACTTCTACGATTTCTACGAATGTAAGAATATCGATATTACCATTTTCAAATAGCAATTTGTGACTAAAAATTTGTGACTCCGTGTAGCCTTCAATTCCGCGACAGAACTCTCTCCAAGTTATCGTTACTCATCAAAGTCGGAAGGCATCGTCTGGGCTCGCGACAAATGGGAACGGTCGATCCAAGTCTTGGAATGACGTGGTATGTACTAGATACAGCTCCCTACAGCAAATCTATCCTGATCACAACCATGAATATAGAAAAACGGCCGACGCAATCCCAGCGTAGCCTCGGATAACGAATCAAACCTCCGAAGCCAACTAGCACAAGAAATGGCGAAAAACGAGAACCTGCTTCGCGAAATTTCAGTTCTGACAGATTCTTTGCTTAAAGCCCATGCTGAAAAGGACAAACGAGCCGCCGAGTTGCAATCCCAAATGAATAAAGCCCAGGAAGCGTATAACTCTGAAATTCAGCAGCTAGAGAAGGAACGCAATTCCTTGGACTCAACTATAAAGCAAATAACTCGATCCAAACTCGATGCGGAGAAAGATCGCGATTTTTTCAAGGAGCAGTATAGTCAAGCTTCTGGATTCATTTTCTCCGTTCGCGATGAAAACGCTGAACTTGAAAAACGAGCGAAGATTGCGGAGGAACAAGCGAAAACAGGTGTCGCAGCAGCTCGAGAGTTGTTCCAGCAGCGCATAAAAGATCTAGAAGCCGACTGTTATAATGTGGAGACGAGTTGGCAATTTTATGATTGAGAAGGACAGTAGGACGAACGATGACATTCGGAGACGTGCTGCTGAGGAGCCAGAGCTGAGGAATCGATGTCGGATGTTGGAAGAAACCCTCGAGGCGTCTTCTGAACAGATTGCAGATCTGGAGATACTGTGTGCTGAGCAGACAGTTGAGATTGATAACCTGAAAGCTGAGGTGGAAAGTTTGAAGCGGCAACACCAGCAGGAACAGCAGCGAATGATGATAACCGGAATTCAAAACCCTGAAGCGAAAGTGGAGTCTCCCCCTCCTGTGACATCGGATGATTTGGTTTATCGATGTCAGTGGAAGACGGAAAATGGTGGCGAACCTTGCGATACCTATTTTTTCAGACTTGAGGTAGGTTGAATTTTATTTTGATGTTCATGAATGTGTGTTTTTTATATATTTTTATTTATTTTGATAGGATCTCGAATCGCACATGTATCAGACAGGACATGTCATTGTTACGGTTGAACCAACATAACATTTACTTTTATATTTTATTCTATTTTTTCCTTGGTTTTACTTTATTTTACTCAGAGGGATATTTGGTTTCTTTTTCTAAAGGTCATGTATTATAATAAGGACCATAAGGCATGGGCAGAACCCGCTATGATATCTATTTATATAAAGCAAGTAACAATTTTTAGCTTGGCACGATGCCAATTCCACAGTAGAACACATTATCGGAGGACACACCTTACCAGCGTGTCGTGGAGTTGCTACGCTGAGTTGCGAATTTCGGTATTTTGGCACCGAATACAGAAAATGAATACGGGTTCAATTGACAGAATAGCCAAATGCGGTGGCCGTAAAAAATCCGATCACAGAATTCATCAAGAAAATGTCAAATAATGGACGACTATAAATCCCTACCTAATGGTACCAAGCGGGAATATCAAAGCATATATATTTGTCCCAGCAGTTGAGTCAATCAAGTGATATTGGATATCGCTCCATTCGACTCGACGCCTTCCCGTGAGTTCGATACTAGCGCTGACCAGTTTAATATTTGCTTCCGGGATGAGGCTAGCCGAAACTTGAAATATTTGCACAAATATCACGACTGACAAATCCGTGATCTTTACAATTTAGTTTCTCAGTTTCAAGTCATCTCTGCACAAAAATAAAATGCAAAGATTGGACATCGAGACATGGAATTAAATGGCAGAGGTCTATTGTTGTAATGATATCAATGGTTGAAGGGTAACATCACATACATGTATCACTACTATTTTCAGACAAACGAGTAAGGATTCGTAGTTTATGGCGGTCATCAGGTCCAAAGTTTTGATTATTATATTATGACCGGCCTATAACATGTATCTGGGAATAGTGCACACCCTTACATGTGAATCGGTTTGTCGTATGCAGCCATGGCAGCTTCTTTGAATGCCTCACTTAGAGTAGGCTTGATAATGAAATATCGTTAGCTACTTCCCGCATATCATAAATTAAGTGAGAAGATAAACTTACGTGGGCGTGCGTCGTCCTTCCAATATCCTCTGCACTAGCACCGTACTCAACAGCCAATACACCCTCTGCAATCATCTCACCAGCATTAGGTCCAATGATGTGGATGCCGAGGATCTTGTCGGTTTCCTTTTCGGTGAGGAACTTCACAAAACCTTTCAGTGTCCTAAATTTGTCTTGGCACGAGAGTTGGCGCTGAAGCTGAACTTTCCAACTTTGTATGAGACACCTTCTGCTTTAAGGTCTTGCTCCGACTTTCCAACCCACGCGACCTCGGGGTGCGTGTATACAACCGATGGGATGGCACCATAGTTGACGTGGCCATGACCGTGTTTCAGGAATTCAACAGCTGCGATACCTTTTGGAACAAGCAAAGGTCAGAAATATGGGTATACAAACAAGAGGTTTACGCACCCTCTTCTTCGGCTTTGTGCGCAAGCATAGGACCAAATGTAACGTCTCCAATACATTTGATATTCTTTACAGAGGTATTAAATTGGTCGTCGATGACAATACGGCCTTTGTTATCAAGCTCGACACCGATAGCTTCCAAGTTCAGACCGTCAATGTATGGCCGGCGTCCAACGGCAACCAGGACGACATCAGCTTCCAGCTGTACATGAATGAAGTTGGTAAGAGAGAAAGACATGAATGATGCTATAAACTTACTTCCTCCTGCTTGCCACCTTTTGCAGACTCAGCGGTCAAAAAGATCTTTCCATCTTTTTTCTCTGCTGAAAGAACCTTTGTATTAAGCTTGAATTTTAGTCCCTGCTTAGACAAAAGTCGTTGGAATTGTTTCCTAGAATACATATGAGTTATATGAAACGATGTGTCAAAAGGGTACACTTACGCAACCTCTTCATCAATCCCAACACCGCCAATGGCACCTAGGAATTCTACGACAGTGACTTCGGCACCTAAGCGACTCCATACACTGCCCATTTCTAAGCCAATGATGCCTCCACCAATAACAACCATCTTCTCTGGAACCTTTTGAAGATCTAGTGCTCCGGTAGAGCTGACAATCTGTTTCTCATCTATTTGGATAGACCCTCCTGGGAATGGAGCTACTTCTGAGCCAGTTGCAATTACAATATTTTTAGCTTCCACTGAGGTCTCCCCTCCATCGAGTAGCTTGACTGATAGCTGTGTTGGTGACACAAAAGAAGCAGATCCTTTAATATAGTCCACTTTATTTTGTTTGAAAAGATGTTCGATTCCTTTTGTTAGGCCCGTCACCGCGTTGTCCTTGGCTTCTAACATCTTGGGAAGGTTTAGAGAGACATTACTAACTGTGCTGAGGTTAATGAGATGTAATGACATGGAAATATCCATAACACACCATCAATACCGCGTCGCTTGAAATCGTGTTGTGCTTGGTGGTAGAGGTGGGAATTGTTGAGCATGGCTTTTGAAGGGATACAACCGACGTTCAAACATGTTCCACCGAGAGAACCACGTTTCTCAACACATGCAGTCTATGCAAAGGTGTTACGTACTGTATGTGGAACGACTAGAGAAACTGACCTTCAGTCCGAGTTGCGCTGCTTTAATGGCAGCTACATATCCTCCAGGACCTAATATACCATTTGAGAATAGTGCAGTGTTGTTACTAGGAAGGCAAACTCACCCCCTCCTATTACGACGACATCATACTGGTCGGAGCCTGTAGCCAACCCTCGTCTACCCTGCCAGCTACAAACTTGCAGCTCTGGATGGCGAAGGCGCTTGCCTGCCCTTGAAACACTCTATTGATAATGTGAACCAAAGATGCAGTGTCAATAATAATAGTTTATATGCTCACCGTTTGGGCTACTCGTCGTAATTGAAGCATTGTAGGAATGGTCCTTGTAGGAATTTTAAAAGTCGGATTCCGTTTTCCTTACAATTACAAATGGTTGATCACGTGATGAAACCCGGAACTCGACGGCGACGGGTAAATCTTGTGCCATCCATTTCTGTAATGAAATAGCTATGTTGTGAAAGAATACAAATCTAATATTGAGATTATTGGCTGAAAATACATAGTATAGTATAGTTTATAGTACAATAGTTTACAATTTCACATTGCCATCGATATTCCAACGAGAGCAGGCCACACGATGAACACGAACCGGAACTTGATTGTCTGAAGATTAACTCTAAGCCTGGCTCCTGCGCTTTTTAGTGGATCGCTTAGCACAACACCGGCATCACCCTTTTTAAGGGGATCTGCATAAACTGTTGAGATTGCAGAACTAGCGCCAGTTGTTTTCGAAAAAAAGGTGTTCGGCAAGCTGGAAGGTTGAGGTGATGAATTTAATGACCTTGATGATTCTACGTAGCTTGATGTATGAGCATACTCGTTAGCCACAGAGACAGTGCCTAGACCAAACGGAACTATCAAAAAGTCTGCAGTGTAGAAAACTCTTTGCGGTTGCTCTGTAATGAAACGTAGGGTACTTAAAAATAATTTATTAATTTCATACTACAAATAACATCGAAGGGGTATACGTACTAATCATATCCATCGGTGTCAAAACCTAGATCTGAGGGTATAAATACAACATGACTCCGTGCTGTAGGGGACACCTTCTCTGCGAGCCTTTCAACGAAGGTCTACGGAAATCAACAACTCATCAGCTCAGGATTCAACGTTCAACGCTGGACCGCAGGTGGATTTCGAATGTGCACACTGCTTGCCTATTTGTCAGAACTTACATCATTTCCACAATAAAGGTCAATGTGGATAGGGCTCATTTGCGAAAGTGAAGGGTCAAGACCATCATCAGTCCAGGTAAGGCGTGCAGTATCCCCAGCAGTGAAAACAGTAGATAGTACCGGCAGAGTAGGGTATAGCGCAGCTAGACAAGTACTCAAGCTCGTTACAATAAAGAAGACACTATAATTGATTTGTGAATTGAACATCATCCCGCCAGAAACCTTGGTATTGGTATTGATGCCAGTAGATGCGTATTGCAGATATCGCGTAAATTCTCGTTCCAGCCAAGAAATGCCCAAGAATATGCTATGTAGCCGCCAGGTGCAGAAAGCCTATAAGAAACAAAATAAGGAGTAGTCGCGAAATGGATGTTGATGAACATTGACGGAAGATAGTCACGTGATCGTTGATATGTTTTCGAAATTTGAAATCTAATCATTAACCATTCGTTCTTAACCTCGTTCTCTACCAAAGATCTAATGCATGTCTCTCTCATGGCACCATCGGAAAGCACGACTTGCTTCGTTGTTGAAAAGTCGAGGAGACGAAGAGGCGGATGGCACAGCTCTAGACCGACTTCTACACGGACAGAGCATCATAGGGAAAACAGGCGAGAATCTGAGTTTACATTATGTTCTTTATACTAGATCTAACGTTGATGCGCAGCAAAGACAATCGAAATCGATGCTTTGCGGTTCCAGGATAAAGATTTAGTAACCGTTGGCACTTTGGAATATGGACAGTTCGGCGTTGCAAGTATTCTACGTCAAAAACTTCCTGAAGGGTGCCTAATAATATAGCCCCACCCGTACAGATCGACCTTGTTAACTGCCGACTTGACGGTCGAGTTTATGTACGGAAGACAATTCAAAAACGGCTTGCTCTACGTACGCGTGATGTAAGTGCCCGCCGACCACTCCTATTCCGAATCTGAATTCGTCTTATTTTTCTAGCAATGCTTTCCTCAATTCGAACGTGATATACTGTTACAAGCAGTAAAGACTGACTCGCGCTGGGCCCCGCACTTATTGTGCGCTTTCCAGAACGATTTACACCTTAATCTTATTATGGACTATATAGAAGGAGGCACATTATGGGATACCCTAGAATCAAGCCCACATAACGGAAAGATCACAGAAACTGATCTGATGTGGTGGACACCCCAGGCAGTCAGTGCCATACATTGGTGCCACACTCAAGGATTTGCACATCGGTATGAATCACTGCTCTGTTCAAAACGTTAGAGCTTATCATTCATGATAGTGATATCAAACCACATAATTTTGTTTTGACCCCTGAAGCACATTTACTTCTTATTGACTTTGGCTCTGCGGCTCCCTTGTTACCACCTGCCAATGATGGAACGCAGCTCCTACCGAAACGATATTGTCTTGTCCCATGTGGGACGTGTGACTATATTTCCCCCGAAATATTGAGGACCCACGAAGAAGCTTTAGTGGCATTAGAAATGGAAGATGACGACGATATTGTTTTAGAACACCGTCAAGCAGAATCGGACGGTTATGGAGTAGAGACTGACTGGTGGAGTCTTGGTGCTATGTTGTATGAGATGGCTTATGGTGTCGCACCATTCTTTGCCAGTGATATACGACAAACATATCTTAGAATAATGAATCATGAGGTACTTTCTATGCTTCTCCTCTCCTCTTGGTGTTCAAGAGTAACTATAGAGAAGCCTTCGCTTTGATAAAAGTTCGAACATATCCCACAAATATCAACACTTTTTACGTCGGTATGATACCATAATCTTATATTTATGTTTCACTTACATTTTCAATAAGTTTACTCACTAGCGCAGAGAACCGATTAGGCCGTAAGAGCATCTTAGAAATTACGGAACATCCTGTGTTCGAAACTGTAGATTGGAGTAACCTACATACCCGTAATCTCAAATCTTCCCTGCGCGTGTTCTATCCCTCACTATGCTGTTTTTTCTCCTACAGAAACTACACCTTCAAGCCTACATTTGCCTCAGTTTATTTACACGGAACCTAACGCTGCACAAAATCAGGGCGTGGCTCAGGAGCTGCATGAAGAATCGATTTCACAAGCGTTTGCCTTTTCCGCACTGTTCCAGTCGTCAAAAGTATCAACTTCTCCCGGCGTATCTATGTCACGCCCCGCGTCATCTCCATTAAGTGCAACGTCCCAGAGAAGTGACCACTCTTCATCATTTATCGGCTTTTCCTGGGGTCCACAAAAAGACGCATTTCCATCAGAATCCTTAGTTGTACCCCCCGCGGCAGCAACTCCTTTCTCTGTTCGCCTTCCATCTATGCACCTGACGCCTGGACAGACTTATCCTTTACCCGCTTCAAATTCAAATGGCACATTCTCTACACCATTAGCGGCTAATCGTTTCTTCAGTACACCCATTCGACCATATGCTCCTTCTACACCTTTCCAGACTGGAACCATCAGGCGAACAAGTACAAATAGACGGACCGCTCCGCGGCGCACCATGTCAGGACAGGGAAGCAATGAAGCAACTTGTGGACTGTGTTGGTATGAGTGCGCGGAAAAAGGTGCTTGAAAGTGGAAGAAAACCACGGGTGCTGACCACGTCCTTCAGCCGCGGGATTGGGAGCTTGCGCAGGGGAAAAGAACTTCGCTTTGACTACTTCCGCCTCTCCCATCCCTGACCCTGATTTCCAGTCTGCGAGGATAGCAAATCTGGCACCACTCACAATAAATACTGAAGCGATGTATTCTGCTTCAGAGGCGGAGGTTACGGACTCTGAAGGCCCCCCAAGTCCGAGTCCCCCGTCCTAGTTCAGCTATGTCGAGGAGCGGCACTCCGACATTCACGATGGCGATGACGGGGAGGAGTGGGACACCATCACTTACTACATACGTTCTCACGTGGAAGTAGCAGTTTGCTCCTAAGTGCACGAACAGCAAGTTTCGTTGGGAATACCCACAGCTTTACGGGAAGGCACTTTGACTGCCAATAAAGAACTGCCTATTGTTGACTCTTCCACAAATTCAACCTCATTACTCAGAGAGATGGAAGCGAGACATGAGAAGTTGATGAAAGATATCTACGATATTGAGGAACGTTTGGAACGGGCAACCTCCTTTATCCAATCTTAGGTTCCGGTCAATACAGCATATCTAAACCCACGCAGATTCTAGAAACTTGAGTGCCCAGGCTGAATCTTTTCTTTGGATTCTTGCAGCAATGGAACGTAGGCTTTGACCTATTTTGTACGCACTTTCACGACAGAGGAATTCTCTTCTATGTCTTTCGACGTCCCATCTAATATGATAAGAGCAGTCGCGCTTCTCGATTCACCAACTGAAAAAAGGGGCGAAACACATTAACCGAGGGAAGAAGCAACCTGGTCTTCCTCGGATGAACTATTCGCATCACAGAAGAAATCTTCCAGCGTTAATTATGGGATCTTCAACTGCAATGCAAACCACTTAAGCATAGGTTGGAGGTCCAGTTTCCTGAAGTGGTGGATTTGACAGTAGTAAGGTGCACTTAGCGTTTCAAGTGTAGAATCATGTTATCGGATCATTGGTAGGCTGATCCGTTTCAATCGTCGCTAGCCCACTACTATATTGGAGTTTACAGCTATTAATATTTCTCTTGAAACTACACGCAGATTTGAGCTTTAATATAGATAGTGTAACACACGCTTTGAAGGTGCGCTAAGGTTTGACCCGTTTTCTAAACAGTACCATTGTCTTCCTTGCTGGCAAGCAAAAAGTTCCAAACCATTCATCCTTTGGCCTCTCATGTTTTTCCATCATGTGCCACCCTTATGTCGTAATTCATGATTAGATGTGCCATTACGCATTTGAGTAGTAAGGATGCAAAGAATCGTCCGGGACTAGAATGATAATTTGAGATAGAGAATCCGCTGTATTATATCTTACATACCACATATGCCTCCCTGCTCCGAATGCTAAGTATGCAGGGCCTCCACTCGTTAAACGATACCGTGATTCATTCTGTTCTATCTCCTCTGTGTTTACACCTGGAATTGCTGTTCCATTCGTACTCAGTACAGGATTAAATCTGTGTCCGATGAATTCCTCTGGGTTTTCATATATGGACGTCATCTAGATGAACACCGACAGAAGTTTCCGACACCAAGGTCCCCGCAGGCACCTTGACACCATTCGAAAACTCGTATTCAACAAGGGCTTTGCGTGGAACAGCAACTGTATATAAGGAAAGTGTCTTGTGCTGAATAACCCTATGAAAATTGGTTTGAAGGAAGCTTACTACCACCCAACCCATTTAATCTGAGCGTCTCTTTGAGAAAACTATCCAAGTTCCTGCATTTGTCGATGGTTCCTTCTGTCCAAGTTTGGTTCTGTTCAGTAGTACCTATGTGTGTTTCTATTTCTGATCGGAGAACATTAATGTATGTCGGGTTGAACGCCAGATTATACAATGCTTGGGTCAACGTCTGATTTATATTGTTTTAGTCCGGAGCACCTATGTGCATGAAAGCACTCACCACAGAAGTTGAATGTAGGGACATGAAATTAATTATTAAAATCTTCAGTGAATAGGAAGCCATATCTCGACCCGTGCCAAGGGAGTTTTTCATGAACCAAGTTAACAGGTCTTTCTGCCAGATTATTCTGGATTATAAGATAAATTTGCGAGAAGACAAGAACGTACGTGTCCCACCTCATTTACTTCATTAAATGTTTCCTTGTTCTTTCTTGCTTCAATCTCAGGCTTTAACAAGTTGTCAAGCTTTCGTTCATGTCCTGAGGAAATTTTTAATAGGAGTCCGACGAATCTTCGTTTATTTAAATTCACGGAATTATGGAATTGAGATAAAAATATCCTCACGGTTTCAGTATCTTTGGAAAGATATTGATAATTGCACCGGCGGGCATTACGCTTTGCGAGAATTTGATTATTAAATCGATAAACGCCGGGTTTCTGCCTGAGTTCTCGATCGTAAATGTATAATTCCTCTAAAACACTGATAAAAAACATACAAACTCGGCGTCCCACATATATCCGATTGGTTATCTGGCATACAATATGTGTCAAGACATCATAAGCCTGTATCGAATACCAATCTGTGATGTTGGATGTTTAACACAATCATTGATGGATATAAGCACAAACCACCAATCCTCTCGCTTCGATCGATAATAGTGGTAAAAGCCCATGAGGTTTCGTCCAAAAGATCGGGTAGAATTTTCCCTAGGTCTTTATGGAGAACTGTCCTAATAATGGTATGATAAGTAGAAGCATCTTCAAATAAATGAGGGTCCAGGGTGTATTCTGTCTGTAACAGCTGCTCGTGGATTCAACACGTATTATCAAATAATAATTAGATGGAAACAAACGTCAGCCATAGCTTGTGATACTGAAAGCTGTTCTTCAAGAGCTGTTTGCAAGTCTCTGTGTAGCTGATCACCGCAGACTATAACGAGCCATCTGTCTAGCAGAGGAACTCTGAACATTCCGTTCCTATGCTGTATTCTATGAGAGCACATTCAATTTAAATATTAAGCAACATTAACCTGCTTATAGCCGTTTTGAAGAACTGATTTTGCATTCCGAATAAAGTGGAAGGCACTCCAGTAGGAAGCTAGAAATCCGTCATATCCAACGGCTGGTATAATGTCCTGATGCTGCCTCAGTAATATGAACGGTCACCATCACCGTCTGGGACACATACATGTTTTTTGATGGGCCGTGTGTACCATAAAGTAAGAATGTACCAGATTGAGATAACTGGTACAAACAAAAATCCCCATTCTTCAAGTTGAGTCATATCTCGGTTGGGGACGACGGGATAGTCGACTAGCCAGAGGAGTCTTACAAACAGAGGGGTAAGGAAAGACTTAGGCAGGTGTCGGACATTGATTTATTTATAATGTAATGTCAAGATCCATCTTTCCTGCAGCCGAGTAAGTCCAACAACGCGGGACTTAGAAGTACATTCGTCGGCATCAGTGGGAGCCTCATGACTTAAATTGACACGTCCTACAGAGCTGAATGCATGGACAGTGTCAAATAAGGAAGAAAATGCAGTGGCTTCATGATGATCAGTCAGATCTGTAGACGTTCATTTTAGTATTGAATTTATATGCCAGAATAGGTCAATGTGAAATTTGTGCTGAAAATAGGTCCGAGTGTGAAGATGTCTGGAAAGGAATGGCTTTACGTACTTCGCCTTCCGTCTATACACGTCCAATCTGTCTGGGTAGCCACAAATTTGAAGCCGGGAGTCTCGCCTTCATTGCACGTAGTTCATTGACTTCCTTAACCAAATAACAGTGATTATGGTTCCATGAACAATTGTGTATTCCTCAACTATTCATCACTGACAGAGTGTTATGTTATCAAAAGTTGATTTGCAATACTTTATAGCCATATTTTGAACTGATAGTCTCCAAACGGTTTCTACAATGTGGCCATACAAAGATAAAATGCGTGAAGGCTTATGGGAGATGAGCGTGGAAAAATTCAGCTGAAAAAATGAAATGGTATCAACTTGTCTTTCGACAAGGTATTGATGAAAACGCACACAGTGAGAGAGCAGATCTTTTATAAGTTCGTTCCAGGGTAGTGTAGTTGACATGTTGAATTCCAAACCTAGTTTATAAGAATCAGACATGAATGTAAAGGTCATTGGGTAGAACACAAACTTCGCGCTAATACCGCTGTTCCACTCTGCATTATCTATCATTGCTAGGACCAAGTTTAATAATGCAGTTTAGCTTTAAATTTCTGAAGAAGATGCATACCCCACGCGAATATTCCAGCTATGGGGAGGTGGTCTTCATGAATCGCACGTAGAATTTCACCCATGTAAGTCATGAAATAATCTGGAGGCGGTCCACTTGTCATGATCAACCTCTTGAAAAACTACAGAATAACATACTGGTTCGTGTCACATCTTCTGTAATACGAAAGAGTTCAGTGTGAAGTTGTTCAAATGGTTCAACAAAACCGAATTCGGAGATATACTAGGTAGCTTTCAGTTGGGTCAATGAAAAATTTTAAAAATGGGGCTTACCATCTTCTTGGTCGGCCATCGCGACTTGCAACGCTGTCAATGATTGGCGGAGGAAATTGGGTGTCGCCTGGAGCCATGATTCACTAAGTGGGTCGGGAGACGGACCGGCTGCCCATCCCGCATTGGAATCAAAAAGGACGACTGCGTGACACTCTGGCCAGAGTGGATGTGACGTATTGGAGACACAAGCCTCGATGCCATCTGGGGGAGCAGCAATCCACTGTGTACGATAGGCATCAATTGCGAAGAAATCGGCTGAGCCTAAATGAACATCCTTACTGTCAAAAAATAGCATTCATATTAAAAATTCTGACAGACCAAGCAAATCACGCTTCTCTTCTTCTGTAAAGCGAGGAAGATAGGACGGGGGGAGGGATATCTGTCATGATCTTTGGCCAGTCACCTGTTTTGTATACAGGATCAGAGAACGCCCCTATGCGAAACGCTGCGTGTCGCTCTACGGCAGTGGTGTCATCTGTCGTATTCGAACGCCAGGGAATCCCGCTGTGGAACAAATAAGAATGAGTCAAAGAACGAGCTGAGCCGCTTCATACACGAAGTCATCATTCTTGAAAGCGATTTCTCCCTGAATTTTCATTTCCCGAAATGCTTCAATATTGGATGCCATGAGGTATGTACAAATTCATCTATTGTGATGCACTTACCTTTGACAGCACCTGCATGTGCTCTCACTGCATATATGAATATAGATTATGTTATATCGCAGCTGTGAGTAACTCACACAAGTTATAAGAACATTGATAAGGGGCCGTCGATGAGTTGACTCCAGCAGGAAGGAGAAGCATCTATCCAAAAGTGAAAAATAAGCTTGAGTGTTGTGCTGACTTTTGTTTGACAATGAACTGACTGAACGGATATCCGCCAAGTTGGCTACAATACACTCGCGGCTCATTAAAAGTGTACCTGAAAAATAACCATTGACTACTTCGTCACAAGACAATAAACTAGAGAACACACCAGGTTTTGACTCGTCCATTATAGGCTTTGAATACCGTTTTCGCGTAACTGAAAACATTGATTATGCTAGAGAACCAAGCTCAAAGAATAGTAAAAATAGTAAACATACTGTACAAAGTCATCCACAATCTTGGGAGACGTGAAGCCACCGTAGTAAGCTTGTAAAGCTAACGGAGTATCCCAATGGACTGGAACAGGTCATTAGCTATCTGAAAGTATAAGATGACCAGATGTAGAAGAACGGACAGAGTGTGGCGACAGGCGTAACGCCAGATTTGATATGATAGTCAATAACTTAACCGAACAGGAAAGGGGTGAAAATTTCAGTGCACAGTATAGGATATCCGAGAGACAAAACTCACGATCTGAATAATGGTCCAGTGCCGCTTGATTTACTGGTGAATCAGCTGTCCCAAAAGGAAATATCCTTGCCCACGAAATTCTAGGTTCAAATACTTAGTACATTTGATCCAGTGAATCGGGAGAAGCATACGAGAAAGAATGAGCATTAACACCGAGTGCGGCAACCCTCGCGACGTCTTCCTTATACAAGGAAGTACTGAAGGTCCACGATATCGCCTATAAAAGGATAATCATATATTGAGACAATATGATTTTGGAAAGAACTATACCAGTCGAATTATCGATGACACCGCCAGGCTGACGGCTGTTCCAGTCCCACATAGTTGGGCCCTTACCCTCATTTTTAGTAGCACCTTCCACTTGATAAGATGCGGTGGCAACGCCAAACAGAAAATCTTTAGGTAGCTTGAGGTTCGGCAAAATATCTTTTGGAGCAGGTGCAAACCATGTTGGATATAAGTTTGGCGGTGGAGAAGGAAGAGCAATAGGCAGTTGGGGTACGCGGGTCGTCGTAAACGGAGGTGATTCAATAGGTCCAACCTAGTTAATGCTGAGAATATTGTGGTGAAACAAAAAAAAAATTTTACGATGTCCCACAACTGCTCTAAACCTGCCGGAGAGAAATCGCGTGGAACTAGATCCAACGGGATGGAAATCTTGCTCCAGTTATGATAGGTGGTTGAGTAGGTTGCACAGTTGGCGTTGCGGGGTGTGAAATAGAAATGACAGCAGTACTTGATTGGGTAGACCTATGAGATGATGACGGAATGACCTGAAAGGTGGTTGGACCATCCTTGACCTAGGGTTCCTTGAAAAAGTAGTGAAGAGACAATTAAGAATGCGTTAAACCTCATTGTGCTCTTGTTGTGGTTCTGCAAGGTTCCGCTTGATCTTGGTTTAAATGCATTTTATTCATGAGGCCTCATATGACATGGTGGAATTGAGCGGACCGCAATCAAGAACAGAAGCAGTGTCTCATCCAATAATACGAAGCATATGTTGGATAACATGATTCAAAGATGATCTCCTGACATAGAACGGATGCGTTGAATGGTCCGGAAGTCGGCGAAGAAGCAGCGATGACAAAGATCCAAGATTTGGTCATTGTCATTATAGCCACTTAAGTTTCAAATGTCTGAATTGCCACGAGAATTACGAATTGAATTTGGAGGTATGGACATTAATTTGTTCTATGAAGTTGAAAACTGTTCTAATATGTTATATATCGTCCAATTATAAAATTTTACTACGTAAACATTGATTTGTCAGCCTTGTTTGCATTTCAAGCCAATGCCAAACTTACCGGGCTCGCTGGTGGCGAAAGCGTTTGTTCAAGCAACTCGATTGCATCTTTACGCTCCTGTCTCTGCAGAAGTAGCGAACACCCACTCCCATGCTTTAGCGGCTTCACCAAAGAGCTCATTCAGCCTCTCCAAGGCCACTGGTTCGCCCTCGCGGACGTCTTCATAGCGTGGAACATTGAATTGGTAGCGCTTGCCTTGCAAACGTGAGGCTTCTAGCACACGATTGCCTACCGGCATACGGATGGCACTATAGATATCAGTAACGCGTGCAATATTGTTGCGGTTGGTCGCCCTATGTTTCAAGAGAGCACCAAGGATGTATGCGTCCTATAAGAGTGGTCAACATAATGGCTCTATTGCAATATTGCATACTTACCTCGATACCTTGTCCCTGCACCAACACCTTGATGTGGACTCATAGGCGTGGGCCTAAGGATAATCAATAAAAATTTGTGAATAATAAATACAAAAACACCATACAGCGTCACCAGCCAGAATAATTCTACCCTTCCCATAGCTCGGAAGAGGAGCAAGTGCTTGTAGATACCATTTCGTGGGTTCGGTGATGCACTAAAATGTACCCATTGGTCAGCCATCTTTGTCATATGAAAGGTATAAACTGATATTTACTTGTGTAATTGCTTGCACTTCAGGTTCCCATCCAGCATACGTGTCCAAAAGTTCTGATTGTGGGACATATATTGTCGTATTCTCATCCAAAATCATGCCTTCCTTCGACAAGTCGCTGGCACATGCCACCACATTGACGAAACGACCTTGCGAGACAGGATACACCACCACGTGCTGCATTGTTCCCCGTTAGCTCCACCGAAGTTGGATAGCAGCCTCACATACCTTATTTTTGCCACAATACTACATGTAAGATTAATCCGTTAGTAACGCACGCCGCAACTAGGCTCCCAAGAGTGACATACCATAATTGGTGCCTTCGTTGCCTGATGTCCTGGATATACGCGCTCAAGCTCCTCCACGGGTATCAACCCGCGGTATGCAACTGTGCCGGTAAAATTTGGTTTCAGGAATACCCGTAGGTTCTCCGGCTCTCCATCAAGTGTTGGGATAAACTGCTGGCGCTACTATTGATTTAATCCCGTCTCCAGCTACCAAGAGATCCGCCTCAGCGACAGAGCCATCCGCAAATGCGAGTTGGACGCCGTTATCAGTTTCGGTGTATCCCGTGAATCGGCTTGACATATGCATATGGCAGTTTTTGGGAATATGTTTTCAGCAGACCCAGCTGCAAATCCGCTCTGTGGAAACGCATCACACCACCTTGTACGAGATGTCAGCTCCACATACGGAAAAACTGATATGGAAAGAGCAAGCCTCTTACCTTCCATATGGTGATCTAAGACCATAAAGCCATCTTTTTGGTCACTCTTCCTGAATTGGAAAACTGGACCTATAGTTCGCGTTAACACAGTGCGGTCATCAACATAAGCAGGTAACTGTGCTTACCAGGCTTCTCTGTCGGGGTATTTGGGCAACAAATCCCCCAGGGTTTTGTCCAGACCTAACTTGGCGAAAATCTCCCAGCTTCTCAGCCAAATATTAAGCCCATGCACCAATTTCAGAAAAAGCGGGGGCAGTTTCGTAGATGTCGACACGAATGTCATCAGTTGCGAGTGCATTGGCGAGTGTTAATCCAGTGATTCCACCTCCCCTGTATAGATGACGGGATTGTAAATCATGGAAGGGAGATGCGGAACGGCGAATACGCACACAATAGCGACAGTGAGCTTCTCTTGCGACATTATATTTAGTGGTATGAGTCAGAAAAGGGATTGTTCGTGCGTTTAGTCAGATACTTCGAATTGAGGAAGCTTGAATGTGAGAATGGTGTTCTTTTGCCATGTATTTATCGAAATCGAGAGAGACTCCAACCAGCTACCCAGACCAACCGTCTGTCCAAGAATAGCGAATCGGTGATTAAACATTTGTATAATTGATGCGATAGATGCTTGCTTCTTCATCGCTCCTACGGAATTACTATCATTGTATCTGCTAAATGTTCTCGCATATCTACGATCAACGTTTTGAGTACTGAGCAACTTGCTCATGAGGGTAAATGAGACTGTACACCCGAAAGTTCTTGCATCAACTGTTTACTCGGTGTCTACAGACGGATAAACCACTATTGCATCAACCATTGCTATCATCCTTCTCGTAATTAAATGTGGGAAGGACCATTGTTCTCGTGCGGTCCTAACGTGGACGCATGCTACTGACAAGTATCCTGAAGTATCCTGTTGCACTTAGTGATGCATGATGATCCCCAGCGAATGTATTATATTGTGTTTGACAGAGTAAACGTTCATCAAAGTTGCGGGTGTACAGTTCTTCAACGCTGATTGCACGCATTTGTTGCGAGAATTGTCCATAAGGTCAGTGAAAATGTCTATCTGAACAGGACAAGACCCGTATGACGCCACTCGTAAGTCCGTGAGTGAACACACAAAGTTGGTGCTAGATTTTCCATCACCGTATCTCATCCACGGTAAGGATCGGCGCCCTATATGCGGTCTCCAAGTTATGGGTTTTAGTTTTGATAATCATCCTCTGCAAATAAGATCAATAACCTTTGCTAAATGCCCATTTTCTAGCCGTTGGCGGACTACCGTGGGCCCTGAGCAGGCCCACTAACCTCTCCTCTGCAAAGCATCTGCATCCGGTTAGATCACTCGCCTCCACCAGCTTTTGAGGAGGGTAACTATAGATCTTTCATAAAACCCATTGTCGCGATAAGTCTAGGTTATCAACGACACTATCTAGACACCTATAAATCGGCAACCGACATACCGTGGGTGCAAGGACTGGAGTGGGAGAGGTGAATGGGAGCAAGAAACTCATTGTCAACCACGAAGCGACATTGTCCCGTATTCGTAGACCTTTTGGGAGCATCTACCTCCACACATCTGCCCGTGTCAGATGCCCGAGATATGGTAAGTCGATTCATGTCCTGGAAATTATGTAAGTGATAGATTGAATAGGATGCGAAAAGGAGCAAACATAGTTTCAGATTGCACAGTTCGACTGTCGTAGGTTAATATTTATCCGGACAAAGTGTGAAAAAAAGTGGTTCCTTGGCGCACAGATTAGGCAAGAAGCGATGGTTGGAGCACTAGTGAGATGACTCTGAACCAAGGTGAAACTGTGCTATTAGGCGCCAGTCTTGACAAGGTAGTTAATGAAAAGGCAACGATAAGACTAAGGCTCGTAAACATATTAATTTAGAGCTTATAATAGAGTAAGTATTATAATTTTCATCTCCGCATACTTATCACATTTAGTATAAACGAATGTGAAGCTACAATACACAATTGCATGGCCAGCTTGGTGGCAGAATTCAGATGATTATGGGAACAATTATTATAAGCTCACTGAAACTGCCGCAACTTTGTTCAACAGAGTATACACTTTCCCCATCTGGGAATGTAAATGCGTTCCTTTTGAAAAATCAGGCTCGTATGTAGAGAAGGAAAATACGGTCAGCAATGATTATACCTTATGAAAAAAAGTCAAAACAAATTTCAAGGGACAAGTATGCGATATCCAGAGACATACCCTTGAGAATGCAAAATGCAACCCAAGGCCTAATGAGCAAGGCGAGCTGTGGAGATAGTGGCGTATTTTATGCTCCCAGGTATGGGTGAAGTACTCACGGTATTATAATCGTCCAGGATATGCGAAAAATCAACGAGTGAACATTTTCTGCACCTTGAAAGAAGTAAGTAAAGCGAGAGGGGACGCATGTCGTGCACGGCTGAAAACACAGGCTTCTTCTACGCATCCAACTGTACTTTCTGTACCCTATTTTCTCAACCACTTCCGTGTACTTATGGGATGCTTTTTTAGCAGGAAAAGGTTTGGATTTTCGGTATACCCATAGCTAGCTGCATTTTGCTATAGATTCATATCATTCGGCTGTATTGTACATGTATTGTTTTGTTTTTAAATCGGAATTCATGAATAAACAAAATGCTTGCTTGTCACCTGACCGTTAGTATCACGTGGTCTAGAATAAGTCCGTAAGGCCGTGCTTCGTGCAGGGCAGAGCCCGCTACCATTTACATGGAATTAGGTTGAACTTGGAAGTTCGAAGTGCACAAGGAATTTGTTTTAAAGGAATTGAAGTACTCCTAGTTATGTAAAAGTGCCATTAAATGCAAGGTACTATTGCAACATTGTTAAGACTGTAATGAAGAACAGTTGAAGAGAGATCACGACAATTGAAGAACCCGTCAAGTGATTAATGTTGTATTGTTTGGGGAGACTGGTTTCACCGACTTATGTGGAGACCTGTACAAATTGTTTTTAATGATATGATCGACCATTACAAAATTGTTGTAATTAAGACCCTTAATCTCGCGAATTTGACGGGAAAACGTGAAATTACGCGAAAATTTGATTCAACCCTGCAAGACCCACTACTACCTAAAGGTAGTGGGAATTGACAATAACGTTGACAACGCTGATCGTCAAAATAACTCATCCTCATATATCTATGCAATCGACTATGCAAAACTATGGCTTCGAAGATACTCGAAGCGAAAAGGTCGATCCCGTTGCAGGAAGAGTCAATCTATCGGATGAACGCCAAATTTTGAATCCTCTGGACTTGAGAATACAAGAGGCATCGTCAAAGTAATGACGAAAGCAGAAACGTGCGTGTTCTTGTGATTCAGGCTATGATCCCCTTGTAGGTAAGCAAATTCAGTGCATGTGCTTTCATTGAACTCAATTATGATTTATTACAGAAACTATCGAGTATTACTCGGCTTACACTATTAGTAATGCCTAACACCTCCGTCTGAACAATCCAAAGATTGGAAGTTGAGGCATGGCTGTATACGGCAACTTTGTGGGTCTTATGCTGATCTATCCAGCTGGGAACCACGGAAATCTGTATGTACATGGTCAACTCCTACTCCCAGCCACTCCTGAGTGATAATTTGAATTCAGATGTACATTTCCACACAGAAACGGCCCTAAACCGTCCTCCAAAAAACAATGGCGAAAAAACAGTGATGTGCCAGTCGAGCGACTAGTCGTGAAGTCGTAAAAAGTCCCACGACCCCCATGGTTGGCGACTAAATTCGACCAGACTATGGGAGAGTCGCCTCACATGACACTAACAGAGGGAATACTAACTATCGCACGATTATGCTTGATTATCATTTAATGATGCACAAGGCCAGATATCTATGTCAAACGCAGCCTAACCCATAAAGTCCGCGGATCCAAGTCTACATTTAACTTGATTAAATGGAGTGTGTGTTGACTTCCACTTGTCTGACCCCCTCTCCAAACAATGCAGCTAAGCCCGTGCCAGTTGCGAAATATTCCCTTGCTTGTTATGGGGCTGGCCCTATTCATGAGCGTCCTTTTATTCTTCAATGAGGCTCCTCTGATCAAGGACAAAGTCGACTGGGCTATGGTGCCGTTACCGGGTTATATATCTGGGTTATCCGGTGGTCAATCTAATTTGAATATTTTCATGGATACTACAACAGAAACGACACTACCCCTTCGGGATCAACACGCTCATGGATTTACGATCATGGATAATCTTTACTTGCGGAACAAGACATTTTATGTTGTAACTTCAAATGCATCAGCGTATCCCCCCAGAAGGAATATGATATCTACACCGGTGGATATGGGGGCTGGAAAAGCCGGAGAACCGACTGACAAGGTGCGCGATTCTTTCCTGTCAAGGAAATAAATGGAAACTAATAGCTTGAATTAGGAGCTACAATTTTTAGATCCAATGAATTCTGCAAGTGTGCTGGGAGACCAAGCACTGGTGATAGATGGCTTGACAGTCATTATCTACGACACGAAACAATTCATGAAGGTAAGCTATCGGGATCTTCATGCTTTGTCGTTTACTTACCATATACTTACCCAATGCTACGTAGCACTACTACCACTGGTGGGGTGAAATAATTATATTCCAGATTAGCGTTGGTGACAGGTGTAGAAGTCTCATCGCTTCCTTTCCCATCACGATTTATGCTCCCGGTGCGTTACCTTCTGTATATTATCCACGGAATGTTGATTTGTAGCGAGTTCCAGCATATTAATGACAGCAGCTGGAGGGACCGTGCCAACGTAAATGGACCACTAATGCGGAGCGCCTTCCCGAATGCGGCTTTTGATAGAGCTGATTACTGGGATGATTTCAGAATACTTGATCGAGTGGTTGTCTTTGAACGGGTCATTGTCGTTACGAGAGAGACTGCTCATAGAAGGTATATACTTGCCCCTTATCGCTATACGCCTCAATACTGACGAAGTCTGGAATGCAGCCCTTGGGTCCCTAAATGGGCTAAAATGATCGGTGGGACGATGAACATCACAGTACCCAAACATTTCTGGGAGCCAATTCGTCGCGCAACTTTGAAGAATCTTTTCGGTTACATTCCAAAACTGAACTCAGATGGCATCGTTGTTGCTCCACCCGACGTATCGATAGATATCCCAATCGTTACCTACATTTCTCGCCAGGGTGGTGGCAGAAGACTGACATTAGAAGGACACGATAGTCTTGTAGAGGCACTCGAGGGGCTGGAACGCGATGGTGTCTGTGAGGTGCATATTGTGCGAATGGAGCTTCTCAGCTTGAAAAGTCAGCTGGATCTTGTGTCAAGGAGCACTGTGAGTAACATTATGGATGACGCCGTTGTTACAAATCTCAAAATTTCTTAGATAATCGTTGGCGTTCATGGAAACGGTTTGACTGTAGGTTATAAATTTATGTGTTTCATCGCAGGTCACCAAACCCAATTTCTATAGCACCAGATATGGATGCCACCCTCGCCGAAGTCAACTGTTATCGAGATTTTATATCCTAGCTGTATGTACTTTTTGACTAGACTTTATTTGAAGTCAACGTCTGATTTTTTTAGCATATGTTTTTGACTACGAAATGCTCGCTAGAAACATGGGACATAAAGTATGTTTAACACATTTTCCTGTTTTTGAGCAATGGCACTAATTTTTCTCTTTCCTGCCTTATAGCATTATGCCGCTTGGAACGACACATTACACACGTACCCAAAGGATGTATACGCTGTAAGTAGGCGGGGGTATAAATGGTATCTTTCCCTTTAATAATGTTAATTTGGCACAGGAATACAACTTTGGTGACGCTAAAAACTTTCATGGCAGTAAGCAAATTACATTTTATCTTTTGCTATCAACGGAAACGATTTGCATGCTAACACATTGTTTCGCAGACCAGATTCCTATCCATGGACCTTCCGTGGCTGAAGTAATCCGACAGCGCCTTAGAGAAAAGACCCCAATTAGTTAATGTAGATTATATTTGTATATTCGGCCTTAGGATTATGTTCATGACATTTATGGTTGATGGTAACCAAGTGTACACCGAAACCAGCATTTCTGTAGTTCACCGTGGTAAATGGAATATTACGTATCACTGAGTACTTGTATTCCAGACAATTAACGGTAGAATAGGGGGGAAACGGCCCAATAGGGAATCAGTCACTTAATTTAACGTCACTGAGTCACAATAAGTAGGTCTTTCACAATGTAACCACGTACATGCAGGCAGACGGACCACTCCAACGGAATACATATATTGTATATAAGATAGATATGTGGACGAGAGCACCGAAGTGCGTGCCGACCTAGAGGGACATCAGTTTGGGTGAAGAGACGAAGTACCCGAGTAGTATGTGGGTGGGAAGGGTACCTCTTGCAGTACTATCTGGCTGTACATCGATAAGCTTCCTAGAACCAGATTTGCCATAGGAGTAGAGGTAACAGGAGGACGAGAGAAAGAAGAGCTGCAAACAACAAGGTATCCCGCGAAGCAGTGGCAGAGAGCCCGGTAATTCCATCCCCCCCACTGTTCACGCAAAGATATACCAGCATGGCCCTAGTAAATGATGTGCATGTGAGTATGATGAAGCCTCCAATGAGGATCCATCAGATACTTTTTTTCTATCAGCTTCCACTGATACATATGGACTTGGAAGAATGGATGGATTACAGGTGTATATATATGAACAAGTCCTAGTGAGTGTTATGATCCCCTGCATTACTAAATCTAACAAAAACTAAATTAAAGCAACTTGCAGACTTCAGCGCACAGATATTCCCCGGCTGTGAGAGTGGCAGCCCCGATGAGACCTGTTGACCCGTGGTCATCAGATAAATAATGAAAAACAAAACAGGAGGCGTAGTGAGCTAACTCACCGAAAAGACCTATATAACTCGATCTGTACAATAATGTACCGCGCTATCAAGGGAAGAGGATACATTGTCAGCCCATGACTTATAGAACGAAGACAAAGATACTCACTTTTTTAGGATCTCCGGAGACATATCCTCGGGTATACGAAATACGGCCCAAGGCCCAATAAGCACAGCAAGCTGCAGAAATAGTGGGATACTTTATGCTCCCAATTAAGGTACTATTCCAAGAATATGAGCACTTTAAAATAACGAAAAATAGACGCAATACTCACGATATTAAAATAGCTGGGAGAACTTCGAGTGTATTTTGGTGTGCGCCTACGAATAGGCAAAAAAAACGCGTGAGTTTTTTCCATGACCTAACCGGAGCAAGCACTTTGAAGTAAAGCGAGAGGAGACGCACGTTGGGCACAATTGAAAATATAGGCTTCTCTCGACTCATCCATCTGTGCTTTCTCAGCATACACTGTAGTAGCGACGGCAAGGAGAAAGTGTGGTGCTTTAGTTACAATAGCCGAGCGGCGAAGAGTGTGTATACGCACGTTGAGGATACTTTATACCGGATAGCTTGCGGTGTTTAACAACGACTGAGTATTGCCACACCATGACCCATACTGTGGAAACTAGTGCAGCGGGGACATAGGCAAATCTATAATATGCAACATTTAGTATTTTCTCTTCCCATATTAGTGGGATGGATAGGATGGGCTTACCCGTTAGGGACTGTGATTGTTAATGTCATTTTGAGCGTAGTCGGGGCTTTCTTTGTAATCCAGAAGGAGAAAAAGGTGCGGAGGAAAGAGAACTTGTGATAATGAGAAGATATTTTGTGACTAGGTGGGCTGTTATTTATACGTCCACATATGAACGCGTATTCCCTGTTACATTCTTTGTGGAATCTACTGGAAAGCCGCGTAAGCACACGGCATCTTCACTACATTAGTGTCACTAGTAGTGATTAGCCACGCATACCAAAGTTGACGGTGCTGTTCACATGGGCGCCCATAAGATGGCGTGCGTGTCCTTCCGTGCCGATCATTGATACATTGAATCGTATGAATACGTGAGTAGCTGAGTTGCAAAGTTTATGATTCTTATTACAAAGAACATTTCAGTTACGTGGCGCTGCTGACAATCGCTATACTTAGACTGAACGCAATTCTTTGCAAAAACTGCCGAGCATACGCAACCTCAACTGATACTACGGTTGGCATTGATCAACATCCAATCTGCAGTTACCCATTTTAACAATCCAAAGATACATATCTCAACTTTGTGAATCTCGTGCACTGGATCCATTCCGTTGATGACTACTCCGTGACCACTCGAAGGTATCCCCAGACATATATTTTCACACCGAAATGACCCTGTACCCTCCTCCAGAAGTTGGTCTTCTATCCAAGGATTCGACCGCCACGAAGTCTTATCACCATAAGGCAAACTAGGAACCTGATGTTGTTTACATATACCGAAACTCACATCACGGCTCACCTTTGACGAATACTGTGTAATTTATTCCGTGTCTTGGATGTACAGGTTGTAAAGTTCTGTGATCATAGGATCTCCTTTGTTTCTGACCGACGTTTTCTAAAAACTGACTTTTCGTCCGGAAATAGATCATGTGTCCGATCAACGTTACTCATAACTTGTAATAATTGGGCCTTAAGGCCGTCCTTTCCGAATGGCAGAATCCGCTACTTTTTTTCTCTCCCCGTGTAGTGGTTTGAATTTGATAAAACGGCGTTATTATAAAAGAAGTATTTACACTAAAAATACAAGCTGAAGTACGAAATACAAATTGAAGTATAAAATACAAAGATGCCAGTATTGTATATACTGTGTTTGATAGACTTTTTCGTCGAGTTCTCAGCCGAGGTTTTATTAAATGTTACCGTCATTATCACAGCTCGGTACGTCAAATTCAGCGACGACACAGATGCTAACCAGAAAGAAAACACACCGTAATATAACCGATATTTGGAGGGAAGAATCGAAAGACAAGGGCTCGTTACGACGCGCTGCTCCATTTAGGCGTATGCGTTTGCCTAAGTAACGCCTACTGATGCATAGATAATGCTTATAAACGTTCACAAATGCTTACATTTTTTTCACAGGGGTTCGATATCAAGGGAAGAAGTGAAAATTAGTGGCCTATATATAGAACCCACTACTTTTACGCAGCGGGAATAATTACATCAACCAATTGGTCTGTCCTTTCAACTTGACTTCAACTTTATCACACTAAATAATGCAGTTAAAGTTGCGTCAGTTGTTAAACATTCCCTTGCTTTTTCTGGGGCTGGCCTTCTTCAATGCGGCTCTATGGTTAAAGGGCAACGTCGACTGGGCCATGGTGCCTTTACCGGGATATAGTTCTTGGTCATCCAGCAGTCAACCCAAGTTGGATCGTTTTATGGCTACTACCACACATACATCGCTACCTCTTCGGGATCAACACGCGCATGGGTTTACGATCATGGATAATCTTTACTTGCGGAACAAGACATTTTATGTTGTAACTAAAGATGTATCAGCATACCCGCCTAGAAGAAATATAACACCTACACCTGTTAATATAGGAGCTGGAAAAGAAGCTGGAAAAGAAGGAGAACCAACTGACAAGGTGTGCGGTTCTTTCAGGTCGAGATTTTGTAGGGAAATGGAAACTGAAATCTAAATTAGGAGCTCCAATTTTTAGACCCAACGGATTCTATAAATGTTTTGGGAGACAGGCACTTGTTGTGAATGGCTTGACAGTCATTGTTTATGATACACCACAATTCATGAAGGTAAGCTATTGGGACATTCATGCTTCGTCGTATTACTATTACTTACTATATGCTATGCAGCACTACTATCACTGGTGGGGCGAGATAATGTTGGGTGCTTGGCGTGTGTATTCTGGGTTAGCTATGGTGACAGGCGTAGATGTGTCATCGCTCCCTTTTCCGTCACGATTTATGCTTCCTGTACGTCATACTCTTCACAGAATGTATAGAATGCTGAGTTATAGCGATTTTCCAGCATATCAGTGATAGCAGCTGGAGGGACCGTGCCAACGTAAATGGTCCACTAATGCGGAGCGCCTTCCCGAACCTGGCTTTTGATAAAGCTGATTACTGGGACGACTTCCGAATACTTGACCGAACGGTTGTCTTTGAGCGGGTTATTGTCGTTACGAGAGAGACTGCACATAGAAGGTATTAATTTGTCTCTTATGTGCCACAACACTAACGCGGAATCGGAATACAGCCCTGGGTCCCCAAATGGGCTAAAATGATTGGTGGGACAATGAATATCACAGTACCCGATCATTTTTGGGAGCCAATTCGTCACGCAACTTTAAAGAATCTATTTGGTTACATTCTCTAACTAGATTCAGATGGTATCGTTGTTGCCCCGCCCGGCTCATCAACCAATATCTCAATTGTTACCTATATTTCTCGCTAGGGCGGTGGGAGAAGATTGACGCCAGAGGGGCACGATAGCCTTGTACAGGCACTCGAGGATCTGGAACATGATGGTGTTTGTAAGGTGCATATTGTGCGAATGGAGCTTCTCAGTTTGAAGAGTCAGCTGGAACTAATATCAAGGAGCACTGTGAGTAAGAACTTGTTTGATGTTGTTACTGCAAATCTCAAAATTTGTTAGATAATATTGTTGGGGTTCATGGAAACGGTCTGACTGTAGGTTATATCTGTTTTCAATAGCAGGTCATAAAACCTAGGTTTATATATGTATAGCACCAGATATGGATGCCGCCCTCGCCGAGATCAACTGTGATCGAGATTTTATATCCTGGGTGTATGTAGTTTGACTTTGTTGCAAGTCAACATCTGATGTTCCTGATTTAGCTTATGTCTTTGACTACGAAATGCTCGCTAGAAACATGGGCCATAGGGTAGGTTTAACTTACTGTTCCTGTTTTGAGCAGTGAAACTGAATTTCCTTTCATAGCATTACGCGGCTTGGAACGATACATTGCAAACGTACCCAAAAGATGTATATGCTGTAAGTCAGCAAGAGTATAATCAGTATTTTTCCTTATGTTAATTGGCATAGAAATACAACTTTGGCGATGCTAATAACTTTCACGGCAGTAAGTAAATTGTTATTAGTTGAAATTTTATCTGCTAACTCACAAATTCTCAGGCCAGATTCCTGTTCATGGACCATCCGTAGCTCAAGTAATTCGGCAGCGCCTTACAGAAAAAAACCCCAATTGACCAACATAGATCGTGTACCTTGTCATTTGTATTATAATCACACACTTTTAGAGGATTTCACCCTGTTATATGCGGTAATTGTGGTTGACAAAGATTAACCAAGTACACTCCTACCGTCTAATATCTGCAGCAAGAAGCTAAATCTTGCGTATATGCATGACCATACTGTGAGTTGTATGTCCTCTTGAAACGCTGTCCATCGTATCTGCTTCAGCTTCTACATTTGCGACATCCTCTGGTTCAAATCCAGATAGGCTTGGGGGCGCGTAATTATGTTGAACGACCCGAGAGTTTGTGACTTCAGTATCTGTTTCAGTTCCAGTAACAGCTCATCCTTGGATGTCGCCTGAGTCCTTAGCCTCTCCTTCAGCTCCTGAATGGAGTGATGAGACGTCCCCATGGCCTGAGGATCCCTTTACATTCTTTTGCTTCGTCCAGATCCTCAAGCCCTCTGTAGTCATCACTCCTTTCAACTTCGACCTCTTCTTCCAAATTTACATATGTCCGACACAGAGGACAAAAGAAGACTGGGTGATGTCTTTTCAGTAGGGGACGAACAACTTAAAATGGAATGCAAGCGAGCTGGGTACAATGAAAGGCACCTGCAGGAGTGTTACACTGAAAAGACCTGAAAAAGAATTATCCAAGTACAAACCTGATTCATTAAATATGAGAGTATTGGCGGAAATACAGGTGCAAGAATCTGGTATGTGATTTGCTTGGTGCCTTTGCACTATTGGTTGTGGTTTAGTGGGTAATAATATTGGGTAATGTACAAAAATGAGATATTGCGTACTTGAAAAGATTGCAGCAGCTCGAAACTCTCTACCAAGCACAACTTTGATTTTGACTCTTTTATGGTTATCCTCCACACCTCCTTGATAGTCCGCTGGATGAGCGGTAGGAGATCCCCGTCTTTGATAGAGTACGGGCGTGGCTCTTTATCTGCAGGATCCAACCTGGTATGATTTTAAAATGTTCCCGAACTTGACTTTGTATCTTTGATGAAAAAACTTGCCACCAGCCTCAACCCAAATGTATGAGCATGAGAATACAACCGTGTTTCTAAAAGCTAGCTCTTTTCGCGGGATTTGGTTCAGTTATATATAAGCTACAAGCTATCGCCTTGAACGATTGGTTAGGCGCTCAGTCTGTAACACAGGTTCGGATCCCTTGCGGTTACGTTGAATATAAGGTTTCACTGAAAATCGAGGTGTGTCACAAGCCGAATGCGATCTGCAGGGCCATTTTGCTGGATGCACCCCACCCGCGCAGTTTGTATGACCAATGGCAGTAAGAGTGTCCTAAACGTGATTAAAGCGCAATGTTTCTGTCACAGTAATGCACAAAGCAGGAATATCGTGTACATCACTCTTCCCCCTTGGCCTTTGGCCTACTCTTTCTCGTTTCGCTTCCTCCTCAGATGGAATCTGATTCATGATGGACGGAGACATCCGAACTCATTTAATCTCCGGATACTTTCCATGTCTTCGACATACAGCAGTATATGCAGTGCGGATGATAGAGTTGTGTCACTCTACTACCCCATTATATAATCCACAAAGTGACTTGGACATGTCTTGAGTCGTTGGTACCGGTGCCTGTTTTCTGACCAACGCAAAAGACTCACACCAGGACCCCGGGGACAAAACTAGGCCCAAACGGCTAGAATCTTCGGATAAAATCCAACACGCATGCCACCGGAAAGGAGGGGGGATGATCTGTTTCTGGATAAAAGCGAAGGTTGCTTCTAGCTGGAAACTGAAGTTCTGAGTACTGAGTACTGAAGGCCGACTTTGCAATATGTTGTAAACATTCAGTTTATAACGGCACTAGAATTTTTTTCCCGACAGTAAGTTATCAACAAGCTACACTCTCAAGTTTCCGATTCATTAACTCAATAGCTGGTCCCGGGGTCCTGTCTATCCGATCAAATTTTGTTCACTTGTGTATCCGTCCCTTACAGACCCTTATACATTGCCCAAATCATGAACTACCGAGAAAGAGATGCTACAGAATCAAATTTCCATTACTTTCTTTTCAAATTGACCAGTCGTGTGCTGAATTCGACTTTGTTCAGCTACCACACCAAATGATGCAGCTAAGACAACGCCAGTTGCTAAACATTCTCTTGCTTGTTGTGGGGCTGGGCCTATTGACAAGTGCGGTTTTCTACTTTGATGCGGCCTTATGGGTCAAAGACAAGGTCGACTGGATTCCGGTGCCATTACCGGGCTTTAGTTCTGGGTTATCTAGTGGTCGAACCAATTTGAATCGATTGATGGTTACCACAACGGAAACGACACTACCCATGCGGGATCAACATGCCCATGGGTTTACGATAATGGATAATCTTTACTTGCGGAACAAGACGTTTTACGTTGTGACTTCAAATGTATCAGCGTACCCCCCTAGAAGGAATATAATATCTCGACCGGTTGATATGGGACATGGAGCAGAGGGAGAACCAACCGATAAGGTGCGCTATGCCTTCAGGTTAGGAAATTTGAACGGAAAATGATGATTTGGGTTAGGAGCTTCAATTTTTAGATCTAACGAATTCTACAACTGTGCTTGGGAGATCAAGCACTCGTTGTGGATGGTTTGACGATCATTGTCTATGATACAACGCAATTCTTGAAGGTAAGCTATCGAGACCTTCATGGTTTGTCGTATTGGTTACTATATGCTATGTAGCACTACTACCACTGGTGGGGTGAGATAATGTTGGGTGCTTGGCGGGTGTATTCTGGATTAGCGTTGATGACAGGCGTAGACGTATCATCACTCCCTTTTCCGTCACGACTTATGCTCCCAGTGAGTTACCTTGTTCACAGGATCCATAGAATGCTGAGTTATTTCAGCATATTGATGACAGCAGCTGGAGGGACCATGCCAACGTAAATGGACCGCTGATGCGAAATGCCTTTCCGAACCTGGCTCTTGATAGGTCTGATTACTGGGACGATTTTACGTCACTCAACAGAACGGTTGTTTTTGAGCGGGTTATTGTTGTTACGAGAGAGACCGCTCACAGAAGGTAATTCATTTATTCCTTATACCCCCACAACGCTAACGAATTAGGACACAGCTCTTGGATCCCCAAATGGTATAAAATGATTTCTGGGACAATGAACATTACTGTACCAGAACATTTTTGGGAGCCGATTCGTCACGCCACCTTGTGGAACCTTTTCGGTTACATTCCAAAGCTGGACTCCGATGGTATCGTTGTTGCTCCGCCCGAAGCATCGTCCAATATCCCAATCATTACCTATATTTCTCGCCAGGGTGGTAGGAGAAGATTAACACCGGAGGCCCATAATAGCCTTGTACAGGCACTCGAGGAATTGGAACGCGATGGTGTCTGTGAGGTGCAAATAGCGCAAATGGAGCTTCTCAGTTTGGAAAAACAGCTGGAATTAGTATCGAGGAGCACTGTGAGTAAATCCATACATGATAGAATTGTTTTTACGAATCTAGAAATTTGTTAGATTCTTGTTGGCGTCCACGGAAACGGTCTCACTGTAGGTTTTCAATCTATGTGCTCAAACCAGGTCACAAAACCCAATTTATACAGCACCAGTTGTGGATGCAGCCCTCACCGAGATCAACTGTGATTGAGATTCTATATCCTAAGGGTAATTTGACTTGCCTCATTTTGAGGACAACATCTGATATATGTTTTAGCTTATGTCTTTGACTACGAAATGCTCGCTAGAAACATGGGTCACAGAGTAGGTTTTATCTACCTTTCGGGTTTTGAGTAATGAAACTTATGTATTTCGGCCGCATAGCATTATGCGGCTTGGAACGACACGCTTATAACGTACCCAAAAGATGTATATCCTGTAAGTCTTGAAATGGTGTTATTTACTTTTATTAATTTGGCATAGGAACTTCACTATGGGGAACATGACGACTTTCACGGCAGTAAGCAAATTACTTTGTTGCTATCTTGGCAGAAACACAGCGTGCTCATTTTTGAATCACAGCACAGATTCCTGTCCATGGACCAGCCGTAGCTCAGATGATTCGGCAGCGTCTTATAGAGAAAGACCCCAATTAACTAATTTAGATTTTATTTGTACCCTTGGCATAATCGCGGCATGTTTAATGGTTGACATTGTAGCCCTGGTAAATGAGGATTTCGTTAAGTTGCTTTGTAAGGTGTTGAACGTTTGAACCCCCGAGGGGTGGTGCAAGAATAGAACAAGTTGTGATAATGTTCTGGTGTGGACTCAAGGAATGGACACGTACGTGTCAAAAGCCAAGAGGAGATGGCGTGTTTCATAGCATGTACTCAAGTAGCGGAATGATGTATCAATTGGCAAGAGCCTTGGCCTGTCTGACAGATAATGATGCAGTGCGGTGTGTCAGGGGTACCATCCGGCCTAATCAGAAGCGCGGGGCAGAAACGTTACCAATTGTCGTCCTCGCTTTCAGCTGTCCACCCCATTCCCAATCTTATACGCCCGTAGTTCTCAGTTGCCGTGCTGGTTCTCGGTCTAACAACGTTCATATTCGGCTTTCTCTTCACGTCTTCTTCTTTTTCATGTCTTTCCTGAAGCGACACCACCATCCTCCTCACAACAATGATACTGACGAAGAACATGATGACTCCATTGACCCAGACCTCCGCTTGCGTACAGTTCGTACTGCTGCTTCTGCCATCGCCGAATCTATTAGGTCTGAGCAACGCGCCGAGAGACGGAAAACTTTGCGTGCTAGAGGCTCTAGGTTCTTTCGCACTAGACACTCTGAGAAGAAACCTCAATCTCAGCCAGTCGACACTACACCCGCAAAGATAGTGCCAGGGACGAGGAGGAATGTCTATGTCAACTATCCGTTGTCTGCTATGGAGGTAGACCATACTGGCGAGCCCATTACGCGATACGTGCGGAATAAAGTCCGAACTACAAGTCAGTTTTTTTCCATGTCTTTGTATTGTGAGCAACTAGTAACCTAGTGCAGAGTACACTATCATCACTTTCATTCCTAAGAATCTGTATGAACAATTCCGACGGTCCGTGCTTCTTTGGTTACACCCAAACCTGATTTGTTACTTATTTATGTCCATAATTAGTGTCGCTAATTTATTCTTTCTCTCTCTTGTGATTCTACAACGTAGGTTGTCGTATTTCGTCTCTATACTACATTTTGAAAAAAAAAATCTAGTCTTTCCTATTTTCGGTGCCGCTTCGGGTTCAATCGCCGTGTTACCATTGGCATTCATTTTGGCTGTTACTGCGATCAAAGATGGTGTCGAAGACTATCGCCGTGGTACCTTGGATGAAGAAGTCAACACGTCAGCAGCAACAAAATTAGGAGGCGGGTGGCAGAATGTCAATCAACCCCGCGATCCACGTACTTGGTTCGAGAAGTTGCTTGGTATCAACACACCTGGAAAAGTTACGAAGGGTTTGAGAAAGCTTCGAGAACGGGAAGCTGGTGAGGCAGGGAAGATTCTGCGAGTGACTCCTGGAGATGAAGCTAGTGTTCTCACCAACAGCCTCAGTATAAGTAGCGTTGATCTGCCAAGAAGGGGTGCAGGTGGTCGTCGACTAGATGACATTCAGAGTATTGATTCTCACAGCTATCCTCCAACATCAATAGCAGCCATGTCAAGCACTTCCCTACCGGAATCTCCGGCAGTAGGTCCCCCGAAAATTCCTGACTACGCCCAATTCGGGTCTCTGACTTACCAACAATCTATGCACTCACAATCTACCGTTGGAGTAGTTGACTGGAAGAAGCACTCAGGAGGCTCGGCGCATTGGGAAAGGACTCTTTGGAAGAAATTAGAAGTTGGCGATCTGGTTTTGTTACGGGATAACGATCAAGTGCCTGCTGATATTGTTGTGCTATCAACTTCTGATCCTGATGGGATGTGCTATCTTGAGACAAAGAATTTGGACGGCGAGACGAATTTGAAACCGCGCAAGTCAGTCAAGGCGACTTCGTTGATTAGTTCGGAAGAAGACATCGAACGGTCTTCATTCTACCTCGATTCTGAACCACCACATCAAAATCTGTACCTGTACCATGGAGTCCTACGATATAATGATCCTACAACTAGGGAAATCAAGCAAGAACCTGTTACCATAAACGAGCTTTTGCTCCGAGGCTGTGCGCTCCGGAACACTGCATGGGTCATTGGATTGGTCGTTTTTACGGGTGCTGATACTAAGATTATGCTGAATGGTGGAGACACGCCTTCGAAGCGAAGCAAGATCGAGAAAGAAACCAACTTTAACGTCATTGTCAATTTTGGGTTGTTGTCGATCATGTGTTTGGTGTCGGCAATTATTAATGGGTTAGAGGATGCGAAGACTGGGAAGAGTGCACAATTCTTTGAGGAGGGCTCGGATCCGACAACGTCCCACGTTATCAACGCGCTTGTCACTTTTGTGTATGCATCTCTTCTTGTCATTATTGATTGATTTATTCATCTGGGATTGGCTTTCCCTGTTTTATAGGTCGTGTCTGATTGCCTTTCAAAACATCGTTCCTATCTCTCTCTATATCTCCATCGAAATCGTCAAGACTATCCAAGCATATTTCATTTCGCAAGATGTCGAGATGTACTATCAACCATACGATACCCCCTGCGTACCCAAAACATGGAATATTTCGGATGACCTGGGACAGATCGAATATGTCTTTTCAGATAAAACGGGAACCCTTACGCAAAATATCATGGAATTTCAGAAATGCTCGGTTCATGGTGTTGCTTATGGTGAAGGTGTTACGGAAGCTCAACGTGGAGCGGCGACGAGAGAAGGGAAGGGGGATACTTTCAATCCAGAGGAGCTCAACGAGAAACTCTCTTCGCTTAAACGACAAATGCTCAGTACTATGGACCGTGCCTTCAAAAATCGATACCTACAACGAGATAGACTCACTCTTGTTTCTCCAAAGATTGCAGAAGATCTCGTGGACCGCTCTTCTCAACAACGATCTCATCTAATTGCATTTTTCCGCGCTCTGGCACTATGTCACAGTGTTTTGGCCGATAAACCGGACCCAGAAAAGAAACCATATACCCTCAACTACAAAGCTGAATCTCCTGACGAAGCAGCTCTGGTCGGCGCTGCTCGTGATGTCGGGTTTCCATTTATTGGGAGGTCGAAGGAGGCTATCGATATTGAAGTTATGGGTCAGACCGAACGTTACACTCTACTGAAGACCCTCGAATTCAACAGTACCAGGAAGAGGATGAGTGTTGTCTTTAGGTGTCCAGACGGTCGATTGGTGCTGTACACCAAAGGAGCTGATAGCGTCATCTATGCTCGATTAGCTGCAGACCACGATCCGGTGTTGAAAGAGCAGACGAACAAGGATATGGAGATGTTTGCGAATAGTGGGTTGAGGACGTTGTGTATCGCTTATCGGTGGTTAGAGGAAGATGAATATCTGAATTGGTCGAGGACGTATGATACGGCGACTAATGCGATCGAGAATAGGGATGAGGAGATTGACAAGGCAAATGAGATGATTGAACATTCTTTACGTATACTTGGGGCTACTGCATTGGAGGACAAGTTGCAGGAAGGTGTACCAGAAGCTATTGAGATGTTGCATCGAGCAGGTATCAAGTTATGGATATTGACTGGTACGTATACTTTTAATTCATATATTTTATTTTATTTACAAAAACAAAATAGGTGACAAGCTACAAACAGCAATTGAAATTGGGTTCAGCTGTAACCTCCTCAAGAATGATATGGACATTATGATTCTATCAGCTGACAACCTCGAAAAAACACGATCACAGATTGAAGCTGGTTTAAATAAGATCGCATCCGTGATTGGGCCACCGAAGTGGGATCGGGAGGAAAGAGGATTTGTACCTGGGGAGAAGGCAGCGTTTGCGGTTGTGATTGATGGGGATACGTTGAGATATGCGTTGACGCCAGAACTGAAGCCGTTGTTTTTGAATCTGGGGACGCAGTGTGAGACGGTTGTTTGTTGTAGGGTTTCGCCTGCTCAGAAGGCTTTGACTGTGAACCTTGTACGTGGTTCTCTTTTTCTAATGCTCGTTTCGTTTCTCATTCATTACTACTATAGGTCAAAGAAGGTAGAAATGCCATGACACTATCAATCGGAGACGGCGCCAATGATGTAGCTATGATCCAAGAAGCTAACATTGGGTGTGGTTTATATGGTCTTGAAGGATCTCAAGCTGCCATGTCCGCTGATTATGCTTTTGGTCAATTCCGGTTTTTGACTAAATTATTACTTGTGCATGGACGTTGGTCGTATCAACGTGTGGCGGATATGCATAGTAATTTCTTTTACAAGGTTAGTTTCTACTTTTCCTTTCTTTACTTTAAGAAGGGGATTGAATTTTTTTTTTTTGGTAGAACGTTATTTGGACATTTGCTATGTTTTGGTACTTGCCTTTTAATAGGTCAGTTCAGCCATCTTATTCGGAGGTGCATTCTCTTGAGTACTAATCAATCTCGTTGCGAAATAGTTTTGACGCAACCTATTTGTATCAGTACACATTCATCTTGCTGTACAATCTTGTATTTACTTCTCTCCCAGTTATCATTCTTGGTGGTACGTCCCTCATTCTCCCTCCCCCTCCCTAATCTCAACCTGGTCGCTCTTTTGTTGCAGCTTTCGACCAGGACATCAACGCCAAAGCAGCCATCGCATTCCCTCAGCTCTATATCCGCGGTATCCGCGGTCTAGAATATACTCGTAAAAAGTTCTGGATGTACATGACAGATGGATTATATCAATCTGGTGTCGTTTTCTTCTTTCCTTACCTCGTTTGGACTCTTGGATTATCTGTTTCGTGGAATGGGAAGGGTATTGATTCGTTGGCGGATTTTGGAACTACTGTCGCTGTAACGGCGATTGTGGCTGCTAATACTTATGTTGGGTTGAACACTCATTAGTGAGTTTTGTTTCGCTTCAGATGGAAAGCTTGCTAATGTGATTTTTTTTTTGGTGTAGTTGGACAATAATGACCTGGATAGTTGTCGTGGGGTCAAGTCTTGTGATGATGCTTTGGATCGTTGTGTTTTCGTTTTTCTTCAGCAATGATTTCATCAATGAATTTGTTATTCTTTTCGGGACGATGACGTTCTGGGCGACGGTGTTTTTGTCTGCCGCTGTTGCTCTTGGTTAGTATATGATTGATAATGTCTGAAATATTATACTGACCAACTTGCTCCAGCTCCTAGGTTTATTGTCAAGTTCGTATCGACGGTTTACTACCCTCTGGATAAAGACATCGTTCGCGAGATGTGGGTTCAAGGAGATTTGAAAGACAGACTCGGGTTACAACATCGAAAGAAGAGACATAATAAGAATGTGGACCACCTGAAGATAACGCCTCGAGATACGGAAGCCGCACCGATGTTCCATGAAGATCATAGTCGATCGTTTTCTGAGATTTCTATCCATCAAACACAGAATTCTTATGAACCCGCTATGACGTCTAGTCCTGGGATGACGGGCACAAGACAAACATATATTGATACGCCACCTGGGGATCATAGAAGGTTGGATCTACCGAATTCGGACATTTCTAGAGTGGGATCTGCTATCGGGTCTGGGTCAGAACCAGGGAGTCCATATCAAGAAGTACTGTTGCAAGCACCTTCGCACGGCGATGGTCGACGTACATCACCAGTCTCACCACAACCTTCGTACTATTCAGCTTCCGAAATCCCACCGCCGTCACCACTGCCTGAACCTGTTTATAGACTTCCTAATGGAGAGATTACGAGCACGCCGCCTAGTAGGAGGACGAGTGTTGCTTCAAGGTATACACAGAGGGGGAGTAATATTGGGAATATTGTTGCACCGATGCCTGTTGCACCGTTACCACCTACGCCAGGGTCGAATGAGGCTTTGCAACCTCCATCTACCATGATGGTGCAGCAGCAGGATTCTCGAGGGCAAGAGTATGGGTACGAGATGAGAGTGAGAAGTCCGGCATCTCTTATGGTTCCATCGTCTTCCCCAACGCCTTCTGGTGGCCATCATGTACATTCACCTAGTGACGCTTCATTCAGGACTGCTGCGACTGGAGAATTCTATACTGCGGAAGATGATCCTCTTCAGAATCAAAGACGTCGCATGAGTGGAACTCCTGTACAGGGACAACAACATCAGCAAGTTGTTATTAGTTATCACCACCAAGGTGGTGATGGAAGGAGGGATGAGGATGAGGGTGGGCAAGCTGGACAGTGGCATGATCGACGTCCTAGTGATTCTTCATGGCAAGGAGGGATGGCACTATAACATTTAGGGTACTATATATTTTTCTTTCTTATGGACTTTTTGTACAGTGCCCTTGTGTCTACCCCACCCCCGTCTCTCCTTATCTACCTCTACCTTCTAGAAGCAGCTATATACCGCTACCGGAATCACAAATACCCCCTCGCACTACTCACACAGACTCACAGACCCGAGACAATACTTATAAAACCACTCTTTGATTAAACCTTGGTCCCTTTTTACTTCTTCTATTAGTTAGATCTGTAGTTTCGGTTATTATTTTTTTTACTTTTTATATCTAGAAAAAAAAGAAATCGTAGCATTAGCGTAACGATTAAGAATACAGAGGAACTATAACAATAACAGCAGGGAAACATTCATATGTGTATACTTTAGCGTACGCGTTCCTTTACATAAAAATATCGACAAAAAGGGGGGGAAATAAGATTTGGAGTAGTGTTTACTTTATTTAGGTTATTAGGGTGAGTAAGTTTATTGTTTGGGGGTATTTGATGCATGTTCACACATGATAAGTTATGGCCTCGGGTATAGTCGGAGTATCAAAACCGGTGTGACCTCATTGCGGTTACGTTGTCCTGATATAGCAGACGCCCTCGGAAAACTGAGCATGCAGTACGAGACTAGAATGAAACTTGTTTCCCCCTGGTCTTGGCCAAGGTCGTACATGATAGTAGATCCATGACAGCTTGTTTCTGAGCAAGGGTTAGAGATAAGAGCCAAGAAGAAAGTGAATAAGAGAAGACGCAGTTGTGGAGATAAAGAATTTGAGAAGGAGGGGGGGATGCCATTCAGATATTTTGGATTAGACCGGGTATATACGGTGTATTTATTTTATTTTATTTTCTATGTTTTTTTTATGACGCTTACATACTCCATTCCAATCGACTGACTGACTTACTCTCACTCACACACTCTCTCGCTTTTCTTTCCTCCCCGTTCCCTCGTTCCCTTTTCTTGTATTCTTTTCTGTCTTTCCGGAATTATCACCAAACCTATAACAAACACAAAACCTCCATATAATCTTTAACATCAAATCACCATCAACTCGGTTCCTGAACGTTTAACTCCAAATCCCAAAAAGAATGCCGCCAGTAACAACTGCAGATACGCAGCATTTGGAACAACAAGCGTCCTCGTCATCTTCTGCCTCGATCTTGAAAGAACGGAGGTTCAAGTTGAGCAGGTGAATCTTCTTTTTGTTTACATCCCATATCCGCGGATTGCGGAGCTTGGGTATGAGATACTGAATATCATCACCTTGTTATCTCTACAGAGCCTGTGATCGATGCCGGTGAGTTTATACGGGTGCAACCCCCCCCACTCGTATTGAAAGTTGTTGACCTCTACTAGTCGGAGAAGAATCAAGTGTGATGAAGGTCATCCTTGTCAGGCATGTCTCACAGCAAACTCTGCTTGTACTTTCGAAGAACCAGGGAAGAGAACCCATCCACATAAATCAAAGTCAGTTCGTTGCTGTCAATCTTTATTCTACAATGTTACTAACCAATTGTAAATCATAAGGCGGACAGCAACATTGGAAGACAGAATGCACCACCTTGAAACATTGATTCAAGCAATTCCCCCTGCGGTGTTTGCAGCGGGTGGGATCCTACCGCCAACTATACCTCCTTCGCACATGCCTGCTTTACAAGAAAACCCACATAGTCCAGTTACTCCCTTTGTTTATCCAGCAGGACTGCCCTCTGGAGTTCCGCCACCTTCTCTTCACGTGTTTCCATTGATGAATCCTTCTACTCATTTCACTCGGGACGAGAAACCTCAACCTGGGAGCCCACATGCCTCCTTCGGGATCTCCCCACATACGCTGCTGCATGGGTACCCGCAGCTAGGCTTGGGTTTGAATAACAGTAACAACCCACAGGCAACAACCATAACACCCGATCAATTAGCTGAAGAAACCTCAAGGATGTCATTGACTGCAAGTTATTTATATTTTGATGATGAAGGTTATACGAGGTGGCAAGGAGAGACATCTGGACTTCCTGTACTTGATCTTTTGGTGGAGCGACATACACCAGCTGAGAACAAGAATAGGAGCGAGCATCAGTTGCACCCGCATCATCGACAGTTACAGCAACAACATCAACATCAACAAGCGCAGCAACAGCAAAAACAACAGCTTGGTGACTTGGATTCGATGTCGGTTTCGCCCTCCGCTACTCCTAATACGGATTGGTTTCCCAATAGGACTCCCCGGAGGACTGATGTTAACCCTCAGACGTTATGGAAATTGATTACTTCCTGTATTATGCCGGAACTTATGGATAGGTCGGTTATATTCTGTAATTTGATGCACTTTACTGATTGTCTGACTTTTGGATTAGTCTGGTACAATGTTACTTGTCTACTTCTTATTATATTCTCCCATTCTTGCACGTCCCCACTTTTCCTTGCAGTACGTCTCCTTTTTACTTCCATCCCATGATCTAATATAATTTTCTGAAAGGATTACGGTAACCCACAAAAATGGGGAGAACCAGGATTTGCAGCATTTATCGTCGCAATTTGTTGTCTCGCTTCACGACATATGGATGATCCCCGAGTTCGTGCAGATCCCCATGATGGAATCTCCGCAGGTACACAATGGTTTGAACTCTTCAACCGGCTCCGTACACTTCCGATTGCCGATAGGCCTACCCTCTATAACATTCAAGGAAACTTGATTGCTGCAGTTTATGCAGTTGGGTTAGGAAAAATCTCAAAAGCCGCCGCACTTTTAGGGGAATCTATCACAATGTGTATAGACGCAGGGTTACACCGTTCAGCTGATACCTATGACATATTCGATGCAATCGAAGATGAAGTCCGGAAACGAACGTTCTGGTGTATTTACATATGGGATAAACAACTAAGTGCACATTTTGGGAGACCAGCGATGTTGAGGTTGAGAGATTGTGATGTTTCGGAGCCTGCACCTGTTGATGATGAATGTATCACGAGGGATGGGGTTTCGCCGCCGCCACAGTCGAATGGAGGGACGGAGTGTAGGTTGAGCGCGTTTATCGTTTCGTTGCGGATTATGGTCGTTCTTGAATCTGTCCTGGATGTTCCACCTGCGAGACAAGCCGATGACCCGAGTTCTTCATTCTTCTTGTTACGGGCTACCAACGTATTGTCGGGGTCGAATAGGAGGTTCAAGGAGATGAGAGAAGAAGAAGCACTATTGGATGACATTAATCGGAACATACCAATGTACTGGGCACATTCACAGGAAACACTTTCCAGTGAGGATACGATTAGGTTGACACAGGCGGAACGGTTACATTGTGCGGAACAGTTTGTGAGGTTGTTGATTTATAGGCATAGGTTTAGCGAGCTTGTGGCGGAGAGGACTGCGGGTGGTAGTGAAGATGAACAAAGAGAGGAGGAGAAGGAAGCAATGATTGCTGCGCATAACTCTGCGTTGGAGATTGTTGCTGCTCATTTAAATATTGCGAAGAAAGGGCTTATGACTTATTGTAAGCTTTTTATCTTTGTTGACTTGTTTGTTTCTATTCATTGTTTTTTTTTTGAAGACGGTGTACACGTTATCCACCAATTAACGCAAGCAGGAAGAACACTAGTGGCGATTCTATTGTGTTGCAAAACCGATGCGTTACAATACCTGATACCACCTGGATTAGATGCACTTCGATCCTGTATTGGGTTGTTGAGGCGGTTTAGTGGGAGATATGTGTGTGGACTTCGATCTGGTGATCTCATGGAAGAGTTCTGTCGACGTGAGTGATTTCTTTTCTTGGTTTCCATTCCATCTTTTTTTCCCACTACCACTTTACGCTCGAGTCAGAACCTGAATCATTCTAGTTTATAAAACTTTGCTTTTTAATTGGGATTTCAATTCTTAATTATAATTTTTCTTGCAGTTACAAATATTCCCTTGGAAACGACACGAGATGGGGAAGGTGTTTCGAATACGACGCGTCCGCCATGGATACGGCCCATACGTAAAAAAGCAGCTTCTTCTCCAGCCAACGCAACCAACGCCGCCACTACGACAACGAGTAGGTCTACGAGAAGTGACGACTCGGCGTCACAACACAGTAGTCCAGAAGCGTTTTCGCCATCGGATTTTTTCGTTGACAGCGTGAACGTCTCACCTCCAAATAATGCGAATGGAGGTGTGCCGACGGTGTCAGGGGCAACAGGTGTCAGCGCGACTACGGGAACGGTGGCGGGACCTGGAGCTAGGCCGGGATCGGGAGGATCTTCGGATGTGGGATCACCTTCGCAGTATGGTAATGCTGGAAACTCGCAAGGTGGAGCGGGTTTTATGGATTCATCTGTTGATGTAGCGGGAGGGAACAGGGGAGGAGTGGGGGGAGGTGGGGGGAGGATGGATATGATAAGGGAGGACACGCCTAATCATGGGCACGGGATGTATATGTCGCCTGAGATGATGGCGTTGTTTGATGCTAGTGGGGGTGTCGGTGTGGGAGGAGTGCCTGGAGGCCTTGGGGCCAGTTTGGGGGTTGGCGGGACATTGGATGTCGGACATTTGTTTTCGGCAGAAACGTTCTTGCAACAAGCGACTTCGCCAACACATCTGCAACAACAGCAACGGCAGTATCAACAACACCAGCAACATCAACAGCAGCAAAGGCAGGGACAGAATGGGTTTGTCGGGGCTGGGTATATGAAATTGAATGGATTGGTTACCTCACCGTGAAAAAAAATCAGATTATTTCTTTCTTTATTTTGATTATTTTGTTGTAATGATAATTGGATCTGAGATTTGGATTATTATGGATTCCCTTTGTTGCGTGGTTACTATATACGGATCTTCCTTTCAATCGCTTTACTTTGACTTTTCCACAACTTATCGAGTCAAACAAGTCAGTTCCCACCTCTCCCCATCCTCATCGACAATTCAGCGAGGGAAAAGGTAATTGTTAGTTGTGTGGAAGGGAACAATAAGACAACAGGGAACAGTCCCGATATAGGAAGATCTGGTGATCTCTTCCTTTTTGTTTCTTTTTAATTTAAAGATAAAGGAAGTTATATTTATCGTTATAGCCCTTCTCTTATTGTCTTTGCTTTTCCTCTTCACAAGCCCTCCACTCCTCCTTTTCCTCCTCTTTCTTCCCTCCTTTCATCATCGATAACCAACCAACAATATGAGGGGCACCAACACATCCGCGATACACACTCTACCAATCGAGTTGCTCTCCTACATCTTCACTCTTTCCACACATAGTCCTTCTCCCTGTCCCGACTCAAACGACTCACATCGTCCACCACCATTCAACACCGATAGCGTGAAAGCACCTCTCCATCTGTCATGTGTAAACCGGCATTGGCGCCGTGTTGCTCTCGATACACCGGGTCTTTGGACTAGTCTATGTGTCACACTGGAGATGATTGAAGTTTGGGATACTTCATTATTGTATCAAGAAGATCGATTGGAATTGGAATATAATGGTGCGTTTTTAGTTGTGTAGTAATGGTAATCCAATTCAGGGTGCTAACCGAGCCACTCCCCCCCTGTCGGTATGATATGTTTCCAGAAAAGGCAATTCCAAAGGCAAATGCAAATATGAAGACAAAGACATCGACTGTATCGGCGGTAGGGATGAGTGTGTTGAACAAGTCACATTTGTTGACTTATCTCGCACTGTCGAGGAATTATCCTTTGGATATCCTTATTGATGCGAGGGACCAGGATTGGGATTTCTTCGAACCAGAGTTGGTGTCTTCTTTGTTCTAATCCAAAAGTGAAAAAAAAAATTTTCTTATTCGTTCTTTCATTTTAGGATTCCATCAGAATATGGAGGCAATAACTACACACCTCCATTCTCCACATCCCATATGAAAACGGTCATCTCCATTCTTCTTCCACACATTTCCAGATGGCGGTCTCTCAGCATATTCACTGATTCATGGGCACCCATGTATACCGCTCTCACCTGTATCAACCCTACTCTCACGACTTTTGGAGCACCGAGGTTGGAGAGTTTGACCTTGATGAGGTGCAATGATTTTGTTAGTTATGCACCGGAGTTCCAACCTGCCGAAATGCGGGAACCAGCATTTTTGAAGGTGCCGGCGTCTTCTTCAGGGGGGAAATATAGAAATATCTTGCCGAAACTCCAACATCTTACCTTACGAGGTGTTCACGCGGATTGGACTTCCCTAGGCGCTGCTTTGGCTCTTTCGAGGAAAGGTTTACGCACACTGGAGATGTCATCACATTGTACAGATGTCCGGCCGTCGTTATATGAGTTTCATCATATTTTGTCATCATGTCCTGATCTCGAAGAACTTGCAATTACCGGTTCTGGACCATACATACCCGAAAGCGAGGATATCACAACACCGTCATCACTTTATCACCAACTTAACGCGAACATCAATCCAAATTTGAATCTTGATGTTGACATGATTGTTAACAGCATTGATCATAATCTGGAACCAGTCCCCCTGCAATCCCTACGCCAACTGACAGTAGGATATCGTTCTTCCGCTGAGGCTCAATTGATTTTGGGACTTGTACATGCACATGGTGTCAAGGCGTTAAATTTGGAAGATGCGACATACCCTGGGGATACGGAAGATGTTGATTCGAGTCCTTTGATGAGGTTTCTTGGGAACAGTCTCTTGGAGGGCTCAGACGAAGTAGAAGAGGCAGAAAGTGACGAAAAGTATCTGGTAGCGTATCAGGTCCCTGATCTTGGGCTGACTTATCAAGTTGCGCTCGGATCCACACATAAATCCAGTACGACAGTAAACTCAAGTTCAGGAGAAACATCGACAACATTGTTCCCCTCCCTTCGTCAACTTTCGCTGCGGAACGTTAAATCATGTGTCCAACCGATTAGAGGATTTTTATACTCCTTGAAATGTCTTGAAGAATTGGAATTCAGTGGGATGTCAATGGGTGCTGTCCACGCTCTCTTCCCATCTCTTCCATCCACGACTATGGACCGATGCCAGATACCTTGTCCTCAACTTCACGCACTCTCAATAAAGAATATCGGGATCTTGCGTAAAGAGGATGTCGAGTTCTTACTTGAGGATCTACCAAATCAAAGACGACACGGCGGGTCGTCCGAGCCGGGGTTGTTGAAAGAGGTGGATGTTTATGTTGACACTATTACTTTTGGAGATTCCTCCCCCTCGGTTGAACGCCTCGGAGCTGAATTCGGGGCCGTTGTTCAGGAGGATGAAGATAGCTGGGAGTTCCTAAGAAGAAGTGGAAGCGGGAGCACGATGAGGGTGAAGGTCTTTAAACAGAACCTTTCGGAATCCTCACCAAGTCTTGATGACGCCGACATTTTTGATGTTCCCAGCGGAGATGAAGATGAGTACGAGTATGGTGGTGGATATGAAGAAGATCCCATGGAGGTCGAAGCTGCCTTCAAGGTTGGAGGCGTGTTTAACGATCCAGTTTTCGATGCGTATTATTCGTCGAGGTCTTTTAATCCTGGATTCGCTTTGGGTCTAGGTGTGAGTGTCGGTCAGGGTGTGTATGTGAGGTAGAAATCCCTCCCTCCAACTCGAAGGTGCTGGGTAGTATCTTTATTTCGTTCTTATTTGTTTCTTTTTCTTGTGTGTATGTGTAATAAAACAATGTGTAACTGTAGTTTTTTTTTGCTTTTGTACATAAAGTCAATCCGGGCCTCAAATGTTGTTTTTTTTTGTAGATTATAGATGAATAGAAACATCTGAATCTTTGTATTACTTTTTTGGTTGGAAAGAAATCACACTGTCGACGTCGGACGAAGCTATCCGTTTTAGTCGGTTTAACACAAAATTTTGGTAAAGGTATATGTCGTATTTTGTATCTAAGGAGGGGGGAAAGAGCCCGCAGACTGGTTTTTGGTTGATAAACGGGTGTGAATTGAATAGACATTCAGTTTTATTGCATCGTTGAAGAGAAAGAAAGTTTTCTGTTCCGCATTATTATGTCGTTCAATGAATCCTTAATGAAATGGTGTTGGAAGCTCAGAACAAGCCCAGAAGGCACCGCCAACCCCTTTAAAGGAAGATGAGTCGTCGTTATGATAGTGGACACTGTTAGCGCTTTTTGAACAAAAGTTGCAACCAAAAATAATTCAATGATGTCACCGTCGGGTTCTGCCAAAACACATTAATTCTACCATGTGTATTCAGTTGATAAATCTATCAACTAAACACACATAGGCTGTCGAGAAACCGTTGTAAACAATGAGAGCAAAAATTGCAACTGAAGGTAGTTTAATGTCATCATAAGATTTCTGCTATATGCATTGAGTTGGTAAATCTTTTTGACAACTTTCAAAAAAATTTACCAACTCAATGCATATACGCTATGGAGAAATTATTGGACAATGACCGAAAGCAAGTTTAATACGTTCCTAAGGCATTACCAGGTCATTATTGATATCACGGACATCGAGTTGGGTCAGTTTAGCATGTACATGTCCATGCGAAACTGATCCAGCATGACATCCAGGACATCAACAATGACCATATGAAAGCATGAAAGATGACCTATGTAGAGGAAGCAACATGACTAACTTTTTTAATGGCTAGGTGAGTCGTTATTTAAGTAAGTGGGGTATAGTTTCAGTTTCTTGTTTCATCTCAGTGAAACAAATGTGGAAAAGACAACACTCACTCAGCTAAGATATTTTGGAACTGTGCTCACCGTTCAAACCAATTAAATACTGTTACACACCAACGCCACTTTGCATTGTAAAATGGTTGTTGTTTTCGCTATCTTGACTTTTCGCTCACTGTGGAAGCTATCCTGGTACCAGACTAAAAACTCAGACGAGCAGGTAATTTAATATCATACCAGTGAATGCTAACAGCAATGGAAATATAACTCACTAAATATTACTTTCAATATGGTTATAGAGAATAGTGTATATGGGATGTATACACCCTTTAATGTTTCACGGAATGGACCTAATTGCAACAACGATAATAATATGGTTGGGACAATACGGAATAGAAAGAGATCAGAAACCGTTTCTGAAAATAATGATGTCACAAACACTGTCGAATTCCCACTACTTTAGGCGGGAACAATGATTCTCAGGTCTCCATGACTATGTATACCATAATCATGCTACGTACATTCCATATGTACACGTGTGTTCTAGTATGGAAAACAAATCTAATAAGTATGTCTCTGTTAAATTTTGGTCGTGTTTTTATTGTTATCGGAGACTTCTTTTTTTGCCGGTACGTCGACTATCTCATCAAAGAATGTTATGAACCAGGCATAAATCTTTGACTTTGCAAGTATTGAGCAACGCATCCTCCTGTGCAACATAATTTAACCATCGCTAGGAGCCAATGTACGCCCCCACATTATCGTCTAGTATCGATTGTTTTCTAGCCATATCTTATTAGGGGTGCCGAGAGTGATGTATGCCTTCCGTTGCAGTATTATTTTTCAACAATACTACTATGACAGTGGGCAAGTGGTAACAAAACAATACAAAAAATCAGTCGAAACATCAAGTCGTCTTTCGAAACTTTTTTTTCCAACACATCAAATCACTCACAGTTTAAATGAGGATAGCCTGAAATGAACGCTTGAGTCGTGAAGATAAACATACGTTGACAGCTTGATTTGCACCTGCCATAAAAAACAAATATCGCTGACAATCATCAGATAATAAGATTTTGGCACTCACCTCAGGAGAGAATCTAAACCACCTTAGTGCAAATTAGCATTTCGACAGGTTGCAGAGCAGCAACCTGTATCCTTGTATCCACTCAATAAGCAGCCTGGGTTTACTCACTCCTTCGACCACTGGCACCCTTCTCAGAGGGCTGACTTGGCGACCATCTTCTCAGTTGTTGACGAGAGTAGATCTTCCACTAAAATTTCGGGATGGGGAACGGTGAAAAACGGAACAAGAGTGATTCTCATGACATGGGGAGCCAGTATCTTCCATTTACTCCGCATGAATAAACCTAGTGATTTCATTGAGACTGGAACACCTTTCGAATATATGCGCAATTTTTCGTCATGTGCTCATTGTCAACATCTTTCTGTCAATGTGAGAAGTAAGTGTTTTCAGAGTCGAACCTCGCTTTCTAATGAATAACTTCACACTAATCATCGATATAGTTGCCTCCTTGTACGATATGATCGGGGGATAAAACTTGAGCTTGAACGCTTCTGTGATGTAATTATAGAAGATTTCGGCTCTTTTTTTTCACTTGAGCCTATGAATGCAGAAGACACTGTCAGCAACACCAAGCTCGAACGGGGTTGCTGTATAGCAAAATCAGTAAGATTGACATGCGAACCCCCCTTGAAAAGAGCCAGGCAAGCCACTTGTCAAAGCAATGGGTATTTATTGTTTTCATCGCAATCAGACACATTTCCAAGATCGTGTAAGGGAAACTGTAGATATACAGTAGACTGCGTCCCCTGGAAGTGTGTTTAAAGTTCTCGTTTAATACAAGTTGAAAATACCATGGAATTGGTCAGAGTTCACTGTCAAGTCGACAGCAGAGCCACAAATAGATCACAACCAAGGTTAAAATCCTTCTCCCTCTCCTATTAGATCTGGAGACCCCAGAGAATGGCGTAAATACATGGCTTTCTTGTTTGAGTTGAACAGACTGTGACGGTGCAAGGTGTTGATTTCAAATAAAGCCGAACAGTGGAAAGCTTCGCCACATCTAGGGGATCAGTCAAGTCGGACTATTGACCTGCTGGAAAAACTGATCAATTCTGCTGTGAAGATGGCCTCGTATGCGCTCCATCCGGAAGTGAAAAAAGGGCGATTGAATGTCCGGTCAGACATAAATGCATAACCTACAAACCCCTTGTCCTTAATCATCCGCTGTCTCTTGAATTTAACTCGAAAGGCGGTAAAGACTTGGGGTTGTTGCATCGACGCGTCCACTAAACTGATCCTGTTGGCACGCAAATTCAAGCAACTGAGATGGTAGTAGTCTAACCCAGCCCGATGCTCAAAAACTCAATTGTGTCAAACTCGTATGGTACCGCATCTTGGCCTGTGGCTGCTTTGTCGGGGATTATGACAAAAAAGCTAGAAATCAGCTAACCAGATGATAACACCCCGTGGCATTCCTCTAAGGGGACTTTGACAGCAATATGCAAGGTTTGCTCGACAAGTTCCATTGAACCAGATTTTGCCACGCTAAACGGTAGATCTACCCCAATGTGCAGTCCAGCAATGCTTTTGTGTTGTTGAGATTAGCTACTTCGTCGTGTAGAGTTTCCGAGCCAAATTCTGAGTGTTGAAGTTGCACCATTTGGGGTTTTTGTTCCAAAACTCTTTCCACAGTTGAATACGACTCTGAGTGGGAATTTCACAGTGAAGACACACTGTCAGACGGCGGATCGTCCCCGGTAACGAAGCAATCGTGTCTTCACGCCGGCCGTACAGAATAAAGGGAAAGAATTTTGGTAGGAGGTTTATTCAACGGTTCGATACATATTCTTCGTCGAAATTCGCTATGTTCCGAGTCCGTAAGGAGTCGGTCTTATAACCGGGATTTTTTGTTCGTTTCAAGCTTGACGTGGGAAAATGTGCACGTGATAATTGGCACAGACATTTTGTGTTCGTTCCAAGCTTGACGTGGGAACTCTGCACGTGATAATTGGCAAAGGCAGTTTTCGTTCGTTTCAAGCTTGACGTGGGAATTGTGCACGTGATAATTGGCATACACATTTTGTGTTCGTCTCAAGCTTGATGTGGGAAAAATGGTTCTGCTGCAGAAGTGTGTGTGCCCCCAGACAATGTGCTGTTTACTATATATCAGGGACATAAGGCTATCTTTTCTGCATGACAAAACCTGCTATGGTTCATTGGGAAGAAGGTGAAAAATTTTGTTTTTGTTTTGTTTTTGTTTTGAGAATGTTAGTTGAGTGGTTTTGACTTGTCTTCAAAACCATTAATTTTATATTGTATCTGGTACATTAGTGTAAAAAAGGTACAGATTGTGGAGAGGGGAGAGCAAAAGGCAGGAGGTTTGTTGTATAGGGAATATGTGTATATTAGAGAAGTAGGTACATTGTAACATATGATAGTATTGGTGTATGTCAAGTAATGTAGGTGATTAGTTAGGAAACGTTTCGTTGAATGAATGTCGATTTTAAAGAGAACGAGTGGACAGAAATGCTCGCATTTGGTATAGATCGAAAGAGGATGTTGAGGAGAATTTATATGCAAATTTGCGAAAGGTAGCGTCAAGAAATGCAGTCTGTAGAGTGTTTACATTGCATAATTTGAATTGTACACTGCTTAAAAATACTTTGATGCGTGTTTTGATGCGATCAGAAAAGCTGTGCTTGATTTGATTTCGCGTTATCGTAGTGAGTGTGGTGAGTATTGCGACCGTGGGAAAATGCATCTTAACCTTCGGATTTCATGTTTTCTTCATTTCCTCTGTGATCCCTGCTGTGTACATTGTGGATCTGAGACGCTTCTAGTTGATTGAAAGGTGTAGGATTTGATGCTAAAAGATTTGGACAAGTTTTGGGTGAGAAATGGTATATTTTCCTTCATGTCTTCGCATTTTTGACTGTCTTTTAGGAGATTTAAGTTGCATTTGACAATTCTGATGTGTTTCTATGCTTGAATCGATTCGCATTTCATCCTGACTATGACTTGGTTGAATTGGTAAGTTATTATGGCACTGCTGATATGTTTTCATGCAGGAAAAAATAAATTTTAATTTGTTTGGGTATGTGTATGATGTAATACCTCCACTATTGTGGTCATGTCAGGGAAGATACTGTCAAAAAGACTTGTGGTACGATATCTTGACAAGTGATAAACGGAGTAACTTGTTTTGGTCGGTTCTATTCAAGAAAATGGCCTTTGGAATCTAATGTATGCATGTTCTTGCATGGAACAATAAGTCACCAACGATAACCCTGGTCTCCCGGATCTTGAGTCATGATAATCCATTGATATATCTATGGTGTTTCACCTAGCCATGTTACCAACAGATCTTCGCTCCTTGCACACAGCCTGGTCCACACTTTTAATAACGCACCCTTTGCTTAAAGCCAGATAAAACATTGCGTATACCACGAGTTGGGGGCACGAGATTCAAATATTCAACGCTGTTGAGCGCTCGTACTCTTCCCTTTTCCTTCACCTTTCTGAACCCCACCAACCCGTTTTGTGAAGTTGACCTATAGTATAACCCTCCCCCCACCCATAATCCTTAGTCTCATATTCTATAATCGATACATATACCCCATGTCTGTCTCGGACGAGAAGAACGGAATGGCGCCTCGGAGGAAGTGGTTCCGCTTTCACTACGTCTTCATCGCGCTTGGCTCCTTGTATGCTTTTGCAGTGATTATTGCGTTGGCCCCGATCACACAGAAATAGTGCGTTTTCTTTGGTGGTTTTCTAATATATGATATCCTCATGGTTTCATCGTTTGCGGGATATATAGTGTATTGTATGCACACCATATAGATTCAATTGGATATACAGAATTTGATAAACCAGAGAGGTATGGACTGGCTCGTGAGTGATTGTTTTCTTTACACAAGGTTCCTTTGGTTAATTTTTGTGTTGTGTTGTTAGCTGGGAAAGCTGTGAATTTACAATTGAAGAGTTCAGATAACACGACGCTGGGGGCGTGGTTCATCTTCTCAGATCCATTCTACCGTTCCCTTCCTTACCCTCCCTCCCCAACTCCCCAATCCCAATCCAAATTGTCATCACAAATACCTAACGCCATTCAACGGTCCCCTACAATCCTCTTTTTACACGGGAACACCGGTACCCGCGCTCTCCACCTCCGTATCGCAATCTACGCAGCCTTAACAGCGAAGTTGGGTGCGAATGTATTGGCTATTGATTATCGAGGTTTCGCGGATTCAGAAGGTGAACCGACTGTTGATGGTGTAGGGAAAGACGCACGCGCGGGATGGGATTTTTTGGTTACACAGGGTGGAGCAGATCCAATGGATGTGTTAGTTGTTGGACATAGTTTGGGAACTGCGGTGGCAGGAAGATTGGCAGCTGAGCTTGGGAGAGAGGGTACTGATTATAGAGGATTAGTTTTGATGTCGGTAAGTTTTTTGAAAGGTTTTTTGTCGGTGTATGCAGTGCTGAATGTGTTTCTTACTAGCCATTCTCAAGTGTTAGAGCATTAATTGATCATTATTATCTATTCGGGTGTCTACCACTTTTGAAGCCACTTTCTATGATACCGTTCGCACCCAGTGAGCAATTCTTCTCCCTCTTTTGCGTGATTTGGGGCTGAAACGTTGTTTTAGGACTTGTTACGTGGTCTTTGACTCATAATTTTGATACCCTCACACTCGTTCCGGTATGTTATTCTGATTCAGTGTGTGGTATTTGCAATTTTTGAAGAAAATTTGATGGCTAGGATATGAAATCATCTGTACTCATCGTTCACGCAGGTTTGCTTTTCTTATTTACACGATAACATCGTTACTCAACATTATATTGATAGAGGACGACTGGGACATCCCACATACACATTCATCAATTCTCTTTGACGCCTTCTTGAATCTACCTGCAGATCCAATCGCAACTGGCAAACACGCACTTCACGACCTTAATCACTCTCATCAACAAGCTCCGATGCAAGGGTTGAATTTGGATGGGAACAAATATGAGAACGTGACGCACACCACTATACCGGAATTTGGAGCATTACAACAAGTAATCTTACCAAGAAATCCATCATCATTATCTTCTGGTTCCATTGGAAACGTCAAGGAGGGTGATGGGAAGATGCGTAAAGTTGCGATGTTGAAGACTTTGAGAGGAGGACATGATATCGGGAAGCTTGAGGGTGTACAGGATGTGATTGGGAGGTTGTTTGGTTTTTATGCTATAGAGGACATTTGAGGTACATATTAGATACTTGATTAACATATTCGTGTTTGTTGTAAGCAACCGTATAAGTAGTTTGTCATTCATTAATCTTATCATTTGATGATTGTTCCATCTAACCCTGGGATTATGTTATAAGTCATAAGATAGATTACTGTCACTTGCTTCTTATTGTTCTGTGTCACCCAACAATAAGAACCTTCACTTTCCTAAAGTAACGATGACAGAACACGCTCTCAAGATGCTACTTTCATTCAAAACAATAAGTCTGGCTCACCTTCCTGTACAACCATACCAATGGGCACATTCTCGGGTCCCTGAGCACATGAGCATCTGAACATCTCGACCTCTTACGTTGCTGCTCTGAGATTCTGACGCAAAAAAAAAAAGGTTAAGCGTGCTTGCTCTGTTGGAGATAGCAAATGATATCAGACACCGAGTATCATTTTTCTTATGGGTAAGTGAATCCGGTTTTTGGTTAATTCCAATGGACCTTGGGGCGGGGCGGTGATTTCCATGTTACTAGAGCTTAAGGGGAGGGAAAAGAAGGGAAAACACGAGTCATGGGATCCCGTAATTGAATTGTTCGGGGGTTCGGGGAGGGGAGAAAGGGACTTTGACGGGCTTTGACGGGCCCTGAGTTTCTGAACACCAGTTTTTAGTTTTTTTGTGTTTTTTGTTCTCGGCGCGTCGGGACTTGTCATACTACTTCGAAGTACACAGGGTTCGTAATGGTCATTACGGATTCAGTCTGTAAGCGTTCTTTTTCACTTTACATATGAAACCTTTGGGAACATCTTTTCATGGTCTCCTTTTTTTCTTTTTGTGCCGTTAGGTTGCCAGGTTATCTGGTGGATTTTCCCTCATACCCGTGCACTTATACCATCGAGCTCACGCGACCTTGCCCTGACCTCATTCTGGCCATCCCAGCAATACTAGCGTGGACCAGTGGTGGTTGGCATTGTGACCACGGACGCTATCAAAGGATCTGTCCTTCGTCGTGTTGCACCGCAAAGCGTCCAAACTAGCTAATTAAGGTCCCTCCACTCGTATCCAACGTCATTTAATTATAATTGCTACTACTACACCTACCGCTCTACCCCCGACCTGCCCCCACTACTCTCTGGTAACCCAGACAACTTGGTGACTTGGTGAACGTTTCGGCATACCCCCCCCTCTCCCCCTCTTCCCTCACGACTTTTAGGAGGTTTTCGAAGCGTTGCGTTTGGTGATTTAGAAGCATAAAGCTCTTTGAGCTTACTCGGTTTGGCTTAGTGATTTTAGTCGACTCCTAGGGCTTTAATCGGCCCTTTTTATTTATCCTGCTCCTAATCCTCTAATTTTTTGAGGGACAGTACTTAACGACTGTTTCTTTTCGTTATTTTTGATTCCACATTGCATATCTTCCATTACCAACGCAACGAATTATGCTGGACCATCTTGACATCGAATATTGACCTTGACCAATGATACGGTCTATCATCGCAAAACCAATAGTCTTCCCCCCACCACCACCGACTACAAACGTGTTAACTCCCTGAACAACGGGCTCAGTTGTTACGTCGCACTCAGAAGATTGCGCGTATATTTGGGACTACACCACGTTTTGTCGATGTCGATGCTAATGCTGACTTATGTGGTGGAGGTTAGTATATTGGTGTCTACTTCTCATGAGTGTTAGTTGTTGATTGTAAAGTATAACAGGTAAAGGCGGCAGGTCCGCCTCTGCATCGCGTGAAAGGACGTCTTTAGATTCCATCCTCTCCGTTCGGTCCTTCAACGTCGAACCCGATGCTAAGCGAACAAACAAGGTCATAACGCGCGCGTTCACACCACCAACCCACCCTCTATCAAGGTCATCTTCATTAGGCTCTCTCCGCTCCTACGCGTCGGGATCTACTCAATTAGCTGAATGCACTACAAAGGAATGACAAAGATGCGCCTTGTTTGTGGCTGACAATGGCCCCACCTGCTACTGCGCTTCCCCTACATTTGCTTCCACATATGGCTACTACAACAACTAGTAAAGTCAAAGCCAATGTGGTTGTTAGGTCGCGATCGTTACCACAAGAGGCGTTCTCTGCTATGCAGCTTAAACACCCAAGAACGGAGAGAACGCAACGCTCTGGAGAATACGATGCAGCCTACTATTTTACGTCCCTACGAATGCGAAGTACGGTTGGTGGTAATACAACAAGTATGTGTGCGCGTGCACCTAAGATGCCGCCTGGGTTGGCTACCCCGAACTGTCACAGGTAGCACCAACGCAACGAAAGTTAAGGCTGCCAAGACCTCAGCCAAACCCCCATCACCAATATTACCACAAACGAACTCGAATCCCACTTCTGCGAGGTGGCGTAAGATGGACCGGTTGAGAAGGACTCTTGGAGAAGGTGTCCCTATTGCACTTGTGTATCCTCCACCTTCAGCTTGTTCGGGTGGGATTGAGACAGAGCCTTGGCGTGATGGTGCAGGAGAAATCGGGATAGTGGTGAAGGATACAAATGGCGTGTTGAAAGGAGTGGCTGTTACGGCTCGTACTGGTAAAGTGGAGGATGAGCAAGGAGAAAGAGAAAGAAGAGAAGGAAATTGGGGTATTAGAAGTAGGAAGTGGATGAGGGACCTGGAAGATGATGAAAAGGCGGGAAGGAAGGAGAAAGAGAAGGTTAAGATCTCGACGAATAAGCTAATCAAGAAAACGAAAAATTCCGCTTCACCTGTTGGACCGCGTCCCCGTTCTGGTTCTGGTTCTGAGAAGAGAGGAGGGAGCTTTTTGTCGAGAAGTGTGGACTTCTACTGCTAGATCCCCTTCGTCACCCACTAATATAAATATTTCCACTACAACGACAACAACAACCACGACGTCTACAACAATAACTACCACGACCACGAATGTTTCTGTGGACCCACAGAACACGAACTCTACACCTCAACAACTGCGATCAGCAACCCCGACGAAACCACAGATCCACTTTCAGACTCAAACACACCGCGTGCGTCTACGCGGTGCGGTGCTTTGTTCGATTTTGGAAAGCCCAGATGAGCAGAAACATGGGAATGATTCCGTTGGTGGTGTACCGATTACGGTTCCGTTATTGGTTGATGAGAAGGAGAAGAAGCAGAGGGTCACCGCTGGTCGGCGTCCTCTCAGTCTTTGATGGTTCAATATCGTTCCCCATGACTATACTTATTTCATTCAGCACACCGCAACTCATTCCAATGAAGCATTTTTCTCTTTTTCTCATTGCAAGGCATCCCAAATTTTTAAAATGTATTTTATTATTTTTGTTGTACATGCGCTTCCGTGCTCATTCGAATGCAAGTGTTTGACGTCTTGACTCGTAATGAATGTGGTTTCAATTCGGTATGACATCAAATGCACCGTGTTTCAATCTTGTATGACATCGCGTGTTTCAATCTTGCATGACATCATAGACTTGTTCATGATGGAGTCACAATACATGTCTCTCGTTTTTTGTCTATTATAAATGATTGTCGTTTGTATCCACTTTATATAATGTTCTCTCGCTCTCTACTCAATCGTATTACCCCAACTTTGAGACCCATCACCTTATCATTTCAACCCCGCACAATGTCTACAAACGCTCAAAACATCTCTCAAGCAGTCATCCACGACCACCGTGAGGTATATATCAATTTTGTTGTCTTACCTACAACTCACAAAACGAAAACACAGATCGAGGCGTACTATGATCAATACGATATAGCTCGTTCAGCAGGCGACACTGCAGCACAAGGTCGTTGGGCGCGTCAATTCTCCTGGGAAGTCGCGCGCCACTCTATTGGAGAAGAACTCGTAGTTTACCCTCTTTTCGAGAAGCATCTTGGCCCGAAAGGCAAAGAAATGGCTGACGAAGATCGCAGCGAACACCAGGTTTGTTACTTTTTCGTTTCTGTCAAACGCACTTTCGTGACTGTTTTATATTTAATAACAACAGACAGTCAAAGAACTTCTTGCCAAACTTGAACGCACATCTGTGGATTCTGCACAACACTCCTCTATTCTTGCAGAAGTTATGAAAGAGTTACGGCAACACATGGAAAGTGAAGAATCTAATGACTTGCCTTCACTTGAACAAGCCATCTCGCAAGAAGACTCACGTAGTGCTGCTACTAGCTTTTCTCGCACCAAGATGTTTGTCCCTACTCGGTACGTATTCAGTTGACGAATTTTGATTGTAGTTCTCTATTGACGGTCGTACTGTAGGGCTCACCCTAGCGCACCTACCAAACCTCCATTTGAGACTCTAGCAGGTCTGATGGCTGCCCCAATCGACAAGTTGAAAGACGCATTTGCCTCTTTCCCATCGGAGCAAGAGAAAGATGCTGTAAAAATCAACTAAATCAGGGATATTTCTTTTTTTACTCTCATAATGTAATAGTAAGATGACAATAGTGTCATCATGATCAGTATATATGATGCATCTCTAGTTCATACACGCTTGTATTCCGTTAATTTGATTTCAACCCAAAATCATGAATACTTACACCTCATATTGGTTACGTGTTAACATCACCGCATAGGTATGTACAGCAGAAACCACTAAGCAGACAAGGCGATCAACAGCCCAGTACCACTGCCATCTAATATGTAAACGTACCGACTGAAAATCGAAAATGCTGTAGTCCTTATTATATCTCCTTACGCAGAGGAAGATATCCAATCTTGTGATGAGATAAACGCCAACATTAACACAGTCATGCTTGCGGCAACGACAGGGCGCAACTTGGTCCCTTCCACTCACCCTGAAAACTTAGGGGAACTGGGACACATTATTGACGTTATTGATCTATGTAAAGCAATGTAATATCAATGACAGCGCCGATGTCAATGAGAAGACCAACAATCTGAATGGGTGCTTTAGTTTCCCTTAGTTGGATCATCCAACTTCGCTCGAGGAGAACAGTTTAAACGGAGGTAGTCTCCAAAGTAATGTCGAAGTAGCATTCTCACCTAGCGGGAGTGGGAATTGAAAGAGATATCGCAGGGCGCTAAGTCTAAGAACTCGTTATGTTGGCCAGGCTGTAGTTTGACTTTATGCAAAATATATGACATTTCATTTTTTGGTGAGGAGGCATATGAACTTGGTAATTTGAGCTCGGCTGATTTTTATTGTACGTCGTACACTGGCACATCTTGAAGCGTAATCTTGAAGTTGTACTTACCAGCAGACAAGACGAAGTTGAGGCCCAGTTATCATCAGTTTGTCCGGACGGAAGGGAATTAGATAGCCGGGATTTTCTTGTTCCTGAGTCACATAAATGTTTGGAATTTCCAAAAAAGAGTACGTAATACGTTACGTATACGTAAGTACACAACGTTCGAATTTCGAAGTTGTCCAAAAACCTCCAACTCAAATCTCTGACTCAAAAAATGCCTTTGGTCGTATCTATTCCAGATGGGTGAGTATTTGCCGGGGTGTGCCTTCTCTGACCTGGAATGGGTTCTCACTTTTTTCGTAAATACCTAGTTATGCGTATGTTCCCATCGCACTCCTTTCGACAGTGTGGATCTCCCTCTGGCAAAACACGCTTGTTAGTAAATATCGCAAACTATCAGGCATTAAATATCCACAATGTCAGTATATTTCTCCATGAAATAAGAGATTCTAGTTTACTTACAACTAATATGTATCAGTGTATGCGGAGAAAGCGGAGATGGAAGCTTCGAGAGATGCTTTTCTTTTCAACTGTGCCCAACGTACGGTTTTTACTCCCTACTTTGCTCCAGTTGATATCTATCATTCTTTAGGTGTTCACCATAACACGCTCGAGTTGATCCCTGTAATTGTCCTAACGTGAGTTTTATTTTTCCCTTCCAGATCATCACGTTAACAAGCCTCATAATAACTCAGCACGCTTATTGGAGGACTAAAGCTCCCCATACTCGCTGCTTCTTCTTGTGCGTTATGGTCAGTAGGACGTATCTCTTATACTTTTGGATACCTCACCGGGGATCCCAAAAAAGTGAGTGTCAGAGTCATCCGAAATGGACACGTCGAATATTAATCCAAATAAAATCTTATTTCTGTAGCGTAACACTCCATTGTATGGTGTTAGCTATCTTGGTCTTTTCGGTGAGCATATGAAAAACATCTGGATAGCCCAAATTTTTTTTTTTAATTGGAAAACTCTTCTCTTCTCTGTGATAGCTCTACTTGGGAGTTCTGCGTACGCTGCTGGAGGATGGTTCATCAGTGAGATCCAGAAGTTGGTGTAGATCCTTAAAGAAAGGCAGTGATGAGTGGTTTGGGACATATTTTTATATTATATTTGAGCAATGGCAATGTTGAAAATTTTATATTGTAATGGTTGGGAAGACACTTCAAGATAGTGAACTTTATGAATGGCAGCCCGGTTCGAATGAACTTGGCTGCCCTTGTTAAGATGATACAAATTATTTTATGACTGACACGTCTCTTTACATCCCATGTCACAGTCTCATCGATCAATTACATGAATATCATATAAACAGGTACTACATCGCAAAGGGGAGGAAAATTCATCTATATGTACTTACTACAATTATGACTATCACAGGTAATTTTCTTATCGGTACAATCACAGCTCTGGCATCTCTGGCTCGAAGTTACCATTTGTCCACGTATACATATTAATACTATCATACAATGCAGAAATTTCCGGATCTATCGCATCGCTTCCAAATTCAAGGTGTTCCTCGGCTACCACGAATTTGACAGCGCAGCGTCTGTAGATCATGGGGAGCTCCCTCGCTAATATGAAGATGACTTTATCTGTAGTGACTTGGTGCGAATATGTAACGAGTCTGACGTTACGAAGTCGCTTCAATCGGCATAATGCGCTATCAAAAGCGGACCAATTGATCAATCTGAATTGCCAAAAGTAATCCACCGGCAATATGAGCTCTATATTTTCGAGTTGTCCATTAATTGGGAGGGTTTTCAATATGCCAACTAAGTTTTCAGTTTTATTTTGAGTTTTGTCTGCATTGTAAAGTTGCAAGCGAATTTTTAGGTTCTTTAGAGCGAATAGGTGAGGCAGTTTCACCTCAGGTGCTCCTATGCGGACAGAGGGACAGGATGTAAGTCAAAAAGGATTAAAAATTCTGATAAAACACATACTCGAGCCAAGATAACTGAACGAGAGGTCTGTAAGGGATTGAGCGCATTGTTTGGTGATGTCTTCAAGGCCGGGGAGAGGGTCGTAGCCAGTGAAGCTGAGGCTTGTCAGTTGTGAAAAGTCGAATGGGAATTTTTGACTTTTCACAATAAGATCAACATCTCTCTCATGCAAGGTCACTCGCAAAGTCTCTAGTTTTACGCGTTCAAGATTATCAGGTATGGTAGATCCAGGTGTTGGCTCCAACACCATATTACCGGAGAACCGAAGATGTTTCAAGTTTCTGAAAGCTGTGAAAATCTCGAGTGGCATGTCCAACGAACCAGACAATGTGAAGTCTACAAGAGTTGGCAACTTGAAAATGCGGTACAAGTCGGTGCATAACCTGTCTGGTAAACAATTCCATGAGGACTTGAGAAGGACTTCGAATATTTGAACGTGGGTCAGACATTCCATGATGTCGCACAGGAGGGGTGCGTATTTTTCGATGGAAATAGTAAGGCCCCCGGGAGTGCTGATTACCAATCGCTTGACAGCTGCACATATTTCCGGGGAGCCTTTTAGAACAGATAGGCATCGTTTTTGTGCCGGAACGAATTTTGGATACACATGGATGATGATTGTACTGAAGATGTGTTTCCTGCAAGTAATAACAAGAGCATGACAGAGTGTTGCACATGCTCTGAGAGTGTCAATATCATCGTGAAGATTGTCGATAATTTTGCTGATCAACTCGAAGGGGAAAACGCAGGAATCCATCGTATCACGAAGGGGATTGTGGCTGTAATAATCCAAGTGACAGTTAATTAAACTGCAGCGATTGACCCGCTTTACTTATTTGGACTGCATTTGGGTCTGAGCTTCTCTCGGCAAAACGGCAGAGTCTGAAAAGTTTCTCCAAATATACTTTGCTGTACAGTACACAGCTGACAGCGTCATTGATTGGCTTTGCACGATAGAGCTATATACTAGGTTCAAATACCTTAGCTCAGGCCAGCCATGAAATCAGTCCGAACGTGGTTCACCACAAGCGTGAGTTCGTAACCGATAACGACTGCCATCGATGCTGTTCGATTCATAGTCATGATACTCATCACCCTGATGTGCAACTATCACATCTTTGAGAGTCCCTGCAGGTAGTTATACTTACAATGGCTGTAGTTGTCATATTTGACACGCATACAAATAAACAAAGTTCAAACCTCCAAAGTCATTTAGCGCTCGCCATCACGTTGTCAACTTGATGCAACAAAATTATGTCATGACTCGCCGGGTTCTCCTTTCCCATCAACACTACTATCAGCTTCAACCCACTGCGGCCAGCTTCGGCCGGACCCCCCTTTCGCCCACCTCGAATATCTTGCTCATTTCTTAACCTATTAAGTTCAATTGAAGATGTGGCGTCTATTGCATATGCTCAATCTACTATTGCAAATGTTTTTATTGAGCACAGTGCGTCCGCCTTTCTGTCACGCTTGCCGGCACAGGCCGTTTAGGAGCCTGAATACCAACTGACGTAATTTGAGCTTGACGCATCTAGATTTTTGGACGGACGGAGTTCAAATATATACCATTTTGGGACTGTGACACCTTGTGACTGGGGGAAAGGGTGGGTTGAAGATAGTAGTCGTCCGGCGAAAGTAAAAGAAGCGTATATAAACAAGATTAATTGACATGCCGATAGAGACTTTGCGGATTATAGACACGCCAGAAGCGTCACTCGCGCCGAGTGCTCTGTGGAAACACTGGAAGGAGATTATACTCCCTGACCATAGGACATATTATGGTGAGTATCCCTTTCGAGGTTTCTTGCTTGTGTATATCAACGAAACTTCTTTCTCTACTCTGTATGCGTTAAACAGGATTATTGGAAATAATCTCTCTCGTAGTGCTTGCGCTTAGTGAGTGTTTGTTTCATTGCATTACTCCCTCTTGCTGCACATCTTGTTGGAGATATTTACTTGGAATAGGCATTCAGGCTGGAATGGGAGAGTCACTCGTGCAAGCCGTGATTTTATTTCTTGGGATAGCACCACTGCGAGTATACAATCTTCCTCGATATAAGTAATATTTCTTATACATTTATTTAGGCATTGGTATAGCAATCGACGCAATTCAACACATTCAATGACACGGACACGGACACACATATTGATTGTGACCCTACTATTTTTTATAATGCTGTGTATGTATCACCATCGCGACGTCTCCTTACTAGTGTGATGCAAGGGCTGATTTTTAGGGTTTTTATGAAGCATCTCAGATAATTCTCAATATTTTTCGGATTTCTCCCCAGCCCTACAAATCTAGGCGGGAAGTTGAGCTCGAAATGACGGTTGATGCGTTGATGTGGGGATCTGTTGTCATACGTGAGCAGCTTTCTTATACTATTTTCAATTCACTTTCAAGTCTTATTTCTATTCCCAACGTTTCCATTGGATTTAATTCACTTACTCCCACTAACCGGTTATTTCTTAAACAAAAAAAAATGCTGCTGTAATACACCACCCGGCTTGCAGTTGCAATCACAATTATTATCCTGTTCCGCGTTGGACAGAGCGCACGGCACCGCTACAGACAACTCCTTGAGAATGATCCTGAACAGGCTGCCTTTGTTGAAGAGCTACCATTCCCACCTGAAGAGGAACCTTGGCATAATGAGAACGTTGCTCATGGAATTGAGGACGATTCCCCGTTGGTGGAAGGTGTGGTTCGGTTATAGACCTCATAAGCTCGGAATATGTAGATATCATTCCCGCTACCTTTAGGTAGTGGGTCCTGCAGGTCTGAAAGAAATTTGCGTAATTTCACGATTTCCCGTCTATTTTGCCTGTTGTAGAGTCTTGATTACAAAAGTTCTTGTAATCGTCGATCATAGTACGTCTCCACAAAAGTCGATTGGTGAAACCCCGGTCTGTGTTATTCACTTGCGATAGTTATGTTTCATCCATCGGTCAAACGTATACCACGTACGGTTCCATGATGTTGGGTGCATCTTTCAATGACTTCCAGTGAATGCATGAGACGTTGTTCGAATTTTATTTGTGTTTTCCCGAGTCATCTGTGCGCCCTCGTTGTCATTTCTGACAGATGATCCGTTCATGCATTTATTTCTACATTATTTGGCGAAATCGAGACAATGTCTATTAAGCATCTTTGTACTCTTGTACAGTTCCACAGTATAGCAATTACACGCTATGCTACTCGTAATGCTATTAAATCAGGTTTAATGACCCATATCAGTCAGTGACAACTGCTTGTGTACGATTTGTTTCTTCATCTCAGTTTTGGAATGTTGTTTCGTGTGGGGAAGGTAACCCCTTTGAGTTCGGTAGAGACGAAGGTGACAGAGAGGGGAGTTGACGGTTTAATTATGTTGTTCAGTAGTTCAGAGCGTTTCGGATAAAAGATGTATAGGTATGAGATTGTTGCGGGCTTGAGCAGTGTTAGGTAGGAAGTGGAAGAGAGAGTGAAAGAGAATTACAGGAAGCAGTAGTCTAGACAAAGGAAAACATGCTTGCGTGCGCGTTTGCGTACAATCTAATCTAATCTGAGGTCATGTGGGGCAGAATGTAATGTGATGTTCATGCGAATCGAAATTTTATGCCATCTTCGTTCCCGATGGAAATTATGACCTCTATACCAACTCCTTCAGATATTTCATGTTGATTTTGATAAGTATTTGAACTTGAAAGAGTTACGTCCCGTTCCAATTAACATAACTAGTACTTCTTCAATACTTGGTACTTTAAAACAAACTCCTTGAGCAATACAAACCCCCCAACTTCAACCCAATTTCACGCGAATGGTAGCGGGCTCTGCCGTGCACAAAGCACGGCCTTACCGACTTATTTGTAATGTGAGTTACATTCTTAATGAGTTGTATCAAGAATTTTCTTTAGCAGACGATCTTTGTAGAAAAGTAACATGTGTTTGGTATATGAAGATCAGACCTCGGTGACCTATAACTTCGGATAAAGCTGGGTGGTCTAACTTCACCAAGACTTTGTTTCACGTTGGTTATAAATCATATCGTGCGACGCATATATGGCAGGAGTCCAACTAACACACCACGGCAAGTGTTTCGTAATGAGTCGTAGCACCAAAATTGGCGTTTCAGAGGATTCCATGTGTATTGAGTTTCTATTGACGACTCTCCTTTAACTACCCTCCCATCAGTCTTCGTTCTGCTTTGTCCCCCCCATCACACTCTCTCCTCTCTCGTTACTCACCGCAGGTCGGTGCAGAAAAAAACTAAAGCAACCAACAGGAAAAGAAAGGAGATGGCAGTTGATTATCAAGACTCCAGCAGGTCTGGTAGTAGGCCAGGATACAAACAAGCCCGCCATTCTCTTGGACGAGGTGTCGGATATCTAAAAGATAGGGCTTTTTATTTTGGTGCGTGGATTTTCTTAAAAACCACTTATAACAATAGTTGAAGCTTGAAGTGTTATACAAGGTGTATCGCTTTTCTTGGCAGCTTGCGACCTTATTCTAGGGATTCCGATCCTGACCAAGCTATACATGAAGCAGTCAGAGGGTTCGTTTTCTTTCGTCTCAACGATCTTTGACATTTTTTTGAACAACTTGATTAGTTCCCTTATTTGTCCTCACAACGATCTTTACGACACTATCATTCATTACGATCATTTGTTTAGCTTTCTTGTACGTCGCTTCTCTTCGTCCCAAATCGTATGCAACGGGGGGGTACTGACGGTATGCCACCTTTCGTAGATTGAGATGGAGTAGCCTAATAAGAAACGGGCCTATGCCGAGAAGTCCCACATTTACGGATGCAACGTGTTCTACAGCTGTCGCATTCCTCTTTGTATGTGAGTTCATTTTCTTGTTTAATTGGTTAAAATTTTTGCGATCGGTGTCCTTTTTTAGTATCAGGTGCAGCAATCACATCCGATGTTCCATCAAGGTGTTATGCAGGACCGAACCCTCACTTTGTAGTCATTGGAAGGGCATATTGTGGGTTGCTCACGACCGTTTCTGTGTTCACATGGTTAGGCGCTTTAATAAGTGAGCGTCATTTACCCTTACGTTGATTAGAGTGCCACCGACAAGACAACAATTTTGGCGCTATTTAGTGGTGATACCTTCATCAATGATTTACAAAGACGCCCGAGAAGCGCTTGATCTAGCGAAATTACCACCACCAACGTTTCCGGGAGGTGCGGAGCCGATGGTGATGAGATGGTTGACTAGACAGGAAGCATTTACTGGCGCTGGTATGCATCATGCTCGTTCTGCTTCTATTCGTGGTGCCGGAAGATTGGTGTAATGAATGATGTTATGGTGGTTTTGTTGGTGTAAAGGAAAACCATTACGATGATACAGGTATATTCAATTATGTCGACATTGAGGGATCGATGAAGCTTAAAGATTTAGCAAGTTTTCGCTGTTTGTCTTTTTTCAGGTGGATGTCAGGAACCCTCTTGTAAATATTTTATTTAGACTAGCAGCCTTCGAGTGGGGGCGCATCGTATCTGTAGGCAGTCAACGTAGGATGTATCAAAGTATATTTCTGAGATGTTAGTCGCGCTATGGGAGCTCATCTTCGGTGTATATACGCTTAGGATGAATTGTAAGCGAACCAATCAATCAAAAGTTCAGGAACAAATAGTGGGTTACCCGCTGGCGCATGCGTGCGAAGTAGAAAATCTGGTAATTAGTTATCATTAAGAATGTCCTAATCGGAGTCTACGCGGGGAAAAGGGCAGAATAGGCCGAACTGATTTTGCTTCATGGTGATGGTGACCAAGGGGTGGCGTATTGAATATGATCTAACGTGTTGTAGTGCGAAAGACTGGCCATATAAGTAAGAATGAGTTGTGTTTGAAGATGGATGAATGACACTGACATCGTTGGGGTCGTGTATGGCATGGAAGAGAAGATAAATAATCATTGAGCGTATCCATTCAGGACGGTGGCTGTCATTTTGTGCCTTTTACCAAATCTAGCCATCCACCCTTCGTCTGCTACCACCACGACCACTGCCGCCCACGACGTCCAACGACTTTCCCAACGACACTATCACTATCAACCGATACCAGAAACGTCGCTACAACCAGTAATGGAGCTTAATGCACACACAGGAAGCGAGTCCCCACCGTCACGGACAACTATTTTGGGTTCCTTCTTGGGCCGTGGGCGCCCACGCAATTCATCTCAATCCCACATTCAACTAGCGATCCCTCAAGACCTTCATCGTGATCTGTCACCATCTCCACCGGCACAACAACCCCCTTCACCTAATATCGCTGTTGCTGCTCATAGGCGAGCCAGGCACCAAACTCCTGCACCAGGCCTTCATCAAACTGCCAGCGCAGTACCCGCCCCAACAACATCATCATCGGGTCTTGGAATATCCAGTATGCTTCGTCGCCGTCGCTCAGCAGGTAACCTCGCATCATCTTCTAACCATCCCACTTCTGCCACACCTGTAGTTGCAGCTGGGCCACCATCGCAGGGGAGTAACAGCACTACTGCAATTGCAATTGGACTCGGAACATTTCCCTCATCAGCCTCTCGAGCTGCGGGTGTGGCTTCTGCACCACCAAGTGCATCTAGTGGCCCTGCACACCGCATTCGGCTTGTGCCACATCTTGATTCTCGTCGCACCCTAAGATTTGACGCCATCGCAAGAGATCTAAGGGAGGGTGATCCTGCGCTACGGATTGGGCGCTTTACCGATCGTTCAGGGGGAGGGCTTGCAGCTATAAATGCACCGAATTCAAACAAACTAGCTTTCAGAAGCAAAGTTGTATCTCGTGCTCATGCGGAGATTTGGGTTGAAACTGGTGGCAAATTTTTCATCAAAGATACAAAATCAAGTTCGGGGACATTTTTGAACCATATTAGGTTGAGCCCTGCGAATACAGAATCACGCCCATATCCTATCAAAGACGGCGATCTCCTACAACTTGGAGTGGACTATCAAGGTGGTGCGGAGGATATTTATAAAAGCGTCAAGATCAAAGTTGAACTTGGCAGAGAGTGGCAAGCTGCTGCAAATGCTTTCAAGTATGCGTTATCTAATGCTTGTATGTCATCATTATTGCTAATCACTTTGGTGCATAGTACAAATGCCCTGAAGAACCTCAAAGCTCTCGCTGTCCCAGTACTACCCACCAAATCTACCGCAGGTAGTTCAAAGGCAGCCAGCAAATCGCAGATACCAGATTGTTGCATCTGTATGTGCCACAAATATTTTCGCATTCAATGAATTAGGCTTAAACTCGGATGATTCTTTCTCAGGTCTTTTCAGTGTAACGATCCGACAAGCTCTTTTCATTGCACCCTGCTCGCATGCATTCCATTTCAAGTGTATACGTCCCCTCCTAGAAGCACATCATCCTGCGTTCTCTTGTCCTCTGTGTCGGACGTATGCAAATTTGGAAGAAGACGTCGAAGTTGAAAGAGATGATGACGGTGAAGGGCTTGAAGATCTTGAGGAGGCTGAAGAAGAATGTAACGGACCATCAGTCGACAGGGACGTTTCGCCACTTCTTTCAGGAGGTGAAGGAGAGGCTGAGGACTCGGACGGGATCCAAGGAAGACCGGGTGCTGGAGTTGAGACGGATACTGAAGATGTAGCTACAAACTCTCGGGCCGCTCAACACAACCACGTGCTACCAAGCCTACCCGGAGATGAACCAGAGAACATCGCAGGTGTTGACGCCGATGCAGATATGGGGGACAGCGTTCCGAGAGGACTCACAATTCAGGGTACGGCCGGGCATATATATGGGCACCCAGGGTATGTGTCTCCTGTTCAAGGACATGCATATATGCAAGGTCTAGCTTCTGGTGCAGATATTAGTCCAGATATGGGTCATTCTGGCATGGTGGTGGATGTAGACAGTCCGAATTCTGGTTTGGGAGATATTGGCGTCCTTGGAGAAGAAGATGGGGATACGGAAGATATAGATGGCACAGTGGGGGGTAAAAGGAAACGATAGAGCTCTCAGCGTTGCGCATTCTTCGCATACTATCTGTCCTTGATCTTTTTCTGGGTCTCTTGATTTTATTCTCTGGTTTTCTCGAGCTTCGTAATTTTGTCGTTCCCTCCTCCTGCTGCATTCATCAGATACGCTTACGGGCCACATGCATTTCAGTGCATTCACTTACTGTTACTAGTGCCACTTGTGTCATATATGTTATATCACCCCGTCCTCTTTTCCAAGTTGTATCTCATAACCCACCAATCCATTCTTTCACCCACCCATCTATCCATTCATTCATTTTTCACAATCAAATTTTTAACGAATACATTTGTGCACACAGACTGCCCAATACCACAACCTAGCAATTTTCCCTCTACGGTTATACATGCCCGCTTCTTTTCCTCTTTTAAAAAAAATTCCCCTTCTCTCCTCACCCTCCCCAAATTGTAACGCTTTTCGGCAAACCCCCCTCCAAACACCTGGAACTCGACTCCAAATCAAAACCGACTCAGGCGCCTTCCAAATGAAAAGAATATTATTTAGTATGTCTTTTGGTATTATCCACATTTACTGATATATGTTGATTAATTCATTTCTTTTTTGTTGTTTGTTTTAATAGTGTAACGCTTCTCGCTCTCGACGTTTTTATATATCGACTTTTTTTTTCACGGTATTAAATACTAAACACATTTCATGTATAAGAAATGAATGAAATATAATAATTCTTCACTGGTAACAAAAACGCAAGAGTTATCGAAGGCATACACGCGAAGGATGCCTGTTTTCCATTTGTGTACATGAAAAAGGATTTACGATAATAACCATTATTACGGAAAAACAATTAAATGGTATATATGTATTCCAGTCATTCACGACAAAATTTAATTCAAAGCTTTGCAATTTTAAGCTCCAAGTCTCGCAACATCTTCAACGCAAGATTCCGTTCTCCTATTGGTGATGATTCTGAGAACCATCTAAATGATTCATCTACCACATCAAACAACTTGCGCAACCGAGGTAATTCACTTGATCCAGAACTAGCGTTACTGTTTGTGCCACTTTCATATATGGGTTCATCAAATGTAAAACCTGGTGCGCGGAGTTGCAGTCGCTGGCCTTGTTTTTGTGATCCGTCTTGTACGCTATTCCCTATTGGTGAGCGCACAGTGCTATATATCTTGGTAATTTCTGGGATTCGTGCCCATGTACGCGGATTACAATTTGTGAGCAATGATGAAAGGATATATGCGTCCTGATTTGAATCATTTGTTGTCACGACACTACCACAAGATGAGTTAGAAAGGAATGGAGCATACCTCGATGCCTTGTCCAGCCCCGGCACCCAAATGAGGAAGCATAGCGTGCGCCTAGTGGATTAGAAGATGAGCAAAAAAATCCTCGACCCTAGTCAAATCGGTCTTACAGAATCTCCAAGAAGAAGTACCCTTCCTTTACCGTAATTCGATACTGGCAACAAGGTCTGAATGGGCCATTTCGTTGGGTTCGCGATACACTGTGAAAGTAAATGTCAGGATAGGTGGAAATTATATAAAATAGATACCCCCTAACCTTGAAAAGAGCTAGAACTTCTGGTTCCCATCCTGCGTATTCGGCTAGTACTTCAGATTGTGGCACATGTTTCATTGACGCATCTTCCAATATAGTGTTCTCCTTGGATTCATCATGGTGCGCGGCGACTACGTTCACTGAACGTCCTTGTGACACCGGGTATACGACAATATGCTGAAACAAGGAACGTCAGGACGGGACGGGGTCAACTGGAAGTAAAGTCTGCAGCGCGCCTTATTATTACCACAATACTGTAAAGGGTTTCAAGATCAAATCACCAAAACTCAAATGCGGTAGCAGGGGGAACGTACCATAACCGGTGTGTGCCTTGCCCGATGATCAGGGAACGCTTTTTCCAGTAAATCCATAGGTATCAGTCCCCTATATACTATCGTGCCAGACCACATAGGCGTGGTCCGTGACTCTTTGTATCTTGTATCTCCTGGCAAGCTGTAGATCAGCTGTTTGCGTACTGTTGACTTCACGCCATCAGCTCCGACAAGAAGGTCCGCAGATGCTGAAGTCCCATCAGAAAACTTTAACACAACCTCATTGTCTGTCTCTGAGTAAGAAACGAGCCGTTTGCCCATGTGTATACGGCAGTTGCTGGGAAGATGCTTGATGAGTGTCTGCTGGACATCGGCCCTGTGGAACCGGATGGGACCACCTTGTGCATGGAAGTTCAACTGTCAGAAGAGAAAACGTGAGAACTGCAAAATCGATGATCCACACCATTCATGATTAAGTCTTTGATAAGTATCCCGCTTGGCTGGTCGCTCTTTCGACAGGTGAATACGAGGCCTGTTGACGTTATATTACATCAACTCTTTGGATTTTAGAAAAGGGTGCATACGAGGAGTATCATTAGGATAGTAGGCCAAGAACTCTGCAAGAGCTTCATCTATGCCTATGGTCTTGAAAATTTCCCAACTCCTGAGCCAGAGATGTATTCCTGCACCAATCTCTGCGAGCTCTGGGGCTGATTCGTAGATGTCAACATGGAATTTAGTGGACTTGAGAGCAACAGCTAGAGATAGGCCGGCAATTCCACCTCCCCTGATATTGTGAGACGATCAACTCGAAATTCTTGAAAAGCGCGTAGAGGGCCTAGAGACTGACACTATTGCAACGCGCAGCTTTTGTGGTTCTGACATATTGTAAATCGAAAAGTGAAAACTTTGAATAGAGCTTTAGTTTTCGAATGTCATCGTATGATTTAGTTTGGACGGTGCCACATACAAGTTCTGGTAAGACTGGTGAACGAGGAATCAATAATCGTGGAAGCTGGAGTGAGGTAGGTAGTTATGGTTGAGCAAAGATTTGATAACCAGTTTTATGATTTGTGACATCCTTAAGAATACAAAAGGGGTGGGTATAGATCAGCCGGCCTATGAGCAGAGCAGGATGATTCATGTCAAAAAATATCGTGTAGCAAGTCTTGTCATATCCCTATTAAGGGATTTCCTTCCACAGGTAGAATGTCAACATGAAACCGACAAAGTTTTCCTTAGTAATGTTTCTAGCCTGAAATTCGAAAGATATTCTAGTAGTGCATTAGTGGGGGTTGTCGTGCAATGAACTTACATAGCAAGGCCATCTTCTCTGCCGCGTCTCTTATTCGTGCCGGGTGCGCCCAATATAGAACGGCTGGACACTTCCCACAACTGTGTTCTTTTGGTGATTGAGGCAATCCGATTGGTCCTGGATTTGTGCTGTCCAGTTTCGGCATTATTCTTTTGGGTCATTGATTTTAGTCTAGACACATGCCATCAGGTCGCCCGGGGTAGCAGCCACAACTAACAAAGCGCCCAGGGAGCAACCATAGACAGGATCAGCATACATGGGTGTTTCATTATGAGCATGACAAGTGTCCCACTGTTTATAACAAAGTTCGGGTTTGGTTGCCACCATACATCATACGCTACATTGTATGGCCGGTTTGTGGAAGTCTCCACGTATATGGCAGGAATAATAATAGTCTTGCCACTTGTAAACATTTAACCGGGACACCATGCGCATGAGGCCAAGAAGATCGAAGTCTGTTATGATTGACGGTTGGTAGTGCTGGAGGTTCGTTCCATCAACACTTTCCTAAAGATTCTATCTTTGAGTGGATGAGAAGGAGCACACGGGAGATGTTTCCAATGATGAAGACAATTTGATCAGATCATAAACAAGTTTAGAGTTAAGCAGTGTGCAATTACCTTCATTATGTAAGCGATTCCCTAACTTTGAGAAACATCTTCAAAGTCCGGTACTTAGAAACAAGCGCATTTCATTTTAAAAAATTAGTATAAATTAATCAATGATGTTGCAGCTGGAATGGAACTCTTCCATAACTCTTTCAAATTCTGGTTGGTGTGCACCTCGGAGATTAAAAAGAACCGTGAAGCAGTTACAACACTTCAATCATTCTGGAAAGAAATTGGAATTTGATCAACGAGTTGTGTCTGCTCAGTTAGGAACGTTTGTGATATTGCTTGACAGGACATGCCTCATTTTTTCGTTCCATGCACATGCCTTTTAAAATACTCTGCGGTGAACAGCTCTGTAATGAGGTTGTGCAAATTTTGGGGTACAAATGTCTGGATGAAACTGAGTCAACATGATAGGAAAAATTGTAAGAGCAAGAGCCATCTCTAACAGGGCAAAATGACCCAAATTCACACATGATACTAGAAAAACGTGTTAGAGGGCAACATAAAGTTCATGCAAGTAGAAATAATAATTATACACCATGTCAAGAAAAACGTCCTGAACCACAATCATAAGCAAGAGAAGATTATGTGCAAGCATTAAGCCAAATGTAAGAAAACGTCAAACTGTAAAAATCTATTGATGATAGGAGAAAATGTCCCAATGACAAAGGAAGCGGTGATACAGACCGTCCAGAACAAGTCCAACAACTACAAGAGTCATGTATGTAGAACAAACACAGCAAATGATGTTCCTATGAACACAACGGTCCTGTACGTAGCATTAAAGTCCTGAGACTCGTTGAGAGTCCAATCATGGCTCAAAGATCAGGGACTGGGGAGAATAATAAGATACAGCTCGTCATTATATTTGAGAGAAACTTACGACAGGGATAGCGTTGGGATGTGTCTTTTTAAGCCGTCACTGGGTTAGCAACAATGGTGACACTCTTGTCATCACGGTCGTAAAACAAGTAGGTTGTTGGCTTGCCTGAAGCAGATATATTAAGAGACGTATTCATTTGAAAATATGAAAGGCAACATACTGCCATCAGGGTTAACCCAGTGTGCTGTAATGTTCTTCGTCGTTGCATCATATTTCCAAATCGACGACTCTGAGTATCCATTGTCATAAGAGTTTCCGACTTTCTTAGGTTTGGAACCAGGTGCCGCTGAGGTGAATTCGAGTCAGATACATTGGTCAACAATAAGGGACAAATTACTGACTGTGTTTAGTGCGAACCAATCGATGCGATTTAGTTTCATTACTACGAAGATCATTGTCAGCGGACATTTTGTCATGCTAGAAGTTATACTCACTCAAGTGTTTTACCAGTGAAACCAAGGTAAGGCAGGAGGTTGTTTAACGGTTTCTGCTCATAAAATTAGTAGGCTGTCTGTGAGAAGTTCAAACCGACATACCAAAATACGGATGTCGAATGCTTGGACTTTTGTAGGTGCAAAAGTAACAAGGAGTGAGTTTGCTGCCTGCTTGGTGGTGGTAAATCTGTAAAGTAGCTTGATTATTTTCATCTCTCCACAAAAATAACAAATGTACTTGCCTATGTTTAGCATTAGTTTTGTCTGGTGTCTGTTGTGCGTCGTGGTAGATCTTCGAAATATATCCAATAAATTCGTTCTTCAAACTCTTCACTTTAATCTTTCCGGATATACTATAGAAGGCAAATCAGAATAGCTTCTAGCGTAGAAAGAGAAAAGTACTAACGGTACAACTGAAGGTTGGGGATTCTCAGCAGCTGTGGGGTTCTAGGATGAGTCACTGAAAGCTTCAGAAAAGATATTACTTTACGTTTTGGCTTTGTTGGGTCAAACATGTTCCTTGGGGCCAAAGGAGGAAGACCTTGAGCAAAGCGGGCAGCATTGGTCGTAAGCTCCCTCTCCTCAAGTGAGGTTCCCCGTTTGGTACTGGATCCCGGGGCAGCACTACTCGTCCCGATCTCGGTGAGACCCAGAGCAAGAACAAAGAGGACGCGTAGACTTGAAGACCCGAACATGATGGCACAGATGAACAACCTGAATAAAAAAATTACTAGAGCGCCTTGCTTTTATCTGCTGCACGGACAAATGCGACATTGCAGGGTTGAGAAGTTTAGAAAGTATAACTCACAGGTTTACACGAGATCTCATTCAGTCCTATCGGAGCGTTACTGGCTGCTGTATCTACCTCCGAACCGTACCTGAGCCTTCTGCCTGTCACATCATAAGCGGACTGCTTGTGCGCTTCTCGAAGTCGGGTGCGACCCTAGCCCACTTTGTCATTATTCTCTCGATTTGGTAGACTATTACTGAGGGAGATAGTATTATTCGTTAGCTAGAAATTCGGATTATGCGTCCAGCAGCTTGCAAAAATTATTGACAATAACTCCGGAGGGTTCAAGCGGCCGCCAAGGGAGAAAATACGGAGGTTGCAATACGTGAATGTGGCCATCCAGCCTCAGGGTTCGCGTTAGGGCTGTCACTTCTAGGATCACAGTCCCGGCACATTCATTTGAAGAGAAATTGCGTAATTGGATCCAATTGTAAAATGACCCTTGTGCAAGATTTAAATAAATGCTGGGCGGCTGCTATCAAGCAAGAAAACCTGTGCTGAGCGTTATGTCTATGTTTCGGACAATATAGCCCACCATTTAAACAAATGCAAGCCACCATCAAGGTTAGATAACAATTAAGAAATTGCAGGTGCAATGTACTGCTTGTTGTATTGCGGTGTGCAAAACAAGAAATCATAACGCCTTCATCATTGGGATGAGGTAAATGAATTGAACTTGAGAATAAGCAAGTCCGATTATGATGAAGAGCGGACTGAATTACGTCGGTTGCCTAAAACAATTGTCAGCGAAAATGACCTGGGCTTGGTTCGGCATTGTCCGGACAATGATCCCGGGATAAGAATAGATCCAATGTACAACCTTGGAACTCTAGTAGTTGTCCTGGATTGGAAAAATAACCCTCAAATGTGTCTCGAGAGCCTCATTGTCATTCGAATGACAGCGATAGTAACAGTCATTATTCGCCACAACAACTCAATATAATGTTATCTCAAATGAAATCCTGCATAGAGACCATATACAACTAATTCTATTCAGAACCGAACTTACCCCGACCTCAAGCGAAGTCTACCACATTTCTGACCCCAAAATCTACTATGTTATCTCACGACTGACAGCATGGACTATGACAAGTGGCCCACGACCTTTGCTATAGTACTAAAGTCAACGTCTAGAAAATTAATGTGCCTCTGAGTATATAATATGCAGCCATTGTCATGGAGCCAGGACGTACAATAGGATGAGCAAGTGGAAATTCCTTCCTTACAACGGCAGGGTTTTTGACAATGGTGATCATCTGATAGTTTGGGATGTAAAACAACTGCTGTGATTCGGTTTCTGTAATCACAAATGGAGTGTATGTCAAGATAGTATATTAGGTTTTAATTCATGATTAGACGCACTGTTACCACCGTTAACCCATTGGGGAGTCAAACGATTCTTGTTAGAATCGTAATGCCAGATAGCTGACTCAGACGGCTGCATATTCCTTTACGTTAGCTTATCTACAACTAGGGACAGATATGCGAATAAGAAACACGCACCCCCAATGCATAAGCGTTGCCAATTTCAGAAGGTGGAGAAAACGGTTCAGCTGAAGTTACAATGATTAATCAGATTGATTTTTTAGAAGAAGACACGCATGATAGAAGCACTGACTGTACTTTGTGCTGTCCTCGTCAAGGCGTATGCCGTGAGTGACACCCTGTATCACCAAGGTTTAGTTTTTTGGGTTAGAACGAACAGAAAATTTTGTGATTTCTCACTCCTCAGTCAAGTCTCCACCATAGAATCCCAAGTAAGGGTGGTCACAACTTCTTGGGTTCTACAGAGGGATTGATAGTGATCAAAGAAGTTTGCGCGTACAGATCGGGATTTACCTCTATTATGATATCGAAGGGAGAAGACGAAGGGGTGAATGAGACGTTCAAGAAGTTTGAAGGTTTGCCTGTGAGGATGAATCTGCTACTTATGAATTTTTGTAAAGCCACCAACATCTGGGAGTACAAACCTCTTCACAATTCCTATCCCGGGATAGAATTTACTCAGATATCCGACTTTTTGGCCTGTGTCCCCATTGTCGGCCCTTACAATACCTTTAACACTAATAAAATTTATTCAGTCATCACGATCTCTTTTGCGTGGATGAAGACAAACACTGAGATTGTAGGTTGAGGTGTACCTAAGGATGGCCCGGCATTAGACTTCAAAAATGCAAAACATTGCAAAAACGCAAAAACGATGCTAACCTGATGATGTCGTCGACGATGCCACACTGCTACTCGTACTAGATGAGGACGCCCCAGAAGAGGAAGTTGGGGTCATCGAAGAGCATCCTTCAGCGCTCGCTGAGCATGTGCTACTTTGGCATATCCCACCTTGTAGACACAAGCACAGCACGAGCACAATACCAAAGAAAGCTCGAATCATCTTCAGATTTGTGGGTGTGTAATAGCTACCCACTCTAGGTTTTACTAAGGTTTTACAAAACTGACATTCAAGTGAATTGGCTCATAGTCATCATGCCTTGCTGTTAGCACGCATCTGCCATGTTCGGTCCACGCCTTGTCCTCCCACATGCTTTCGCTCAGGTACTTCAGGTCCGGGTGCACGCAAAGAACGATCACTTATAATTCGCCCAGCAGGCACTCGCATTGCACCAAAAAAAATAGAAGCATGGCCACAACAGGCCGCACCAATACAAATCAATCAAGCTCAATGCATCGGAAATATATGGTTTCGTCGACCTTGGCAAAGACATTTAACAAAAAATCACTAGTCATAATTTCACATTGTTCTAGACCATAATGCGGCTGTGAATATATAGTTTGATGCAGGCGTTTCAATTCACTTACCCTTCATACAAGCAAAAGAGAAATTTGTCATTGGGAGGGAGAGTAAATAATGGGTGGCAATGCTGACAGTAATGCAGACACTTGAAACGAATCTAACCATCGGATGTCGGGGGTGCGGCCCATAAATTGATGTAAATGAAGAAAAATATGTTGATGGTAAATCGAAACGTTCCGATATATTTCATAAATAATTATCATTAAATTCAACTTCCACAAAGACCATCCAATTTTGGGATTCGACGGAGCCGGGAGAGGAAGGAACGGAGAACTGAAAAGACCAAACTGGGATATAAGCACTCCCAAAGAAAACTGCGATAGCCCTTAATCAAAATAATAATAATTGGTCGTACGGCTGCCGGAGGTGCAGACACGGGAAGATGTACAGGGTCCACCAAATTCCGTTCAGTGCGGAATTTCTATGATGGTGACTGAGGCGGTTAAATTTGGGGGATCTACAGTCATGTGGACAAGAGAGATATGTGGTTCTGGTGGAAAACCATGAAACATGTGGTTTGTGTCGGTAGGACCGTACAGAACGATGCACCAGTGTAATTACGACAGTTTTGAGATCTAGCCTGGAGGCGTACTCTCGGTCTAACTTGCGTTGGCCGCAAGAACATTCTATAAAGTGCAGCATGCTGGGGACATCAGGTTAACGAGTCATGGAGCTTGCAGGGCGCCGAACCGCTTCGCTGATCTGTCAAACGTGGTGGGTGATAACACATATTCACATAATCATGATGATACATATTAAATAATAAAGATGGAGGAATCGAGACTAAAATCAGAGCGATTAAACCAAGAACAATATGGATAGAAAGCGAATAACGTCAGCGAAGGCCACGAAGTGATTTCCTTATCACTGAGCTCACCAAGATACACTATCCACCAAATGAGAAGAGTCCATGGAACGTTTAGAAAAATCCTCATGAAGAAAATCATGCACCACCACTCGGGGTAGGAGTTGCCCACCACCACGAAATAACCTTGAACGTAATCCAAAGGCCCAAGAAAGCTGCGACAGCATATAATGCGATGCGAGATGATGAGAGCTGGCCCTGTCCAATGCCAAATGCTTGCCCGGCCCGCCGAGAGGTTTGCCTAAGACTGGCACCAAACTGAGAGAAGCGGTCGTTCTGGAGTGGTAACGTCAGTGAGCACAATATAGGTACAGCTTAACGAGTTGTATAGAGCTAACCGTTCCATCCAGTAGACCATTCTGCTGTTCCACATCGTCATGTATATCTGTTGTTATCTATCCACATGTCAAGTTTGTAAACTCATTAGCAATGTGGTATATAGGAACCAAGCAAGACTACTGGGTTCCTTGAAGTTACAAACACTCACCCCACGTAGCGTCCGAATTTTGGAATGTAACTCCTCTAGACGTTGATCATTCTGCGACTCATAGACGTCTTCGACTCGACCTCCTCTTGAGCTCGACATTGAACGAGTTTAATGGATCAATTTGAATTTGAGCTTTGACTTCAACCATTGTCCACGCCATTCGTGCACGTGATATGCTTATGGCCCTTTTTGGCAATCCAACTTTATTGTCAAACTTGCAAGTATAGTTCCCCACCTATCAGTCATAATGCATAAATCATTAGATCGGATTCGATTATATAGCACTAGAGAGGTTTTGTGATGATATGTATGCTATCTATGATTGAACTACCGTAAGTTCAAGTGAATTACTTGCTCAATTGCAACTGAAGTAATTTCCAGGAATTACAGCTGGGCAGCCTGAAGTGTCTTTAAACCAGAGGGATCAGCCAATATTGCTCAAAGAGCTCATGTGTCTACTCACCTTTATGTGTGGGACAATCTGCAATGTCATCACAGCACCTAATGCAAGCGCGAGGGCCGGCGGGTTCAATGAGTTCGACGTAGGAGTTAAATCTGTATCATACAGAACGATGTGGTTAGTCAGGTTTCACGTAAAGTAGTAAATGTTGTCCTCACCCCGTGCACACACTGTCGGCAGGATTTCCCCTCCCTTCAGCCCCACCGTTCGAGTCATATTGCCCACCAGCATCACTTGGGTTGAGCCTATCAAGGGTTCCAGGGTTGATGCAACCCGTCACTGCTCTTAATGTGAATTTGTAAGCCAGGATAGACAAGAAATGCGCATACATTGTACGAAGTATCCCCCGTTTACGCCATTGCCAGTGGTATACTCTACCTGACCATCACGCCAGAAATTTTCAGGCATTGTGCCCTGAGCATCTGAAGTTCGTGCTTTGGCTGTACAGTAACTTGTCATGCCTCCTGGGTGCTCACTATCACCTATGTTGGTGTGGGGGTCTCTAAAAGACACAGAGTCAGCATCTGATGTAAACATGTTCTCAGACAGTTGTTGACCTTGGGACAATGAGACTGTACATTAAAAGAATGGCGATATGATTAAAGGACATTGAGCGATATTTCACCACTTACCAGTAATTGTCAGCCCCTGCTACAACGACTGTGTTATCCGGAGCAGCACGACTTGTGAGCCTCGTGGACACGCCTAATGAAGAAAGAAATAGTATGACTACCAAACGCGTGACGGTGATCATACTGAAGTAATGAGGATGTGTGTGTTAAAAGTTTGAGAAAAAATAGTGGTGATAATGAAAGAAGGAAGAATAAGATGAATCTTCTGTCAAATGATTTTTAAAGGCATTGGAGATTAAACTAGTCTGCAATGAAATGGTCATATGAGACCGAAAGTCACCGGGCTAGCGAGCTAGAAGCTGACCGGCTTTGTAGTTCCTCTGATTCCAGGAAACTCGTCTGCTCGATAAGAGTAACATGAGTGTAATTCAGACTAAGTAATGGCTTTAATTAGAAGTGAGCCTTGTGTAGCGAACATTCATATAGGTTTTGGTGCAGACGCATATCAACGTTAGAGTTAATGGAGCAAGCATTGATATGATCCCCTTAACCAACTTCAAGGACACACCGGTAAATAAGATCCTGAGCGCTATATAAACCACAATGGTTCAAGGCTCCACCCAAGCGTAGAACCCAGGGTCACGACTACATGACTAGTGATTTACCCACCGATGATCTCTACGTAATGGTAAGAAGTCGACCTGAGATACATCAGAGGTGTATTCAGTGGTAGTATGAAGCTGGCCATTATGCACGATACAGAGAACGTTGAGCACACGAGGGATTTATGCTGCTAAGAACAATCGAGAAATATCAGGATGGTATGGCCTTATTTGGGCAGTCAGACTTTGTCCTTTATTACACTCTTCTCTTCCTCCTCCCTCTCGGTCTTTCCTTCCCTTCTACTGTCCATGATGAATGACATTGCGGTGACCCCAGACCCAACTCATCGCATCAATAGTGTCGAGCTCGAACCAAGCGGGCTGTATGCTATATTAACATATCGAGGAGATCTTGCATCTTGGAACTGGGCCTTCTTCGTACCAAATCCTTCCATATCTCCAATCGGATCCGCGGGCTCACTGTTCCATGTAATCAACGACACTGGTCCCGCCGGAGATTGGAAGTTCGAGATCGAGCATAAAGATGTTGTATCATCGCCATTAGTGGTTGCCATCGTCAAGCTTGCAGATGTTGGTTTCCTGGGAGGATATGATGACGCAGTCGGACCTGACAGTCTTGTCCCCATGTTCAAAACTGTTGCAGTCCCTTCTTCCGGCTCCACCATTCATCCCGCAGAATTCAGCTCGCGGACATGGTTTCTTGACGCCATCTGTGTCCTACATGATTGTGGCGTCATCACTTGCGATGACGTCTGGTTACTTGAGCGAGAACTCCGCCGATGTGCTTTCACAGCGATGGATAGGTATCTTGATAACAAAGGTGAGCTTGTGTCCCTGCTATTCATTCTCCTTATTAATCCTGTCTATATGTACGTCTAGGTTGGACTGTATTCGAGTCAGGCCAGTGCTCCTGACACCCTTTGGTGCTGGGGAAGCGCGGCACTCATTATTCACATATACGTCTCATCATACCAAGCATTCCCATGAGTTTTATCTGGGTCTTAACGGCTTGTCAAGATTCTCCGCAATCGCAAAGGACAAATTATTGGGGTACACCACTACTCTTTATTAACATTTTCGGGTGATAAACGCTGGTATATGCATCATTTTAGGGCTTATCTTGGGAGACAAAAGAGAGTTGAACAAGCAAAAAGATTAATAGACGATCATCGATCGCAGTTCATCTTGCAAGAGGGATGGATTATATACAAAGGGGTCGTTGACTGTTTTTCCTTTACCTTTCGTTGGAATCTAAATGGGCATCACAGCATACAGTATGTGGTATATACAGGTATATAAGTAACATCACTGGATAGATAATCTTTATTGAGAGTATTAAATGATGTAGCATTGGACCCTTTAAATCATTATTACAGTAACATTCATAATATTCAGAACATCATATATTTCAACATTCTATATACCATCGATAGCCATACATGCATCGACAGCGGAAAATACATACAACAAATCATAAAACATAACACAACTGTCCATGGAAACTACCTACTGTATGTGATTGGAATAAATGAGGGATCAAAACTGTCTTGGGGTAAGGTTACCTAACCCACCCAGAGAAAGATTATACATAAACCGGTTTACATACCAACGCCCCCTTTTCCATAACGCATTCTATAAATGAGGAGAAAAGAAATAATAAAAGGTTCAATAACAGGAAAGGAAAACAAAAATCCTCTAGAGACAAACTTGACAAATTACAACAGTCGTTCTTTCACACCGACAGCGCGAATCCATATCTCTCCAGGGCGACTATTAAACACAGAAGAATGTTGAGAAATTAAGAAAAAGATAGATCGGTATTTGGGACATACCTCTTCTCTCTTAATATCCTAAACACCTTGCGGTTCTCTACTTGTGCTTGGGGAACAGGTCCACCCACTCTTCTCGCTCGGGGAGGGAATGCACCAGGTCCACAACGCATCTGTAGATCCGCCAATGATTCGTTCGTACCTTCCGTTTCAACAACGATTGTCCCATACCACCCTGAGTCTACGGTTAGGTCAGAATCCGGGATAGGGATGACCCTTGCAAGCTGTTGCTGATGTTGCTGCTGAGATGGGTATCGCATTGTTCCGCGGACAGATGGTGGTCTGATGACAAATGACGACCGGTGCACCCATCGTACAACGTTATGCACTGCGCCTTGTGGACTATAGAGGAAGGACAAAGAAGCAGGATTACCACATTAGCATGCTACCTTCCAGAAAGGGAAACTTGATTAAACACGGGAAGTTTGAAACTCACGTCTCAGTTCGTACGCGATCCTGCAACAGCTGAAGGTTGGCTGCAATCTCTTCACCCCAAGGGCTCAAATCAATGTGTACAATAGGGTTACTCGCCGCTGGCCCTGTTCGTATTACACGATGGAAATACGAGGGTGGGAATGCCAACGTGGGCATATACTTTGGTAGGTCACCCGTTGGAGAATACGTATAATCAAGATCCTAATAAAACCATTACCCCAAAAAACGATTCAGTAATCAGTAAGCGGGATTATAATTTATCAGAGAAGGATAAGGATAAGGATGCGGGACCGGGAGAAGAGACCAAACAAAGCGGAGAGGGACTCACGATGAGGTAGCTACCATCCCACACGAGCCGACCCACGTTTCCTTCATCCCCTACAGCAACATCCCACACCACATCTCCCATTCGCATTAAATTCACAACTCCCGCGCGCCGGCATTCTGCCTCACACTCTAGCACACTTTTATCAGACAACCAATCACCTTCCGGCGAAGGCACGAACACGCGTAACAATGGTGCGCGGCGCAAACGGAATAATGGTGACCGGAATGTACCCGCTGCCAATTGTTGTTGCAAGTGAGGGTTCGACCCTGGGTGATGGCCATTATGGGAATGAGAGAATGACGACTGAGTGGGTGAAGGTGCGCGACTGGATGCCCGGGACGGAGTCGCACGCGCTGGCGAGCCGTAACCATTAACACGTGGATGAAAACCTGCTCTCGGGCTTTGTGCAGTTGCTTCCCGTTCCGCTTGGGCTCGGAGACGAAGTACTACACGAGTATATGCGCGGGTTGAGGCAGTAAGCGATTGAACTGTCTGTAACAGCTGCGGGTCGCGGTTATTTGGGTGAATTAGTAAGGACTGGTTATACAGGTTAGCTACTCTTGCATATTCGTGCGTTGGTGTTGACACTCCTCGCATATAATCATGTAGATCCTGCCGTAGAATTAAAAACATGCTGCATCGTTGTGCGTTATCAGTACTCACCTGAAGAGAAAGAGACAAGGGCTCTTGATCAGGCCAAGCCCATCGTCCATATCCGACTGTCTTCAAAAACCTTTCAAGAATCTCCTCTCGTAATTGCGGGGTCTGAACAAGCTGGATCCTGATCGCCTTCGTAACACTCAACAGCACACACCAATCATAGAACGACAAAAATGAAAGTAGCGTCGAAAGAAGTTGTGGCTCGGCGATAAAGAGTGATAAACAAAATGGCTCGGGAGGACGGTCTTCTCGAACTGTTATGTCTTCTGGAAGTTGTGGTTTCTCTGGCGGGCTTTCAAGACGTTGCTTGCGAACTTTTCGGTACTCTTCGGGAGTAACAGGGGTAGGTGGTGCGCGAATTACGGAAGGCTTGGGCCGATCATTGATGTTTTCTTCTTCCTCTTGATCCTTGTCACCAATAGATTGTACCTCACCTTCACCAGCACTCTCTTCCTGGGACACACCATCAGTAGCAGGAGAGTCTTTACTGTCCTTGGGTTTATGCTTTTTACCCTCCTTTGGCTTGAGCAGTTTAACGCCTTCTGCCTTGGCAAACGGATCATCGTCCAGTGGAATTCCAGCGTTACGAATCGTCGTCTCATCCAGTTGGATTGGAGGTTCTAATTTCGTTACTGGCTTCTTAGGTGAGATAGGGGTGATCGGACGTGATTTCGATTGGTTGCGCTGGGAGGAACGCTCTCCAGAGCCTGATATATCAGTAGTCGAGCCATCTGAGTTAAACTGCGTTCCCGATTTCGATTTGCTCAGTTTTTTGTGCTGGCGTACTTGTTGAGTCGGCGCGGGTTGTGAATGCGATTGTTGTTGTGAGCTTACAGGTGAAGGCGTTGTTGTTGGCACTGATGGTAATGGATTTTGTCTTTGAGACAAAGGAAGGATTACGACCTTTGTAGGGGAAGGTGGGGCGGGACGATTATCGACAATGTTTGTAATAGTGTGGACGGATTGGGTATCACTGTGAAGAGAACGAAGTTCTTGACGTGGGGTTGATAAGGTTTGTGATGTTGTTGTTTTCGGGGGGGTCAACGGATAACTGCGTGTGGGTCCATGCTCAGGTTCAGGTTCTATAGGATCGTCCCATTCTGGATCCCAAGCTCTTGTAGGAGGCGCCACAGGTTGAGAAATTGGCTCGTCATACTCACCGCCCACAGTTGCCATGGTGGTAAAAATGAGAGGTTTCCCTTTGGATGGAAGAACAGCACCGTTCAGTGTATTTACCCCATTTGTTGGTGTAGAAAATCTATTTTGATGAGCTTGGTGGAAATTCTCAGTGGGTACAGGTGAGGGTCTTGTTTCTACATTGGAAAAATGTGGGGGATGCGAGAACTGGGTTCCAGAATTTCCATTCATCACCACCGGTTGCTCGATCATCACATTGGATGGGACGGGTATCGATTTAGGGTATGAACTGGCAGGGCCACGCGGTCCTTGTATCTCTCTCAAAGGCGAAAAATGGTTCTGAGGAAAACTTGCATTGATTCCCATGTTGTTATTGGCCTCTTGGAATATTTTCGGTGGTGACTGCGGGTGATGCACTGGTTGATTGGGGTATTGCGCGTAGGAGGTTCGCCGTTCAACAGCTGACTTTGCAGGAGACGCGCTCTAGAAATATAAGAAGGGATCAATCATGGAAGTCGCGGTGATGTCATTTAATTATCAACTACTCACTGATCGTTCGGGACTAGAAGAAGAGATCTGTCTTATAGACTTCATCCTCGGCATGCTGTTACGCGAATTGAGAGAATTTGACGGGCTCGGAAGAGGGGGGCTAAATTCCTATCAGAAGGAATTTTTTTTTTCAGAATCGGTCATAGATGGCAAGAAATGAAAAAAGCAATGATAAAATAGAGGTAAATGCAGTAATGTTTATGCAAACAGTTCGATCATGAGAAAATAAGCCCCAAGATCTTATTACGTTCCGACTACCGCATGTCCTCCATCCGGATAGTCTATCAGCCCTAGAATCGTCCTTTGCAACAATAAAGGGAAGATTTTCACGGAAATAACTCGAAGAGGACCTTGGCGTTAAAAAATAACCTCAAGGCCGCGATTCAAGAGGCAAAATAAAGAGTACGATACGTAGCCACAAGACGGGGATGCATCCCAAGGAGTGAATTACTTACCTGGAACAAGGCCACCTCGGAAGGTAAGTCAATGCCCGTGTTAGATGATTGAGGACGGGGAATTAAACGAGGGTGAGTACTACCACCCCGCGCATCTTGGTATTGCCCGATACCTTGTTGGGCACCACTTCCCGCATGAGAAAAGCTTCCTTTGTTAGAAAGCGCTGAAGGTTGCCTTGAGATCGTTCTTGTTTCTAACATTTTGTTATATTGCATAACTTGGTGAGTAACGACCTGTCCCTGACTGTGTGACCAAAAATTCTGCGACTGACGGTTAGCGTCAGCCGCAGGGGGTTGACGAGCAAAAGAAGAAGGTGGAGCTTGGTGATGCTGACGATCAACATTGCTCATATTGTTTCCCATCTGATTTCCTGGTGACATGTTCGCATGCACATTCATAGGATGGTGAGAGTTAGCATTACTAAGCGCACGTCGGGGCTGTGACACTGGTTCTGGTTGTATGGGAGCGAACACCCTGACTTCGCCCACAGATGGAGCGCGTGAACGGCCATGAGGCTGTTGTTGTGCCTGAGACGAAGGAAGCGGTCCATGATTCTGCGAACGTATTGGGGATACAGAAAGTTGTCGGTGTGGTTGTGGATATGGATCAGCAATGTTAGAAGGAACAGTCTGAGGAAGAGGTTTATCGAAGTTGGTCACACGGGAAACAGGCCTTGCGTCAGGACGTTCAGAACCCAACGATTGCCTGGTTTGACCATTCTGCGGCATCTTTTGGTTACGGAGGGCAAGACTGTCCATTGATTCCCGAGCCTTACTTGAAGCATAAGATTGATTTTGTTGGGTCGTTGCACGTTTGTTCGACGACTCCATGTCACGGTGCCCTGTATTGCCTCCCGAAATCCTGTTAGCTCCAGCATTTTCTCTTCTGCTGGACAGCTGCATCGGCGAAGATACAACTCTCTGAGATGCCGGTGGCTCATTTGGTGTTGTCGCGAATCTAGCGAACAGAGGGGGTACAGAGGACTGCGGATTTGGAGGTGCGGAGGATGTTTGGGATGTTTTCGGAGGCTCTTGCTTATTTTTCTTGCGAAGGAAACCAGCCATCGCAGTAAAATTTGGATTATAACAAGCTGGGGGTTACAGACAACACGATACGGGGGGAAGACAGGACTTGTAGTCAGAGAGAGAACATGAGCGGGACAAGGGGCAACACATGTACATGCACCCTGCCAGTTGGTCCTTGACAATCATTGTCACTTTTTTGTTGACTGCCCAAGTCTTGTTTATTACGTAACAGTCTCGGTCCCTGATCTAAACCTACCCAGGACGCCGGCCCGCTGGTCTGATGGCAGAGTTGGTTGCACTGAATCTCATCATCTTCTCTCGGCGTTAATGATGATATCTTTTGTGCCAGAAATCTTACTGTTAAATCTGTGCGATGAAATCCCAGCAGTAGTGGTAAATATCTACCAAGTACACAGTGTCTCTCTCACCATCCAGAGCCCAGGTTAAACTTGACCTAACTCGTCTTTTGAGTGCAATCCATCAATTTAAAGATGGTGCTTCCGATCATAAGCAGTCAACCTAGTTGTTATTATAAATAAACTGTCGGACGTTGTGCTGAAAAAACTCTTTGCTCTTTGCTTACCTTTGTAGTCGGCAACATCAGTTCTGCCACAGCGCTAGTAGCCTGCAAGTGTTTGGCTCGCGGGAACATAAAAGACGAAGGACCCGGGTACGTATGTACGATATGCATGTCAGAAAAAAATTGACACTGGCCTTCAATATTTCAATCACAAACAAAAAATTTTTATTCCATTCAACCTGAGAATGACGTTGCTTCTTCTGACGGAATGGTTAGGTCAGTGGCCCGTCAGTCCACCCAAAAGCAAATGAGGCGCAGATTTACTTACTGCATCGCCCATTGATTTCATTATAAATGAGATCGATCTGAAAAGCAGTTTATTTTTTTAAATTCTTCATAATTGTCGCCACAAGACGTCCGTTGACAGTTTAGCTGCATACCAAGTTTATTAGCTCTTCGGTTTCATTGCCGAGTGCCATAGCTCTAAACAGTCCAGATGGCTATTGCCACTGATAGTGTTGATTGAATTGTTCTGGGTCATATAAAAACTGTAATTGAATCATGGTGGAGATTGAATGCTTTGTTTATCCAACCCAATCTGAAATAAAAAGTAGCGCCAAGGGTTTTTGCTGAGTGGTGGCGCCTCATTCAATACAACTGGTCAGGTAAAGTTAGTGGGTTTCTTAATTTCATGAATCATACTAGAAGCCCAGAAGAAGCGAATGTACGTTTCCATCACAGTTCTCGTGATTCCATTAATGAAAATTTAGATTCATACAAGAAATTTCTACAACACATCGCGAGTAATCAACAACATGAAGCATCTGTAAAACATCACTTGCACACAAAAAAAAGATCAACGTAACAGCACACCATATATCTATCCAAATATTTCCGAATTCTCCCGATATCCCCCACATACAGCCATCCACAACATCTAACAAGCATCTTCATTTGCATTTGTAAAATTAGTAAAGCAAATCCAGCTTCATGTATTTTCAACCATATGCTCATTATAATTATACAAAGGTATACCCCTTTGAGCGTGTAAAGTCCACCATGACCTTGAGTTGTTCAAGAGTCATGAATATGAGAATGGTTGTGGGTTGAAGACGTGACCAAGCGGGCAACCAGCCTTTGAACATAAACATTGGACCTTCAGTCTTCAGTGATTGCTTGATAACTGCTATGGTTGACTTTATGATAGAATAAGTAAGTGTCGTGTGCCACAATATCAAGAAACCCACGTTAGAGCCCGGACCAGATGCATTCATAATGCGACTCTGTTGAGATGAGATTAAATATTAGATCAATAACCGAAAGAGATGCCTTACTTTTAGGACATCAGCGGGTGAACAAACTGTAGTTGCTACGGTACCCTGTCAAAGATCGAGTCAGCTGATCCGGTAATTGAACATTTTCATTAGATCTGCGCTTACAGCAGCAAAGCTAGCAGAGAAATGGCAGTAAATGTTATCATCGAAGTATTTTGTTTTAAGTAGTTCCGCCTTGAAAAAGTCGTATCTATGTATTAATGAGTTAACTGTATAACGGTGCAAAACATGGGAACAAAAACTCACGATGCAAGCTGACTAGGCATTCATGAGTACTGCACGGAAAACATTTGGACCAATTCCACGAGCATATGATGAGAAACCCTCTTCACGGCCCATCTACATAGGTGACAAACCATTTAGTTTACTCATCGAGCTATGATCCAATAAAAGAAGAGCTGGAAAGAGAGAGAGGAAAGGTACCGATCAAGATGTCACCGCGTGATGGGATGCACACACCCCAGATTTGCAATACGTCACTGACATCGCTGTACCAAATGAACCAGAGCTGGGCAAGAATGAGACACTCACTCGAATCAGAGCATCGAAACAATGCTTGTAGTTGAACCGCTTCTCAGGCGGTTTTGCGAAATCACCTTGTAGGCGAACCATCACGATTTCTATTTAGAAAGTGAGTCAGTCCCGTCAGATGATGTTCGGGTCGGATGTAAATGGCAATCATGTGTGGGGTCATAGCCATCGTCTAAATCTATACTCGCCTGCTGGATTCCCTATAAACCCTGCTAGACCTCCGGCTGTATAGAGTCGAATGATAAGCGTGAGTAATGCAAATATGTATGGGGGTACCAAACGCACCCATGCTACCCGCCAGACCCAGCTTCCATGCAGGCGCACTTATTGCCTGCTCCCAGGATCTTCTTACTTTCCTCATATGCCCAGAAACGGCACATTGAATAAGACATTTGACGCATCCATGTCCCTGTGATCCCGTCGAACAAGCCGCGTACACCTTTAATTAGAAGTGTAGACACACATAGAATGAGCGGGAAACAAGCGACGCTACATAGACACAACGCACCTGCAGTCCTCAGTGTCTTCTTTATACTCTGTACCATACCCTTGTCCCCTGAAGCTTGTAGGCGGACTTTTGTCAAATCCAGAGGGCTTTGCAATGGATAGATTGGTCCGATATGGCAATGTGGATTATAACGTACAACTTACTGCGTTATTGACGCTGCTATCGTCGCTGCAAGGCCTGTAACCATGGAGTTCAGTGATGAACCCAGCCAAAATAAAGCATGATGTGTGTGTACACACCTCCTAAGAAGAATGGGTAAGGCTGTTTCTTCGGAGGTGCCGATAGACTGGGCGTAGCTGTTACTCTTGTGGACGACATGGTACTCTCAGATGATGAGTAGAAGAGTTATTGAATGATAGTTAGGATGGGGGGATATAATATCGCACGGAACGGATACGTGTTGATTTTGCAGATATTTATGACAGTGAGAATGTCGCTGTCGTGTGCCGTGCCGCGTGTGGGAGAGAATAGAATCCGAAGCTAAGTAGAGCACGAGCTTTGTACTGCTGTCACAGGTGTTCTTATGAAATGATGTGCTGTATGGGATACATCCAAATACGATAGTTTCAACTATCGTATTGTGGGCTTTTAAAAGGTACTATCGGCGTAAATTCCCGAGCAGGCACGGATATCAGTCGGTGGAGAGAAGACACGCTGTTAAAGGAGAAGGAACTCCTGGTATCCTCTACTTATGGTTGACAATTGAGAGTGTGCCGGTAATGTGATGCATGCATGGTTCGTGACATAATAATGTGACCAGTAACTTGACCCGATTGCACCTGATTCGGAAATCTGATCTCTTCAGCGCCAGCTCAAGCTCAAGTGTGGGCCATCCAGTCACTGGTATTTCCGAATCTATCCTGCTAAGGTGTCTTTCTCTCCGTTTCATTCCGATTATCTCTCTGTAATTTCGGAAGAGATACTCATCATTTTATAATGAGACTGCGCATTGTGCGCTAAGAACTCCACGGGTGTCGCTTTTCTTCGGCCGGTTGTGCCAGCTAAAGATCTAGTCGGCCGATAGAAAACTTGTCAAAATACGAGATAATCTACTCGTACTTACGGCCGACTATGTGTAGTGTTGGGGTAGAAAAGACGCGCAAATATAATTACTTTTAATCGACGACATAGTTGTCATACATGGCACTTCGGGGTAACGCGGGGGGACGAGCATAGAATGGAGCTTAACGAATCGCCATTTGGATTCAATTTCGTCGCATGTGGAGCAAGTCAGTTGCTTTACTTATTATTGATTAGGTCTTCTTGTGTGCTTTGACCCCGCCTCATCATTTCAATTCACCCCCACTCGTTTCGAGAATCAATACCCTGATAAGGACGGGTGAGCGAATCAGTTGGGTAATTGACTGCGCCGGCTAACCAGAGCTTACCACTAACTTAGGCTATAAAGTAGATCAGTCTACACGCTCCTTCACGAGGTTTGTATATTAAATATAGAGACAGGACACCGCCGGACTATGACGATTAAGCACCTGTAGCCAGAGTCTAAAATGGAACGGTTTGACTTCTCCAGAGGTATTTATTGAACTGACGTAGTGGTGCTGTATTAGCGTGCACTGCATTTGGCTCCCAATTCCAGAGTGGCAACCTGCTTAAACAAAAAGCTAATGTATTACTGTACCTCGCGGAATAATTAGTTATTCGATGCCTCTTGGAGAAACACTGGCTTGGAGTTTGAGGCACATATGGTCTGTTTTGGCTTTTGTGAAACTTGGTTTACATGCTGGAGTAAAGCGGGATACACGCCCAGGCATACTTCTAACCCGCTTAATCGCCACTACCAAACATATGGTTATGCTTGTCCCTTGTTCCTATGAGTGTAAAACATGACTGCTACATTTTGCTTGTCATTATCCCAATGCCGAAGTATTACAGTGTTTTATATAGTACTTAAATATATCAGCTTTAGTCGACTACTATTGGTCCAACACGGTGTGATGCAATCATGATCACTTCTAAACGTAGAAGGAACTCCTTGACGGACCTAGGTCATCAAAACTCCCCTTTTTTGGCTTGGTTTCAGACGAGTGGCCCCTTGAAGTATATGCTGATACTATGGCCACAAAACAAAGTTCAGTTAGGGATTGTCAAACTGTGGTTGTTAGAATAAAACTTACTCAGTTGCAACACCCATCCCAGAACCAGGAAGGCGATACATATTCCTTTCAGAGCAGGCGTCCGCGCACATAGTTGTCGTAGGAATGTAGCATCATGTGGGTTTGTGGCGACAGCTCGTAGGCACCTGTCATAGTCTGTATATAAAACCATTTGCCCTGGGCCATCTGGGGAGGGCGTTGATGGATGATAGAGGACGTATAGTGCCAATGCCCCTGCTGCTATACTGGGGACGAAGTGACCAATGATGAGTGAGCCGTAAAAGGAAGCTAAAGTGGGTCTGGCGACTGCAGAGTATATACTGCGATTAAAGATTAGCCTAACTCTTCTCCGGCAAGGATAAATAAAATATGGCGTACCCGATTAACGAGAAGACTGCAAGGAGTAGAGACAAGAGTAACTGCATAAATACTGAAAGACGTTGAATTACTGAAAGTTGAGCATCTATCGAAGGTATTCGATCAACAAATGATAGAGGGTTATGTCAATGAGAACTTACCTAATTTGTGGGCTATGATCCAACACAACGTTGTGAACGCTATGCCCTGCAGTAACAGTAGTATTGCAAACAAAAACAACCAGAAACGTCTTCGGACTCTGCCTGAGAGGTTCTCCAAAGATGTTGGTTTCGTCTCGCCATAGGAGTACACCATATTGTAATTGAGCTGGATGTCAAATCTAGCAAAATCGTCCGGCTAAGTTTAGCTATTAGCGGGGGAGAATAATAATAGATGAGTGAAGAACAAGTCCTGCCTGCTTATGAAGTTCTTTGGTTATTATGTGGGGTTATTTATATTGGGTACATCAACCAGGCGTGGCAATGTTTGAAAGGGATATATAGAGGTCTGTTTTAGGTTTGCGTTCCCGGAGAGTATCGGTATATATATATATGTGTGGTGAAAATGCGCGTGATTGTGTGTAGTCCGTAGTTAGTTTCGTTTTTCGAACCGGACACAGGGGGTTCTGACAATGTGCTATATGATTCAAAATACCAAAGTAGATGTTTGTAGGTGGGTAACCATCCGAGTCGGTAACTACTTTGTACCTGCGACATTTTGATCTAGGGGTTCCAACACATGAATGTGATCATTTGATCAATTGATCGTGGTGGTGAAGTTATATAGCTTCTAGAAGTTTTGATGCGCAAGCCTCTTCCCATGAAAGCAGTGCTGGTACATTTTGTATCAGAAAAATGTCACAGATTTGTACTTACGCCACCAATTGCAAGGACCCGGATGGAGAGCAAAGTGAAGAACTCCTGCAGCAGAGTTATAGGAGAGAACGCTGTTTTAGAAATGTTTCCGACCACACGGAAGTATTTGGCAAACCAAGGTGTACCAAACAAACCGTTTCTAACGACACATCTGTTCAGTTGTATTTCGAGGACATACAGGTAACCAATCAACAAGCATTATATCCTCTGGACTTCTCCCGACTATATCTACTAGCGCTCATATTGACTGGTTCTATACATCAAGATAAGCGTCTGTCAGCTCGGCGGGGTGGAGCGTTTGGGCTTTTTGTTCACACCTTTGACTGATTACCGTTCTTCTGGAAGCACCGAAGAAAAATTCTCATTGTCAATCTATATCTAAATATTTGGTTGGCAGGGACCTAATCACTCCTTTCGGTAACGCTACTATCTTGTGAATTGGACAAGAATCATCTCTAGAAGTTGAAAGGCAAAGGGTGGCGGTGAACGAGACGCTGAACGTACTAGAGCCAAGGGTTGGAGAGCAAGATAACGCTGCGTTCCTGTAGAACTCAAAGAAAAGGTTCCTGAAACTATGCCTGCTATTCCATCGGAAACGTCGACGCGTTTGTCGCGCTCTACGTCACGATCTGCTGCACCCTCTTCGGCCTCCTCGAAGCCTCGAGCGATATCCAATGCTTCACTCGTCAGTGGAAGTACAACTGTTCGCGCAAGCAACAAACTAAGTACGACAAGTCGTTCTCCAAATGCCACTCCAGTACCCATCCCATCCAGTGCAGCTAAACGTATGTCTACCTCTATACCCTCTTTAAGCGCTCGTCGAACATCAGCACCTATGCATAACTTTCCACGTCTGGATCTCAGTAGCGCAGTTACAACCTCTGCGTCACCTGGTACACCTTCTCCTCCAGCGCGTAACACGCGTGAAAAAATTGCCCCCGTAAAGCAAACGCCGTCCGTCGCAGGCCCGATACGGACAGCGCGTTCTACCTCACTTTACATGACTTCCCCACCTTCTCAACTTGCAAACGAATTACAGCAACAACAGGACGAACCCGCTTCCACAACGCGCTCGAGAGTGACTCCTCCCCGTCGTACCACTCCCCCTACATCAATGTCGAAGACGCCTTCATCTTCACTCACGACGGTGACATCGCCATCTATTAGTTTGACGTCTCCCAGTCCAAGGGCGAAAGGGAAGCTGCATGTCTCTAAGAACTCCACGACACCGCAAAACACCCCCCCACGTTTAGCTATGGGCGGTAATAGGCCAGGCTCTGCATCGGTCCAGGGGACACCCCCAAGACAGCCTGCTGGGAGTGATGCCCGCAGAATAACTCCAGGAAAATCACCCAGGCTACAGCAACCACAGCATTACGAAAACGATAGATCGATTAGTTGGCCACCTCAACAACCAGCACTTCTAGCAGACAGCCTCGCACTTTTAGATTCTCAAAGAAAATTATTGAATGGATCTGGAAATGGCATGTCACTTGCAATGTCTGAAATGGACGGTGCCTTTTCAAGCTGGGGTGATGAAGATAATATGACAATGGATATGGTTACGGATGTCAATGATGGGGACCTTGACGAGGAGGTGCGTGTCCTTATAAATCTGCGAACTACTCGTATGAAAATATCATGTAGATGAAATCTGCGCTATTCTCCATTCTTACCATGCATACCCGCAAAATTCTTCATTACAAGAGGCTTTTGGAACGCGCCCAGGCTTCCACAGCAGCACAATTACATGCGTTACAGGCGGAAGTTCGTGTCCTCCGAGACGCATCTCCTGCCGCTGGTCATCCAGTTCCTCATGCGATGTCACTTGCTGACTTTGATAAGCAATGTGTATGTGGAGGTAAGAAGAGGAGGGGTTACTGGAGTGGTTATCGAGATGATGAAGACTATGATGATGACGGCGACATGGACCTTGCCAGAGCTATTAAAGGGGACGGAAAGGGTGGGTTCAATGAAACGGAGATCAGGAAGGCTTTAAGGGGTCTAAACAGGGAAGACAGGATGAGACTGTTAGTATTGATCTTCAACTTTATTTACCCACATATTAACGATGATCGGTTTCACCCAACAGGATAGCCATCATACTAGATTGTACGTTTACATATATACCGGGTATCATACCCAAGTTCATTGTATTTCATAGCGTGTCTCCCTGGCGACATACAACTACAAATCCTACTCCTACAGAAGTATGCCAAATCGACATACGACATACTTGGGAATCTTTCACCAGATCTTGCTCTCAAGATTCTACGACATTTATCAGTGAAAGAATTGCTTGGTATTGAGTCGGTATGTTCATCCACATTCTAGACATTGAAAAACTTCGTTCATTGAAATTATGAAGGTATCCAAGAATTGGCAGAAGATTGTACATCATCCTGCCCTGTGGAAATATCATTGTCTGCGTGTAACAGCAACTGACCCACTTCCTGTCAAACCACCTTCTAAAGAAGAGGGATGGTAAGTATTATTATAAAGTTCTTCTGTGCAGTCAAGACTGAATGATGATGAAGGGAGCCTTTGTACCGCTCTTTACACCACCGGGAGAGCAATTTCCATTATGGTCTGCCTCAGTCAATACGTTTCCTCAATGGGCATACCAATTTTTGTACCACTCTGCTTCTGCGGGGTAAACGCTTGATCAGCGGTAGCTATGATGAGACAATCAGGTTTTGGGATATTGAAACTGGTGAAATGAAGAAATGTTTACAGGTTAAGAAGCCTGTGAGCTGTGTCGATTTTTTGATGGAAGAAGGTAAAGTTCTGTGTATTTTCTCAATATAGTGGATATTAATAAGCTCTTGTAGAGGTCTTTGTGGTGGGCTTCCACGATGTTGGGTTTGTTTATGCAATCCACTGTTGATTGAATAGTCTTTTGACCTGATTCAAAAAAATTCAGCCGGGTACATCTCTTCTCTTCCGTCACTTTCACACCATTACAACAACTTGCTGGCCATCTGAACGGAATCCGCGCTGTTGCGCTTTCGTCCAAGAATCTAGTATCTGCAGGTGCAGATAAAGCCCTTGTTTGCTGGGACTGGCGGGCTGGCACGAAGATTGTGAGATTTGGGCAACAAACAACAATCAATATTGGGGTTCAACTTATTGCTGGAGATGGCGGTGGTGGTGCAGGAGAAGAAGGCGAAAGGGTGGTGAGCATTACAATAGATGGGATTGTCAGAGTCTTCTCTATAAGTGAGTCCGTGGATCAGAAAACAATTCTCGGGTATTGGTTAATGAGGGCTTCTTCACTCATTGCTCAGGGAGACGTGAGATGGTATCACAATTTAAACTTTCTGAGTTGGGGGCTGGCGATCCAGTCCTGAATGCCAAGCTGTATAATGTCGGGACAGCTCCTAACAACATGCTACAGTGAGATTGATATTTGATGTTTCTTTGACACCTGGTAATGACCAATTTGTCTAGATGGTTCGCTGCGAAAGGGACCCAAATGACTGTAAGAATCTTTCCAATTTGAATGCGACTGTGTGCTTACCGGCCACATAGTGTGCTACAAAATCGATCATAATGCACCTACAATGGCAGGAAGGAGATGACGCACCAGTGACGGTTATGTCCCCCGCTGCGACAACTCACTCTCCACAATCCATAATTTCAGGCCAGACGTCTCTGCGCAGCCGAACCTCATCAGCCCTTGGCAGATCAACCTCGTCCATTTCCACTCCAAACCGTCGATCTTCACTGATAGCCCCTTCTCCAATGAACTCTACTGCAGGCAAGAGTCGATTAAGCCTTAATGTTCCTAAAACACCTGGGGCTCCATTAAGTCCATCTCCTAGGAACACCACTCCAGCACTGCCTTTGTTCCCTATACGCTATGGAAGAGCAGCTATACTGACCGCCCCACCAAAATTGATCGCTATTGTTGAAACACCCGACGTAGCCGTTGGTGCAGTTGACCCTAGAAAAAGAAGAGTGATTACCGCCACCAGGTTTAGTTCCAGGGCTGGTGCAGACAGGAGGGTATGTTTTCTTTCATTATATACTGCAAGGTCCCGGATTGAACCTTTCGCATAGATATTTTTGTCGACACATCAAGACAAAGACAAACCGACATCAAATGATGGGGGAAATAATGAAGAAGAAATTAACCCTCTTTCAATAGAACTATCACCATCTGTCGATGTGGATACCGATGTCACGCCTTTGACGGGTGCGTGGAGTGCCCTTTCTGTCGGTGACACATCACTTGGTTCTGTGAAGGGACTTCTTGGCCAAATTCCTGCGAAATTTACGGGTTTGGCTACGCCTGAAAAGAATCCAATGTCGATGCAACTTAGCCATGAGGAGGTAGTGGTTGGATGTGCAGACGGTACTATTTAGTAAGGCATTCCCCCTTCTTTTTACACGTCTGTCTGAACGATTGTGCGAAGTGTCATGAATTTTGTTGGTTACCAATACGAGAAGCAAAAGGATCCAGTCGGAGAATGGAATGAGGACACAGAAACAAGTGAAGGGAATCAAAGTGACTAATACCAACTTCGACATTGTCTATCCCACAGCTGTACGCTGATACATTAACCACCTACACCCATGCACGTTCATTTGACACAACAATTTTATGTTATTCACGCTTCTGCATAATAGTGGTTCGGATCGAATGTTTGATATTTTGTATATCTCAGGGAAAGTATGTTTATTTGGTGCATACATTTACCGCGGTTTTCTAGATTCATCCACCATGTGCCATAGCAAAATCGTTTGATATTTTTCTGCCTTATTAGAACAGCTGTAAATTTTCGATTCCTGGTTGATAATACCCTCTTTAACAGTCGCGGTCCGGCATCTTTTTAGCAAGGTAATTCCTTCCCATTGGCTTAACGTCAAAGTCGTCGGACAATGAAGGTGAGTCCGATGTAAAGTGATCAAAAACACTAGCATGCCAATCCTCTAACTATCATCCGTAAACGAATCTGTCAGAGGTTGCTGATCAATTTGGAAATCTCCGTGGGCTTATTATACCGACATACAAAACATTGCTTTGGCGTAGACCATAAGGTTTCCAAGCATTCATGTTCAACCTTTTATCTCTGTGTTTGCTGTGCTCGTTCGCGAGCTATGCTCACTCTCAATCATTCACAGCGAACAGCAATTGACTTGAATAGATTAAATGCAACCGTTCGGGGACGTCTTCATGCTGGAGATCCTTATTCCCAACCATGTCTTTCGATTCTTGATAATAAGGTTCATGCAACCCCCGACGCAGCTGAATGCTCCGCGCGTCAGTGGTAATGAGGATCATTGTGGGTACTGATAATCAAATGCACAATTTCGTAATAAGTGTTGATTTATTGCCATTGACATATATCGCACAAGTATATTTGGGTCTTATGGTTTCACATAATGGGAAACTTGTCAAACTACTGTCGACGAACAGCGTTTACTTGATTGGTCCAACTTGACTAATCCAGCTGCTCTTGCCCCTCCCCAGGTCTGTTCACAAGGGAGTGTACCAAACCATCATGTTTGCCACCTTCCGACCACTAGGCAGCGTTCAAGCTAAAGTATTGCTGAAATCATCTATCTCCTCACTAATAATGAAAGTCGTATATTTCATAAAGTCAAACTACGTCTCATAACAACTTGGGCAACAAGGTGCTTAGACTTAACACCACCAACATCTCTTTAGTTCCAAGCCGCAGGGGAGAATTGTACTTGGACGCTAGCTTCGACGTTGCCTCTATCCGTCATGTCTACCTCGAGCGAAGTTAGTTGATTCAAATTGTTGAAGCACAGATCCGTGTCAGTGATACTTTGGCCATTGACCTTACATGCCTACGCAAGGATTAATAGGGCCCCAGTTGCAAGTTCAGAATGAGTAGACGCACCACATCTTCACTCTTGTCCGCTACAAGTATGACCGTGTTAATGTCAACGGGATTATTGCCCGGAATCTTTTCGAAGTCTCCATCTGGAGGTATGATGAGTGAGATAGCAAATACGAAAATGTAATTCTTTACACGAACCGAAAAGGGCGAACATATCTATACCGGAGCTAGAAGTTATGATATATCTTGCTGCTTGCCCCGAGTGCCTGGCGTTCAATGCTGATAATACTTCATATTTAGGAATCATAGATTCTCGTGGATGTACTTGTTACTCACATCGGGATTCCATTGTAGAGGGAGCTCCATAAACCAAAGCTGGAAGAGCTGCCATCAAGGCAATCGACATCATGAAAAAAAGCATGTTCAATAACTGTTTGTTTTCTAGTAAGATGGGTTAGAAGTCTCGATTCTGCACCAGGCAGTGAGAAAATAGGTCTACGAGAAATGTCAACAACTGCCAAAGAAGGAAGGCTGTCGACTTACTGATGATGAGAAGGAAAGAAAGAAGAATGTCGAACTCCTGACTTCCTGAGGATACTTATAGTGCGACACATTGGTTACAAAGCTTTCGGAATGGTGGCTAATGCTAATTATCAGCACCACTGGCACAGGATTTTGATTTCCGTTGGTACGTTTATAATTAGAATGTGGTAGTTTAGTCATCATTCCAAAATAGCATTGGGCGTAAGCTTGGCAAGAGCCCGACGGGTATCTAAGAGCACATAAGAAGTGTCATCTGAATTGTCATTCGAGGCTGTTCAGATTCAAAATTATCCGTTTCGCCTCTGCTTAAATAGAGGTCAATGTTGCTAAGGTATTTGTAGGGTACTTAGTGAGGAGGAGGCTATGAGTGGTGACTCCTCCCACTGTGTACTTACCTACGACTTCTGGTGATGATTATTTATCAGCAGTTAACTTGCAACCAAACGAGCCTTCTTGTCTGATTAAAGCTTGACACAACATTGAATTAGGCCCTTTTCGGATACTCAGTTAGATTTAGCTAGGCTAGGCTAGGTTAGGTTTCAAATGTCACAAACCGAGGTGACCAGTCAGACTTGGTTAGAGTCCGTTTTGTCACGATGCTGAGCACTCAGTCGATAAGCCACGCACTCCCCCTGAGTCTCACAACTGTCAATTGATAGTGTAACGACTGAAGCTTGAAGAGTGATGCCAAATTGACAATTGAAGAAGTTTGAGGTGACAAGAGACTGACAACTAACTGAGCTCGAGATGAGTGCAGACAGACTGCAACATTTTGGTTTGAATGGAAATATGAGTTCCAACCGACTATTACATTAGTCCCACAAGACTTCTACTTGATGTTTATCAGACTGTCAAATGAATGTGGACTGACTACCGAAAAAAAAATTTGGATAAAAAAACTCAGGTAAAAGTCAAAATTCCGCATTCTGGTGTCCGATTCAGTCAGTTAAAATAAATCTGAGTTTTTTGGGACTATTGACTGAATCTACATGACTTATTTACGACTTCCTTTTTTACTGAGTGTGAGCCCTGTAAACATCAGGCAAATCATTCTCCTAAGTGGTCACAATTTGCAAACACTCGTTCGGAAATGGTGCTACTAATCATAGAATATGGTAACCAAGTATCTTGGACACCCGTCGGGCTCTTCTAAATGCTATTGCTGAACGTTGACAAAACATGCCAAGCGAAATCACAAATGCTGTGGTCCTTATTATTGGTATTAACCACCATTCCGAAAGCTTTGTGTCGCTCTATAAGTATCCTCAGGGAGTCAGGAGTTCGACATTCTTCTTTCTTTCCTTCTCATCATCAGTAAGTCGACAACTTTCCTTCATCGGCAGTTGTTGACATTTCTCGTAGACCTATTTTCTCACTGCCTGGTGCAGAATTGAAACTTCAACCCATTCTATCAGAAAACAAAAACGGTTACTGAACATGCATTTTTTTACGATGTCGATTGCTTTGATGGCAGCTCTTCCAGCTTTGGTTTATGGAGCCCCCTCCAGGATGGAATCCCGAATTGTTAAATGTGAGTAACAAGTTCATCACGAAAAGTTGTGATTCCTTAATCTAAGGTTTTACCAGCATTCAACGCCAGGCAGCAGCAGTCGACAGAATCGGCCCAATTTATCCTGGCGATTGATGAAAACAATGCTATCGCCATTTTCAGTTCGTGCAAAAGGACAATTTTATACTTGTTATCTCACTCATCATATTTCTAGACGCTGAACCGATTCAAGGCCCTGTACCCGTAGACGAGAACACAACTATGATCTTGTTGGATGAAGATACAAACTTGGTGCGTCCACTCATTCTGAACTTGGAACTCTGACCTTATTAACCCACTTATAGAAATGTAACGTCGGCGACGGCGGTGACATAGACTTCACTTCCAACTTCCTGAGTCAGTGCTTCAATTCTCCGGAATTGATTCATGATGTTGGGGTCCAGGTGCAAATTGTGGATGGCAACGATCACGTTTTAATCACCATCCCAGCACAGTTCAACAGCACTGTGAACCCTGATGAGGGAAATTAAAGAGATATCGGAAGCGCTCAGTTCAAGCCCACGTTGTTGTTATGAGGCGTAGTTTGATTTTATGAAATATACGACTTTCTTTTTAATGAGGAAAATGATGTTGGCAACACATTAATTTTAATGAGGCCAACTTTAACTTACATCGCGCATTGGAACACCTTTAAGTGTGCAATAAGTATATCGAAGATTCGACGAGTGTCACGCATCTTCTAAAGCAGAAGGTGTACACCTACCTCCATATGAATGCATATGATCACGTCGGCGTGCGACGGACAAATCGCATTACTTATACATTACTATCATTTACCTAGAGTTGCAAAACTTTTTGTAGCTCAGCAACTGCTCGATTAATTGCCTCACACTTGTGGGGAGATCGATAGGGATATGCTGAAATACTTCGGTTCACAACTTATTTTCTAGCTATATCTTGTTTTTTTAAATGGGAGTTAGTCTCGTCCCCAGACGTTCGGTGCGGTCGGTCCTGACGGACCGTGCGGAGTTCCAAAACTGAGGTTCATACCGCACCAGAACGTCTGGTGCATTTCGCATAGAGCAACCCTCTATCGGTCGCATCAAATAGTGACATCCTATTTTAGTACTACATTTATCTTATCTAATTGTCATTTCTTATCACTCTGTTGAAAAATCCTTCGAACTTGAATTGCTGCGGTGGTTATATTAGGTTGGTGGTTTCCACTATTCATGAAAAATAAATTATGTTGATCAATTCGCATTCAAGTGTAATGTGAGATTCTGACAAGGATTCTACAATTGTAAATAGTACACTAGCTAATCAAAGTTAATAAGAGATTATTAACATTATTAGAGACATTCTCACCTCAGCATTTGTGTAGTCAAACGACCGAGGTGTCGGGGATAAAAATTATGGTTTATATACTGTAGAAAGTAAATGTTTTCTGCTACTACTATTAACAGTTAGTGAGAAAAAAGGAGGAATAAAGAAGTGTCTAATTTAGTGATTATAGAAGCCAATAAAAAAAAGGAATGGTATGTTATTTATGCAGGTATTAATAAAAGGGAAAGCATAGAAGAAATGAATGTGTTGTGTCCGAATAGTGGAAGGCACGTTTAGGATCACATGCACCTTGTTATTTCAACATGTAAATGTCAGTACTTGAGGAGGGAGTGTTGCTGAGGTCAGTAACATGGGAATCTCGCAAGGCATAGATGCCCACAGTTTTCTAACTCTGAATATGCTGGCCAGAAGTCTCCACCCTATTGCAAGATGCAATGAGCTTCATCAACAATTACCACGACAATTTTTTGAGTGGTCTCGAGCTTTCCCAGCCATTTTCGAAACCCTGGGTGTCTCAAATACATCTCCGGCGAGTAAAATAGGAAAATACTGCTTGATACTTCAGCTCTTGATTTAGGAATGCGAGAAGTGGGTACAAATTTAGTAACTCACCTTTGCGAGATTAGCTGACCAGGTGTCACTATTGATAGCAACAGCAACATCTAGCTGCCACTCATATGGCGCTGGACCAAAACGCGCTGAGAATATCTATTGAAGCTTAGTCCGTGTTTCTGCTGAGTTGTATTTTTTTTTTTGGATGCTGCAGCACGAGCACTCTGAAGAAATGTCTGAATGTGTGTGACGGTCAAGTCACATGCGCTCGCTAGTCTTGGCCTTCCTTATGTCTCATCGTCATCTTATCTCGCTCTTGTATCCGTTTGTACTAATACTCGTGTACCTACCGTTTGTATCCCTTATCGAATTAACGCGCTTTCTTCCTGATCACCCACCCCGCCTCGTTAACTCGTGCCTTGACCGTAACAATGTGCACGTTGCGCCTTGTGAGGTCTTGATCTTCAATCACGTGTATAATCACATTGTGTTACGTTTTCGTTACAGTCGCTATCACACTGTCACCGAAAGAGGGTTCTCTGTACGAAATGCACCAGACGTTATGGTGCATAGTCTGACGTGAGTTTTGACTCTCAGACTTGAACTCCGCGCGGCAGTTTGCGGGTGCACCAAACGGCTGGGAACGAGACTAGCAAGGTCATACGTGTCTAATAAGTGGTTTCTGGTTCGCCTTTTATCAGTAGTACTGTACCGAATAAATCAGGTGACATCGCGTCATGTAACGAACGCCCGATAGTCACACTACATAGCAAACAGAATGTAAGTTATACGGTAAAGTATACACTTAAGCAGGGTGGTGGATGTCGTAACAAGACGTTCAGACATTTATGGCAGAACAAAACCCTAACAATTTTATGCCTTTAGGCTATGAGGCATTTATCTTGGAATTTTCGACGCTTGTATCCTCATATCCTCCTCCATTCATCTACATCAACGACCCTTTCTCCATCCGAACTACATCTTCTGTTGTTGACTCGCTAATCAAGGATCTTCGACATACGCAATGCGAGCCCGATCTCCCAGATTCTCTCAAGATATGTTCTGCAAGAATAGATGCGACAACATGCTTTAATTCACGCATCTTCTATGACCACGTTATCAACGATTTAGCTGACTGGGAACCTTCTTGGGAAGACGGTTGTGAAAATTGGGCACCCGGTGATGAAGGACATCGTTGGAATGAAAGTTTTGATACTTTCATCCATGGCTTGCGTGCAGTTCACGCACATGTCGCTACCCAAAATGAACAAAACACCGAAGCTGGAGGCGAACAATATGACGTGAGGATGGTTCTAGTCATCGAACGTCCAGAAAAGTTGAAGGAGAATCTTCCAGATTTGATCATTCCACTCACACGTCTACAAGAGTTGGTGAGTACCTTAATTCTGTCAACTGCAAGTGCATTTTATCATATATGCAGACACGATTAGACTTGACAGTTGTGTTTATTGGAGAAATACGCTGGCATGATATAAAACCCTCCCTTGGAGCTTCTTTGGAACCGTACTACTTTGATATACATCCTCCCAAGAAAGACGGTTTGTCTCTAGACATATGTTTGATTTTCTGATGCTTATCATTCTCTTTCAGATGTTGTAAAAAGACTCACTACTAGATTTCATTCTATAGCTCAACCAACTCAAGATGGCACCATTCTTCTCGATAGTGACAAGTTGGCAACGTACCATCTCTCTCTTTTTTCGCTATATGCACACTTCATATCTGTATTATGCGACGTCTGCTTTCCCTTCACTAACGATTTTCAAGAGCTTGAATATATTGCTGCTGCTCGGTGGCCAGGATTCGCAAAACCTGTCATAGACCAGCATATGCTACAAGTCAGGGAAGAGGTACAGGTAGCCGAAGAAATGAATATCGATGTATCAGACGATCCCGAAAACGTTCAAGAACTTGCATCTCCGCCAACGGATGTACGAATGCGCTTGAGTCGCGTTTTCAACCCTTCTCTCTCGGCTGCTCTAGAGGCCCTTTATCCAAGAATTACAAATGCAAGGGCTTGGGCAGCAGCCAACGAACCTGACCCAGACATTTTAACCAGCCCTGCGTCTGCAGTTCGTCCCATGAAGGGGGTCTTACCGACCCATGAGGAGTGGGGAGTAACGATGTTGCCAAGGATGTCAAAGTTTCTATTAATTGCAGGATTTCTTGCATCGACGAATCCTGCAAAGTCCGATTGGAGGATGTTTGGACGAGGATTAGACGAGAAGAAGCGTAAGAGGAGGGCAAGGAAGGCTCCAGGAAAAGCGAAAAGTGGGCCTAGCAAGGCATGCATTAACGTCCTTCCCACATAACAATATATTGATCAAGACATTGCTCAACCCACAGCTGCCTCAGCGTCTCATAGGACCAGCCCCCTTTGTTCTTGACAGGTTGATTGCGATATTAGGCGCTCTGCTCGAAGAGAATGATGTCGATTCTCGTCTTCCGTCCAATGATTTTGCTATCCCTGGGGAGTACACTGATATGGAGGTTGGGCGGGTTGGTATTTATGGTTCTGTAGGTCTTTTTCTGCATACTCCTTTGCTAAAAGACTAACGAATTTGTTTAGATCATGGAGCTTGTTTCTAAGAAGTTATTTCACCGAACGTCGCCGCCTGATCGTCTTGATGGACCTCCGATGTTTAAGAGCAACCTCTCATATGAGATGACGCTAGTTTTAGCTAGACAATTGGATGTACCTCTCAATGACTTGATGTGGGATCCTGTTTGAACTATACTGCATAATGCTCCAACGCTATGTTCTTGTTTGAAATACATTGTACCGACTTGTGCCTTATGAAAAGAAGCATCGCTAACATATCGAGTATATATTACATTCTATCCCTTGTCTTGTCTGCTTTATTCTGATTTTAAACAATGGGGTTGATAGTGAAGCTTACGAGCAGGAAGTAGGAAGAGTACCAGAGCCACATGGTGTCACACCTCCTGTAAATACCATCCTGTGACTTCTCTGATTTATGTAACTTTGCACTTGTTAGTTATTCGCGTAAATTGTTGCCGTCACGAAGGACAGATACTCTTCTATGAAAGATCTTGCTGGAATGGACCATTGTTGAATACCAATCGGATCAATATACTTCAAGTCTATTTCTACAATCCCCGAAGAATGACTTTCGTGTATTCCAATCTAAATGTACCAACAGTAACTTCATATCCTTCTCCAACCTGTTTGCAATGGTCGGCGGATGGCCAGTTATACTTCGTGACGAAAACAGCTGTATATATCCTGGTATGTCTGAACGACTTTCTTTGCCAATACGAATGTGATGGTATGGATTTTCATCAGTCCCCGAAATATGGTATCAATTTCGTTGATGTAACAAACATCAAGGCTTCACCCAAAGATAGCAATGAAAAATTTGACTGGTTCAAAACCGTCATCCAACCTGATAGAACCGCTTCGTGGAAATGGCTGGAGCATTCGCAAGGTCTGTTAGAGTCTTCTTTATTTGGTCAACCATGTTTAGGATGTTTCACCAATAAGAATGGGGGGCTGTATCCCTTGGCTCACTTGATGTTAATATATGCTCTGTTGCTTTCTCGCCAAGTGGTTTATCATCAAATGCTGGGTACATATTCAAGCCACTTCTATAAACCACCGCTGTAACTACCTAAGTCCAGATGCATCGTAGCCACGCTCAGCACTAATATGGATCTGACCTTATGGACTGCGACTAAAAACTGTCTACAGGGAGAATGGATTAAGGTTGGATACATTTGTTTCTTTAGCGAGGCGAGATTCTGACGATGACTAGGTATCTGATGTTATACCTACATTGTTAGAGACATATCCGTCTCAACCAAACCCCACAATAAATGCGCAAATAACTAGTGAGCATTATCCCAACGTATATCTGTGCCAAGCCGACCTGAATCAAGGTATATTATGGACACCACAGGCCGATTTTGGCCTTGAACCAGCTCCTTTCACTGATGCATCACTTTTCATATGTGGAAATCGAGCCGGCTCTCTAATATTCTTGAAGTAAGCGAAAACATAGCCAGCTATAGCGGATCTGCTAACTTGCTATCGAAGGTATAACAAGGAACACCAAAGTGTTGACGTAATTGAATCACTAAGTATAAGTGATAAATGGATCACTCAAATCTCGTTCTCGTCCTGGACCCCCTCGAGAGAAAAATCTTGTAAGGGTGTTTCTCTTTGAATCGAATGCAAGGATACTCAACCAACCGCAAGGCGAGGGATATGTAGCTTATGGTACTTCTGACGGATCAGTGGGGGTAATAAACCTTAAACAAACCTTACAGCAACGCTCGTCATCCCTTCAACTATTACCAGAGTATAACGTGCAATTTGAGTGTGAAAAGTCACCCGAGCTCTTGCATGAGGCGGACAGATCATTCATCACAGCACTTAAATGGGTGTCAATCCCGTCTAAAGGTGTCAGTCGATCTTTCATCCAGTTTAAGAAGACACTGTTAACATGTTAAACAGTTTGTGCTGGTTCATTGTCGACCTGGAGTCATCCATCTCAGATCCTTTCTCAACCCTGAACTGGGCTGGTCCGGTTCTAAATCTTTTGTCCTCCAAACACAGAAGACGTCGACTCCATCTTCCGCTTTCCATCAGATAACAGGAATCAATCATGTTCCACGCAAAGATGTCCTCATAATGACCTTGTTCGATGGCTCGTTTCACGCTCTTCACAACTTCTCCTCAGAACCTTCATGGACTCTCAAATCAGTCGGCGATGAGATTACTTCTGAGCGTCTTAGCAAAGAAGTCAGATCTATTTTTGTGAACACGCAACCCGAACAGGTCGACAAGAATGATGCTAATCGCATAACTGGTGTGATCTCATATGATGATTCTGCTACTTTTCTCTGGGCTCAAGAGTAAGCGCCAATTTCTTTCATTTGACATTACGTACTTATGCATGGGCCGTAGGGCATGGCGTCCGAACGACTTCAGCTATAAACATGATGCAAAGCATAGTAGCATACTAATTACGGCGAGGTTATGGCAGAGCGATCATAACATTGAAGTACTGCAAAGAATCAACGAAGTCTTATTTTCAACTTCAGCAGGTTAGCCATTTATCCGAAATATCCTAATTCTTACATTGAGCCTCTTTTTCTCAGGCTCGGGAATAGCTCCCCTCTATTTGCTTCGCCCTTTTCTCTTAGAGCTTTCCGATGAGCATAAAATTAATGTGATTCTACCACAACTCTTGGAACTCTTGGAATTCAATATCGATGAAAAGCCTGAAATCATTATTCCGATGACCGAACAGATTGTGGAGTCAGGATTGAAGTTGGCATTCAGGCAGAGCATGACAATGCACTTGTTTGGATGGAATAGTGTCTTCTCCTTCAGAATGAGGCTTTCTCTTGCCGACTTTGCTTGGGTGAGTACCTTATATACTTCCGAACCAGTGAGTTTAATAACGGATATACGAAAGAAATTGTCAGATAGTGAGCAAAAGAGGGTGGCGTGTGGACAAGTTGCACAGAGAATCTTGAACGCAATCTCCAATCATGTCTTGCTTACACTGGTTAGACACCTAATCGCTGTTGTTGATTCCCTTGCTGGTTCGTAACTTCAATTGAACCCCATTGTTCTTATTGTGATTCTTATTTCATATTAGTGGATGACCTTCCCTTTATATCTCGGCTGATAACCCAAGCAACGATGCCTGGCGTTCCAGAAGATCTTTTAAAGGATGGAACGCTCTTGTTAACAAGGACGAAGTCCTTGTTCTCCCAACATGGTTCGGAATTTTGTGAAACATGTCCGGCCTGTAATGTTGAGATCCCATTTGAGAACACGACGAGTGCAGCATGTCGCAACGGTCATAACTGGGGTGAGGACTACATATCCAATCTCCGGGAAGAATCTTAATTTTAATTACGTTTACAGGGCGCTGCTCAATAACAACTTTTATCCTTGCGACATCATCTATACGTACTTGTCTTGGATGTAGTCGAAAAGCTTTTCAACCTTGTTCAGCTTCCCAGTGGCTTCCGAAAGTTATCAGTGGCTGGACTGCACAGGAATATCTGGAGGCTGTTCAACGTTGCATCTTTTGCGGTAACAGTTTTATCAGCGTCCTGTGATCATTAGTTATATTCAAGGGACCGCTTATATTATTGCAATAGATATTGAATTGACAAGGAAATGGGGTTTGGTTTGTTGTCTTTGTGCCAAGATTTCCGTGGGAGTGTATCAAGGAATAATTGCATAATTGCTTAGAACAATGGGAAACGTTGGAATACAAGGAACACTTTGCAGACGCATTCGTGTGATTAATTCATCGATGGAAAAAGCAAGATCATAACGAACGCATGGCTAATATCCGAGAGAAATAAGGTAATCGGCCAAACCTTCAACAACTGGTGTAGTTTCTGCTGCCTGCAAAGGTGCTTTGTAGATTGCGACCAGAGCACTCTGCTTTGTCTGAACAATGACTGCACCATCGGCCTAGAAACCAACACCATGTATTTTTACTCCGACAAAATGAACAGTACAAGACCCACCTGCTTCTTTAGATATATACTTCGGGGGTCAGCGCGAAGTGTAAAGTATTTTTCTCCTGCGATTTTGAGACCAGACGCTTGAACCTGATCGGGTTTCTTAAAACCTTCGATGATTGCTGTCTGTTCTTGCGGAGTTATCTGTCGAGGAAAGTGATAAGTAGACATCATCAGGGAAGTTATATAAGACCGTACAGCCAAATCCGCAGACTTTGCCCACACGCCACCCTGAAGACCAATGATCGCAGCTTGAGACACTTTGCCACTACCGACAAGATTGGTATCGACATATGCTAGAAAAAGGTCATTGAGAGAGCCATTGATTATATTTCCCATATACCTTGCCAGGACATGTTGAGGAAACAGAGATTTTGATAAAGGGTTTGAACTGTTCAAGGGCTTGGATCAAAGGGAAGAGCTGTAGATTGGGAGAGAACTCAGTTTGTTATACTGCCTTACACCGGAGATGTCCAAGATAAGATTACATCACGGCAACCGCGTTATTTGACCACGTGATCAAACCCACCGCGCCAGCTGAGAAAGTCACACAAACTTTGCAGTTCGTGCTAAACACCTTTCCATCGACCATGTCTCCCCATGCGAAATATCATTCAGATATCATGATATTTATAAGGTACTATGGAAACAAAGCCAATAAACTGTCAAACTTTGTTCCCAGAGAATCCGCAGAGAGGTTGCTCCGCAAGGATTTGTCACAACTGGGAATTGTCCAGCCAAAGAGAGAAAATATAACATTCAGACCTGATGGCATTGTGAAGTTCTCATGGAAAGATGTGGATCCTACCAACAATGTATGTGTTCCTGTGCTTGTGACTACCCATGATCTTGATTCTCACTTTTTGTGATTCTGTTAGACGCTCAGGCATTCAATAACCCAGAAATTTTATAGCCTACAGGCTGACAACTCATTTCTTAGGTCATTTTCAATGTAAGAAAACTTCGGTATTACAAATAGCCGATCTGTTAACACCCAACTGGCAGTACTGAAATGTATCTGACTGAAATGTTCGTATCTTGTTTGGTGGGCTGTCATCAGGACGTTAATATGTTAATATATAGAATGAGTCGCCCAGATGATATCTGGGCCAGGAAATCCAACCATATGTCGATCAAGTTATGTGAAATTCGAATTGCTGAAACACCAGATACGACGTCGGTTCCCAACACCCAGCCCCAACCAAGCACTTCTCATTTTGCAGAATCTTCTGCTTCTTTGTCTCCACCACACAAACGGATTAAACTGGAAGATTTGGTAAGCAGTCGTTTCCTCGATTTGGGTTTTGCTAGTACTGAGGATATACTCTAGCATCCAGATGCCAGCGAAACATCTTTTTTTAAACCCGCATATAAGCCTTCGCAATCAACCACAGAACCCGTAGTTCAGAATGCACAGAAGCAGATCCATCAGGATACATCAACCCAATTTAGTATCACGCAGCGTAACATGGTTTCCCCATCACCTGTCTTAAAATCTGCGGAACCGGACCCACAAGTTGTAGCGCAAGCTGCTCATAACCTTACAGATGAAAAGAAATTTAGGTTAGGGGCTAGTAGTGTGACACAGAAATATGCTTTCCAGAGCTCTTCTGGACAATTACCTCAGTCTTCGATGATTCTCTCGGAATGGGTGCCACCTGGATTAACTCGACAACCCAGGGCAGAATCGAGGGCAGATCAATGGAGCCAGAATTCATCAGCAAATCCTGAGCCTGAGCGTACTCATCAAACTCAAAAACTCCCTCCTGTTCTCACCACTCCTGCCTCAATACCCCCAGGGCTGATGGCAAGCCAAACCCCATCAAATCTCCCCCAGGTTTCAACCCCGCAATTTGCTTTTCGAAAGGTTCAAGATCAGGTCAATCATATGACGTCGTTACAAGTATGATTTAGGTTGATCTTGTTCCCGTTGTTATATTAAGAGGTTTCTTCAGCCAAAACCTTCCAGCCCTCCGACAACTTCAGAACACATACCCACGTCGCTACTACAAGTGAGGGCTGATGTTACAATCATCATTGCTATCTATATCTTACTAGCACCAGTCCCAGAACTCTGAAAACAAGATAATTCCAACAGTTATCTCTCGTTCGGGCCCGAAAGGTGTTCGTTGAATGAACAGATTACTATCCATATCGATCCACTCATACTAATCTAGGTACTACCTCCAACTGCCCCAAGAGCACTGCTCCAACCTGGCGAAGTTTCTATAACAGCATCAGAATCTGCTACTCTATCATCCACTTATCAACTTTCGCAAACTGTTGATTCTGGGACAGAGACTCCCAATACCCCAACAGAGAGTATACCCCTGCTAACCAAACAGCTAACAGAATTACGTGATTCGTTTGCCAGCTTGATTACGCAGGAAAGCATCCTTCTTGCTAAGATAAGCCTCCTGGATGCCAGCCAAGTGCCAGAGTCAGTGTTAGGAAAACGGCAACGTGGTAAGAACCACTTTCTGTGCAGACATGTTGTTGTGACTTAGACCAAGCTATTTTTTAGATCTTGAGACCCGACTACAAACTTTGGAGACCAACCTAGAAAACGAGCGGCGTTCGAGGATAGTAGCTGAAAATATTGTCAAAGATGTCCAGAGGGAATGCAAAGCACCCTTTGTTGTACCAGCTTTACTTGATGCCTTCGCTTCTCTGTCAAAGTTGACGACGGAGACTACTCTCTTTACGATGCCTTTGAATGTTCCTCCCTAACAATAACAGTATTTCCACAATACATATGCACTTATACCAGTTTCAACCTCGGAGTTCTACTGATGATCATATGGTCGATTCCTTTGTCACCCATTTTTTCTATCTCATATTCCTATTCTAACAGGTTCTGACGGAAACATTTTGTTGGAACGTCATCAAGTCCTTAGTGTAATGGACGAGATCTGTTGACGGATAGACTCATTACTCCCATTTTGTAACAGGAATCTCTATCTTCATTCTATTCGTAGTGGAATGTAGATCATGTACTCAAATATGTGAATCTTGTCCAAGAAGCGATGGGGCATATATTCCAGGCGAAGGTAAAGTACGCCATGCAGGCAGGAAGCCATAAAGAGGAAATAAGTGTGTATGATATCATTTCTGTGGAATGAAGTTGATTTTTTACTTCTGGCAGTGTCGACAACGGAATTCTCATTGCTTTTGCTCACATGGCGAATGTGACGTACAACTTATCTTCAGACACTCTCACTTTGCAACCTGGAGCCCACTGCCAGGGTGATGCTGTATTGCTCTAGTACCAAAATTCTTCAATTGAAGTCGTGATGCAGGCTACAGCTAACTTTATTTAACAAGACGGCATCAACGCTACCATTCTCGCCTTCACACTATTCAGGATTCTCAGATTGTAGCTAGCAGGACGAAAGGTGGGTGGAAATGCTATCAATGCACAATTAGCGCGATTCGGTCACCTTACCCTGCCTGTAGACATTAAAGCAGGACGCCAGTTCTTCTTACAACCACTAAGTTTGGTGTGTGCCCACGCTTTTGATATTTTTATAACGAATGAATATTGCAGGATTCCCCGTTCCCCCGGGCTCCCTGTCTACGCGAATGAGTTTGACTAAAAGCAGAATATACTTAAAACATATAGAAGTTTCCAATTCTTAAAGTAAACTTTTGCCAAAATTACATTACGAATGCAAAATTGGTTGGTCTTGAATTCAATGTTCCCAAAATAATTTCGTGATGGACCAATCCCCACGAATAGAGGAAATAAACGCTATAAATTTTTTTCAAACAGTAGCTTCTGGTTCATATGTATCAACTAGCGCCTTTCTTTCTCCCTTTACGCTCTTTTCTTTTCCTGCCAATTATTGAACCAAGACTTGAGCGAGCGGCAGTAACTTTATCCTCAACAGACGTAGACTTTTCTTCGACTTTCGGTTCAGATTTTCTTCGTTTACTGGGGGGTTGTTCTTCAGATTTCGAACCCATATGGGTGTCCCGAGATCTTTTGGTGGTCTCATGCTTTAAAGAGAAAGACAAGATCAGCATGTGTTACGAGTAGAAGATTAGTGGCCTACCGTAGAAGGTTGCTCTTTAGAGGTTGCAGACCGCCTCTGGACAACCTGCACATTTTCGATCGAAAATTCGACAATTAAAGCCCCTTTACTTTTCCTAGAACCCCCACTTTCAAGCTCATCTGATATTCTTTTTAGACGTGCATCATCCTTTCCTTCCTTTTTTCCCTTTTCAAGTTTCAATAGATCCGCCAGCTCATCTTTCCACCATTGTTCGAACAGCGGTCCAACGTCAGAGTTGTTATTCGCCCATCTCAGGACTCGCAAGGCGTCTGAGTGTTTTCCCATCTCTATGAACCCATAACCTTTGCTACGGCCTTTATTTGTGATAGGGTCTACTCTTTCAGCAATTCGTACGATTTTGGCTTGTTTCACGTTTGTTCGTTTACTGTTAAATTTTTTGCGTAGTTGGTTTTTCTCGTTGGCTTCAAGTTCATCATCTTTTTCTATTATCATCTCGGATTTTTCGTCTTCAGTGAGGCCAGTTCGAGTTCCTTGCTTTACTTCATCCTCGAAGGTGCGCGTGGCATGAAGAGCAAGGCGCTTGAGCATCCGCTCTGTTACAAAAGTCGGTATTTGGCGCACGCTGAGACGGGTTTTTGACACAAATAGGGAAGGGTTTGACTTTAACAGTGCTCTGCGTGCATTGAAGGAACTAGTGCGCTTTTCAATTTCAACTGGAGTCAGGTTCTCTGCTGCAGGACTGTTGGGCAAAATCACTGGAGGATATATTAGGAAATCTGGAGTAAAGAAAAAAGGTAGAAAAGAGCGCACCTCCTTCTCTGAGCAAGTAGAGATTGCGTTTGTCTGCCTTCTCTCGTGCCTTTTCACCCGCTTCTCTCAGCTTGCCAGCTTCATCTCTTGGCACGGCTCTGACAACATCCAGTGTCCGGCCATGCAATACAAGAGTTTGTGCTAAGCTTGATGAGGGATCGGGCGCTAGGATTGAAGGTAATTTGAATGGGTTTTCTTTCGACTTGATATTGGTTCAGAAAATAAGACACAAGAGAACAAACTGCTTGCTTACCAATATCGAGACTCCTGTCGACTCCACTCGCACAAGTTCGCTTTGTTCGACTACTTTATCTGCGTCTTCCTTGTTCCAGTAACAGGCAAAACCTGTTCCGCGTGAACGGTCTGTGGCATGGTCCACGGTGATGCGCGCATACCGAAGTGGGCCAAAAGCACGGAAACTTGAAAATTTAGTCAGATATATGTACTGTTTATTATAGAAACAACCAACATACAGAGCCCTGAACTCATCTTCAGTAGCATTGAATGGAACATTTCTCACAAACAGAGTGGTGCCCTCTTCCGGCGGTGGTAACTGTGGCTTTATGGGCGCTCCTCGTTCCTCATCATCACCGCCATCCTCTACATCGACTTCACTTGCGTCAACAAGGCTGCCTTCACCATGTTGGTGGAAACCTAGGCCATCCTCATCACTATCATCCGTATCGGTGTCACTAGCATCGTTGGTGCTATTACTCATACCCCCATCGTTACCGCCTTGTTCATCATCCAAGATTACATCACCAACGTTCATTTCTTCAATTAATTTTGCTTTCTCCTCTTTCCATTTTTCTTTGCTCAATGCCCAGTCCACGGCGATGACTCTCTCTGTCGCCGCTTTCGCTTTTTCATCAAGCTCTTGCGCCTCCCCTTCAGCCTCAGCAACCCCAACTTCCTGGACAGGACCTCCTTTCATCTTTTTCTCCAACCTCTTCTGCTTTTTCCTCTTCTGTTTATCTGCTACAATCGCATTGGCAGTCCCTGCTCGAACTACCATCCCATTACACCCCTCAATAGCCTTTTCGGCATCCTTTTTGCTCAACATCCAAACGAAAGCGAATCCCTTTGTCCTCACTTTTTTTGGGGTTTTCGGAGATTCCGTAGCATCCTCCGTTTCGTTCGTTTTTTCTCCTGTATCTTCGGCAGTGGGAATGTGTACGGAGTAAATGGGACCATATGGAAGGAAGACGGCGCGTAGATCTTGTTCTGATGCGTTGAATGGTAGATTACGCACAATAAGCCTACTGGCACGGCTGGGCGCAGTTTTGGGTTGTACATTATCTGGCTGCTTGTTTCCTTCTCCTACATGCTTGACAAGGGGCTTTGCAAGAGTATCAAGACGTTTCTTGATAGTAACAGAAAGAAGGGAGCCCTTGTAAACATGTGCATGAAGTTTTTCGACCGCATCATTAGCTTTCACAGAGTTTGAGAACAGAACACAAGCTATTGAATGAATTGGAAAAAAAATCGTTTTATGAGCAAGTTGATTATGGCATGAGATATTTAATTATACCTGTAGTTCGGTCCTCTGTCCCGTTCTCATCCTTCATTGGCCAATCAACGTTTTCAGCACCAACGTATTTTCTGATCTTCTTCCACAAAACTTTCGAGTCTATCGATGGAGGAAGTCCGGAGATTACAATTGTACGAGTAGCAAGTGGGTCATGAGGAATATGAGGTGGTTGTGGACGTTGTGGTGGTCGTGTTTTTTGAGCTTTCTTAGGCAACTCTGTTTTTTCCCGACCTCCGGCTGGCTGCATGACTATAAGTTAGTCTGTCGGAAACCTATGTCGTAACTTTAAAAAGCAAACTTTTTGTTCTGCCCACTGAATTCGGAGCTTACGTCCAGCAAGCTTTATACCGTCCTTAGTTATGTTCCCGAATGCAGTTTCCGCATCTTCCTTAATCGCGAAAGAAACATAGCCAACGCCTTTAGATACGCCAGTACCATGTTCTGTGACGACAAATGCTGACCTGACAGGTGCTATGTCAGAGAATAAAGTTTGCAGGTCGATTGACGTTGCTGTGAATGGCAAATTCGATACAAATAAGGTAGATCTATCATTATCATAAACAATGAGATCGTGCATTGTTTACTGAAATTCTGGACGCACCCATGTAATACATTAGATTCTGTATCCGTTTCCCTCTCCTTCCGTTTGCCTAACGCCGAGTCCATATCATTTACTCCTGGAGTGAACTGGGAGTGTATGAAGATGAAATTATAACCTATTGTTTATACTTGTGTTTTTTACAAGATCAAAGTAAACTACAACATACTCTGTCAATTTCTGAAATGTCCAAACGTGACACTCAGTAAGAAAGGAAGTCGTAGATAAGTATTGCTGAAATAAGATTGAAGAGTGCAATGAGCCCAAATAGTTGATACCATTTACAAAAAATACATACAATTGGCTAATTTTTGAAGCATACATGATAAATTTAAACTTGCAACGACCCTTCCATGACCTTTACAGCACTACCTCCGAGTTCAATACTTCGGATATTTCTCTTGTGATCCACAACAACCCACACCTCAATCTCACTTCTCCTCCCTATCTCAATGCCTTGCACAATGGAGAAGGTCCAACTTCCTTCACCCCGCCTTAGAGCCAAAAACCCTGCTAGGGATGACGCCGCAGAGCCAGTGGCAGCATCTTCCATAGGCCCGTCGATCATCCTAGTCCGCAAAACCCCATCCGAACGCTCATAGAACGCATAGAGTGCCACTAAGCCATCCCATTCCCCCAGTCCTGGTGCCTCCAGTCTCTCTGGAAGGCACGTCACCCTTGCGAGTGCTTTCTCTGACGTAAGTTCCAGAAGTACAAAGGTCATTCCTTTGACAATGGATACTAGAGCTTCTGATTCTTGTATTCCGTTAACATAATCTTCATCTGATAGCGCCGATTGTATGGATTTAAGTCGACGACTGTTGTACCGGGTATGGACTTTGAAGTCCACTGGGACTTGTAAGCGGACCTTTTCGTGTTCACGAGCCTACTGCGATTTTTCCAGCTTTCGTCTTCAGCATAACTGTGCTCAGATTTGGAGCTCGAGACAGTAGATACCACCCTGTTCCCACGGTTGGATGACCAGCAAAGGGGAGTTCTTCTTGAGTGGTAAAAATGTCGATGGTTGCGAGATCCTCATCCGCACCAGCTTTGGATTCATGAAGGAATACTGTTTCGGATAAATTGAACTCGCGAGCGAGAGTCTGTTTCTGTGATTGTGACAAATCGGGAATATCTGGAGGTATGTGCAGGATTGCGAGGGGGTTACCTAAAAAACGTGTGTCGGTAAACACGTCTAGCGTTACAAACTTCAATGTCGTAGACATGGCGTTTGACAATATGAGTCGGGTCACGGTAATCGTACCTACGCACTGCTCGTAGTTCTTGCAATCTGGTTTCTACCGTCACGTGTACTTGAGTTTTGTGATTACAGAAACGAGAACGAAATCCTGAGATATCTGCGTTTCTAAGGCTCTGGGCGTCACTGCATGAGAATGCGGTTTCCGAAATATTAAGTAGAGGCAGTGTATGCACATACAACCTAGATGGGCATGGAAGCAATATATCTGAGATCACTGAAACTTGTGATCGTGTGAGGTCAGTAAGCCTGGCAGTTTAAAATGTAAGCAGCGTCCTCCAGTACTATACGATCAGGCACCGTGAAGCATCTGGGTCAAGATGCCGATGCAAGTTTGCGATGGCAAATTTCGAATATGGAGTAGATGTTACTGTAACAGCAATCCAAGCACTATGTTCTCCAGACCCACAGGAATGACTGGTTGACCATTGAATATTAAATATTGAGAACCAGTTTGCTATGAATTTATTAGTCTCGTTCCCAGTCGTTTGATGCACCCACATGTTGCTGCGAGGAGCTTAAGAGTTAAAACTCATAGGTCCATGCCATCGGGACTGACCGCACTGAACATCTGGGAACGACTACATTACTGGAGGTATCCTGCCTTTCTGCAAGGGAAGACTCTCAGGTTAACGCCGGAACGGACCACCTAGCAGTGGTAAACATTGATTTACTCCCGTGTCGTAGTTTCGGCCCTCGCCTTCTCGTAACCAAAAATGGGCTCGTACGTTGACAGACTCGGAAAGAGCCCTTGCCCAACATTCCCAAGCACCAAACATGTATTGCACAGCACGTGATAGTCATGAGTCACAAAAACTGACCAGGCTTTCCTGATTGGCTGCCTCCTTAAACCAATCCCAAAATTGATCGAAAAGTCTGCAATCGACTGCATTTGTGGTATAAGATGAGTTTAAACTTTTATAGAAATTCAATGAGCAGTTATGGCATAAAAATTTGTTAAAGTTGAGAGGTAAAAAGCAGAAACACCATGAGCTCCTAGTTGTGATCCACTGTCCAAGCAAGTACGTATCCAAGTGTAGTAGCTAGTTGTCAATCGCCTCGTACAAAGCTTGCTTCGCACATCTTGCCACGTTAGATGAAGTGCCGAAGATGCAGGAGGATGATAAGAGAAATGAATTTGATGGTCCTGGCAGTGAATGCCGAAGAGAATGTAAAAGCACTGAGAAATGGTTGAGGTGGACTTAGAGAAGAGGACCAACAGCACGTTTGGGAACGAGACCACAAACGCGATTGTCACGTGAGAAACGCGGTCTGGGACAAATAGTCGCAAGCAACGCGACGGAAGCATTTGGTTTAGTTTAACAGCGTCTCATCAATATTTCAGTATTCGAAATGGCTCCAGCAAGGCACACAAACGAAGAAGAGGAGACTTTTATGAACAGCATTTTGGGCAGCCTTGACGCAATTAATGACTCTCCGTGCTTTGGAGGTCCTTCCCCAGATCCATCTTCACCCAAGACACCAACCAAAAATCAGCGGAAATGCTCACCACTAAAAAGGTCTCACACGTCACCCTCAAAAGTCTTCTCTGCAGGGGATGTGGACATGTCATCGTTTCTGGAAGGAGCTGAAAACTGGGACATGGATAGCTGGGATATCGATCCTTTCACTCCGAAGAAGCCAAGCCCTAAAAAGAAGGTTTTGGTGTGATATACTTCAGTCAGTTCTTCCCTGCGTATTGACCACAGTTGTCTAGACGCTGAAAGAAATGGTACTGCCAACCTATGCTTCGGAAAGTTGTACAAGATGTATTGTCCACTCAGTTGTTGAAACTGAGGAGAGTGGCCGCTGGCACAAAGTAAGTCTAATGTTTGCTGAACTATGCGAATATTCATCTGTGTAGGTATTAGTTACACAAGTAGATTCCAGCGAAGAGCGCAGAAGGGTAATTTTGAAGGATGACTGGGTGCTGACAGATGTAAGAGTCGGTACGTCTACCGATTCCAAAGTATTCTACTTTTTTTGACGCTTCACAGGTGATGTTATGAATGTTTTGGGAGAATTTGAACCAATCTCGCCCTCCTCTTCATCTCTGGTATCATCAATATCTATCACCTCCCAAGCCAACATGATAATTCTTCATCCGGACCTACTTTTGACCGCCACAGCTCTTTCTAATGCCTTGCAATGCCGGCGGAAGGCACTTATATCATCTTTGATTCGCTCTTCTAGTGATACAACCGCAGCTCTTCTATGGGGGAACATGTTGCACGAAATCATGCAAGCATGCCTAGGTGAGGGACGATGGGAGGAAACCTGGATTAACGAAAGAATTGAGGAGGCAGTTAACAAGAACCTTCTCGAACTTGTGAAGCTAGATCTTACTATTGAACAAGCTAAGCGAGAAGTAAATGCTAGAGCAAAAGGGTTACAAACGTTTGCTGCAAGATATCTATCAGACACACCGAAGGTATTCTATATTGCTTCATCTGTGACCTCTTGTAGCTGATTGATGTGTATCTTTACAGCCTGATGCGATTTTAATGGACACGCGTGCAAAGGCACATCAGGCACCCTCCTTGCTTGCCATTTCAAATCTACTTGATGTGGAGGAAGATATATGGTCACCTACTTATGGCCTCAAAGGAAAGCTTGATGCGACAGTCGACACTGTCACTTCAGATCCCACCTCATCGCAGTCCAACTTCTTCAAAACGACAGACTCTGTCATCACCAGAGGACCTCAACCATTTGAGATCAAGACAGGTCGTACAGTTGCAGGCATGGAACACAGAGCACAAACTATGCTTTATACTTTACTAGCATCCGAACGTTATGGTACACCGGTATCCTCAGGATTATTATACTATACGCAAAGTGACGAGGTTGTTCGAGTCCCTTCAAGCCGAAATGAGCTCAGAGGTCTATTCCAAGCCCGAAACGAACTGGCTGCATACCAAATGAGGAGGAACCGAAATCTCTCAGATGAGGGTGGTGTTGTCAACGTTTCTAGAGTAGAAATTCACGGAACAGTGGAGGAAGAACCATTTCTACCACCAACTCTTGATGATGAGAGGCTGTGTAAGAAATGTTACTCACTCGATGCCTGTATGCTGTACCGCAAGGTATTTCTAATTTGATTCTATTGTCTTATAACCATATATTAACTTTCTTCTTTCAGGCCATAGACGGTCCGATGGACCAATTTTCCCCCATTTATGATACGTATGAGCTCAAGACGTCCCACCTCACATCCTCGCAAACTGCGTTCTTTAGAAAATGGGAGTCCCTACTCGCAATGGAAGAACAAGACCTTGTCAGATTCAAAAAAGAATTATGGACGCTAGGGGCAGCCGAGCGTGAAAGGCGGGGAAGATGTTTAGCTGGCATGGTGCTGGATGAAACGTTTATTGTTCCTGTTCCTGACAACATGATTACTACCGGTGAAAGCAAGATACACAAATTCAGCTATCGTTTCTTTCGTACTCCCGGCTGGGGGACTGAGCATGGGCTGCAAAAAGGGGCCAGCTTGCTGAATGGACACTTGAATGCAGGGGATGCCATAACAGTTTCGGTTGAACCGCATCTACTAGCCCTTGCCCGCGGATTTATAGTCGAGCTCACTCCCTCGGAAGTAATTGTAGGGGTGGACCATATTATCTCGCGCAAGACTATCGAGATGCGCATGGGTATTACAAAAGAGATTATATTCCGTATCGACAAGGACGAACTATTCGGCGGTATGGGCCGAATTCGCGATAACCTTGCTCAACTGTTCTATGCTGAGGGTGACACTCGCCGTTTACGACTAGTGGTAGATCTAAAAGCCCCTTCTTTCGTCCCTAATTACAAATTGCCACCATTTGTCGAAAAGCACACAACAATGTTGAACGCTAACCAGCGTGCGGCTGTGAGCAAAGTTCTGTCTGCCGATGACTACGCTTTGATCTTGGGAATGCCCGGAACGGGTAAGACAACAGTGACTGCAGCACTTATAAAAGCACTTGTGGAGATGGGCAAGACAGTTCTGTTAACATCATACACCCATTCTGCTGTGGACACAATTCTCTTGAAACTCGATGATGCTGACTTTGGCATATTGAGGTTGGGAAATGCGGATAAGGTAATTTGTTGTGACCTTAGTAACTGGATCAATGCTAACTATCTCCTCTTTAGATACATCCCAATGTCCAGAAATATACATTGGCTGCGCGGAGAAAAGCGACTACAATCGAAGAACTGGAACGTCAATTAATGTCGCCACCTGTCGTTGCGACTACCTGCCTTACTGTAGATCAGTAAGTTTTTCCACACCATAGTATTCGTTACAGACACTAACCTCTCCCCTTTAGTGCATTGTTCACCCGTCGCAAATTTGACTACTGTATCGTGGACGAGGCATCCCAGATCACACTTCCTACGTGCCTTGGCCCACTGCGGTATGCAGAAACGTTTGTTCTAGTTGGAGATCATTTTCAGTTGCCTCCACTTGTAAGTTTTTGACTACCCCTCTCCTGATACGTGTCCCTGAAGAACTTCTTCATTCACAGGTGCGAAACAAAGATGCACGAAAAGGTGGACTTGATGTTTCGCTTTTTCGTCGTCTTTCGGACGCCCACCCAGCAGCTGTCGTTGATCTAGCTTCCCAGTACCGCATGAATGAAGATATTATGATTTTGTCAAATAAGCTCATATACAGTGACCGTCTGCGTTGTGGGTCAGAGGAAGTTGCAAAAAGAAGCTTGGTACTTCCGAATAAGGAATTCCTTAACCGTCTACATTCACCAAGTATCTCAACCTGCCGAGAGCATGATAGGACATGCTGGATTGAACACTTAGCATCTGAAAGGTAAGACTTCCCATGCCTTTCCGCAATTTTTTATAACCCCTCTTTGATAGCTGCAAAGCCGTCTTTGTTGATACAGATCTTGTCCCAGCACAAGATTCGCGAGTAGGAGATCTAGTGCAGAATGAAACAGAAGCCAGTCTGGTTCTGCAATTGACAGAAACCTTGCTGCAAAGTGGAGTGCGCGAAGACCAAATTGGGATTATCTCCTTGTATCGCCAACAAGTCAAACTGTTGACGCATCTCCTTCATGCAAGGAGTAAAATTGAGATCCTGACTGCCGATCGAAGTCAAGGGAGAGATAAGGATTGTATCATTATCTCCATGGTAAGATCGAACGATTCAGGACAAGTAAGTAAAATTAAATTTCTTTAACGAATAGTTATACTTATCTCCGCCTTCTTTTCTAGGTTGGTGACCTGTTGAAAGACTGGAGGAGGATTAATGTCTCCTTTACTCGGGCTCGATCCAAGCTCATCATCATTGGATCACGAAAAACACTCCAGAGCACAGATCTTCTTTCACAATTCTTGAGACTCATGGAAGAACGTAATTGGATCATACAACTCCCTCCCAACGCCGACAAGTTACACTCCGAGATGTTTAGCAATAATTGCTCGACTCCGACAAAACGTATCAGGGAGAACCTTGAACTAGTTCTTTGTCACACGACAACGGCAACGACTACGAGTAAGGAAAATCAACTAGAAACCCACTCGGATCGGCCTCAGAAAAAGCTCAAGATAAAAAGGACAGATTTAGACAGCGGTATTTTGAGAGGGAGACCGATTTTGCAGGATTTGGTTAATGGGAATATGTAACAAATAGTTCCCCAATATATAGTACAGTATACCCAATAATACTACATATATAGAACCACATCCCATATAGCTAGAAGCCCATTACATTCTAGAATAATATCGTAATTGTATGGGAGACAAGAGAAAGATTATGGTAAAGTATAGAGCTCCCCGGCTGGGCATTTCTGGATGTTGTTATGGCTCTTAACCACATGTCCTGAGATGCTACACAGAAAGGGAGCTACTCGTTGTAGTTCTTTTATTCCGAGATCCACATGTCATGATATATACATCAAAAAGCAACTTAAGAGGATGCTGCAACAAAAGCATTGAAGTTATACATTGGAGGGTGCATTTTAAAGGTGAATCCTGGAGGTGTGAAGTTTTGCACTTCTATTCCGTCCCGAAAAATAGTTGCAGAGACCGAACAATCATCTGTTAGAGGTAAACGAAGCTTACTCAGACCACTAGGAAGGTCGGTTGTTAAATTAGATGGGTTGCAACAAAGAACGATCTGTGCGGGTGACTCAAGAAGGACAACAACCCATACCATGTCTTCCGACTTAGAAAGAAGTACTTTGAGCTTGTGAGAAAAGGGAAAAGTATTTATACGTACGAACTGATAGTTCTTTGGTTTCCCAACGCTGTCCGGGGCATCTGTGTTCGCTGGATAGACTCGACCCCACATGAATATTTTGTCTTCAGTAATAGGTGGTAATTCCCCAGTCTTGAATCCAACGATATAGTAGCTGATAAGATCGAGCCAGCCTGAACAATACATTTAATGGACCTTATCGACTAAGAAAGCGGAGTGTACTGACCTTGGTGATCAAATCCAGCCGTCCACGACTCGGAGTTCGGTTGAGCTCCAGATATCGGTCCAATGTAATGAGACTCCCCATAATCATTCCACGAAATAATTTGTGCGATATCGATTGATCGACGCTCCTTTATGAGGAGCTCCCATCTTTCAGCAAGTAGCCACTTATCGCCGCTATAAATCAAATTTTTGTTGTAGGAATTAGGACCATAGTGCTTGAAGTGACATGTGCGGTCAATATAGTTTTGAAGTGTGAAGTCAAGGTATTCACTGTAAAAAACCAAGGGGAAACTCCCGCCATATATGTCTTCCCCTGTAAGTGGCTAATATATTGGTTGTCAGAGTCAGAATTGATTTCGTAGTTTCCCATAGGCCAAGCAGAGTTCCACTATGCTAATCGCCGTTAGCAAATCAATACGAATTGGTACTCGTACGAACATTAAACGCCCCATCAATCGAATCAAAGCTTGGGAGTTGGGTTGGATCGATGAAAAAGGCGGGAACAAGATAAACATCTGGCAATCCGGTTTTCAAAGTGTTTCTCCACCCTTCATTGGCACTATTCGCTCCAAACGTGCAATTTTCACCTCCAAAGGTAGAAATGAGCATTTTATCATGATATATCAGCTGTTGCTGATGATTGTTGTATGTGTTGATATATTGTCTAAGTATGTCTCCATCTTGCACCGCCGAGCAACGAAGAGAGGTCATGTCAAAAGATAAGACTAGTTTGAAGTCTATATTTCCAGCTTCTATATCACTGGCCACTTGATAGGCGTCAGCTACCCTCGCTGGTTCCCATGGATCTCCGCCTACATTCAGAACAAAGCCATCTATCCCTTTTTCAGATGCCAGCTGTATATCTGATGGTCGTCAAATAAGAATAGAATATGGAAATATACTAAAGAAATACCTCGGGACCAATTGTCTGTTGTGTATGGATAGGTGTTGCCCACCATAAAATGAGCAAGTACAAGTTTCGAATCCCTATCCGGTCTGGTAAAAAGGGCATGCAAGACCTGTATATGTATCTGCAAAAAATAGAGTAATATTAATAGATAATTGCGCATGACGGTAATATTCCGATAAGACAGGGAATGTGAATTTGTGATTGCATCTGCGATGAAGGAATCTTATACATTGTGAGGCTGACTGGAGGGGGCGGCTGGCAAGATAACTGTGAGACATTGACATTGGGCTGGACGCCTGTAATATATAACTTTGGTTGTTCGGAACATTTAGAAGGCCTAACCAGGGAGTTTTTGTTCAAGGTCTGAAAATCATAAATCACAGAATGATCATCATGACATTGTTCGTGGGCGAAAGCTATGAATCACGGAATAATGATGGTTGTTGAATCACTGTGACACTTGATGTTACAAGTGCGTGACCGGACGTACTTACATGACATCGCGTCTAATTCTGAAGAACTAACCATCTTTTCTTTGCGCGAATAACCCTCCCAGTCACGCTGCCTTGTCCAACCATAGCGCCCGAAAAGCTACGTCCGTCTAGTGCCTCGGCGTATAAACCGTATTGTATAATGTCCACAGCCAGAGCTCGCACAGCTCATGCGAAGGCAATTCTCGGTCCAGAGCTTCATGCAAAGTTAGCGACAACTAAGGTTTTATTGGTTGGTGCCGGGGGTATAGGCTGTGAACTCTGTACGTAGCGTACTCCGTAACAAATACATGTGGCTGATGAAAGACTTTCATAGTGAAGAACATTGTTCTAACTGGCTTTGGCCACATCACTCTGCTGGACCTTGATACTATTGATATTTCCAATCTCAATCGACAATTTCTGTTTAAGAAGAAAGATGTGAAGCAAAGCAAAGCAATGGTAAGTTTTTTGGTCTTACCATTCATTCATGGCATTTTACAACTATGCTTTTGTATCTTAATTTGAATTCACAAAATCTGACTTTTATGTCGAAGATTGCAGCACAAACTGCAGCACCGTTCAACCCAAATGTTTGCATTACACCCATTCACGGTAACATCAAAGAACCACAGTATGACATACCTTGGTTTCAAACTTTTGATATTGTGCTTAACGCATTGGACAATCTCGGTACGAGTCGACAAGTTTCGTTTTCCCTCCTATACTCAGTTTATGGCAAGATGCAAGAAGGCATGTGAACAAAATGTGTATGGCATCACAAGTTCCTCTAGTCGAGTCGGGGACAGCGGGTTATCTTGGTCAGGTACAACCATTGTTGAAGGTATGTCAAGGAACTTGACCCTGTGCAACTGACTAACTTCCTGCAGGATCGCACAGAATGTTTCGACTGTATACCTAAACCAACCCCAAAGACCTTTCCTGTGTGCACCATTCGGTCAACACCAAGTCAGCCTATCCATTGCATTGTATGGAGCAAGAGCTACCTGATGGGGTGAGAGAGCGAACACTTCGCTCGATCTGTCATTAACTTTAGAAATAGACAGTTATTTGGTGAGGACTGAGGATGCTGGAGAAGAGCTTGACGAAGCTGAGAAACAGGGAGAGAATGGTATGTCTATCTTATTTCCAGAAGGGACAATGACAAGACACGTTTTTAGCTCAAGAAATCGAAACATTGCGTAAGGAAGCAAAAGCATTCAAGTCTGTTAGAGATGCATTGCGCGACTCTTCGCTCGGAAATGCCGCAAAACTAGTGTTTCAAAAGGTTTTACTAACCCAAGCTATTATTGAACCAATCAGATAAGTTAACCAGCCAAATAGGTCTTCCATGCCGATATCAAAAATCTTTTAATAATGTCCGACATGTGGAGGACGCGCTCTCCCCCTGTCCCACTTGACTATGATGCCATTCTGGACGGAACATTTTCGTTGAAACCCTTGATCAATGGGTCTAACAACACTCAGCCCGTGAACGCCGTTGCTAGTAGTAGCAAAAACCCACAAACACTAGTGAATGGAACGTCTTCGGCCTCCTTGAAGGACCAACGTGCCCTGACCTTGAAAGATAATTTGGACTTATTCATATCAAGGTCCTTATATTTTGTTTGTAAATAATCGGATGGCTTGTCTAAAATTTTGATCCAGTACCAATCGCCTGGCTGAACGCCTCCAAAGAGGTGAAACTACGATATCCTTTGACAAGGATGATGATGATACGCTAGACTTTGTAACAGCTTCATCCAACCTGCGTTCAGCAGCTTATGGTATCGAAGGGAAGACCCGCTGGGAAGTCAAGGGTCAGCTTCTTCTATCTTAAATTCAAGTAATAAACTGTTGACAAAAAATTCAGAAATGGCTGGGAACATCATTCCTGCAATTGCCACCACCAATGCTATTGTTTCTGGACTCATTGTCTTACAAGCTCTCAATCTTCTTCGAAAATCGTACGATAAAATGCGTAATGTGCATTTGCAATTCAAACCTGCAGTCCCGTTAAGCACAATCAACTTATCTCCACCGAATCCTGGATGCGGTATTTGTAGAGATACGTATGGTGTGGTGCGTTGTGATCCAGCGCGCACGAAGCTCAGTGATATCATCAATGGCATTTTGGCTGGCGAAGATCGTGAAGTAAGTGTTTATGAAGAAAAACGAGTTTTAAGCGATCCGGATTGGGACGATAATTTGGAGCGCACATTGGAAAGCTTGAACGTCTCTCGTGGGATGTTCTTAGCAATCGTTGATGAAGATGGAGATCTGGGTACCATTGCTCTTGGATTAGCGGAACTTCCGTCAGTACTTGTTTGACTTTGCTGTGTGGAAACAACACTAACCTAGAATACTTGTAAAGTGAGGGACACCCTATGGATGCGCCACCATTTATATTGCCCGACCCTTTACCTATTCCTCCGAAGAAAATAAAAGTAGTAGCGCCTCCAGAAACTCCACCAAGAACATTACAAAAGCGGGCGTTATCTATCGAAGAAGATGAAAATGGAGTCATCGAAATAGAACCGACTCCTAAGAAGACTCGTATATATGCGACACTCGGAAAACGAAAAGCCGATGATCTCATGAGTTCCATTAAAGCGAACGGTGAGAAGAAGCGCTCCAATGACCTCAGTCCAAGTCGGCGGGATGGGCAGAGTCCGAGCAAGAAGAGACGATTGGAAGAAGATGGTCTAGTGATGATGGCTGGAGAGAATGATAGACTAGAGGAAGAGGACATTATCGTCATTGACGACGACTAATATCCATTGTGTTGATGATAGTGATGTATGTGTCACTCGGATTGTAGTATTTAAATACTTAATGCTGTCCTTGTCTGTACTACTACATGCTATCGATTTTCTGCTAATATAGGTTAACCCTCTAATTTTTTCTCACCATCCTAGTAACATTGAATTTGAGAAAAATGAACCCTAGATACGTATATATCTGACAGCTGTAACATGTAAAGCTCAATATTGAAATATTGAGCGCTGAATACTGGGCACAGCATTGATCGTCACGAATTTGCGGCTCTGAGTCAGTTGTAAAACATACTTTAGTCTCTTTTTAGCCGTCCAGCTGATCCAGCCTCTTTTTTCCGATTCCGAGTCTGGGACATTGAATATAGTTAGCAAGAGGTCAATTGTCATACTAGAGCATACATATCTCCCCGCGCGTGGCCGAGAGAAGTCGATCGCGCAAATCTACCGGAGTCGAAACGGATATCATTTGTCACCTCGTCTTGGCGACTAACTAAATCCTTACGAAAAATTCGAGCAACTTCCTGTGCTCCTGGACCTAGAAAGTTAAAGTTTCATGTGGCCTTGGACGCAATGTCTAACCACACTAGGTCATTTGGAACACGGGACGAGACCGGGGAAGCCAACGAGCCATGTGGCTTGGCAGAAATTCAACAAAGACCAGGCTATATATATATATATACCTTTCTTCAATCTTATTTTCACGCATTTACACCCACCTTCACTTGTATCCTCTTGCATCCAAATAATACCTCATTAATTACATCCATAAAATAACGCATCCACTTGGCGCCTGTCAGACACCAAATGGAGGTGCAGCAAGTTCGCTCAGGCGCAGTCCTTGCTCCAACTTAATTGCTCTATGAACTTATTATATACTGGCAACGTGTTAAATTAATTTATTGGTGCTTGCAAAGATATTTTGCCACACTCACTCCCCACAGCGCTCTTAGCCCATGATCAATTTCAACCTCTTGTGCTTTATTTGTCATGTCCCAGTCTTTATAGCAAACTCTCATACGATATAACGCTGAATTGAGCCAGACAACTGGATGTGAGATCCTGTTTGAACCACAATGCTCAAACACTACATTTTATTGAACTCTTGTTTTAAATACATTGCATCGACTTGTGCTTTAAGAAAATGAGGCGGCCAAACAAGGATTGTTGCCATATGTGTCGGATATTACATTCGATCACTTATAATTTTTGTATCAGTGAAATGCCGTCATGCTGAAATATCCGCAGGCTGCAAGGAATGCAGCTGCGACTAATGTGGCTGTCACCTTACGGATCGAAGACCTTACGCCTGCGCCTCGAGCGCCGGCGTCGTCAATGGCTTTTATTTCTTCGGGTGTAAGGACTGTAGAAAAAATCTGAGTTATTATATAAAACGGTATAGATTAATAACTTACTGATATCTCCAGCATTGAGGTAACCTTCAAGTCTCGATTTTTTGGAGCTAGAACTATACGAAAAGGTGAGGTAAGTGTTACTAGGTGCAGTGAACAAGAAATGGGATTATTATATACGTCAGAACTATAGCTCCTTTGTATTTGGCCCATGCTAGAAGGACTTGGTCCAGTGTGACGTTAAGTCTAGAAGCAACTTTTTTAAGCGGGGCATCGACAGGTCCACCAGGGAGAGTGGTAACGGGGCTGTGGAAATCGAAACAGGAATCAACAAGATTGAGGAGAATTTATCAATATGGAGAATCCGAACATAAGAGGGCTGTAGGCTTCAATTGCAATGCCATTTTTCAAACAGAATTCGACGATAGGTTTCTGCTGTTTGTAAGCGTATGGGTGGAGGATGATCTAACAGGAACGCTTTTAGCCATCTGAATTACGGTGCGTCTTTGATTATTTTTAAAGACTGTTACAGACCTGGTTCGCTGCAGGAATGGTTTTAGCTGAGGCCAACAAAGTCTTGACCTGGTCAACATTGAAGTTGCTGATACCAATGTTCCTAGAAAACCGTCATTAATTAACAGTTACGCATTGTTGAGGAGTTTCCCCAAACAAACCTAGCTAATCCTTGTTCCTTGATAGCTTCGAATTGCTTCCAGATGGTGGGAATATCAGGAACGGCCAATCTTGGGCTATGTAGGAGGTACAAATCAACGTAAGTTAATTCAAGCTGTAATGATGTAAATTAGGTATATGTGTCCTAGTGCAGAGAAATGAAACATACGTATTTGAGACTGTTGCGGATTGATTCTTCAACCCCCAGTCCATCCAAACCTGAGTATTTGGTTGTGATAAAAACATTTTCGCGTTTGAGTCCACTTTCGTGGACTGCGATACCAGCCTCTTTCTCATTCCTGTAGGCTTGAGCAGTGTCTGTGTGCCAAGTATAACGATTGAAAACTGTATTCGTGGAAAAAAGATACGTAGGAAGCCTCACCAATGTGATCAAACCCAACGGAAATGGCTTGGTCGACTTGGTCCACCGTTGTTTGACCCACAGGGATTTTCCAGGTCCCAAAACTGTAATTGTAAGGAAAGGTTAGTTCAACGGTTGCTGATGAACACAATTGCGGCAGTAATGCTACCCTTACTTGAGACTTACCCTATACCTGGAACTTCCCGACCTGTTTGTGTGATTTAGTATAGCCAGTACCATAGGCCACAAAAACACATACCGTCATTCAATTTAATAGGGTCCCAAGGCATTGTTCTGATATTACTGAGAAGAGCGAAGGTGGTCTTTGTAGTAAAGAGAGGATGAACAAATGTGGGGATACGTTAACAACTGGTGGAAAAATTGAGATAAGACATTCTCATGCCCTTCTTCTTTGATAATGTTTAAATTTAAATTTAGAACAGCTGATAGCAGGGAACAGATCTAGACATGTGCACATTTTGTTATTTGGTCAATTATAAATTATATTCTGCGGTACTCAGCTTTGGAGTTTTGTATACTTAGGTTTAGGTTATGATACTTTCTCTGAGGTTTAGTTACGCATCCATCTAACTACTAATTGATCCCCCATGAAATATAAGTACCGTAGCACGGGAAGTTCGCCGGACAAGAAGTACATGAAAATAGCAATTTTTATAACTCCGCTTCTGACATCTGACATCACTCGGATAGCTTTCCGTCGAGCTCATGGCATCAAATGACTTCATTAGTTATAAGATATAGGTCATCACCGTCATACTCGTTTATCAAGAGGTGTATCATCCTCTATACACAGTCCGGTCCACCAAGCAACTGTTTCTAGCTCTGCAATATGCTATATAGGCTCTTCGTCTTCTCGTCGATTCAACTGATATCCCAACAAATACTATAGGACTAGAAACATTGTACAGAATAGGTCATGTCCATCGAGATGTTGCACCTAGAAATGTTCTCGTCGTAGGTGAAAAACTGTCTGACCTGGAATGTGCGATACGTATAGGGTCAGGAGGAAATTACAATGTTCGAACTGTGAGTAGTTATATTTTCAATATCTGGTTTCTTGTCGATTGTTTATAAGGAGCCATAGGGAACAGTTGATTTTACTTCAATCGAGATCGTGAAGGGTACTTATATCATTGGAAATAACGACCTACCACTAGCATTATTTGACGTGCATCCATTTGTTAAACCGTCGGGCTCGGAATGCGTCTAAAGGTAGATCTATGTCCTAAGCCTGAGAAGAAAGGTAAAAGCAGTACGTACTGTGAACGGTATTCTCGCTCGTGATGCGAATAATCGCGCATATATTCTTAGCTCTGGCCGTACATCTTGCAGACAACACTCCCGTGACTACCCTGTTACCTCATTAATCATCACATGGCTTCTCTCAACTGGACCTTATCGACAACATATTTTTCCCTCCCAGTTGACCCACTAGTATATGGATCGTGAATTGTAATAATAATAGCCGTTTCGGCGGCGATTGGTGTTTGATATATTGTATGTTTGTGGGTACCTTTGTATCTTTGCGATCAGCGGGGCGTGCACCCAGAAACCCCGATCTTCAAAGTATATAAGTCTTATAGGTCAGTCAATTTTCCCTAGCCACTTGTAAAGAGAATATTGTCAGGGCTAATATTTCGATGAATAAAACCTTTTCTATACATTATTTCTAGTCCCGTAATATGTGTTCAGTCATCACGCATGCAATCAGTGGCGTAAACCTTTCACGGTTATGTCGCAAGACTAGGAATAGTTGCTTGGTAGACCAGACATTGTATAAAGGACTGAATAATACTTTATAAACGAAATGGGTGTAGACCTCGTGGCTAAACCCATGGTGACATTTTGTGCTTGCGTTCTTGTAAAGAATTGGGCCATCCGGTACGAGCAGGTGAGGCCGGAATGGTGTTTGGTCAGGCTAGACCTTATAAACGCTAGGGAGCGAAACCTGGATTGTAGACGCAAGTTATTCAATATGATGTTCGATAGTGAAAAAGCATGTAAGTATGTAACTGAATTGACGTTGTTTGGTGTCTGAATGGTGGTTGAACGTTGAACTTGAATTGTTCTCGACGTTCCCCAGCTAAATCTAAGTACTGACATCTATCATTGTGACATACACAACAGGGATCACTTCTCCATATTTCTTTAATAACCACCACATCAAAGCAACTTTTTCCTGCCATTCGTCAAACACACCTTCCAAAGTCTAAGATGGACAACACTGACTACCGGCTTAGCGAAGCACTGGAGGACTGGTGCGAGACCAAAACAGTGGAGGTTTATGGCGAAGCTGGCCTGTCTGATTTTGGCTCATGTCTTGTCTTGCCTTCGGGTATCCTCAACCGCATTGTCTCAAGTGCGCACAACTTCAAGATAAAGACCGTTGGAGACTTGTACCGGGAAACTAAATGGATCGAGTCCAGAAAGTATGGTGAAGAAATCCTTGAGCTCATACGCACCATGGGACCTCAATGGAAGGCACCAGAATCACCAAAGCAAGATCCAATGACGACCATATCAAACGCTGCTATCAGAACACATTTGCTTGAGGTACAATGGAATTCGAGTACACCGAATAAGCGAAAATGCAGTCACTGTGGGGGGGGAGGTTCAGAACGGTATGCTTCTCACTATTGGCTTGCGATTTACATGGAAACTTATAACTGGCCCATATGCAGCTCGTAATCGCAGTTATACAATATAAAAATTACCTGAATCATGCTTCATCTTCAAGCAACAAAAACATCCCATTACACTAATTCCACAAGGACATCGTCCATCTCACAAGTTGAATCTTCGATGACTCAATATTAGGTGTAGTCAGTAGAATCCTGACACCTTTATCAATGTCAGGTATGCTATACGTGGATTTTCAGCCTGGTTCAAATGCGTGAGGTTTGGAAATCTGGAAATGATCCAACAATGCACTATATGTGCGTCGCATGTCAAGTTCTGCACGTGTAAATGTTTTCTGCCAGGCCCTCCAGAGAGTTGCGAGGAGCCATAATTCTTTTTATTTCGGAAAAATATAATAGAAAGTCACTGGGCAGGTTAGAGACAGTGCCACTGAGGCTAATTTCAGCTCTATGACAATGAGTGTATAAAGTATACTCTCCGAGTTTGTAGATGAGAGTTTTTAGTACAGAAATAGGTAGATGCACTGGCACTTTGCATGAAAAATAATGCCGGCATATGCATGTATATACACACGGCACTTGCTATATTTGAGGTGGAACGCGAGTTGTTTTGTGTTATTGAAATCAAACGCTGCAACCCTAATTTCATGTCATGAACAAGTCCTCTCAAAAGAAACTCAGGTCTGCATCATCCAAAGTCAATGTAGTCAAGCTCGGTAGTGCACCACCCTCGTCGTCGTCTTCTGCTCCAGTTTCCAAAAGACTCGACCCTTTGACAGCCGTGAGCCCTAACGTCTTTTACTCTTATGACCTAATATATTGGTTGATACACACGAGCAGTTTGCTAAACACTCTATACAACCGCCTGGTAGTCAATCTTCCTCTCAAATAATTCATAAGAATAATAAGGGAAAGGGAAAGGCAACGGAGACAGGAAGGAAGACAGGAGGTGTTGATTCAGCTCGAGAGGCAGGTTCGTTTCCTCATTGTGGCATCTGATACAAGCTTCATAACGCTGATGCTACTCAAAGACGCGCGACTATGGGTGGATATATACGAGCCCAGAACAGAAGTAATAAGCTAGTGTTGCCAATGTAGTCACGTCTCTTATACGCGGTTTCATAGGCAGATCTAGCAGTGCACATACGAAAAGTGGAAGATGTGCGAAAATGGTTCACTGAAGCGCTAGTTGGGGGGATATCTGGGAACTTACGGAAATACAGGGTAAGACAGTAGATATTCGTTCGATTTTTGATTCACTGTTATTCTTTATAGAGGATACTGGTATTGACAGGACCAGCTGGTACTGGTAAAACTACCACGGTGCGGGTACTAGCTCGCGAACTGGGTTTTGAGATTATGGAATGGCGGAACGCCATGGGTGAGGGGTCATCGAATAACTTCAGTGAGTACATAAGACCACTTTTCTCGTCGACGTATTCTCTAAAATTGTACAGTGAATGATGCTAGTGGAGCGTCGTACAGTTCCGAAGGTCAATCCTTCTCGGAAGAATATGAATATGATCCTGGTTACGAAGCCCTTTACACAAAATTTGAAGTATTTCTGAATAGAGCCACAAACTGTCAGAGTATATTTTCTCAGACCAGCTCTATACGATCAGAAAACCCAGCTTCCCACAAATCATCACCGGAAGAATTAGCTTCGACTTCAGTTCTAAAGCGACATATTGTTCTACTCGAAGACCTTCCTAATATCTTGCACCCCCAAACACAAGCCCAGTTCCACGCTTCCCTAGAGGCACTCGTTCGTTCTGCCCCAGCAAATCCTGCGGTTCCTGTCGTGATCATCATAAGCGATACAGGAATTCGTGGAGAGGTCGGTGATGAGAGACTTGGGAGCGGCGAAAACTGGAAAAGTGAAAAGAATCAAGTAGTGGATATTAGAACTGCACTACCGAAAGACTTATTGAACGGTCCGTATGTCACGCAAATCTCGTCAGTAATTTCCATTTTATATCAGAAATCCTAGAGGCTGAAATTCATGAATTAGATTCAATCCAATTGCGCCAACCCTACTCCGAAAAGCCATTCAGAACCTACTAAAGACTCACATGGCATCGTCACACTCTAAATATACAACCGTACCATCCAAAGAAATTACAGACATGATCGTCGAATCTTCGAATGGAGACATAAGAAGTGCCGTAATGGCCTTGCAATTTGCTTGTGTTCTGAAGTTACCCAGCCAGAGCAGAAAAAGTCGAGCTTCCACTTTAATACTGGAGGCTGTCACTCGGAGGGAGCAGAGTCTGTTTCTCTTCCACATGTTGGGAAAAGTATTATACAATAAAAGTTTGTGTATATCCCTCCTTCCTTTGGGTATTGGTATCTGAACCTTCCAATAGGGAAAGGTGACCCATCCAGCTCATCAGCCAGTGCAAAGGATATTCAGAGGGAAAGAGATATCGATGCTCAACTTTCAGACCCGCCCGACCTTCCTGAACACCTAGAACAGCACGCAAGGAGGACCAGCAGAGTTGATGTGGACGTTAGTATTCAGACTGTCTAGCGCCGCATTGATGCACACTGTTGATTTATATCTGTTTTAGGCTCTATATGCCAACTCCCCTATTGACTCATCGTTATTTTCTTTATACATTCATCAGAATTATACTCAGTTTTGTAATACTGTTGATGAATGTGAAAATGTCTCGGAGTGGATGAGTTCGGTCGACTCGAGTGGTGGAGAAGCAGTGAGTGTATATGCGCTACCACCATCGTCGGCAACAAATTGACGTTCGGGAATGCGCTAGTGGTATCAGGCCAACCCACACAGATTCCATCTCCTGGCTATGGGCACTCTGCATTCTTTACCGTCACCTGTTTCTCGCCGGTCACAAAAGTACTACAAGCCAGAGTTTTTCGATGTCCTACAAAAGGAAAAGCATGCATGGGATGCAGTTGCTGATGTCAAAGACTGGCTGCATTCCACGGAAACAGTGAATTACAATATTCATACTCCTTGTATCAGCTTATTCATGTATCACACAATAGCGCGAGACGACGTGGAATGTTGGTGGGTGGAGTAAGACAGATATCGCCCTTGAACTTGGTCGTATCTTGGATCTTAAAAGATGCACCGGTGTGGAGTCAAGAAAAATTCCGATCTCACACCTTCGATTTTCTCGATTTTCATCCAGAATTGAAGATGAACGTTTACAGCATCTTAAAGAAGGCGACACATCTGTGGAGGACGGGTCGCAAAGTTACGAAGACTGGGCGGTGAGGCACACTGTTGATGATTCGGAAACACAGTCTGGGGGATGGCTGGATGACGATGACATCGAGGAATGTTAAAGCCTTCCTGATACACCTTGCTCTTCACAAGCGATTAATGCATAATATACATTCCGCGTATAGATAGATACTATGATAACGGATGACACACTATGGGACCATTAAAATTGAATACATATGGGGAGATAGTCACTCCTCGAAATACTCTGCAGCCATGCTCATAAGGCTGTATTGCTCCAGTATAATGACGGTCCGTTGACTGCACTTGGGGAAAATAGCAACTGGAGCTGAGGAAAGAAGGCCATTGGGACGGGATAGGATTGTGAGTTGTTTGAGGTGCCTAAATTTACTTCCTGACAGTAGATTGTCTAACCTGAGAAGAGCATCCTTTGAATTGTTATCAAATTTGTTCTCTGGAATAACAATTATTAGATTTTCCAGGGAATCGGAGCCAATTCGAGACATGACAGAAATGATATCGTCCGTCGTTGCAATGCTATCGCATAGTTCGAGGAAAAATGAAGTCAATGAAACCAAGTTTTCGAAGTGCACGGTTTTTAAAAGAAGTTCTGGGGGAGTTAAGTCAAACCCAGAGTTTTCAGAATATATTTGAGGAGACATTGAACGTACCTGTGCATACTGTGTCTAGATCTTCACATTTCGCATAAAAAATTGTGATGTTCTGACCACTCGCAGAGATGTACTGAGCGACGTATGGAACATCACGAGAAGTAATGTCGTATAAACGAAGACTGGCGAGTAATGGAACTTGATCAGATTCTTGGGATAGCAGCCACCGCATGATTGGAAAGATAGTAAATTGGTGTAAACATAATTGATTCAACTGTGGTGGAAGGTTGCCACACCCTGGAGGCTGGTTTTCAAATAAAAACCTTGACCATTGGAAAATTACCGAATTCAAGCGAGGAAACGACCGGAGCAATTGAATGGATTGAAAAATGCCCGCGAACACGACACAAGATATGTGAAGGGATGTGATGTTTTGGAATGAAGTCATAACGGTTGTCCGAACAACGTTGTCCACAAAGTCGTGTTCAATAAAGTCCGTGTTGAGTATCGTGAGGCGCTTGACATCAATAGTTTTGTCAACTGCTTTGATCAAGGTACGGTACCATCCTTCACTGGCATAGCTCACACCAAGTACCAGAACGAACTCGGCATTGAGCAACAGTCGAAAGGTACATAATGGCGACTGTAATATGTTCAATAATTCATCGGCTTTGCTGAAGGATCCCAAGCTGAGTTTCGCAAAAAGAAGTGACCGGCTAACAGGGATCCAAGACCTACAAACTAACGCGCAAGCCTGCAGTGTTTTCTTTTCTTCACGAGAATATCGATACCTAAAATGAGCTTTGGGTCTTCCTGGTGCTGCATATTTAATGATAACATCTACAAGTTCTTGAGGAAGGCGAGAGTCGCGACGTTTATTATTCAAAGAGTATTTGGTGATTGAATCGGGAGAGTCGTCCGGGAATCGACTATCCAAGTACTGATTCACATGTACCTCTAATGGCGTCATAGAAGTTTGATCTTAACTGTAAAAAAGCGAGGTTAACCTTAAATACAGATCTATGAAAACAGGCGAAGAAACAAACCAAAAGTCGAATATGGCGAAAATGCTTATAAAAACACAAACTCCCAGTGTCGTAGACTCGCAGCTGTATGGTACCTGAGATAATCGCTGCTGCAACTTTGAGTTCTTGCACTGCAGTTGTTGTACTTATGTAATGTAACACGTGTCTGCACATTACATCATTTTCAATTTAGTCAGACCACTGCGCGCATAATAACATACTCATTCCTCTGCTTTTTTGAGGCTGCAAGGATGGGTCTCAAATTCATATTCTGTCACCTGGAGAATGTACTATCCAAGTCGTCTAAGCCACGCGGAAGCCATCATCGTAAGACGGAACTTGTCACCTGGAGCATATATCACTGAGGTCTTCAAGAGGTCTGCATGATTTGGCGTCATTATTGTATCAGGTACTTGCAACAATAGTGTAGACGCGTCATAACCGCGCATTCAAGTTCGCCGGCTAAAGTTCCTTTGTCGTTGTACGCGCCAACATCCGCACAGCTGCCAACAGTGGCTCGGGCGAGATAATATACCATAAAGGGAAATTCTCCAAGAAGAAAAGCCACTGAGCCACTCCTTGAGGCAAGCGCATCCGAACACTTTCCATTCATGGTTTTTCTAGACGGTGGGTATAAATCTATTATAAAAATTACCTTACGCTCTTAGCTGGTGGCTCAAGTGATAACGCTTTGGCCGACGAATTGCTTTACATGGTAACTCTCAAGTTCGCCCGCCTATAAAGAGTAGAAATCCAGTGGCTCACCAAAACCAATCCTCACTTTTTTTTCATTCTTGGAACACTTAAAAGAGGGTCTGCATGATGGGGGTGGGCAACCCACAGCCGCTTTGCTACTCCTCCACAAAAGCCCCAACCAATTCCCCCCCTAATCTTTCCCTTATTCAACAAGTCGTTGACTGATGGAGTCCAAACCTGCACCAATTGTTCGTCAATGATTATTCTTTTTGGACCATGTGCTCATGATTTGCTAACTCTTGTGGCTTTATTGTTTTAGAACGATGCCAATACTGAAGCATGTGACGTCTGCGGCATTATGGTCAAGCGCAAGAGTGATATGCGAAGGCACAAGCTAATCCACGACAGAGCCTATGCGATAGCACCGTGGGTGTTCCTAAACTTTTTGCGACTAGTGGTACTAAGTCTGTCTAAAAAGGTCATATCCCTGTCCCTACGAGGGATGCACCTACAGTGCTTTACAAAAGTCAAATCTTGCGACTCACAAGAGAACGGCAGTTAGTCTATTCTTGATCAAGACCAGCATTTTTTGTTGAAACTGTCCTGATTTTAGCACCGGAGAGAAACCTCATGCATGTCCTGACTGCACATTTAGGACTGCAGACCCTGGATCATTGACTCGGCACAAGAAGGCTCAACACGGTTATAAGCCTAGACACCATAATCCTACAGGCAAAGTTGTAAAACAAAAGAATGATAGACGTACTTCACCCTATGAAAGAAAGGTTTCTGTCTCTTCTCCAGATCCAACAAATCGTTCACTGTCGAGTTGCCCCACTGGGACACCCCCACCATTCGGCAACCCTGCCAATCTTGATGACAGTTGCTATCTGGACCCTGCATTGTTCAATGCTTGTCTCAACCTCTCTTCAGACTCGTCCCAGAGCTACACATGGGACAAGGATCTAGATTTATCCAGTCATATAGGCCAGGTTTTCGCGTCATCAGGTACTGGAACAAGCAGCTCCGTTATTCCTGGGCCCATGCTTGCCCAGGTGGGTCCTAAACAGACATATCCGGCTAATGGGGTTGCTCATCTTGAAGGCTGGGAACTATCCAACTTTGACGGTTCACTGAGGGGAATATCTGAGCACTGGATGTACGACTCAGAACTCCTCCCTCCGATGTTCCCCTACCTTCGGCCTTTCAGCACTGTCCAAGCTCCTACTAACATCCACTCATATGATAGTGGGTGCGCCGCTCTAGAACCTTCAGCTCTGCTACAGGACTCTGGCGCCTGCGATCCACTTGCACAGGTGTTGTGTCAAATGTCACAGCCTCTTGCCTCCCCACGTGGAACTGGGCAACCTTGGTGGTTAGGCTTGTTGAACTATATTCCACCCTGTACCAATAGCACAGTCGAAGTCGCAGACCTAGCGGCGCTACCAGAACCAGCGTCTCCTTCTCCTTCCCCTACGTCGTCACTATTCGACCTTCCTGATGTTTTCTCAGAGGATCAAATCATCCAAACATCTCAACTTGGGTTATTTGACAATCCATTGGGCCTGATTTGAACATGACTAGTTTCGTTGCATCTACCACCTACTGAATCAAAGATTCCACGTTTATCTATACTTATCACTTTCATCCCCCCGGGCCATTTAGCATTATTTCTCAGTACTTGGATAGCAGTTGCATAGATAGAAGCATTTGTATTTGTATTATTTCAGTCACCTCATTATTTCTAGGAGAAAACCTATCTCCCTGATACCTTCTCTTCTCTGAGGAAGTTATAAAGATTGTTTTCTGAAGCTACTTAAGCCGCGTCAAATGAACCGCTTTGATGTCGCGTGATCACATGATTAAGATTGCAAATTTTCTCTACCGTACCAAATTGAGTAGATGTGCTACAACCAGAACCCTTGGAGTCAAAGGGAAAAAAGTTCGACATGATCAACAAAAGCACCCGAACTTTGGCAGTCAAAAGAGAACTAGCAACTAGAGACTTTCAATCTATTCTACGTATACTGGGGCTTTTATCTACGTTCATAAGAATGTAGCCCACCTGCTACCCTCGCCTCGGATCACTTTGGCCATTTCTCTGGCTACAATCCTATCTGCCTGCTCACTGGGATGCAACTCGTCGAACCTATATTATAATCGGTGAGCGCCTTATCATGCTGGCAAGAAATTCATACTTACCACAAGAAGCTGTCCTTATCGGTGCCAATTGCGTCGGTGCAAACCCCATTGTCGCTGGTGTCCTCATTCAATTCGAATACACACGCATGGACAGACCCTGTCACATTCAATGGAGCAGTGCCGTTCAGATACAGCTGCGGGTGTGCGAACATGTCTGCGAAGAGGGAATGTGAATCGAATATCGCTACAACACTAATGTCAACACAGGTGCTTCAGCATTCACGTTGGTATAGACTTACCGACATGCGCATCGTGGAGGGTAGCCGCTAAGTTCTGTAGCATGAGTTTCGACAGGGCGTTTCCACTCAGCACGAGTTCGGTCATGAACACACTCCATTCTGTGCTGTTTTTCTGTGCACTCCAGTATCTGGCTGGATAGGATACGGGTGCATAAAGAGGAACATTTTGCAAAGGTATCATCTAGTAATTGTGGTCAGTTGATTTTTAAGGTTATTATTCTGTGATTTGACCTACGTTCTGGAATATGAAATTTCTTGCACCGTTCTCATATAATACCTTGACCCAGTTCACCATACAGTTCATGACATCAACCAGAGAAGCTGTGTCCGACCCGGTTAAAAGTGCATTGGAACCAATGTCATTTGTCCCTAGCCATAGGGTATAAACCGTGTCTCCGCTGTCGAGCACTTTCAGACTTCCGTTATGCTTTTCAGTAAAGTATAATGGGAGCTGGCTCTCAAACAGTGACGGGAATGGCCTGAATGTTAAGTTGTTCGAACAGGTTGCCCCTGACCTGGCAAAAGGGAATAAATCGACGTGCGCGAATCCCGCCGCGTAAACCGGCCATTGGGTACCCCCGTTTGACACAATGACCACGTCAGTATAACTGTCTCCGAAAGTGACGAGGTTCTTTATCTGTCCCGGTTTGAATTGGGATCCTGAGTTGGCGTATGCCACAGGTGATAATACCAAAGGGATGCAGAGCGCAACGAATTTTGAGACGCGCATCGTGGAAGATATCTTGTCCAACGTTCACGGGGTGTGAGCCTATTCATACTATTTCTCGACGGTTTATATTTGGTAATGACGCCACGCCTTTTATTACGACTAAAACAGACAATCTTTTTTTTACACGGAATGAAGCAATGCGAGGTCAGGAGACCTAAGTCACCTCGTGAACACCTTCTCAACTTGTCACGAGGGATTATAATTTTTTCAGGTTCATGGAGATACATTGGCCGCAGTTCTGATTTACCAATGAGAAGCTGAGATATTTGAGAAAGATACAGGTCCCGTTAGCGTACCCTTCTGTGAGCAAGTGTAACTATATAATGCTGGAGCTTTCGCCTCAGAACCTGCTTCCATGATGAGATTTATTCCCGTGTCTAAATACCCCGAAGCTGACAATATATGCTCAGCAGGTGTACATTTTCCTAAGACCGAATGGCACGAATGAGTGGCGTATGCTGTAATATTGTTGGTTTCAATATATATAACATTCCTCGCACCTTGCGACGTACATCAATTGTAGTATCCGTAAGTGACCCTCATGCGGCTTTATTAACTCTTTCGCGGCTTGGTTTTTGACGACTCCGCACTGGTAACGATGGCAATAAATAAGTCCCACAACATATGCTGGCTTTGTCGAGGTGTCTCAGTACTTATCCTCTATCTAGTTAGGATCCCACTGGTGCCCTGAATGGACACAGTCTGTAGGAATGAAAAAATAAAACTCACAGGACGTTGTTAATGAGGGAGAGAATCAGTTGATCGTCTAGGCTTCAGTGCCTTAAATAAACACCAAAAGTCCGGTTCCAACAAGAGAAATATACCTTCCTATTACCAACCGTTACATATAATAATAGATAGGAACACTAAAACCTTCCCTGGCGCACCCTATGTATTTGATATGATGAGGTGATGCCAAGTGAGTCTTTAATAGATCGTAATACTTTATCAGAGTAGGGTTGGGTGTAATTAGATTGAACCTAATTCATGAATTTGGGCCTTTGGAATTTCTGATATAAAACGGAGATTATTTGCGTGACATAATAAGTTTTTCGGTCTAAAATCCATCATCTGGTTCTTTTCACCTCTATAGTTTTCACCGCTCCAAAGTCGCTTATTACCAACCTCTCTACTACAATGATCATAACAGGACGACAGTTTTTGCTAGGGGAGAACGAACGAGTGCCTCTGGGTCTGTGTTTAAGGGTGCAAGGTTTTAAAATTGCAAACTTTCACGAGCTTCGTTTTGATATCACGTGACCATAGTTTATGCCACTTTGATCTTTGATCAACTCTACAATATTTTGCTATGAGTGCGAAAGCACCTCAAAGCTCACAGGAAACACCTGCACGTCCTAAAAGTGTCTCTCACTCCGAATATCGCTCCAATCTTCTGATATCAGCTCGTCAAGCTGTCATTGAGGACTTAGGCTCATGGATACCGGAAGTTGAATTTGAATACCTGCTTGACAATATCATCAGGTATAACGACGTCGATGTCATAGAGACAGAATCCAATTTGCTAAAATCTGGCTGTCTTTCACCTGAAACTGGGTGGTCAAAGTTTGCCACTTCGCCGTCCAAAAGTAATAAAGACGAGACGGACACTTTCGCTCCTTTGAAAGACGTACGTGAACAAATACTCCAGCACACAGCTTCTGTCGATCCCCAAAATACCAACACGGAAGTAACGCTCAACTATCGCAGCGAACCTAATCAAACCCCAGTATCAACGCGTTATAATACCTCCCGTCCTGATGGGTATGGCCACTTGAGCGAATCCCATCCTTATAGCACAGCTTCATGCAGAGTAGATGGTGTATCAGAGGTTGACTGGCTTGATATTGGTTATGCCGAGGAGTACAAAAAGGCAGATAGCATGAAAAATCAGGTATGATGTAAGTGAGGAAAACAGCATGCTTGTTCGCGACTTGATTCCATTTCCTTCCCCCCCAAGAATGCTACAAAGATTCTATGGAGCTTGCAACATATCATGCGGAATGATCCACGCCGAAGATACACTTTTGGCATTACCATTGAAGATTCAAACACGCGATTGTGGTTTTGTTGCCGGAGTTCCGTTCTGGTATCCAAGTCATTTGACTTCATTAAGGTTTGGTTGTTGTCCATACAATATTGTACATTTACTAATGGACTACAGGAACCCAGGCAGCTCATCCGGCTGGTCACTTCGTTATCCCTTGCCTCTCCTACTCAACTCGGATGGGACCCCACCATGAAACTTGTCCGCGGCCTAGGAAAACCTGCAAAAAATATCTGGGCATATGATATACAAGGTTCACAGTAGGGATAAAGATGGGAACCTAACAACCCAAATATATCGCACTGAAGATGTACTAGTCTGATTTTTCGGCTGATGCAATCCGTGGTCCGTGCAACTCGAGTATTCAAGGCCCGTCTTGTGGACGCAAACGGGGAAGGTCGTTGGGGATCCAGTTGTTGTCAAGGATGTTTGGTTGGATGCAGACCGCCCTAATGAAGCCGAGATACTGAAGATTATTCTCGAAGGATGTTCCGACGAGGAGAGAAAGTACTTTTTGACCATCCTTGCGCATGGTTCCTGTTGTTATTGACGATAGAGATGATCACACTCTGGACCTCATCCTGAATGGCGTTGATATCAACTACCCTGAAGTGAATGAAAACTCGGAAACTCCGACAAACAATTTCTTCAGAATAAAAACTAGACCAAGCGACCAGGACCCGCGCACGTTCGATCCAGCCAAACATCATTCTGATAGCACTGGTTCACATCGGATGGCCTCATTAGCTGCAAGAGCGCGAAATGGCCATCATCGATTTAGTCACAAAGTCCACACCCGTTTCGTTTACAAAGAGGTGTGCAGTCCTCTATACAAAGTCCGATCCACCAAGCAAATATTCTTAGCCCTGCAACATACTGTAGAAGGTCCATCTCCATCTCGTCATCGGTTCCAATGTCAACTCAACATATATTATAGGATTAGAAATAATGAAAAGGAAAGGTTTTGTTCATCGAGATATCAGCCCAGGCAATATTCTCTTTATAGATGGCCAGGGAAAATTGACTGATCTGGAATATGCAATTCGTAAGGGCTCAGGAGGGAAACTCGATGTTCGAACTGTGAGTAGTTATTGTAATTTGAATGTCTGTCTCTTACTGGTTATTCACGAGTAGGGAACAATCGATTTTATGGCAATTGATGTTGAGAGGGGTAGTTACATCATCGGGAATGGCGACCTAAGATTTTCTATGGAAGTTCCATTTGTCAAGCCATCAACTCCGACCTTTATGCATAATTATCTTCATGATTTGGAATCAGTTTGGTGGGTTGGAATATGGTCTTTAGCATGGAGCTGCCTGGAAGAAAATTACGATGTCATTCCTGCTTCAATTTACAAACAGCGGCGTTTTGTGGAGAGATTATTTGAACACACTACGCACACTACAAGCTCCAACAGAGAAGACTTCCTCATAGCGGCTGACACGTTTCTCACCATATTCGACTACCTTCCATCGCAACTCCACAATAACCTAGTTGTCTTTGGCGTCATGAGGAGCCTACTCTTGGATAGCTTCGCCGCTCATATCTCAGAGCGAACTATCCATGAAGAAATATTTACCGATATTCACTCCAAGTTTGGTACTATATTGGATGCCGCCCAGAGACTTGAGGATATCAATATCTACCCTCTACCTTCTATCAAGCGTCCGAGGACTCCCACTATGTCAACGGCAAACGACGAAAAGCCGGATTCACAATCCTCGAAGCGTCAGAAGCAAGGATCTTTGGATTCGAAATAGTGTCATTACAAATAACTGTACGTGTACACAATTTCATGTTTATCCAATAACAAATTTGTAGGAGATAGGGCTCCAATAGAAATACATATTGCTGACTATGGTGAACCCGTGCAGAGTTCCGGTAAGAACAAACCAGTTATAATAATGAATTTTTTTGCTCACATGCAGGTGATTCCAATTTAGAAAAGGCTCGTGATTCCACCTACAGTATCGGAATTGTTTCTCATGCACCAACAATCCGCATTTGAGCACAAGTTGTACTTTGACAACTATGCTTTGACGATTGGGTTCATTCATGCACAAGGTGCCCATGAATAGAGAGATGTAACGTATGTTATATCTCAAGGCGTTAAATATCAACCACTGCCGAAACATTACAACTAAAGGTTCATATATATGCTAGCGAGACAACTAAGAAAAGATTTGTACCAAACTTCGTGTAAAGACCTGCTACATCGGCAGCCTTCTGGCTCATGGCTATATTATATTTCGCGGGGATGATCACGCTGCAACAACACTGCAGATAACTATGTGAATGGCACCTGCGAAGTGGTGGAGACTAACACTCGTTCTTTATATTTCAACCTTAAAGCTGGACCCAAACTCAGCCCTGCATTTCATTCCGCGAGACGTTATTCGGATAGTTCGAGCTCATTGCACGACTTCAGAGGTTACAAGAAATAGCCATCATAGGCTTCAACATACGGCCCACAACCGTTTCGTTTATGAAAGTGGAGTACAGTCCTCTACACAAGGTTTGGTCCATCAAGCAAATGTTTCTAGCCTTGCGACATGCTACAAAAGGTTCATCCTCATCTTGTCGTCAATTTTAGTGGTGACTCAACACATAAGTATCACAGGATTAGAAATAATGTATAAAAAAATTTTCGTTCATCGAGATATCAGCCCCGGCAATATTATCTTTATAGATGGCCAAGAAAGATTGACAGAGCTGGAAAACGTAATTCCTACGGCATCAAGAGGGAAATACGATGTTCGTATTGTAAGTAGTTTCGTCACCTGAATGCCTGATCTCTTATGATTATACACGAGCAAGGAACAATTGATTTTACGGCAATCGAGGTTGAGAGAGGAAACTACTTGATCGGAGCCCGGCCTATCGTTACCCTTGCTGCATGCACTCGTTGCCCTACTAGGGCCTCCAACTATCAGGACGTCTCCGATCTTCATGCATAATCATCTTCATGACTTGGAATCAATTGGTGGGTTGCAATATGGTCTTTAGTATGGAGCTGCCTCGAAGAATATCACGATGCTATCCCTATGTCAATTTGCAAACAACTGTATCTTACGGAGAGATCATTCTCATGCATCGTAGCCATCAATAGAGAACATTTAACAATTCTCCCTCATATACAAGAAACTTCCATCAGAACTTTACGTCATCTCGTGGTCCTTAGCTACATAAGGGCCCTACTCTTGGACAGCTTTGCCTCTCATATCTTTGAGCGCACTTATCCATGATGAATGTTTATAGACATTCACTCCAAGTTTGGCGCCATATTGGACATTGCCCGGGGACTAATGGATATTAATATCTACCCTCTCTACCTTCATCAAACATCCGAGGCCTCCCACTAAAGCAAACGACAAAAAGCAGGGTTGTTGATGTTGATCCTCGAAACGTCAGAAGCAGGATCTTTGGATTCGAACAGCGTCATTATGAATAACTTTGCAAGAGATAGAGAGTACTAGAAAAAATCAAGTGGTTCAGAAATAGATATATTAAATAACCAAGTGTACAAATTTGCACCCCAACCCTGGAATCCCACCTCATTTAGCATTACTTCTCAGTTCTTGCATCACCATTGCATAGATAGAAGCATCATTTATATTTGTACGATTTCAATCACCTTATTATTCTTGGGAGAAAACTTGTCTCCCAGTTGCCTTCTCTTCTCTGAAGAAGTTTTTAAGATTGTTTCTGGAGTCATGAGGAGAGGATATCCTGAAGCCGACGGACCGTTCGAATGCCGTGTGATCACATGACCGAAGAGTGCTATTCGTTTTGGACCAACAGGAAAGACTCTTACACATTCACAGATGCACCATGAAGTTAGAGGGAAACTCATTCGACGTAAACAGTACCCGGACTTTGGCAGTCAAGTGGTCAAGAGGGAACCAGCAGACTTTCAATCTGACCTACTGGGGTTTTTATCTACGTTTATAAGAACATAGCCCACTTGCTACCCTCGCCTCGGATCACTTTGGCCATTTCTCTGGCTACAATCCTGTCTGCCTGCTCACTGGGATGTAACTCATCGAACCTGTAGTATACTCAGTGAGTGTTTTTTCGTCATTCTGGCAATAACTTCATTCTTACCACAGGAAGCTGTCTCTATCGGTACCAATTGCGTCAGTGCAAACATTATTGTCACTGTTCAACTCGAATACACAAGCATGGACAGCCCCTGTTATATTCAATGGAGCCGTCCCATTCAAATACAGCTGCGGGTGTGCGAACATATCCGCGAAGAGGGAATGTGAATCGAATATCGCTATGACAGTAATGTCAGCAAAAGTTCTTCAGCACTAGCGTTGATATAGACTTACCGATATGCGCATCATGGAGGGTATCTGCTAGATTTTGTAGCATGATTTTAGACAGGGCATTTCCACTCAGGCACGAGTTCGGTCATGAACACACTCCACTTCTGTGCTATTTCTCTGTGCATTCCAAAATCTGTTTGGATAAGATACGGGTGCAGTAAAGAGGAACATTTTGCAGAGGTATCATCTAGTAATGGTGGTTAGTTGATTTGCAATCCTATAATTCTGTGAATTGACCTACGTTCTGGAATATGAAGTTTCTTGCGCCGGTCTCATACAATGCCTTTGACCCAATTTCACCATACATGTCATGACATCGACCAGAGAAGCTGTGTCCGATCCAGTTAGAAGTGCATTCGCACCAACATCATTTGTCCCCAGCCATAAAGAATAGACCGTGTCTTGACTGTTGAGCACTTTCAGACTCCCGTTATGCTTTTCGGTAAAGTACGACGGGAGCTGGCTCTCAAAGAGTGATGGGAATGGCCTGAATGTTAAGGTTGTTCGAGCAGGTTGCTCCCTGACTTGGCGAAAGGGAATAAATCGACATGCGCAAATCCCGCTGCATAGATCGGCCATGGGGTACCCCCATCTGATATACTGACTACATCAGTATAACTGTCTCCGAAAGTGACGAAGTTCTTTATCTGTCCCTGGTTTGAATTGGGATCCCGATTTGGCGTATGCAGGTAACAATACCAAAGAGATGCAGAGTGTAACGAATTTTGAAAAGTGCATTGTGGAAGATATGTTGACCAATATTCTTTGAGACGTGAGTCTATTCATACTATTTCTCAACAGTTTATATTGGGTATTGATGCAATGTCTTTTAGTGCGACTCAAACTAGAGGGTTCTTTTCTCTTACACAGAATGAAGCAATATATAGGGTCAGAAGACTGAGGAGACTTCTTGAACACCTGTTCAACTTGTCACGAGGAACTGTAATTTTTTCAGTTCATGGAGATACTTTGGCCGCAGTTCTGATTTACCAATGAGAAGCTGCTGTGTTTGAAAAAGAAGTTGCTAATAGATACAGCTCCCGTTAGCATACCTTCTTGTGAACAAGTGTAAATATAATGCTGGAGCTTCCACTCAGAAGTAACGCTTCCATGATGACGGTTTTTCCCGATACCCTAATCTCGCCAGGTCCGCACTTTCCAAAGACTGAGAGGAATAGATAAATCAAGTGGACCACCCCTATAATATAGTGAGCTACATGCGGTTTTATTAGTTTGTTTCGTCACTTAAATTTGACGACACGCTAGTAGTAGTAGTTATAGTAATGGATACAATAAATAATTTCACAAAATAGTAGTATGTATGGATGTTTTTGTCCGGCTCCCTCAGTACTCTTGATCTAGCTAATGTCTAATTGGTGCCCTGGATGAATCCAGCCACGGTGTAAGAATGAAGAGATATTCACGGGACATTGATAATGAGGCTGGAGAAAATATCAGCTGAACCTACTTAGTCCAGTTCCAACAAGAGATATGCACATCTATCACTCGAACTCTGAAACTTCCCAGTAATTCCCTCAGTATGTGAACAAAGTGTTGCTGATGTATGAAGCTTTCCTGAGCTAGCAGACTTGAAAGTTTGATTTAGGTACCGATCTATCTTTGCAAAGGACTTAGTGGACTTCGTTCTGCATGATTAATATTTGCATTGATCAATTGATAATCTAAGAGTCGTGAGATACATTGGCATAAGTCCATACCAAAGGGCGCACCAATAGCTTTGCCTACCTCTGGTAGCCATTACGATGATGCATTCTACCCTAATGCAGATCAGTTCGATGGGTTTCTTTTTTCGAGGATGAGTGAAGAGAACGCCACTGAACCTCATTTTCTCCCTCTCAAACATGAGAAACACGCTTGTCCAGGAAGGTTTTTCGTGGAAAGCCAGATTAAGCTTCTCTCGACATTTCTTTTTAGGAATAACTTGTATGCCAAAATTGAAAGCAACAGTCAGGAGTCATACACAGGAGTTTTCAAATTAGTGCCAAAACCCTTTTTAGTATTATGATCATTATTTTCTCTTGAATTATACACATAATATAAAGTACCCTGTATGACAGATTCAAAACAGAAACTATGCAATAAATGCCTGAACCGAATCTGAAAAATTTTGGAACTACATATGGAGTGGGGGTATTGATTTAGTTCAAGATGGTTGCTCACACAGATACCTATTTTTCAAATACCGCGTTTGCCTGATCCTATCAACCTCTATGGGCCCCGTGCAAGCACCATCGGCTTTACATGCCACACCAGCGCCTTTCGGACCCCTGCCTAGCTCCCAGCTCAACCCAAACACCTTTCCTAGACTTAGGCGAAGTGAGTCGTATACTGCTTGGTGAGGAGCAGGATGTATAGAGTTAATAATATGTTGGTGAATGAGTCCTGTGGAAGGAGAGAAAGAGTATGTAAACTCCCTAAGGAACAATTAATCAACTTGAGCTAGAATACGACGAAGAAGTACTTACACTTCCCACTTTCCTAGACTGCCGCTCACTCGAGCTTTACCTGTGACGCTCAGACGAATGACCAAGCTCTTTTCCCTATTAGATTTACTTTGATTCCATGTATGGTGTTCATCTAGTTCAGGGGATCCGGTTTGAGTTGGCGGTTTTGGTGAATTGACTACTGCTTTGTTTACAGCAACTTTAAGGTCCGAGTAAAGAGCATTCATAGTGTGTCTTACGAAGAGAGACGATGCCATGTATAACGGAAGACCTTACACACACGTCAAACATCAAACACGTCTTTGTCATAGATTTGCACCGGCCTACCTTCGACATGGAGAGTTTTCGGAAATGGTGTAGGCAGTGGAACAGGTGGTGTATATTCTAGCCGAACTTTGGAACTATATATGCTCTCGATATCGGAGTTAAACGTATGATAGTCAAGCAGATTGCCGTTTTCATTCGCGGCAGGGACGTGAGATGTCCTGGGCGAACCAGTCGCGTAATCGATAGAAGTAACAAGTCCCAAATTGAAGAAGTCGGGTAGAGTATTCTGCAGTAGATCGATAGCACGGCCTGAGGTTTGTGCCATGTAAGCAACCAAGGATAAGGAGGCTGAGAACAAGTTATGGCTAACCAGTGCGAATATGCCATTCATGATCAGAAATATCTTTGGGCGATTTATCTTCGGAATGGGGTTGAGAGTCAGGGGGAAGCTTCGAACGCAACCCTAGGCCGGAAAAGTTTGGAGGCTTGTGGGTAGAAAGGTTGGTAAGAAGCTCCTGAGGAGCAGACGAAGAGGTGAAAACCAGATGATGAATGCCTCGGTGTGTGGGTACACTACATGGTGAGGAGTGTCCAGGGATGCTACGTGTTATGTGCTGGGGTCGTGGCATACGGTGAATGGGAAATGTAACGCAGGCATGCCTGCTCAACATTATCGGGATCGAGCAGGCAGGAATGAAGGAACAAGTCACAATGTTTAGAAACAATCGTTTTGTTTGGCAATAACCCTCGATCCAAACAAACACAATTCCTCCTTCTCTAAAGTCGCACTTCCTCCAGATACCCCTGCATAATGAGAGGTTCGATATCAGCCCGTCTCACCATAAATCTCTGTCCCTTTTGGAAGTCAATCGTTCCCAACTCCGTCTGAATCACTCCACACTCTCGGACGACTTTCACAAGAACGTGTAAATCCTTCGGTGGATCTGTGATGCTGGCCATAATGTCTAGTTCATGTGAGAACTCAGAACGGAGCTCCATTACAGAGGCGTTGTACTGCCTCAAATAATCGACCTCATTAGGTGATAGCTTGCCGCGTATATCTTGATTCGATAACATCTCCGGTAATGCTCCGCCAACTGCCCAATACATATCCCGCAGACGATCAAGGCGATGAGAGTGATATGCGAGAAGACAACGTTTATTTCTATTAATGGTAGTCTGGATAATAAGGAGTGCTGGTGCTGGAGGTGCTCCGTCCACGATCAAGTCCAATGCAGCTTTCTCGAGATCTCGCTGTTCGCGTACGAGCATACGGACAAGAGGGTCGTTATATTTGAGTAGCGTGTCAGTTTGCGTAGACCTACGCGCTTCAAGAACGAGCTGAGTGGAGAGCTCGCCGTATTGACGCGTATCGTTCATTGTGGGTTAGGTTAACTTTTTAGTCACGGCGTGACGATCGTGTTCTTGCTAACTCAATAGCAGACTTTGTTGCTCATGTTACAAAATAAATTAATAACCTTTCATTAGATCCAATAACTAATAGTTTATTGCAGACCGAGAGAAAAATTCGGGAAAGTAACAATGAAAAAAGTACGTACTCAATATACAGAGCCAGTTTTGGGCAGTAGCTATATACCCATCCCAAACAATGTCCACTTAATAACCCGTGCAGTATGAATATGTACCGACTTAGATGTTATATGAACGTGTTCGCAGCTCATTTGAGGTTTGCTACGTCTCCTGTCCCGCAATCCCTAGGGCGTTAGATGAAGTATCGACTCTTGTGATTTGAATGTTGCGTGGTGTTGTAGGCCCACTATGTGATGACCAAAATGAGTCGTATGTCAAGGAGCCCGACCCAAATGCGAACAGATCTTTAGCTGTCAAAGAAGTCATACTCTTCTGAGATGATTGGGTTCTGGAGACACGTGGCTTTTGTGGTTTTACATTTGGGTAATGATTGGGAGGTGGTGAGGTTGTGCTCATGTTTGAAATAGGCGTAGTGTCCATTAATATATGAGATTGTGTGCTAATTGGTTGGGGCTGTGGCTGATAGTTCTGGGAGGTTGTTGGTTGAAGGGAGATCTCGGACGAGTTTTTATTGGCCGGTGAGGGATAATAATGGTCTTGATTATTTGGAGTATTTGTCCCAGAGACATAATGAGTATTCAGGGGCGTGACCACGGAGTACGACGGAGGGTGAGAGTTTGTAGTAGCAATACTGACGGAATCGGGATGGTTTGCATTCGTAGTTGCATCATCGCCACTTGTACCAGTTGGGGTGCGAAATAGATTTAAGGTGCCAAGTTTAAATGATAATGATGACTGTGTTTGGCTAGCGGGGGATGTAGAGAATAAAACGGGGTCTGTATGTGTGGTGGCTAGTAATGGATATTGTTTTAGTAGACCTCGTGAGTGGGAGTGGTGGAAATAGAGATTTTCGACTTCATTCAGACTCTGTTTTTGCTGCAAGTGAAGTGGACCTATTATTACCGAAATCCTAGGCGATGCAAAACCGGAACATACCCAACCGTGCTCAACTTTCAGTCTTGCGTATTGAAGACGTAATCGTAGCTGTCGAGATAACTATGGAGGATCTTAGTGAGTTCCATCGTCCCCTTGTGTCACACACTGGGCAATATTACAGAACAATTAAAGAATTTGAACGTACAAAAGTTACCCTTGACTTCTCCCATGTCTGTTTGCGTCTCTTCTCATGTTCGTTGGCCTGAATCGCTGGAGATGAAGGGGTAACCATGCTTAAGAAGTATAAGCCTGGCTTCCTCTGGTGATTTTCCGGACACAGTACGGGGAGAAGATTGCAACCAGTCAGTATCATAAACATCTTCGAAACCCCATCTTGCTTACTTGATAGTCAAATAATCAATACTTAACTAGGCTCGTTTTCTGGAACATTAAGAAATGACCAGCTGTGAAAGCATAGGACAACTGGTGTAGGCGGTTAGTGTAGAGGCTTACGACTGTGAAGCGCAAAGGCTTAATTCAGTTCACGTGTATAATCACGGGATAAATGTTGGAGCTCACGTGAAGATGTTCTTGATCTTATCTGATATTAGAAATGCAATTAAGAGTGCTAATCCTAATACTAATCGTTTTGTTTTCATACCTAACCATGCCCCTAGCTCCTCCACTGAACTTCCCATCGTGGCTGTCTCAAAACCACCATCTACTACAGCCACCTGTGAACAACTTTTGTCTTTATCGAGGAGGTGATTTTGTGGTAATGGCCGTAGGAGGACCCAATGAAAGAAATGACTACCATATCAACCAAACAGAAGTACAATCGTCCCAACTAAGCTCACTATGCTTCCTGAGTTTGTCTAATTACCCCAAAGGAATGGTTTTATCAACATAAAGGTGGAATGCTCCTTCGCACGGTGGACGACGGAGCTTTTCGCGATATAAAGATAGAAGAGGGAGAAATGTTCCTGCTGCCTGGTATGTTTGAAAAAATATGCAGCTCTATAATATTTAAGTACAAGTATCTCCAGCGAACACACCCCATAATCCAGTGCGATTTGCGGATACTATTGGTCTCGTTGTTGAACGAATCAGACCTGAAGAGTCTATTGGTGGGTCCTATTATTTCGGACTATATCTGAAATTCATCTTTCACCTTAACTAGATCGTCTCCGTTGGTATTGTGGTTCACCCTCCCACTCAGAACCGACTGTCATACATCGAGGAGTCTTTTCATGTGACTGATTTAGGGACACAACTGAAGCCTGTCATCGAACGATGGATGCAGGATCCAAGTATCAGGAAGTGCAAAGTATGTGGGACGACTGCGGATGCCAAATAGCAAAGAAATGTTGTTATAGTTTTGTTAATTTCACCACCTTTCTCACTTAAACAATTAGAAAAGTGTGATAGCTTCTACTAGTCCGCTATAAAACAAGGTTAGAATTTTTATTATGGCATAACGAAAAGCCAAATCTCCCGCAGATACAATGTTTGATTACTATCAGGTATTGTTAATACCACAATGTATCTAAGAATTGTGAAAACTATGAATTCATCAATATATAACATGCTCACAACAAATAATAAATACAAAATCAATTACTAGATAAAGAAATTTCTTAACCGTGGTTCGTCAATAATCAAAGAGCATGTGTTAGGAGTGATAGTCAATCCGACGCGGTTATTATCACTGTCGAGCACTGTATAGAACCGTTCTAGCAATTCATATCCATTCACCACGTCATAGCGGGCCTGTCCAATAAAGGATCCAAGATCGACAACAGTAAGGTATAGAGCGTCTTTTGTACCGTTGATGATAGTGTTGAAAGCCCGTGGCCATATTTGAGCGTTGAGTGTCCATTCAAATGTAGCCTGTTGTACGCGGATAAATGAGATACTGAAAGTTCTGGTGTCTGACATCAACCACGCACGTTACAGATATCGAAGAACAAACTCTGTAGATTTGCGAACTGACCTTGGGTGATGCGCGGTAAACCAGTGGTCATCGTCTAGAATTGCGTCAGTAGCATTGATATAACGATGAAAGGCTTCCGTGGCAAGTGGAGGTAATTTCGCCTCTTCACTGATATTTAATAGCAACAGGATATCAATATCATTTACCTGTATCCAAAACCCACTGGTTGTTGGAAGAATTGTGACAGAATCGCCGGAACGAACGGCTTCATTGAACATCCATACATAGCTTTAAGAATTGTTAACAGTTCTATAAAATGATTTAGTATCACGAAACATGTACAAGACTAATTGTTTCCTTACGTGTAGCTTATGGAACCTGTGAACTTTATGTCATCAACGCCTCCTGGATTATCTATTACAGTGGGCACAACCGTATTGTTTGCAGATGATAGTGTCCCTGATGGCCCCTGTCATAATCGGAAATTTTGCATATAAAGATCTAGTACCCAAGGGTCTGGCCAGTGGGACCAATACTGGCTGTCTTCCGTCATTTTGGTGCTAAATCAACTAATAGGTTTTCTACCCAAGAATACCATCGAAATCGATGATTTTATGGGTTGACTATACATCTGAGTACAAGGCTTAGAAATAAAGCAACGATATGTACATACATTTATAGCAACGCCGATGGATTGATTTTTATTGACCAAACCGGGGCAAGTGTTACGGTGTCTAGAAACTCCTGGCCTAGAATGAAAACAGACCAATAAGTATCTGCAAGGCACCATTTCTGTCCTCACCGCACCAAAAAATGTGCTGTCTCCAAATGGGATCGTCTACAACCGGGAGGTCAGGCATGACAAGCAAAGAAATGGACAGGCTGACCATGTTATTACCCGTTGAAAAACTGGTTTCCGTTTGGACATATTTTGCTGCGGACCCAATCAAGGTGTTTGAGCTAGACTGAATAAGATGACATTTGATTATGACATTATTAACAATATTTACGTTGAAGAACTAATGGCAAGTTGGTCCAGCTATCTAGCTATGGGTTTATATTTTAGGACAAGTATATACACGTTAAACAGGCTCACATTTTGTAGGAGGTGAACCAATGCCTACTATGGCAATGTACTCGGTATCCATTAGCTAGTTAAAAATTTCTCCATTGATGACACTAGCACTATCTCGAGCTTGAATCTTCTTCGCCTCAGATATGGGGTTAGCACGGGATATAAGCACTCTAGCTCGCGTGCGATCGTATTACCAGCATTTCGAATATTTACTGAGTCGTTTTGCTATGGGCAACGTGACGGGCGGGCGTTGAACGACAATTCTAAAGTTTGCTGTTGCGGTCAACTGTAGGACAAGTAACAGTGATGTCAGTATATGAAAGGAAAACACACTGCTGGTCATGTCATCCTGAAAATCTTTCAGAATGAAAAGATTGGTGAAGAATATTGGTTATAGCCAGGATACTATGCCAGATACATATATGGGAATGCTACTAGTGGTCAAGGCTTAGATGCTGTCCATAGCGATGCCGTTCTAGCTATATCCTCTCAGTTGGTTTTCTGGCTGGCAGACTATAATTGAGTAATAGCGAATCCAGATTAGATGGAATTCCACATGCATCACTGGCTACACAGGAATGGGCATGGGATGTCGCTCGATGCCATCAAAACCAGGTTCACAGTGCATGAGACCCAGGGCAGTGAGTAAAAGTACTTTTACCACGGCCTGTTATGTAATAACATGAGATTATCAATACATACAAACAGATACATCATGATGTGTTGTTCAACTCATCGATGCATCGATGCATGACTGACAGTCATTATGTATGCAAAATGGTATGTAAACGTTTACATACCATATTACATACATATAGGCTTGCGTTATATACAAAGAGAAGTATAAAATACTTTCAAAGATAGAATATCATGGCTCGCTGTCGGAAACCAGCGGGCGTGGGTCTTTTGCCTCGCTGGACGTTAACATGTTCCTCATTCTTCGATCGAGAATAGAATGTAATTGAATACAAGAAATACAGAACTACCAATACAAACAGATAGGAAACTGATGGTACAAAACGTAAAAAGGTCTGAAAGCAGCATACGAATGCTATGTAATACCAGGCCGTGGCATTTCTTGAACGCAAGCCAAGGAAGGTATGCATTCGACCAAAACCCGCTCCAGATTACCCAACCACTGGCACTGTGGTGGCCCTTGCGGAACTATAACAGTCCTCAAAAGCCATCGGCTGAAGATCTCTTTGTCTTGCTTCAGCTCGTTACAAAACTTATCCTATTGAGAATGGTTGGATAGAGTATTATGTATTTAGATTGGAACAAACTTACAAGGTCATTCTTGTTGTGACACATTTCATTGGAAGCTATTTCGTCGAAAGATAAACCCAGGGTGCGAAGCTGAGGCAAACCCACCGCTAGCATAGTGAGTAGTTGGGGGCTCAAACATCTAACCTTGATGCGTAATTCTTGAAGAGAAAGCAGATGTGACGAGAAACCAAGCGAGGTTAACATCTCTTGGATCTTGTCAGATGTTAACACTCGATCGGTGAGTGTAAGCGACTTTAATACATCCACGTGGGTGCACAAGAAGCCGATCAAAGGTTTCAAGTCAGCCTGAACTGGCCTAAGAGCCATTTCAACTGACCGAAGTTCTGGGAATGGTTCTTTGATGTCCCCTATAATTGTCCTTATCCAGTTGGTGCATGTGTGCTCAGTAACAGCACAGCGGCTGGTCCTGAGCACGAGTTCTTGGAGTGTTGGTTTATGTCTATTAAGAAACCTCTGGAGGTCGGATACTTGGGGAAAGTGCGAGCCTTCGAAAGGAATCGAAAGGAGAAACTTGCGGAGATGAGGGAATGTGCCTAGGTGCTTGAAAAAGTAGGAGAGGTCCATATTCTTGGAAGAAGATGTCGTAGTGATAGAGATGGACTGGAGCGAATCCTTGAGATTATGCACGAAGACCAGGAAACCATCGAATATATGATGAATATCACTAGTTGGCAAATCCCCCGTAGAAATGTGTACTTCAAAATGTTTGAGGTTCGGAAGCGAGATATGAGTCATAGAAAATAACATTTCCGATGGAATTTTTATTGTTAATTTCTCCAAAGTGTTCATCCAGCTGCATTTCGTCAAAAGGTTAGTTGAGAATGCTCTATATAGCTCTGTATGATAGGAACGATGTTCATCCCAGTCGAGGGTATATTCTTTAACTCGGGTAAGGCCAACGACCGCATCGGTAACCCTGTTAATATCCTTCTGTAAGCGTTTTTGAAAGCGCTTCTCGGCTTGATTCTGGATATAATCAGGATCTAATAAGATATTGCAGTAATTCCATATATTTTCTGAGATGCTTTGATAGGATTTTGTGCGGGGCTGGACAAGCCAAGGCTTAATAGTGACAGAGCGGACCAAATCACGAATCCCGGGATCACTATAAAATTGTATGTTAACACGAATAGAAGTCTTGGAAGTGAAGAGAGGAAATGAAATTTACCTAAGATGCTTGCCCAGACGCTTCATCTCCCTGTCAGATTTGGTGAAAGTAACAGACTGGTAGCGAGCTTTCATGCCAAAGGCGAAGAAAGCTCTATTAAGAAAATAGCAGTTGCGTTGGGAATCAGGTGGAAGTAGTTGGATAATACGGCACCAGATATCATAAGGTAGCACAGACATTGTTATGCAAAGAGCAGGAGGATACTCTGGCAGTCACCAACAATGCTTGACTCGGGAATTGGCCTCATGGTGCAGAGCTGTGCTTGATTCACGATCACGTGGAACGCAAGGGGTGGGCGCAAGGATATGATGTACATAACAGAACGGCATATTTTTGCAGGATTGGGCAGTGTTTAGAAGGTATCAGAGAGTTCAAGCAAAAAGAAGACAACGTTCTCGTTGTCGCAGGAAGATTGAAACGGTCGTCATGTGATCTTGTAGCATTTCGATGCAGTTTTGATGGATATGTGAACGAGAATGCATGAGTGAGAACGGGCGCTTGATGTGCAAAACTTCCAGAATAGGACATCTGCTTGGTTTCACTGAAACCATCATTGAAAATAGGACAAGTTACACTTATTTCTCTGCAACACGGTAGAAGGCAGTCATATATAAGGGTAATAGGCCTACAAAATAATGGTTAGACTAAAATAATTCAAGAAATCACCGTAGTAATACCGCACCATGTAAGTAATATATCCTCGTTGCTTGATGACACTGATCCTCTTGTAGAAATAAAATGTTAATTTGGTTAATAGGATGAGCGGTCAATGGTGTTCGAGTTCGCGCCATCGGATCGTTGCTGATCTATACAAAATCGTGAGTTGTGATGACTGAAAAGATAAAAGAAAAAGAAGTCCTGCTGTCACTTACAACGTGGCACCCAAGAAGTTTGTAACCTGGCCAGCAAGACTTCATCATAGTGGCCAATCACTTGCGCTATTATTTCCCCCCGAGACTGGAACCGCAAGACATAGAGGTGTGGTTCAAGAATGGCCAAGCCGAAATTAATTCGTTGTCACGTTTAACCAATAAAAATGTTTGAGACGGATCTATCCGTTTGCCAATTTGCATAAAGCGACATGCTCGAAATCAAGGAACCATTAGTTTCAGTGGCGACAGGTTCAATGGCCGCCCAATAATCATATAATCATATGTCATGGCTTGATATGACCGTAATCGGACCCCGAATTGTCAACGTCTAACCATCCCGATGACCTTCTTGTGGGTGAAATTGGTACATGCCACCTCTGCTATCGACATGACTCAATTCAATAATGGATTTAAGAAAAGGAACCAGTTAATTGCCAGTTGATGAAGTTTTGAGTGCTCGTTATCAAGTCTTGCTTTCCCGAAGACAGTCTTCAAACCAGCTAGATCGATGGTCTCCTGGGGCTTAGAATTCGCAATAATCTAACCAGTGTAGGTAGGCTCACTATTATGGTAGTGTTCAACGTACATTTATTTTCCATTTCCTTCATCAAGCCAAAAATGCTGTGCAAACTACGGCATACCACTTTAGTCACCAGATTCCCAATCAGAGTACTAATGTATAGTTTCAAGGTGACATATTACTAAAGCCTATCACTCCGCATATAAAAAGGACTGAATGGATAGAACCTGTATCAGAACAAAATTTACTTTATCCAGATCCAAAGGAACTCTAAAGATGTGAAAAAAAGAGATACACGAAAAGACATTGTAAACAACTAGTAATCGGTGAAGCGACTGTGAGCTACCATCTTCTAATATTTGCTCATGTCTAACGTTCCTTTGCTCTAGTAAACAGCTTGCCGTCAATCCTCGCGGCAGCCGCAAGGACAGATCTCTCACCATTACCGGTGGGCGAAGATCGAGAACTCGTTCCAGGGGTTGGGCATGGATCCAAGTTGTCCTGTTCAAAGCGGAGTACTTTCCCTCCCAGATCCATACCTAAGTGTAAAGGGGGACGCAAAATACCATCCACAGGGTGGTTTGCGGCAGATGGTCCTATCGTGCTTGTTGCACGTTTTCGCTGAGTCGACAGACTAGGCAATTGTGTGTAGGAGGAACGACGTATTATGCCGGGTGAACGTCCAGGAGCTATGGAAGATATTGATAGCCGTGGAGCTGGCGGCGAAAGGTCCTGTACCTGTCGGATCGGAATCATGCTAGGAACTGGGGATAATTGTGATTGTGACAGATAAAAAAGCTGTGCGTGAGAGGAACGTCGAGAGAGTGGGCCATGCGGATGGCGAGGGGACATAGGTGATGGTGGATGCTGGTTCCCATATGGTGACGGCAATGGAGGAATGTCATGCTCAGGAACAGGTTGGGATAAGTGAGCAAGAGACATACGCCGCCTAATGTTTGATGTGGTCGGTGATTGTGTTCCCTTTGTCGGTCTTGGTGATGCAAGAATCCGGCTAGTAAGTGATGGAGATGGAGAAGATGAGGATTGATGGCGACAACTGAGAAAGTGTCAGTGGAGAGGGCCTCTTTTTCTTTCCCTGCTAGTGGTAGGGAAACTACAGGCCGTAGAGCTCCGACTTTAGTCATGGGATGTGTGAGTGTTTTACCAATTAAGCCCAGGCAATTTTGAACGTATTGTTCCACGCTCGAACCGAGCCAGTTCCTCTTCGACTGAAGGAAGTTCCGTCCTTGAGCCAAACGGTTGGTGTCCCACATCTTGAAATCGCCCGCTCTATCATTTCCATTTCACCTTTGTTGAGTTGGTCGTCCGAGAAGTGGCTTTTTCCCCAATGTTATTATCGATTTCAGGACTGCTGCCTTATTTTATCATAAAATATGGAAGCGTTTCGCTGTATCCACCTGTCTTGATAACTCGATCGGTTCATGGTATAGCAACGATGTACCCGAATAGTGATCCAGGAGGTGTCTTTGTCACCTTGATAACCTTCCACCCAGCGGACAATGTGAGAGTAACAATATCACGCAACTGTCCGTTCTTGTGCATTAAACATCACTTGCATCTGTTGCGTTGACGTCTTCTAGTTTCTGGAATTTGAAAGTAACTGATAACTTACTGTTCAAATCCATCCAGTATGCATTGGCGCTCGCCTTGCCTAGATTCGGAAGCAATGGAGCAGGAGCTAGCATTCTTTCTGCACCTTCAATATCCTTCAAGGCCACTGCTGCTTATCCACGTCATCAGGTGCAAGCTAATGGAAGAATGAAGTCTCCTAGGAGGAAGTCTAGTGTCAGGTTTTGCATGCCTCTCGCAATTGTATGAGGATCCTGTCTTGCAAAATCGTCGGGCCAATCATGTAGAACGACGCGTAGGAGAAATACTGCTGCATCTCTGACCGGCTGACGGATAAAAAAGTCGTGGACTATGGGGAATACGCAAAGATACGTAAGTTGTGGTAAAGTGGATGGATATGAATTACCTTGAAATACTGCGGCATTTGTATCAAGTAGATGGGGACACTTTGCTCTCCAAGCCTGTGGTTATTGTTAATACAGGCAAAAACCATCAAGTAAATCATGCTACTTTTTCTCCCATTTCTACGACAATAGGCCTGTCTTGTATAATAAATTTGAGTCCCAGGCCTTGATCATCAGAAAAGGCAGATGCTAGCAACATGCTAGTAGACCCAATTCCTCCACCCACATCGACAACAACACTTCCTCTAGGTAAAGATTGCCAGTCAAAACCTATGATTATGCGCACATATACACTTGTTAGACCGTATGGATCTGGAAATAGTGCGTATCCTGACCATTGAAGATGGCCCCCGGGCCCTCCCAAGAACCTGTTCCAGACATTGCCTTGCCAAATCTTTCCAGTCTAAATTTATTTGGGTTGATGGTGATGCTCGCATTAGCAACTTGAGTAAGAAGTTTGGCATTTGTTTGACTCTTCAGCTTCCTGTGGTTGTTGAGGACTGAATGATTTGGAGTATCCCGGCTTACTTCGACTCTGATTGGATGTGTTAAAGGTGATCAGCATATTAGAAGGTATGGAATGAAAAATTATATGTTCACTCGTTGACTCTATGAAACGTGGGCAAATGCTCATTCTGTCCTTCAAGCCATCCAAAAAAACCTGTGTTTGATTCTAGTGTTCCGAATGCAAAAGAGAATGGAGCTCGAGTTGGCTCTCGCCCTTCTTTTAATGATTTTGAGGTTGATAGATAGTAGGCTTCAGTAAGATAAGCCGAAGATTTGTAGATCTCGTCCGTACTAATAAGGTATAACTTGAATGCCCCAAAGGAAGTTAAGCACACTAACCAAAGGCCAACAAATGCTGCGATTCCATTCGTGTTTTCAAATTTCTTTTCAGGCCTTCGGAAATGGTTTATTTGCGCGAAAAAAGGGTCAATTGCAAACTTACTGGCCTAAATCCTGAAATTGTTGGAGCTCTTTAATAGTCTTGCCTGTGTCAATTATTGAAGATATACGATTTAGAGCGAACACATCAGGTGATGTTTCACGCAATATGTGGTGAGTTGCGAGGAGTCGTAGGATATGTGCTTTGATCAAAATCAATCGAAAGTTGACACCAAAGAGTTCAGCACAGCACGTACCAAGTTTGCATTGCTCGATACCGTTCGATTGTGAGATTTGCTTGACATGCAGCCCATGTAGGCCAGCTGGACGGAGAATCTCAATTGTGTGCGATGCTTCTAAAATGCGCATGCAAGAGGGTAGATGGTACTGCCACAACATTTTCAGGACTGGATTAATATGTAGTTATGAAGATAACATTACCCCCATCGAGGCATCACAGAGACTAAGAAAAGGGGTTTGCACCGTTGCACTAAGTTGACCAGCAGCAGCAACAATACGATTCGCGGCAGACACCACCGCGGGATGTAAGGCCAGATTTTCTGACAAAGATGCCGGGTCGTAGGGCAAATCAAGCGAGGGGAAATCAACAGGTATGTGCGACCCAGAACCGGTAATACTCAAAGAAGCCGGAAAGACATAGGGCTGGCCAGTGCTAACAGATGGTGATGGTGGTGGGGAAACATATGCGTAGGATTTCTGTGGGGTTTCTAACTCTGCCGTTGAAGGTACAGTTTCCCTATCCAATCGAGTACACTCAGCCGAAAGCCCATCTACCGTAGCACCGACATTTGAAGGTGGTCCCTCTCCATGTGACGCATAAATGCGCTCGATGTCGTCTAGTGCTTCACCGATGATGTTGTGTAGGGATCTAAGAGCAGAAAAAGGTCATTGGCCACGCACGACGATTTCCAGGCAAACACTCGGAGATCTCGAACTACAAGGAGGCAAGATGTGGTCTAGAAACCGGGGTGAGCAAAAATGGTGCTGGTGAAGAGGGGTGATCGGCAGTGAAATATGCTCCGGGACTAAGCTGCCAAAAGACATGACAAAGACAAACATAATGTCATCTTGAACCAGCTGCCAGTTTATAGTTTTGCTTTCATCCCTTCCTCCGCTTTTTTCGACCTTTGCCAAGGTAGCTCTCCTGTTCTGAACCGAGCAATGCAGGCACCCCCAATCAAAGTTTTAGCGCTGATCCATGTCGCGTTCTCGTCAACTGGTCTTGCTTCCATGTCAGCCGATCCAGATCCCCATGTCTTTAGATACAAGAAGGTCAAGACACATATACGTACGCAAGTCAATTTGTCTATAACTCCCCAAGCTTTAAAACAGGATGCACTGATACCATCCAACCAAACGATGCGGAACATCAATATCTTCTCTTGAAAGACATGCTCAAAAGATTTCACCAACCTGATTGTTGACGTATTTGCATGTGTTATCCTTAGTTGGGGCATCCTTATAGCATGTCACCTTCCTTTTCTGGGATGTAAAATCGTGTTCTGATGTCAAAGTGTTCATATTCAGCGAATTCTAGTCCTAGAATCCAAGCTTTCTGTATTCATTCTCTCTTGCCACCACACATGTCCCTGACCACATTAATATCCGAGCAAGAAACCTGATTCGTAAGTACTGCAACCTAATCCGTCCCCCTTCTAAACGGTCCCGCCGCTGTGTAGTTGCAAAATATATACGTCCTACAATACACAAAAAATTCCCGCACATACAACTCTAACATAACTGAGGACAATCACATCAACAGAAACCATACAACTCGATTATGAGTCAACATCTCTTTCACCATTAATCGTGATAAAGAGTTCAAAGCTCAAATGTAATGTTTCAAGGGGAGTCAAATTATGCGCCACTAGAGCATCTAGTCGCCACCACCACAGCAGCTTATATGCCCTAAGTATTCGCATATTCCCACTCATCTATGCGCGCCACTGTCAAGCTTATTTTTCTACAACATGACGAGGGAACAATTGTAGGCCGGAACATTTCCCATTCCGCTAGCTGAAATAAAATCCCCAACGAAACAAGGGATTTTGACCGCGGAACTTCTCTGTGGTGGCGGTGAGAACCCATAATGCAATGTTTGTCTGAGCGAACATCATGAGGTTAAGGAACGTTTCTACTTGATTTCCGACTCAATCTTATATGAGTGCATTAGCATACTTCAGATACCATTTTTCCCGCATCTGTCTGGTTTGAGATTATCATGCTCAACTAGAAATGGAAATTAAGCGACATTGTTGTTTGGTTAACCTTTCGGTCCTAATAAATCGCGACTAGTCACAACCTGTCACATCCTTCGAATCTAATTTACGAGTCACAAACACAACTCGCATATAGCGATGCCAGACGTTGAAATGAGCGTACGAAACACTTATCTGATCTATTGAACCATAACCTGATCTACATTTTCTTAGGGTGTGCCCCAAGACACAGATTGGGTTTGTATAACAAGCTCTGATGGCTTTTCATTTCTCGTTAGACGCAAGGTTGCCATGATGAGTGGTACCATGCGCGACATGTTGGATACCAATAGTCTGTATCTCTCGGATCTCTTGTTTTTGTGGAAATGACACTGATGTCATTCTTTCAATACACAGGTAACTTTTCAGAAGCTGTTGAGAGGACATGTCCAGTGAATCAAAGGTGTGCTTTTTTGTTCTGTTCTTGGCATATGGATTGAATCAACAATACTTACACTCCCATAGAGGTATTATAGTGGAAAAGCTTGTGGAATATATGTGTTTCAAGGCGCATTATGAGACTGTTGGACCCAAAGAGGACATTCCTGTGCATGAATATATGGAGCGCTTGCCCCCTGAGATTGTTTTGGAATTGTAAGTTGCTATTACGGTATTTACTTCACTTTACACGCGATTGACGTTGAGATTCCAGACTTCTAGCTGCTGATTACCAAGATCGTGAGTACTTATGATCTTTCTTTTTGTGGGCGTTTATCAATACTTTATAATAGTATAACAATCACTAGAAAATAGACTATCCTGTGACTGTTAATTCCATTACCAATTCATTAATCCATATTGAAAAAAAGTGAAAGTAACCATAAAAGTGAGATCATCGCTGTTATTATGCGGTATCGTGTCTCTTCAAGGGGGAAGGACGTCCGGTAACCCGTCTACCCTTCGCAATCCTGTCGGCCAACCGTTCCACTACACCCCCCTCCTCCTCCTCTTCCTCCAGTGTTTTCTTGATGAGATGCTCCATATCCATGTTATCGCCATTCTCTCTACTGCTCAGATGCATACTCGGCACTGGGAATATTGTTGGCCGTAATGGGTCAAATTCTGGTAAACGTTCATTGGCTAAATCGGACCGTCGCCTATGTAAAAGGAAAGAGGAGTGAGGAATACTAAATTAATATCCCAAGGAGTGAATACATACGCGTCATCAAAGGTGCGGATACTTCTTCCGATCTTAGTTCCCTGAACTCCTAGTGCATTCCGAGAGCCCATCGTGGACGGTCCGCCTGTATTGTCTGTCACAAGCTCGGTAGCGTTCTCAGCCTCCTCTCTGGAATGAATAGGTGTGTAAGTAATTTCCTTCTTTGACAAGATCAGAACATACCGGAGTAACTGGAATACTCGTTGCATTTTACCGACAGCGAGAATCTTGTTCCTTATTTGTTGCCTTCTGACTTGAATGTCAGCTGCTGTAGGACTACCAGGACCACCAGCCTTCGCTTCATCGCTGTCCGAATCAGTTTCTACCAATTCTTCCTCGCTGCAAACACTCAGGACGGCAAGTAGCATCTCTGCGACTAAAGCAATATCACACTTGAGGTCAATGGCTTGAGAATATACAAAGGAACAATATACTTTTTGAGCCAACAAACGGAAGACTCCAAGTAAATGCATCCATGAAATTTGGAAGCCAATATGGATGTGAGCTCGAGTTATATTGCCTAATTGTGATGTTCTTATTCGCATATTTGAGGACTGCGCCCCTATTGCGGTACACATCCAGATAATTTGGGGCCGAGAATATGGTTATGACTGAAGGAAATTTCTTGCGGGGCGTCTTGCGATGCATCGTATATCTGGTGGGTATATTAGAATAGTCATTTTCCAGTAAAAGTGGACTTACCCTGCATCTTGTGCCTCGTGACCTCGGACAACAGAAAGTAGGTTGTTGCGCTCTAAGAATTGACATACCGCCTCGTAACTGACATTAAAAGTTAGCACAGGTAACACAACACTGGAAACCACAACATACGTGTAAAAATATGAACACCCCCTCGTCCCATTGTGTAAGTATGTTGTTCCAGGTGGTACCCCAGGTCCGTGCGCACTTGGTTCTAGCTCATGACCAAAGTTTTGTATAGGATCTGACCACAGGAGGTCACAAAGTAGGCCATGTGAACCAGGTTCTTCAAACCGATTTATCTACGGGCTATCAAAAAAAATGTGGAGGTCTGAATAAGTTTTAAACACCTTTGTTAAATCACTCAAAAGCATGAGTTCTGGAGAGATTCCGCCATGCACACAAAAGAATCGATTATCCACCAGAGCTGATATTGGGAGTGCGCAGAATGAACGTATACACGCTTCATACACGCGTTCTGAGTATTTATGTAAACCTGGATATTTCGTCAAAGTCAGGAACTGATTGGTAGTATGAATTACCGCCTACATTCTCGTTTAAACGTAAAATATTCTGTTAGATGTCGGCATTCATGATTCCCGCGAAGAAGGATGATTCTGGTTGGATAACATATTTTTAGAGCAAACAGATACAGCAGACACTAACAATGGTTTTTAATGAAAAGAAGACGAATCGAATATGATACCCACCTCAATACCAAAGTCCCCTCGATCGACATAATCACCAAGGAATAAATATGTGTTGTCCTTCATTGAGCCTCCGATTTCAAATAGTTTCATTAGATCGTACTTAGATACAATCAATATGTCAGATGAAAGTGATAGAGTAGATTAGAACGCCTACATATTGTCCATGGATATCGCCACAAACTTGAGAGATGATTAGGAATAGCCAACAGGTCGGTATATAACATACTTGTAATTGGACTGGCCACAATCACCATGTTGGGTTCCTTCGATAATACACTTGTTGCATTCTCCAGGATGAACATAGCCTGTGTCTCTGTGAGCCTGCCTTCGTGGAAGAAATGTTCCTTCAGGTAAGGTGCATTAGGTTTAACGTCTCCGGTACTGTCTCGTTGGTAGAATTCTTCGTCGCTTGGTTTATGCGTAGCCGGTGGGGGGACCTAGTGATCACGAATACACCCAGTGAGCCTCATCATAGCACAGACGTTAAATGAGGTAGTGAAAACAGCTTACACCCGAAACTGCCCTTTGTTGGGGGTTGATTCCGAACTGCTGTTTCACTAGAGTACGTTGCTGTGATTGGTTCCCTCCTCGTGTTTGGATGTGAGAAAGTGCAGACTGCAAATATCGTTCGTCCATCGAAAGATGGTTCAAGTGATACCCCGGAATAGTTTGAGAGCGGTATGAACGATGTAGAGGACAGGAGTTCTTCAGATAAAGTAGCAGAGCATCAGATCAAAAGTGCAATAACATAGGGAACCGCATGTTGCAAGCTCGACACACTAAAGTGCCTCGCACTGTTTGGTAATGTTATCAACCCTGCACTTTAGGCGCCCAGCTCGTCTACAAGTCTTCATTATTATATCGTGTGTAACAATGATTGTCGCAGGAGAACGGGAACAGCAGCAACAAGGACAAGACTCAGAATGACTGAAGGGAAGGAAAGACCCTGACAGGAAAGTTCGCTTGCTCGAATAAGAGCGGCATTACCCAATCACTGTCTCGGGTGACTCAAGGCTGTGCTTCAGTAGATGCGAAGGACTCCGTTTTCCTACGAACGTTTATCTTCAATTACAGAGCTTTGTGATACTATTATAGTAGAGGTATTGGAGTGTAATAATTTTGCATGCTATTAAAGTTGGTATGCATTTATTCTGCGCAACAGTTACATTGCATTTGGTTGGTTATACAGTTTTGAGATATAACATGAATATGATGATGTCCGCACGATACATTTGCCATTTGTTTGATTGGTTAAATCAAGAAAAGTCATAAAAATATCCTATCAGTCTATGGGGATACCTGCAAATTCGTCATATCCCAGTGAGAGATTCAAGTTCTGGCACAACACTAGTAAGAATTGAGTAGAGCACATCTAAACAAGTGAACTAACCTGCAAGCATTGTGTTGCAGCACCCTTCAATAGGTTGTCTAGTCCACCCTATATCATATCTCAGTCATCCATCAGGGTATACAGCGAAAATAAATACATACCACAATCACGACGCGTTGACCCTCACTATGAACTTGGAAACCACCAACACTCCACGTGTGATGATTCTCAATGTCCTTCAACTGCGGAACACCTTTCAAGATCCTTACCAATCTCTCACCCTGGTACTTTTCCTCGAATAATCGAGCAACTTCCTTCGCTGATAGTTTGTGTTTGAGGGGTATTGACGCCACAGACATGATTCCACTGAACCATGGTGCTACAGAAGGCACGAAGGCAATTTTGATAGAGCTCCCAGCATCGTTTAGGAGCTCAGAAAGATGAACGCCGGCTTCGCGCTCATGGATGTGGTCCGTAAGAGAGTAAGGTTTGATACCTCCTTCAAGACTCTCCGCAGTGACTTTTGGAACACTGATAGGACGCCCATCAGGGTCTTTTGACATTACAGTCCCAGCACCACTGTAACCAGATGTTCCGAAAACCGTAGGAATCGAGCCAGGCTGGATGTGATCAATCAAAGGCGCAATCAGCATCTGAGCAGAGGTCGCGTAGCAACCAGGGTTTGAAATCCTCTTTGAGGCGCGCACAGACGAACGTCCATACAGTTCTGATGCAAACGAAAGAAAAATTATATTCTTTAATCCAACGTAATACAAAATTACAATCAAAGAGCCTTACCGGGAAGGCCATACGTCCACCCCTTCTCAAACCGGTAATCCGCGCTAAGATCAACCACTACACTTCCGTTCCCGCTCCTGCGCTCCTTCGTCCCACGATCGATAGCATCCACAAAGGGTTTGCAGACACCATTCGGTAAAGCCATTACCCAGGCATCAACCTCGCCTTGTTGTTCCATATTCTCGACGTCCTCAGTGGAGAGATTGGAATATGTAATCGGAGATTTAGCATATCCTTCAAGGGGCAGCCCTACTAATTGGCGTGATGAAACATGAGTAAGGCTGAGATGAGGGTGATTAGAGAGAAGAGTGGTGAGGGCCTGCCCTGTGTACCCGCGGGCACCAATGAGACCTAGGCGTTTAGGTTCGGTGGAAATGGCTGGTTCGGATGCGGCCGTTGCATACCCACGGGAGGATCCAGAAGACATGTGAAAGCTACGTCGTGCCATTGTAGAAAAAGGACGGGTGCCAGAGGGTGCCCCTGTGTTTGAAGGTCGAGCAGAGGGTCCAACAGGCAAGTATGACCTGTCAATTCGTCCACTCGACTCGAACCCTTTCACAATTTTTTCCACTTCAGCCACATCCTGTATACCATACCAGAACAAACTCTTCCCGGCCCTAGTGAAACTTCCGTCCGCACGCTCAAAGTGCCATGCACGGTTTTCATCCTCTGCCTGTGCTGTCCAGAATAGTCTACGGTGATCTTTTTTGATAGCACTGAACACGTTATCCATGACATTATTCAAGATTCCGCTACGGGATGATAATAGTTTGGTCATTATGGGAATTTCACCCTCCGGATGTGAGACAACAGCGATAACATCTAGTGGTTCGTCCCCGTAAATAGTGAATGGGGTCTTTTTGAGATCATGCAGGACGCCAGTGACGCTTTGGAAACCAGCGAGAACTTCAGGGTCGCGATCATGAATCACCTGGCGGAATCTGTCCGCGCCAATGCTGTCTAAGCTGTCATGTTTGAATAACTTATAACCACGCCGAATAAGTGTTCCTGCTCCACTATCTGTGAAAAGTTCTTTCTGCAAAGACGAGGCAGAGATGACAGCCACAGAAGAAGAACGGGGAAGGTGGTCTAGGAGATCTTTGAATTCACGAAGCTTGAGTTTTGTTCCATATTTTACCCAAGGCTCTTTCATGAGTTGGTCGTATTCCTAAATCAGAATAAGTAATGATATTGCGGTTGACATAAATCATAACTACCTCATCCAAGTTGATGACGTCCAACTTCTCGCCAGTAACACCATGGAACATACCGCCTTTATCGTTCAAAAACACAATTTTCATTGGCTCAACCTCTTTCGCCAGTTCACCAGCGGCAATGTCAGCGTTAACATTGAGGATTTGACCATCAGGAGATTCAGCAAGACTAGTGAGAATAGGTAGTGCGCCTGCACGGATGGAGGCTTCGATAGGTCGTTTATCAATTTTTGTTATCTTTCCGACGAGGCCATACTTGTCCTTGTCCAAATAGTCAGCAGTGAAGACTCCCGATGTGATAGGTCGAGCACGGGTTCCGAGTTTCTCTAGAGCGGCTACAAGCTTCAAGTTCTCTTCCATAAACACCCGGCGGGCGATCTGGAGCGTCTTGGCATCTGTAGTTATCTTCAGTACATACACCCATTTAACAGTGATTAACGTTCACATACCTGTAACACGTATACCATCAATATAATCCGGAATAACTCCCTCCCTCTCAATAATATCGTTCAACTGAGGTCCAGCACCGTGGAGAACAACAGGGTACAAGCCCACACGGTACAAGAAGCTCAAGCTCAACGCCAGCTCATCCAATTGAGCCAAAACTGCACCTCCAACCTTGATGACAGCGAACTTTGCTGGCTGGGAGGGGTGTGACGAAGCAGAGAATATACGGAGGTGTCGTTCGACCTCGCGCTTAGTACCGATAGAATACAACAAACGAGTGATGGTATCCTAGTCGCACAACAAAAACCGAAAACTTTAGTTAGATTTTGACTGATGGAAGATAAGAGAACATGATTATACTCGATCAGTTTGTGCGACAGATTGAATCCCTCGGATAATAGTACGTCGAACGGCTTGCACGGCGGCTCGACGTTGACCACCTACTACGATAACGCGAGTCGCGCCCCTCACAGACAAACGGGAAGCATTAGAGATAGCTAGCATTTCTTTCAGGAGGGAGATAGATGATGATAGAGGTAGTGGTGGTGGGTAAAGAAGTTACTCCTGTACGAAACTTCGGCTGAGGAAATTTTATCCAACGGATTGAGAAACCAGAATTGCTCGTGACTTTTTATTGATTTTACCCACAGCATATGTGTTATGTACAGCTCACCTTCTACTGTTTCTTTAACAGCTTCTTTATCTTAAATGAAGTCAGCAAGCCATATGCACCATTTTTGCTGTTGGCTGGCTATGTTTGTGCACTGCTATTGGTGCATCTGATTTCACCGATATTTGAGCGCTAGTGACTTCTTTGCTGCTCTTTACTCTTATATACGAATCGCTGACAGCTCTCTGCATTGCACAGTAACTATACAACTGCGTATAACAACCCTTGCGATGTACCCAAGAACACTCATGATCACACAACAGCACAATACAGGGAATAAAAAATTGATGCCTTAAATATAGATGCAGAAAACCGATAAGGTGGTACAGTTGTAGATATCTTTATGGTATATAATCTAAACTGTGTGTCGCAAAGCCATTAAAAACTTCAGATCGAACGTCCTCTAACATTACTTTTAATATTTAAACAGGTTATGCTAGGGAATCATGGCTGTATTCATAGACCAAGGATGGTAAGGAGACTGGTGAGGCCGAGTAGTTTGATGATTCCGACGACCTCGCCGATGAGAGGAGCCAATGCTGCCAACAACCCTGGTACCAAGGCAAGGACAATAGTGAGTAGGCGCACTAGAGCTCCACTGTAAAGCAATTGTTAATATTTCAAGTCATGATAGTACTGAAAAAATATTCACCCAATGGAGGCAATCAATGGCAAGAGAGCGTCTTTCTCAACGACACCAATGAGGGTGCTCACTGTGCCAAGGACTTGGATGACCAGCTAGATCAAAGTCAAATATGTTACTCTCAGGAACTACTCCAAAAAAATTAAAATACTTACTGAAATCAGGGAAGCCAGGATAGTTGCAAGTTGTGCGACCGTAATAACTTCACCAGCGAGCAAGAGGACTTCAGCTACAGTGCTAGTAGCAAGCGCTCCAACTGCTGCGACAGCGGTGAGAACAACGTTCTCAATCTGTCCAACAACACCGACAACTGCAACGGCATCGATAATCTCTGCTTTAAGCAGGTTTTCTAATCAAAAATTAGCACACTGGTGTTGATTCCTCAAAACAAAGCTATGCGTACCGACTTCGGAAACGAGCCCCTTGACGTCTCCAATGAGGGCAACTACGATGTCGGGAATGCTCTCACCATCACGGCGGGCATTTGCAACACTGCCGACTTTTCAAAAAGCGCCATGTGAATAAAAAAATAATACTACAGAACCAGAATACAAAACTTTACCTGAAGCAGCGTTAGCAGCAACGGGTGCTGTGATTGAGTTGCCCGAGATGGGAAGAACAGCAACCGAGTCCACAATAGAGTTGTCCCTGACTGCGAGAGGAGCAGCGGAGGCAAAGGTTGCCAGAGCGGCGGTGGCAAGTAGGGTAAAAGAGCGGATGGAGAACATCTTTAATAATGAGTGTGTGGGTTTGGTGTTTGTGTGGGGAGGGGAGAGAGAGCAAGAAATCAGAAAAGCGATTTTGGAAAATCCTATAGAACGTCTTAGCAGTTCGAGTTGTTTTTATACTGTACTCCAGAGCGCTCATGTAATAAGCATATCTTCTCCACCGGCATTTATGCCGGTTGGAGCAAAAGCAATATAGTTTTCTCAAAGCATGTGGTCCGAAAGGAATAACGTGTTGAAAGTTTCAAAACAAATTTGTTTCTTCTGCTTCTCTAGACACCTATGGACTAGTGTATATCTAATAATATAATAGCAACTCACAAACTAATCCACTAAAGGCAGCTTACTTTCCATCTTCAGGTCAAAATACCCAAGGGATAATTGTTTTCGCTATTTATGGGTCAATTTTCGTAACCGATCTTGGTAATGATGCAAATTCCTAAATTGAGAACATACCACTAGACCAAATCGCGGAATTCCTCCAGCGCCAGGATTTACTGTGAATCCTGAGAATTTTAAAATCTTTCACAGGTTCGCTCCACTCAATATAAAAGTGTTGATGGTTATCTATAATATGTAATGAAACAAATCAGAAAAATAGCTCGACCCTCCACGACAAACCACCGCACCACAGAAAAAGAAGATAGTTGATGTCATATTATTAAATTACCGACTGTATCCCATGCCGGGCATGAGTATGAAGAGAGGGGAAAGGAGAGCAGGGATGGGTAGTATGTACATGAATGGAATTTAACAAGTACAAGGGAGGTTCCCCAGAGAGAGACGCACCCGTCTATTGTAGGGGATGATAGGGTATGTATGTGGCCATAGTAAGTATAGAGATAGCGGTATCGGGTAGGTTCGAGGGAAAGTCATATCTTGCTCCGATTGCTTGGACTAGATTCCGGATTCCAATCGTTATTCGTCGCGCCAAGGCTGGCAACGAAATCGGCAATCGCTGTCCAATATCCCTGTTGGACACATGTATCATCTATGGAGTAAAAATGCGTCATCTGTCAAACTGACGTTTCTGCGTAGGAAATTCTAAAACATACTGTGTCCACCGTATTCAAATTCAACATATTTGGCCCTTTCCTAGGCCTACTTTATATTCGCTGCCATGCCCTATCTTTTTTTCTCCACGTTTCGCCACTGCTTCCCACAGACCCCGCATGTGATCCTTTGGAACCAAATCATCTTTTAAGCCACTTAGCATAAGAATGGGTGTCGTGGCGGGAATTAGTGGGATTTTTGAGATGGAATCCCATTTTTGATGGCAAAGAACCGACAATGGCCCAAGGAGGGGGAGAGCGTGAGGTATGAGACTGGGCAATGACATGAATGTGTTCTCAAGAATGAGGGCAGAGATCTATAGACCCGAAAAGTTACAACAAGAAACACTGGAAAAAATGCACAAACCAACCTTTTTGGGGTTCCTACTAGCGAGGTCAATGGATACAGCACCACCGATTGATTGGCCATATAGGATCTGTGTTATGACATTAGAACTCATATAGTGACCTCATGATATGTGCTTACGATTGGTGTTTGGGAAAAGTCGGGATCGGAGACAAGATAATCTAGAGCTGCCTGGGCGTCCATCCTGATACCTTGATCAAACGGTCAATTGTGTAACCAATGCCGGATATCTAACGAACCTTTCTCTGAAGGGGATCCTTCAGAATGGCCATACCTGTGCGATAGCTCAATCATGCATTGCGGGCAAAGAAAAAAGATACCCACCCCCTATATGATAGCATCAAAACATTACAACGCATCCTCATGAAGAACACCTTTGCAAGGGGTATTCGATGCCCAAGGTTCCCGCCGTTCCCGTGAAACATAATGATAGTGGGCCGGCTCGCCACAAACTTCGCACCATTATTGCTTGAATGAAGTATACCATTCATATATGCAACATACCTCGCTGTCTGTGCTGTATTCTTCCGTTGAGATATGTGCAGCATCTGAGTGATTTGTAGCCAGTGCTATGCTCTGCACCAGAAGATAGCATCGAAGCTTCAATCCATCGGGAGTTTCAAGCTCTAACTCCTTGTAGGGCATGTGGAAGTCGCTTGGTACTGGGACCTCTGCATATATGTCAATATGTAAGTCCACACGGCAGCAGTTCTGCAACAATTACCTATTCTTGACCCAGGAGGAAACGCCGAAGGGTATATCAGGTAATTTTGGCCATAATATAGAAGACCAACTCCTAAAATCTTGTTGAGCTACTCGTTGTGTGAATACTATCGGACAAAACGTGGTCACCAAGTGTAGACAAGGTAGCAGCGGTCGCAAGTGTACCCTACATAATCCAAAGCATCAGTATAGCTAAATGATGACGTGTCATTGAAATGTACGAACTTTTGCGAGGGTTTCAAGGGAAGGAATAAAGTTGGACATTAGGGGTTTGAACTTTGATGGTATTTCTCCTCAAAATGATGTTAGGAATGACGTTCGGAACGTTGTCGGCGGTACGATTGTTTCGTTATTTGTATTTGCTTGGCAGCACAGACCATTCCCAACAACCAGCCACAAGACCAAGAAAGAAATTTTTTTGTTTGTTTGAATACTTTGCAAATCAATCAGAGCTCTCATTTTCATTTACAAAGGAAGTGTCATTTATATCGGTTGTAGCCATAATTCGACCCTTTCACTGGAACGTGTCTCGCCTAGAAAATGTATCAGAACAAGCTTCGAAATCGAAATCATTTTACAAGCCCGCAGCTGTCAACGCCAAGCGTGGAATAAAGGGATAAAAGCGACAATCCAAAATAGATACGCTATCTGTAACTAGGAGCACATGTCGGCTGGTGTATTGATCGACAGGAGCAGCTCAGAGAAACACATATGCGCTACGGATACTCGCCTCCAGCTCCTGGATTCCTTTTTTTATACGTTCTTACGCGGAACCGGTGGCTGGGTTATGTATTGCAGAAGCTTAAAATTTTCGGGGGACTTGCCAAAAAGAAATCAAGGCACGATGGCACATATATCACTCCGGGTTGATTGGTTGATTGGAGCAGCATCTATAGTCGCGCTTGTCGGTTTCTATAGCAAGGCCTCGGGAGTCGGGGGCATATGGACATCGGATGAGTTTGATCGGTTCGATTCCTTGATCGTGCTAGCACAACAGCCTAACAGGAGTAATTGAAATTTCGGGTACTGTCAGCCTCTATCATTCGCGTATCTTGCTTAAGTTCTCTGCGAACACTCGATATAAAGGCGTACATGAAATAAAAGACGTCTAGTTAATGTAAAATTTTCTGTGCAAGAGGCGATGGAAAAGCAGCAATAATTTAGATAAGATGATGAGTCAGCCTATTTCCGAGTTCCGACATCTTGTAACAGCACGAGCTATGCACAAGTCGTACAACGATTCTTTCTTTCTTTGTACTATCTAGTTACACGCCCTCGAAATTTACCCTTACAGATCACAAATGTCACTTCCAAAGGCAAGCGCCCTCCTAATCTACTCAGTATCGTGTTCAATTGACCATTACTTATCTGATGGTAGCGTATAATCAAGGTCTGCGAAAGTCGTCTTATCTTTTGAGGACTGTACTGATGTGATAGGTATTAGGAGACAGAGCGACTTGTTGCAGATCCAGCTCCGGGCATAGCAGCAGCACCCCATGATGATAATCTACGATATTTTGACGTGACTATAGAAGGACCAGATGGGAGTCCATTCCAACGTAAGATTAGTATTACAATCGCCGAGGCTAGAAGCTAAATAAAAAGTGGGATTGTGAAAGGCGGGAAATTCAAACTAGAACTGTTTTTGCCCGAAGAATACCCTATGGCGCCGCCGAAGGTGAGGTTCTTGACGAAGATATACCACCCCAACATCGGTAGGTGGAGAGTTGTACACTAGAGAAGAGGATCTAATAAAAGATATGTGCAGACAAGCTTGGGAGAATCTGCCTGGACATATTGAAAGGTAAAGAGGAGAATGATGGTATAGTGATTAATTTGACGAGCATACGTAGACAAATGGTCGCCGGCGTTACAGATCCGAACAGTATTATTGTCCGTACAAGCGCTACTGAGTGCACCGAACCCGGACGACCCACTTGCGACTGATGTAGCGAAGCACTACAAAGAGAATGAGAAGGATGCGCAGAGGGTGAGCCAGGAATGGACGCAAAAGTATGCGAGTGCAGCGTAGATAAAAAAAAAGAAAATGTTGTAGAATAGGGCGTGTGTGTGACTGAGCAGGCTATTTGAACCCCAGTTTGAAATCGAGGGTTTCTTTCCGTTTCCAATCTCTCCTTCATGTTTCCTCTCTATCACCCTCTGCATTCCCCCTCCTAGTGTTCTCTTCGTATCCTTTGTATCTTCCTCCATATCCTTTTCAATTATCAAGGGCTCTGCCCGTTGTTCCCTTCCTTTGGAGAGGATCCATAGCTATTGCGTGCTCTTCACGGCATACAACTATCAGCCTTTCTCGCAATGCCTCGCTTGGATCAGGACGTCCAGTACGCTGTCGTCAGGGAAGTCGCATCTTTTCGTACAAAGGACATCAGCACTCTCCGTTGTCTGTCCGAGACCTGTCGTTCTCTTCGCAACGCCTGTCTTCCTGTCCTCTTCGCTGAGGTACAATGGCCACACCCAAGTAAACATGATGAGGAAACCGGTCTGCATTTCTTTCCTACGTCTCTTTGGCCGCTATTCAAGTGAGTTGATTCGACATCTTATCTCTGCAATGTCTGGATGTAGTGACCGCGTGACCCGTTGTGCGCCAAAAGGTGTTTCTCTCTCGTATGGCCAGATCATTGGCCAGATGCCACTCCTCCCCTTTGGGGGGACAAGTACTACATCGGAGGCGACTATCACCCACGAAACATGGACAAACTTGTATCTGCCCTCCCTTTCATGACCTCATTATCACGAATTGCACTAAGCTGTCCCTTCTACCCCCCAAACTCTATCTTCAATGCCCTCATCGAATGCCCCTCGCTCAGAGACTTATCCATCAATGACACGCCCCTCTACATGTCCATGATACCTAGAATCCCACCAGAGTTCCACCTCGAACGTCTTTCTCTCGTCCCGGTTGCCGAAGCCCTACGTGTGGGCGAAGGTCCTTACGATGCAAAATATCATGAAGTCGCATATTACATCCGCGAATACCGCAGAAAATACAAAAATGACGTTTTGGCGCGCTACGCCGCGTCAGCCTTCCTCTTTCAGGTTGGCAAGACAGAGTCATTAAAGTATGTACAGATCTCTGGTGATCTCTGCACACTCGACGAACTCAGTGATCATCAATGGCCAAACCTTCAAACTCTCGTGTTAACTGGCCATCCACCACGAACACACGGCACCGCAGAGCTTGTAGATGTTATCGCTCATATGCCACAACTACACGAACTGCGTTTGCTGTTTGCAAAAGCAAAAAGCGAAACCTTCCGAATACTACCGGCTGGAGTCGAGCCGGTATCAGTCAGAAATACACACGCAGGCATATTAGGACAAATCAAATACCTAGCAATGTCCAATGCATGTAATCTTGAAAATGTTTTCCTTTACACGACATCTCTGGAGCGTCTGGCAATCTGCGCGATCATAGATCTCCCTCGGGTACCCATTGCCCTTAACCGCGGTGATATCGACAGGATGCTGCGAGACATGGCTCGGGGTGCAAGCAGCCGTCACCTTCGGCGCTTGCGTGTCATGTTGGAAGATAAAGTAAATCCAGAATTATGTCTTGCAATTAGCATGTGTTGCCCCATGCTCGAAGCCTTGGAACTTGAACTCTGCGGATACCATGACGGAAAATCAATACACGCTTGGGTAAGTGTATTTATTTTATTATTCTACAGAATGTCCAACTAAGCTCGTAGTCACCGCAAATGCAGAGCGAATTTGCCGATGCATTCTCGACATTAACTCATCTCCGGGAGCTGCGTATTTGCATACAATTTCCAGAATATGATGAAGCAGACCGCGGAGAGCCATGGCGTACTGCAAGAAGGGGATGCGCGTTGTACATGGCAGGTCGATTACCGACACTTCAAAGAGTAGGATTTGAATATCGCAAACGCACGGGTACACATAGGTACGAAGATTGCTGGCTGGAGTATGATATCGAACGTCGATCTGGTGGAGAGATTGAAATATTCCAATTGATGGATTCATGGTACCCCTTCCCTGAGGTATGGCATCCAGTTTCTATCATCTAACTTTTTTTCTCTCGTATAAGTAGTGGTTTGTTTTTGGGCCTGTCAGCATTGCATTTTATCATTTTCCCCCTCTCATGTATTTACTTCAGGGTTTTTTGGCTGATCTAGTAGGATGTATTTGGAATATCTCTACGACAAAGTTATCATATTTTGTCGGTTTGCAGAACTGTAGTGTAGTCCAAAAAAATTTCTGTAGCACTTGTGTATGGACGATACATATTTTGCCACTGCTACTACTTCGTTTGGAAGTTCACTCTTCTTCCTTACCGATTTCCCATGCTCCTTATCTCAAGTTTTTAGAATAGACATACAACAATTTAATTATTCCATGCATTTAAAAAATTTTTAGTATGAACAGCTAAAAGACAAATTTCACACTGCTCCATAGCGTGTGTACTTTGTGTGTACTTTGCACCGCCCAAAGTATTCAAACGGTTCAGAGATTAATATCAGGAAGACATAAAGGAAAATGGAATTTGGGCAAGTGTCAGGGGCGAGTTACATAAACAATCAAACAACTTCGGATGTGCTGGAAGTTCCATAGCTGTGTTTCCTGCCATTTTGTCCCAGGAGTCAAGGAAGCTAACCCTCTTTTGGCTTGAACTAATTGTTGAAAGTGGTCTGTTATTACCCACCCAATGTCCACACCGTGTGGTTCCTTTTTCATGGGTTACCCAATTACTGGAATCAGGTTGGTGTTTTTATGTTCTAACTTGGTGGGGGCCTGGCTATGAACATCAGAAAAATGAAAGCGAAAACAGCGACTAGTAAGAAATTTGAAAAAATGAAACTATCGACCTAGGCGCAGGTTTTGCCAGTGTTCGGATAAACGTTGTGCAAGTCCATGGACAGTCCGTATGTAGTTCCTTTGCAACTTAAACATAAAATCTGGGTGCGAAATTCAGTGACATGCGACAACATGAAGCGGAACCCCATGACTACCACAAACAGCCTTATTGCAGATGAACCCAAGAACCTCCACTGCGGCCAGGCACAAGGCATCCAGACCGTCCATTCTCGTTTTATCTAACACACCCCATATGAAGCCGGCATGACTCGAGAAAAATATATATAACCGGGAATAACGAGGTCGGTTGACCGACCGCTGGCCTTTATCGCCCTCTCCCAATTTTAGCAACTCGGCCGGAAGGAGCAAAAGAAAACTTTATCTTCACGAGCGGGAAAAGCTCTCCCTTTCACAGCTTTCAACTGTTTCAACAGGCAAGAAAAGTCATTCGAAGAAGATAGAGGCCGAAGTTTTTTTTTTCTCATTCTTCTTTCCCTTCCACAGGGACAAACTGCGGAGCCTGATACTTACTGTGCACATGTTTTTCATTAAAGGGGAAACAAGAAACGAGGTTGTTCCAGGTTTGCGTTGCCCGAGGAAAAGAAATTATAGGCGGTAGACAGTGAATTATAATCGATGGAATTGTTGCGTCAGCACAATCACATGATGGATTACATAATTCGTCAGGTGATGAGTCAGATGATATGTCACATGATATGTCACATGACTACACTCACATATGCCCCATGCATCACGTGCAGTATGACTAAGCATGTTCTATAACCTTCTACAAGGTTCTATGAAGTAGACATGTGACTATGACGGACATAGCACGGACCCTTATGCAAATATGTACATACAGCTAGAACTGTATATAAGGACACTCTTATGCGAATAGATACCTTGTCCTATTCTATAGGTAGTAGCTAGTAACTAACCGTAAGGTGTGATCTAAGTAAGCACAAGGTAAGACTTTGAGTTCCTCCACTGTGTCTTGCACACATGGCTGCTCAACAGGTTATGGGCCCCGGTTGTCAGTCTCAATGGCGCGTTCATCGCTGCCTATGATGACGGTGACTTAAAGCTCTTACCTCTTGTGAAGTGACTCCCCCATGCTCCCTTAATTGGTAGAAGCATTGGTGGCTTGTCCACTCTACAAGTGATTGAGTCTGAACGTTGTTCATGACAATAAATCTATGCGAGCCTTATGTGTCTTGACAGTGTCTTTACACTGAGTTGAACGTTGTGCTGATGCAACATTAATTTGTAGCTCGCCAACAACCAACTTTTATCAAGTACAACATGCAACACACTGTATTCCAAGCTGTTTCCTTTGTATTTGCTGGAGCGCGCTGGCTTGAGTGGAAAAGTGCCATGACGACCTACCTGCAACACGCAGCTGTATGGTCAGTGGTGTCTGGAACTCGCCGTCGTCCGTCGCCACAGGATCCAAACAATGTCTCTGAAACAATGATCCTGCTGCAGCAGACGTGGGATGACAAGAACGAAGCTGCGCTAGGCAGTATAAAGTCGAGATTATCCCCTGAGCTAAATTGGCTTGCCGCTCGTGACGGCTGTACCTCTAGTTATGCATTGTGGACTTGGTTAGTTGCTCGGTACGAGGATCATAGCTTGAGCACTACTTTGAAGCTAGCAGAGGACGTAAAGTTCTTCAAGCTCAGTGGTGGAGATCCTCAGGCAGATTTCTTCCGCCTTAGCGAGACGTTTAGGAGACTGGCTGATGAAAACCTCGCCGTCCCTGAATTATTGCAGGCCCTATGGGCTATGGCGTCTGTACCACCCCATTGGCAAAATGTCAAAGCAACGCTGCTGCAAAAATACACTGCGCAGACCTTGACCCTACATGACGTATCTGCTGCGGTCCAAAATCTTTATGATGCTCAGATGACTTCGGTCTCTTCGAGCGGATCAGCGCATAGAGTAGTATGCCCGAACAACCCTGTACTTCTCTCGTCTACACCGTCAAACACTAAAGAAGACTCTCCAGACGGTGGAAACAAGAAGAAGCAGCACAAGCGAGGGGGTAAGAAATCTCGTGGAGAGAAAGAAAAACAAATAGCTAGAAACAGTGATTCAGCGCACTCCCCTGCTGCAAGAATGACTGCTCAAAGTAGTAGTCAGGCCATAGCTGGCCCTTCATCCTTTGAGGGTAGTCTGGAGACACCTAGGTCGGCTCCTACCCCTAAGCCTTCCTTTCTCCAGGAAAATCCCCACAAGTTTTATGCTCCGCCTATTGCTAGCACCTTCACAGGAGCGCAGGCGTTGAAGCACCCTGAAACTCCATACCCTTCATTAAAGAGGAGTAGGGAACTTGTAGACCTTCAAGGTCTTCCTCGTCAGCCAAGACATCTCCGTAATCATGAGGAGACTTATTTGCTACGAGAGAGGGTTGAACCTTCTACCTTTACAACAAGAGAAGAAGTACCGGAAGAGGTAAGTGAACCGCCCGCCAAACATCTAAGAACCGCCTCCCCTAAACCAGTGCATTATTTGGCACGATCTGATTCAGGTGATAGTGTATCCCTTGGTTCGGAGGTTGAGGACCGGGAATATCCATGTCCCGCTAACGGTTGGACAGAGGTGGAAGTTGATGAACAGATTGCGCAAGCTGCAGGCATTGAAAGAGTCCTAGATGCTCTGGAAGCCGGCAATGAGAGTGAAAGGCAAGTACCTCCTTAATGCTCCAAAGTAATCCAAAGTTGATCGTGACTTACAGTGCCCTCTTCAGCGAGTAATCTGAATGGCTAAGCAGTAACTGGGCGGACTTTTTTACCCTGTCACATATATCCTTTGTTTAATGATAAGACTTTGTTTAATGATGCTAAAGTTGATTGGGAAAAGCAGAGAGCTCCGATTCTTATAATCGTTAGAGATCTTTTTAGATTAAGTCACATAAATGAATAATATGGACTTTGTTGAAGCATAACACTAGCTCCGAAGTACTTAATAGTTATCGCAGTTTTATCCAAAAACTTGCTTGAGAACTATTATCCAGACTGACTCGTCACAAGTAGTTATACCGCTGAATAAGCGAAGTGATAAAGGAAAGTTGATCTCCAAAAAGATCCTTTTCTACTCAATGATAGAGCCGCTACTTACTCTCAAAGAGTTCTCTCAGTTGAAAAACGAGAGTATATCAATGATGACATGGCATGTCTCTTTCTTGCTTGACGTAGTCGCAGAAATATAAAAGTATGCTTTCTTTATCTAACATTGGTTAAATTCATAATGGTGATGCTGCTTTGAGCGCAAACATTCCATTGCTCATTGATATCTCCTATATTATATAGTTGAGATTGTCTCCCATTATTATGGTTGATGACTTTATCATAGACGATTGGATTCTCTACTATAGAGACTCCGAGAGTATTTGAGCACAGATGAAAATCCACACCTTTAGAATTGGAACAGATCATCCATTTTGTCGCAGTATTGCTCTGGGGAAAGCTAAATGCGTAAGACTTTCCTTCCCAAGCTTGAAACACAGCTTCTGCGTTGGTCAACTATACTGACATTTATGCAGATTTCATTATCGCAAGTATCAAAGTAGAATCTCTCCCTTGATGACTACAAATAGTCTCATGCTTGTGGCGCTACACCAAGCTGCCTATGCATTCATCTACTTGAAGGGGTGTATTACGAAATGAACCAATACTTTGCTGATCGGTGAAAGGGGTGACCACCATTCGATGCATAACTTGCTTGACACAGTATCACTGGATTGCTGCATTTCTTGCGCAATTTTGGCAGCATATAAAACGACCAGAAGACTTAAGTGTCCTAGCGTATTGCCCATACTTCATATCCATATACTGATGGAAGTCAAAGTTACTTTAAATGATCTAAATCTAAATGGTTAAGATCGGAAATTCTTTCTACCTCAAATTTTATTGAAGTGGATTCAACTATTGTCTCTCTGTTAATTACAGATGATTTAATCGCTCCAAAGAGTTGATGACGATTTTTGAACACCCAGAAATGGAGATATGGACTATTGCCTTAAAAAGCAAATCCACGACAATAACTCTCACTTAAAAAATCCAAATCTGAAACGAGCAAATTTACATCATAAGATAAGATCCACCCGTGATGGCTTTGAGTTATCTCGCCCTCTCACAAACATTCGATTATCTATTGATTCCGATATCCAAATATTAAACTTAGGGAAATACCTAAGACAATTGGTTGAGAACTTAGTTGATTGCAGACTAAAATATTACTTGTCGCAAAATATTCTCCCAATTAGTCCCAAGGACACCAACATCCTAATCCATAGGAGAGTCTGACGAGACTCCTATCCACTTTAGTCTCCCAAACAGGAATATCAGCGCTATACCAAGCTGCAGATATAGATAAAATTCGCAGGTCGCTGAAATATTTCGCACTTTGCTAGAATAATCTGGTTGAGACATAAAAAGCTCCCTAGTCACGAAAGTGATTTATGATATGGTCGCATAAAACCTCTGGTTTAAATACTGGATTCAGGTTTCAGAGTCCATTGACAAGGAATTTCCAGCAAAACCACTCTGGAAATAGGCAAAGAAACGGCATCCTGTCCTTTCCAGCCAACCTTGCTCATACTAAATGTTGACTCCCTGATAATATCACTAGGAGATGGATTTTGTATTCACAATGAGCCTACTAACTCAGGATGAGGGGTGAACAGACTTTGCACTCGCAGCTCTAAGCGCGATAATTAAAGCTTTGCATCGTCGATATTTCCACCATTTGGTTTACACCATTTTTATGCAAATCTAAGTCATTAGTTCCTGCTGCATATAGAGAAATTCACACTACTCTATTTTGCGCAAATGCAATGTTTACTGGATAAGATACCTACACCAAGGTTGAGGATGATAAGAAGAACGAATGATGCAAGTAACTATGTCCGATGGTTACAAAAATTGCATGACTCTATCACCAGATATCTCGCACTTCGAAGAAGCTACTAAACTTCTAAGATATGCTAGAAGAAATCAAAAGATATGATGTCAAGGACACAAAGGAAGTAAATCTTTATGCAGCTCATTACTAGCGCAAAAGAAATACTTGATAGATTATTGATGAGATCTTGACTCTCATAATCTAGTACAAACATGTCTATCTTGTCGCCCGCGAGAGGTTATTGACTATGACTTAATTGTCCAGACATCGGGTCTTCTCCTAGACTCATAAACAAGAAGTTAAGAGAATCAGAAAGTAAAGATCTATAAGACCTAGATTGAGATTGATGCCGATGACGTTACTCCGTCTCCACCATCAGCGGTGTTGAATGGCTCACTTAATTGTTTGAGATTTATCTCGTCTCTCTAGATCATCTTAGAAAATCTTGAAATCAAGTCTTATTGGTAAAAGCTATATCCAATCTGGAAAGACTTTAAAAAACAATATAGCAAATCAGCGCTAAAGACTATAAACCAACGAGTTGAAATCTAGTCAATACTCGAGATAACACCTGATAATACTAGGGTCAAATCTAGCTGCAGATTTTCAGAAACGTATCAAATCATACTGGGCATTGGAGGTCCATAATCCTTGTAAGCCCCATTCCAAATGAGTTTTAGCCTTTCAACATGAAGTCGCGATTGCTGCTCTTAGCGCATCTGCTGACAGAAATAAAAGTGCAACCCTGATTCTCTACTAAGGTCGCCCAAACAGGTGCTGACTTGCTTGAATTCTTGCTTGACTTTGTCGCAGAAATCGCAAACTTGGTATTGAGTTTCCATTCAGTGGATTAAGCTGATTAGATTGCTTTCCATTGTCTTATTTATCTTTCTCTAAGAGTGAAGCACCACTTACTGCTCCCTGGACTATCGCACTGCTGATTTGATCGCACTTGCTTGATAAAACACAAAGCAGCTCTGCTTGAAACTACATTTGCAGGTCGCTGAAATACTTCGCACCTTGCCTGAATCTATTCGCAGACTTGGCTTGCATCCTTTTAACCCAGTCGCACTTCGAAATATCCAAATGCTCGTATATGCTCGTTTTGCTGATTCAATCGCAGATTAGTAGCACTAAGCTTAGGTGATCTGGTTGCTGACTATAATACTTTTAAGTATCCACTTAGAACCTAAATGATTCGAGTTATCTCATCACATAGTGTACTAAGTGAAGGGGTGTGTTGCGTCAGCACAATCACATGATGGATTACATAATTCGTCAGGTGATGAGTCAGATGATATGTCACATGATATGTCACATGACTACACTCACATATGCCCCATGCATCACGTGCAGTATGACTAAGCATGTTCTATAACCTTCTACAAGGTTCTATGAAGTAGACATGTGACTATGACGGACATAGCACGGACCCTTATGCAAATATGTACATACAGCTAGAACTGTATATAAGGACACTCTTATGCGAATAGATACCTTGTCCTATTCTATAGGTAGTAGCTAGTAACTAACCGTAAGGTGTGATCTAAGTAAGCACAAGGTAAGACTTTGAGTTCCTCCACTGTGTCTTGCACACATGGCTGCTCAACAGGAATCAGGAATCAGCGAGGAGAGACATCTTTGGTTATGGTAGTGTCATGGTATGTTAATATAAACTCGGGCTAGGGGGTCCACTATTTTTTTGACAAGTTCCTGAGTCTGGAATTCTCTCCTTCTTGGGGAGGTAGGTAGGGACACATTTGCAGCCTTCCCTTTGATATTCCAAACTTGGTATTGTCTTCGGCGTTAAAGAAGGACCAGTCCCCTCCCCGAAAGATGGCGAGAAGCTAGCTTGGCTAGCTTAGAGTTCCCTTTTTTTCTTCCGACCAATGGACAAGGCGGCGCCACTGAGAAATCATTTAGTGCTAGGAGACCTGTAGGCAGGGCAGTGAAAAAATTACATATGTAGAAGTGATTGTAACCTAGGTGTTCCAGGTAAACTTTCTTTATGTATATAAAAACCTTACTTGGACAGATTCAATGATTTTGATGGATGGCTTTCCGGGACAGTTTACTGCTCGCTGAGTTATGTCTGTTTCAGAAAGAAGTCAACCCCTTTACGTAAAAGAACCATAAAGGAAGATGCTCGCGGGAGGCATAATCGTGAGAAATCCTCGGCATTCCATGTCTTCGAATACCCGTACTCGAGCGTACTTATCCTTCATGTTTTCTATATATGAAAACACGTTTCAACATCTCAGAACATCTCAGTGGAGCGCAATATATGTATCAAAAGATGAGCAATATATTTCAAGGTAGAATGTTAAACGATATATGCTCTGGGTTAACTAACAACTGTATCAAAGAATTGAATATCAATTGGAATATGTTCGAACTCTTTCACTTCAGTCAAGAAGCATAAGTTCAAAGTAGTCACAACCCGAGGATTGCGGGGTGACTACCCTTCTGGCCTTAAAAGCCCTCAAGGGCGGCGGAATACGAGGTGCTTGCCGTCGCTGGACTGCGAAGCAAGGAATCCTCCCCAGGCCCACTACATATAACCAACATTATCAACTGGCTTGCACTGATCATTCGAACGGACAACTCACGTTGATGTAGCCACCATCACCGATTCTGGTGAACCATCCAGAGCGAGCCCAATAAATCTCGTAACTATATGCGCACGATGTCAAGAAAATCCAATTGACCCCCGACAAATGAAACTAACCCAATGGTTCCGCCAACTTTGATGTCAAATTCCTGATGCCAATGGTCCCAGTCCTGTCCACGTGTGCCATCCCACTGGTATTCATGCTTCGTGTGGCATACCACGAAGTTGAATGAAGGGTATTTGCTGCGCATGGTGGAGATCATCTCCTGTGTGAACTTTTCCCTGTTCTGTGCTTTATCTGAGTATATAACTTTGCTTTTAGAACCTGAAGATTTACTTTGTTATCTCTATCGACTTGCTCCAGGATTCCCTTGATCACATTCAAGACATCCCGGGCAGGTCCTGCAGCGCCCGCTTGACGTGGCGTAAGACCGGTCTCTGGAGTGCCTGCAGAGTTGTCAATAGTAATGATACTGTCGACGCCTGTAGCGACGACACCGCCATTGACATTGTCTCCGGCTGTGTGCGGGAGTGCGGATACTACTGTGGAAAGAAACAGGCCTGCAAGAATTGCAGCTTTGCTGAAAATACCCTTCATGTTGTGCTGATGTTGTTTTTGTGTGGAAGGGAAAGATTGGTGAGGATTATTGCAGAAATTCTTGAGCTTTTATACGCATGCACTGTTTAATTGTCAATTATTTCCTAGGTGCGCAATATCTCTAGCATCACACACTTTTGCTAGGTTGCAATACACCATGTGTAGCCACCGTACATCTCGCAATGGCTCATTCGGTTGTCGTCTTCTTTTCGTGTTGCAAGTCTAATTGTGGTTAGCTCCAGATGACAAGTCGCGACATTCAAATGATGCGGTGTTGCTTGGGTGGGCCGTGAAACTCTTCCGACAAAGTAAAATGAATGCTTTTCGACTGCCAAGGCGAAGTCCTAGTACGCAATGCTCGAAATAAAACCCTCCCGGCCTCAGACGGAGAGAAATAATCCGTTTCGCGTATGTAAGATATGTTCTAGTTTATTGTGTCCACCCCCCCTGCTAACCGAATTCGCTCTCGAAACGGCTCAGCCTTCAAAAGAGGCGCCAGCTGGGCCACTAAAATGATTTGTGGGTGAGGTCGTGTCGTACACTAGCAGGTATGGCACCTTAAATCATGATGAATATCAGAGCATCAAACATGCTAATGGACAGTAGTAGGCCTCGAGTATCTTATAGATCGTAAATCATGCTTGTAGGCATCAAATTAGCTTCTCATCGTGTCAAGAAAGGATAGGATGAAAAAATTGGTATTACTACATATGCTAGTGTTGAAAGAAAACAAGGCCGCGCCTGGTATGTATGTAACATGAGATCAGGATCCCTGTATCCTGCTTGGGAGGTCAGAAGGCTTGTCAGTCGAGTGGACAACCATCAATCTCGTTAGGGATTGGTGGTAGGTCCTTCTGCAAAGTTGGCAATGGTAGTTCCTTCCGAGGTGGTGGCTCTGTGAGTTCTGAAGACTCTGTTTCATTTGACAGCCATGATGATTCTGGTAACGAGTCCGCCTTCTGTTGTCCGACTGCTGTATGCATCCCGAAGTCTAGCTCATCGAGAAATTGTGAAATAGCTTCCCAATATCCAGACTGCAGGTGTGTATCGGCTTGCGGATCACAAATTGCGTTATCTTTCAAATGAAAAGAAATACTGTAGACATGAATACGCACTATGACGTCCTTCAGGAAATCTTAGGAACCTCACTGCTGCTAGACTCGAGTCATTGTCGTTTCTGTTCGATGCGATTTTTTGTAGTTTTTCCATGTGAGTGTGTGGAACAACATCATCCTGCATCCCACCGAGCATTAAGATAGGAATGTTGGGGTCTATTTTGCTGATAGTCGCGGCAGATGGCCACTTTTCAGTAATAAGCGGCCGGAAATGGCGGAAATTGCGTCGAAAGATTTCTGGAACCGAGGTGAACGTGTTCTCAATGATGAGAGCACGGACATCCTATAAGTAAGCAGTAAGAAACACGTTAAACATCTGGTACCAGACTTTTGCATACATGTGGATGCCTACTTGTAAGGTGAATTCCAACGGCTCCACCCAATGATTGGCCGTATATTATCTAAGAAAATCATAATTGGGCAACATGTTTCTCATTTTGCAAGTGTGCTTATCTCTTACCACTGGTAGGTCTGTGTGCCGGACATATCGTTTGATAACATATTGAATGATGGCCTCGGCGTCACTTTGAATCCCTGACAGAAGTACTATACCTCAACTATAGTTATGCAATTCAAATACTCACCTTTCTCGGAGGGTTCCCCTTCCGAGTGGCCATATCTATTGTAATAGGTACGTCAGTAAGCCATCCTCCACAAGAAAGAATTCTTATGAACCCCCGATAGGATGCTGCAACCACGTCGCAACGAAGCTTTAGGAATTCTTCGGCTAGCGGTAGTATGTCACCATGGTTGTGCGTATGTCCATGAAACATGATTACAATGGCACGTGTAGGCTACCGAAGACGAAGGGTACTATATGAACCAAAATAATTTCATTGACTTAATATCGCATACCTTTATCTCTGAGGCTGTCCGATTCCCATACCACTGTTGACGAATGAAATAGCACCGTAGTTTCACATGACCATCCGCTTCAATCTCTATATCATTGTATTTTGAAATCGCTGAAAGACTCGTAGGCTCTACGACATCTACAAAGAGCAACTGTTGAGTCATTGTTTATTTTATTTCATTCCTTATCCAAATTCAACATACATCGCGGTTTGGGCTCAAAACTCGCAGGATATATAAGGTACCTTTGTCCATGATTCACCAGCTATGGATGGGAATCTATCAGCACAATGGCAAACTAAATAACGCCTACCAACTTTGACAAAGTCTGCCATTATGGATAGCTCTGAGAACGATAATACACCAATGCGGAAAGAATGAAGAAGCTATTGGTTGGATACGCTGTCGAAACGTACGGAAGTATGAAGAAAGGTCAAGGAGTTGTTGCTGTGCATTAATTTCAAGAATCTGACACGAGTTGATTTGTGGGTCCTTGAGACTTTGTTGATACATGTGACTTGATAACCTATTTTGAAAAATACACATCACGAAGTTTATTTTGAAATACATAGAATCTTGGTGAGCCCGACTAAGATGTTCTTGTCTGGGTTGATGTGGCATTGAAGTACATGATAGCCTTGTTGCTGGATCCCTGGGGACGGTCTCCGGAGTCCTGTCTATGCGCGCTATTCGAGCTTCGTGTTTAGTATGCTACAGAACAGACTCAACGGAGCATTGGCTGCACCAGGTGGAGGTATTTTCTATGTGACATTACTGCTGTCCCTTTTGATTTGTTTAGAATGCCCTAGTCATGTTGAAGCTTATATAACGAGCAAGAACCAAGAACCACTGCGATGCCAGTTGACGTTGACCAGGGCCCATGGATGATCTACTCATTTTGTCCTATAGTGGGGTTCAACGAGCTTCTAAGAACAATAGAGGCTGTGAAACTTTCCGGAAAAAAATTGTCCCAAGATAGGTTTTGTTGAGCAGCGCCTGTCACACACAGTGATAGGAACTATCTTACCTGGGGTTCTTACTGTTGCTTAGAGGGGCTGTACTACTAACTACTACCAAGTAATTTGGACAAGGTATATTGATGTTACTACCTTTGTTATATACATTGTAGTCATGGCTGTGTAATACCTAATGTAGTTACCAGCGTGTATATGAAACACCTTGTGTCTACTCTGGGTAGAACATGAGTCATACACGTTCTATAACATGAGTCATATGCATGTCTGCAGTAAGCTCTAGAATGCTCTAGACCATGTGTGTCATTACATCTTAGTCATTATATAGGTGTGACCTTATCTTATCTTATCAGGTCTACAACACATGACTGATGAGCACATGACTAATCACATGACTACTAATCTATCACATGGAGTTGCTGTCGCAACAGGTTTGCCATCACTGAAGCACCTCATACTTGGTAGGACTACCTTGCAACTATCCTGAAACATACTGTTGAAATAACAAGCACATGCAAGTCCAAATGCGCACCCAAATTCATCAGACATAATGCACCTTCATCTTATTATACCATTCCTTTTATTAACACCTGCATCAATAATTATACCATTCCTTTTTCATGTCCTCCTTTGATCACTTAAAAGTAGATTTGTTTGTTTTCGCTTTTTACACTACCTTGAAAAGGTATAGCCTATCTGCTCTTTAAATATTTAAACATCTTGATATTTTCCAAACACCTCAGTTGTTTGACCATGCAAACACTGAGGTGAGAACATTCTTTACTTTCCTTACAATTTATACTAATAGTAAAGTAGCTAGCATGTTTACTATTAAGGTAAATAATATTATAGTCATTTGACCATGCAAACACTGAGCTAGTGTATTTACTATTAAGACATATACTTGTCATAATCTCACAGGTTATTGGGCCCTGCTAGCCACTGTGCAAGTCCCCTGCTGAATGACCTGCCTACCATGTCCACTGCTACTTCCCTTTCTGATACTCTGTCTAACTCTGTTCCCAAGCTTGATTAGTCTGGCCTTAATTGGGCAATCTTTTCATTCTGTTTTCAAGATGCTATTGAGGCAAAAGGCTTCTGGGGCCATTTTGATAGCATCTTGAAATGTCCTATACCAGCTGATGCTAGCAAATCACCTACTGAAGCTGAACTCAATGCCATGTATGAATGGGACAAAAATGAGTACTCCACCAAGACTCTGTTAACACAAAGACTTCCTGATTCAGCCCTAATGCGTATCCGAATGAAAACAACTGTCGCTGAACAATGGGCTATAATTAAAACAGACTATATGGAAAAAGGAGCATATATCAGCAAATCCTGGTTTTAGTCTGACTTGAGCCATAGTAAGCCATAGCACTTGTAGTGATCCATAGTGATCCATGTTGAGCAGCACCCTGTTTACACAGTAGAGGGGACTGTTCTTACCTTAGAGCTTACTTAGGTTCTTAGAGACTTAGGTGCTAGTTACTGACTACTACGAATATAATTCGACTAAGGACATAAGGTCCAGTAGCTCTACTTATATACATAATTGCTGTTTGTACAGCTTTGTACAATGGTCCATGCGCAGGTACACTAACATATCATGTGACTACATATGGAAGGTTATAGAACCTTGTAGAATGTTCGTGGATATCACGTGCCATAGAGCATATGAGTGTGAGACACGTCATCAGTCACGTGCTCCATCACATGATCAATTATGTAATCAGTCATGTGATTGTTGCTGTCGCAACACACCCCCTCACTTAGTACACAGTGTGAGTCCATTGAAGGATATCATTCTGGTATCTAAGTGGAAACAGAGACAGCAACTAGAGAACAATCTCAATAGTGTGTCTCTAGTTAAATAGAGTAATAGTGCCAGAGAATTAGCATCATTTTTATGATCTGCAATAGATCTACTATGCGCTTCTCACTCTTAGGAGGCATCAACCAAATTACTGCGAATAAAATTCAAGCTGTAGTTGGGTGCGGCACTTATGAAAAAGAATGTTAGACAGAGGTTTTGTTAACATGTCTGCCGGATTGTTTACTCCTTCAACGAAGAAAACCTTGACCTTTCCGTTTTCGATACACTCTCGTATATAATGGTAACGGATGTCAATGTGCTTTGTGCGCCGTTCGGCGACAGGATTGGAAGCTATGAAATTTGCTCCCTGATTATCCATGTAGATTGGTATTGGTTTTACGAAGGGTAAACCAACCTCATCAAAGACATTTCTCATCCACATGAGTTGGCGACAACAGTCAGAGCCTGCCATATATTTGGCCTCAGTGGAGCTTAGTGCTATGGTTTTTTGTCTGCGGCTTTGCCACGCAACGATGCCTTTAGCTAGCATTATATAGAAACCTGTATGGGACTTACGCGACGTTTCGTCAGACGCCCAGTCGGAATCTGTGTAGGCATATAATCCTTCACCGGACTTGCCCACATAATTGATTGTGTAGTCCTGGGTACCGACCAGATACCTCATAATGTATTTTGCCTTTTCGACATGGTCTGGTGTTGGATTTGCTGAAAAAGTTGATAACCTGATTACTGCATAGGCAATATCAGGTCGAGTTCCAATCATTAGATACAGCAAACTTCCAATGATTTGTTGAAACTCTGTTCTCAGAGCAGGGGTCGCGGTTCCCTCATTAGGGACTGGTTTATAGCCAGCAGGGAGTGGTGTATCAGCTCTTCGGGCATTCACCATGCCGAAGCGCGCAAGAACCTTTTTCAGGTAAGCTACTTGGTCTATCTTGTAAGACTGACTGCTTCGCTCAATGCGCATGCCAAGGAATTCCTTGACATCTCCCAGATCGTGACATTCCCATTTCTTCATGAATTCCTTTTTGAGCTTGTTAACCAGGGTAGGATTAGACCCTGTCCAGATTGCGTCGTCTACATAGACTACCGCGATCACGATATCTCGCTGGTCTTTTGATCAATGGACAAATATTCCTGCATCACTCTGAGTACGTTGGAAGCCAAGCTCTTCCATACTCGTTACAAGTCCTCTCCACCATGCTAGAGCGGCTTGTTTAAGGCCATAAATTGCTCTTTGTAAGCGGATGACTTTTCTCTCTTGTCCTTTGACAACGAAGCCTTCAGGTTGGACCATATAGATCTCTTCTTCAAGTTTGCCATACAGAAAGGCACTCTTGACATCCAGGCCTGTAATAGCCCAATTCTTCAGCGCAGCTAGCGCGAGAAGGATGCGCACAGTTTCAAATCTTACAACTGGCGAGAAAATCTCTTCGAAGTCTAGCCCTTCTACTTGTGAGAAACCTTTGGCAACTAGTCGTGCTTTCTTGCGACCATTGGACTTGGTCACAAACACCCATCTGTTTTTAACTACCCTTCGACCTTGGGGTAGATCTACAAGGCCAGACATTACGTCGCGCTTACGAAGAGCCTCCATTTCTTCGCGGCAAGCAACATACCATTCATCCCTGGCAGCCTTGGGTAGGTGTGCTATATCACGAAATTGAGTTGGAGTAAGATCCACAGCTGATGCGCCCATGGCAAGCAAGTATGCCGTGAATTCTACACCCCCTTCCTATGCTAGTTTTGCAACATCAGGTTCATCTGATCCATTTTCCCTAGTGCTTATATCAGGGCGTGTATTGTCAGATGGGCGTGATTGCGCGGGACTAGGTACGGGAACCTGTCGCGGCTGTGTAACTCAATGTTGGTCCACATTATCTCGCCAATACACTAAATCATCCTGATTCAGGAGTATATCCTGAGGGTTCGTGTTACCATAAGCATTGTCTTCTGTGACACGTCTAGGTATTCTCCTCTGTCTCTCTGAGCGTCGCGGTGGTTCTTGTCTAGGAACAAACTGCCGTTCAGGCGTGCCTGTTCTTTGACGTCGCGCGTACTCAATATCATCTGCTGCACTCCTAGGTCTAGGTGACGGTGGAGGCAAGCGTCGATATTCCCTGTTTGGAGACACAGGGGGTGTGGGGGCTTCGTCAAGTCCCTCACTCCCATGGAAAGGAATGGGTGGTCTGTGAACAATTTGTTGAGGTCGTCTCCTTGGAGAGCTAGGGACCTCTTCATAGTTCATAGGGTACTCCGGGTAATGGTTGTCTGGTCTAACGGACTCATTATCAACATTTGGTTCGTAACGCGAGCTTTGCTCAGAAGCATCACTATCCTCATCGTCAGAATTATCTGGACTTTGAGGTGGGGGATCTTGTCCTAATTCAGTAACACCACGATTTTTCTGATCTGGACATTTTGGAAAGGAAAGCTCATCAAAGATGGCGGTAGCTGCCACAAAGATGCTATTGTTGTGCAGTCGCATAAAGCGATAGCCCTTTACTCCTTCAGGGTGTCCAATGAATACCATCAGCTCTGATTTAGGAGCGAGTTTATTCACCCATTTTTCTTCGGGGAGGTAGACATAGGCTGCACATCCAAAAACTCTGAGATGATTGACTTCCGGTTTAATTTTATTTAAAACTTCAAATGGAGTGCGCCATTTAAGGCGCGCCATAGGAGAACGATTGTAGACGTGTACTGCTTGTTCCACGCTAAATTCCCACCAGCTATCTGGTAGACAGGCGTCATGTCGCATTGCTTCCGCTTTATCCATTAAGGTGCGATTTAGACGTTCTGCTCGACCATTCTGCTGTTGTTCATATGGAACTGATTTCTCAACGAGTACTCCCATTTCCTTCAGCAACACTTCAATCTGCTGATATTCACCCCCTCCATCAAAGCGCCACTTTTTGATTTCAGTGTTGTGTTGCACTTTAACGAATGCAGTGAACTTTTTCATTGCAGCCACCGAGTCGGATTTATGGCGCAAATTCATAGTCCATGCATGAGACGTGAAGTCATCAAGGAAGGTTATTACATAGCGATATTTGTGATAACTTGCGATTGGAAACTGCTTTAAGTTGGAGTGAACCAACTCAAATGGTGCAGAAGCTCGTGAAGAGCTCTGGGGGAAAGATTTACTATGTTGCTTTCCTCGGAGACAGCCCGGACATAATGGGTGTTCCTTAGGCACTTCCATAGAAGACGGAAGACCAATTGTATTCTCAGGTGCTTTCTGGAGAACCCGTTTAGATGGGTGTCCAAATCTCTTATGCCATGTATCATAGGTAACTTTGTACACCATGACAGAGGCTTTATCACTGGGTTTGCGCACTATGCGAGCATCACACCAGTATATGGTATCACCTTTTATGTGAGGTTCACAGGATAAGAAGGGGATGCCTTTATAATCATGCATATTGATGAGAGACTCTTTCCCTCTAACACTGTTCCCCTTTTCAGCCAGGAACTGTCCCATAGAGAGCAGGCGTCCGTTCAATCTAGGGATGTAATAGACTGGAGATATCCTAGTCGTCTTACGTGTTCTTCTCTCTTTGTTTCCATTGAGAGGTATAACTATCTCATGACTCATCATTACGGTACCTTGTCCCTCAACATATACAACTTCATCAGAAGCTGTTGCGATGGGTATAGGTGTCTTCAGAGTATTGTACTTAATGAAGTCCGTTAATTGACTTGTAAAATGCATCGATGCTCCAGAATCCATAATCCATGATGCATGATTAGGATCCTTTGCTTTTCCCTTACACTTCGAACAAACAGCAAAATGATTATTTATATTGCCCTGTGAAGGGCCAAGAGATACATGTGACAAGGTACATAAAAGTCCGCCACTGCAGCCAGCTAAAATAGGGCGCTGTGGGTCACGATCAATCTTGTTGCTTTGTGTGTAAGAAGTTAAAGGTACTTGCCTTTCATTCACGTATCCAGATTCAAGCGCTTCATTGATGCGCCCAATTCCTGCAGCGTCCGCAATCTCCGCGTCAACCTCCATCTCTGTCCAACCGTTAGCGGGACATGGATAGTCCCGGTCCTCTTCCTCCGATCCGAGAGATACACTATCACCTGAGTCCGATCGGGCCAGGCACAGTTCCCAAGGTTCTGGTGAGGCGGTTCTTATTCGCTTTGATGGAGGTGCACTTACCTCTTCCGGTACTTCCTCTAATTTAGAGGTCGAGGGTTCCAACCGCTCACGTAATAACACAGTCTCCTCGTGAACACGAAGATGCTGTGGTCGCCGTGGCAGACCTTGCTGGTCTACAAGCTCCCTACTCCTTTTGACACTTTTATAGGGTGTCTCAGGATGTCTCAACGCCTGCATACCAGTGTAGGTGCTAGCAGCTGGCGGAGTATAGAACTTGTGGGGATTTTTCCGGAAGAAGTTCGGCCTGGGAGTCGGAGCACTAGGTGGCTCAATACGACTCGCCAGTGAGCTAGGTGGCATGATAGCCACGGAGGCGACGTGTGAACTACTTCCTTCCTCAATTCTGATCTTCCGCTGTTTTTGCTTTTCCTTTCTCTCCTTTGCCTTTACTACCCCCTTTTACCACGCTGCTTCTTGCCGCCCTTTTGACCGTCTTTGGGAGAGTCTTCTTTTTTATTTTGAGACTGGTCTTTATATTGGGGGTTTGATTGTTTAGGCTTAACGTTCGACATCTTATTTGCCTGTCCTCCACCGCCAGTAGTGGCTCTGGTAATGTTTGTCCCAGAAAACTGGTGTTGGACGGCTTGCGTGACGTCTACTAATTTGAGTGTTTGCGCATTACGGTTTTGCAGCAAATTGGCGAATCACGGTATTCCATTTATCTGGAATCGCTGATAATGCGATCAACGCCTGCAACAACTCAGGGATTTCGCAGTCATTTTGCTGCAATCTCCCGAATATGTCATTGAGGCGGAGGAAATCGGGCTCTGGGTTGCCTCCTCCAAGCTTGAAGTCTTTCAACTTCTTGTAAAGCTCGAAAATGGTCCCTAGCTCCTTGACCTCATACCGTGCCACTAACCAATCCCACATCATTTTAGACGTGGTACACCCTGCCTTTGCAGCGAGGTTCTGAATTTCAGGGGAGAGGCGTTGTTTTAATTGCCCAATGGCAGCATCGTCTTTATCATCCCAGGCATAAGTGAGCGCAACCATGCGCTCGTCTACTTGGTCCGCAGACCTTGGAGACGGACGAGTCCTAAGACCCGACACAACTTGCCACAACTGGGACGCTTGGAGGTGGTTGACCATCTGGGTCTTCCACTCATACCAACGAGCGCCGGAGAAGACAAAAGAAACAGCTTGGAATACTTGAGAAGACATTTCTTGTTTGCTTAAAGTTGGGTTTGTTGGGTGAGCTGCAATAAAGAGCTTCAGCACAACGTTCAACACAGTCCAGAGTACTGCGCCAACAAGAAAGGGCTCGCATAGAGTCGACATAGTCAACTATTACGATCTAGGCCACTTGATAGAGTGGACAACACTGGGTCTCTACCTGGTTAAGGGAGTCTCCAGAGAGTCACTTCTCTAAAGGTAAGGATCCAGTCCTGGTCATCATAGGCAGCGACGAACGCGCCATTGAGACCGGCACCTGGGGCCCATAACCTGTTGAGCAGCACCCTGTTTACACAGTAGAGGGGACTGTTCTTACCTTAGAGCTTACTTAGGTTCTTAGAGACTTAGGTGCTAGTTACTGACTACTACGAATATAATTCGACTAAGGACATAAGGTCCAGTAGCTCTACTTATATACATAATTGCTGTTTGTACAGCTTTGTACAATGGTCCGTGCGCAGGTACACTAACATATCATGTGACTACATATGGAAGGTTATAGAACCTTGTAGAATGTTCGTGGATATCACGTGCCATAGAGCATATGAGTGTGAGACACATCATCAGTCACGTGCTCCATCACATGATCAATTATGTAATCAGTCATGTGATTGTTGCTGTCGCAACAATCCATAGTGATCCATAGATTTTGGTCATTTTCCATAGTGACTCATAGTGACCCATAGATTTTGACTATTTTCCATAGTAACCCATAGTGATCCATAGATTTCAGTCATTTTCCATAGCAACCCATAGTAACTCATAGTAGTCCATAGATATTGGTTATTTTCCATAGTGTCTCATAGATTTTGGCTATTTTCCATAGTGACCCATAGTAGCCCATAGATGTCAATCATTTCCATAGTAACCCATAGTAACTCATAGTAACCCATAGTATTCCATAGTATTCCATAGTATCCATAGTATTCCATAGTGACTCATAGTATTCCATAGTAACTCATAGTAGTCCATAGATATTAATCATTTCTATAGTATTCTATAGATGCTATATAAATTTGTATAATAATTGTTGCAACAGCATGATCACATGATGGATTACATAATTCATCAGGTGATGAGTCAGATGATATGTCACATGATATGTCACATGACTACACTCACATATGCCCCATGCCCTATGCACAGACCCTTATATGTAAATATGTACATATAGCTAGAACTGTATATAAGGACACTCTTATGCAGAATAGATCCCTTGTCCTATTCTATAGATAGTAGTAGTAAGACTAACTGTAAGGTGTGAACCAAGTAAGCACAAGGTAAGGCTTGAGTCTCTCCACTGTGTCACACACACATGGCTGCTCAACAATAATGTATAGTAATCTGTAGTATTTTGACTTAGAGTACTATTCCGCTTTTTGGATTAGATAAGCAAAACATCGGACTTGGACTTAGAAAGATTTTTAGACTTAGAAAAAAAAATTTTTTTTGAAGTTCAAATTTCGACTTCAGCAAAGTCACGTGACCTATGGCTGACATGGCATACTTTGAACTTCAACTTTTTTTTTTGCTTTGAAGTTTTCAACCTTTATCTTTGTAAGTCATTCTTTCCTCCTGTTCTTTTACTGATATTCTTTTCCCAGATTCATTCCATTGTCATACATTTTTGCCATATCTGCTCATTGTCAGGACCTAGGGATGGAAGGAGTTGAGGAGATGTGATAGCTTGGGCATTTGGTATGTTTTGTGTCCGCTTTTTTCCTCTTTTTTTTATATATTTTCAACTTTTTCCCTTATATATCTGACTTTTTCCTTCTTTTTTCATACATTTTCTCTCTTTCTAGTTATGTTTTCAATTCCTCTTCTCTTGTTTCATATGTTTCCTTTTTTTTTCATATATTTTAAACTTTTTTCTTTCTTTCTATATGTTTCTGACTTGTTTTTTGCCTTTTTTGGTATATTTCCAACCTTTCCCTTTTTTGTCATGTTTCTGACTTCTTCTGTCTTTTCAGTTATGTTTTCCGACTTAATATGTTTTTTTTCCAACTTGGTATGTTTTTTTAATGTTTTTTTCTCTGACTTTTTATGTTTTTTTCTATGTTTTTTTTTTCAACTTTGTTTATATTTTTTTATGTTTTTTTTTTCCAACTTGTTTATGTTTTTTTTTTCGACTTTTTATGTTTTTTTTTCCAACTTTTTATGTTTTTTTGTCTGACTTTTTTGTCTTTTTTTTATTTCTTCTATATAGTATTATATAGTAGTATGTAGTAATTGTAGTAGTAAAAATAAAATGAATATAATAAAATCAATAATTCAATAAAGTATATATACTATTATAGTAGTACTATAGAGTACTCCATAGTGCTCCATAGTGCTACAGGAGTACTATGGAGTGCTCTGAAGTTAGAAACTCATGCTATGGGTACTATGGATACTATGGCTTACTATGGGTTACTATACAAATATCTATGGAGCACTATGGAGTACTATGGAGCACTATATAAATGCCTATTCATCTATGGAGCACTACAGAAATACTTATGTATCTATAGAGCACTATGGAGTGCTACTGGAGTACTCTGGAGTTGGGAACCCATGCTATGGGCACTATGGGCACTATGGCACTATGGAGCACTCCATAGTGCTCCATAGTTGACCCAAGGTTTGCTGATGCATGACTAAGATGTAATGACACACATGGTCTAGAGCATTCTAAAGCTTACTGTAGACATACATATGACTCATGTTATGGAACATGTATGACTTATGTCCTACCTGGAGTAGACACAAGGTGTTTTATGTACACACTGGTAACTACATTAGGTATTACATAGCCATGACTATAATGTATATAAGTACAGGTAGTAACGTTAATATACCTTATCCAATTAACTTGGTAGTAGTCAGTAGTAAAGCCCCTCTAAGCAACAGTAAGAACCCCAGATAAGATAGTTCCTATCACTATATGTGACAGGCACTGCTCAACACTTAGTTTCCAGAACAATAGTTATTCTATTCATAGTAGAATCACACCATTATTCTCTTATTTCTATTGTTCTCTTCTCTTCTTTATTGTTCTCCAATCTTCCATTATGTTAGTCACTATTGTACTCTAAACAGTATAAATAGGCAGAACACAAGACTAAGCTCTGTTGTGACAGCATAATCATATGATGGATTACATAATTTGTCAGGTGATGAGTCACACGTGATATGTCACATAATGTGTCACATGACTACACTTACATATGCCTCATGCCTATGCACGGACCTTATATCAATATGTACATACAGCTAGAACTGTATATAAGGACACTCTTATGCAGAATAGATCTCTTGTCCTATTCACTAGGTTGTAGTAGTAACACTAACCCTAAGGTGTAATCTAAGTAAGCACAAGGTAAGACATTGAGTTCCTCCACTGTGTCTCACACACATGGCTGCTCAACAAGCTCTCCAGCTTAATCTTAGTATTGACTCTCTTATATAACTGTTTACTTGTCTCAACAATAAAACCCCTTCTCTCTCAATGAGTCTCTTAACGTCTAAACATTCAAGTAATAGAACAATGAGAATACAGACCTTTACAAGTTCATTCCAAGAACATATTCGACATTCTTGAGTCTTAGTCCTAGACTAGTTTATAGCAACTAGACAGGAATTGAATGAAGAGGGTTAAATATGATTAGGGAATGTTTATTAGAACTGTTGAGCAGCCATCTGTGTATTGCACAGTGATAGGGACTCAGTCTTACCTTGTGCTTACTTAATCTTATACTTAGGTCAGTATGCTACTACTTATTCAAAAAGGACTGTCTATTATAAAAGAAGGTAGAGTCCTTATATACAGTTCTACTATATGTACCTATTTGTATATAGTGGTCCATGCACTTGTTCTACATAATCACATGTCTAGGGCATAGAACCTCATAGAAGGTTGTAGAACATATTTAGTCATACTTGCATGTGATGCATAGGGCATGGGGCATATGTGGATGTAGTCATGTGACACATTATGTGACATATCACGTGTGACTCATCACCTGACAAATTATGTAATCCATCATATGATTATGCTGTCACAACAAGAACATGAGGTAGTTATGATTAATATTTTATTGTGATATTGTTGTTGTTAAGTCTACAATGAAGTTGCTGTTTGCTACAACTTAATGTGACTGTGACATGTGACACATGTCATGTCCTACATAGTTGTCTAGAGACCCAATCCATGGTTAGTAACGGAGGCACCTATCTATTGCATTATAACACATATCAGTCCAGTGATAGTTTCACTGAGGAGAATATTATCCCATTGACAAATAACATCGAAATCATCAAATGATCTCTTATGACATTAACAAGAAGCAGTAACAAGTCATATAGAAGTACAAAAGGTGAAACATACAAAGAGGTCAGAGAAATGAGGTAGGAATGAGGTGCATACAAGTACTAAAGTCCAGGGAGATAATATGAGGCTAGATAAGGTTATAATAGCTATAGTCATAGATGCTTGCAAGATAGCAGCCTGGTTGCTCAGGACCCTGCCCTTGTAACTGACCTCAAGGAGACTTCAACTGGTGGCAGTTAAATACCAGTATATTGGTATCTCCCAATACTGTGCTAGGAAAATCTGACTAGCAATCCAAGATGTAAGAATTGTATTGTATATATTAAAAGCATACAAGAGGGAAATCTACTCTATTACAAACTACCAACACACATACATCAGCAAATCCCAGGTCTGCTATGGCTTGCTATGGAGCACTCCATAGCACCATAGCAGCTGTAGCAGCTATAGCATAGGGTTATAAGCTGTAGAGTGCTCCACAGCACCCCATAGATAGGCTGTAGCAGTGCTGTAGCACTTCATAGATAGACTGTAGTATGCTGTAGCAGTGTTGTAGCACTCCATAGATGGATTATATAAGCAATCTATGACTGATATATGCTATGCAATACTATGGAGCTGCTACAGAGCACTATGGAGTACTATGGAGTACTCCATAGCAAGCTATAGCAAGCCATAGATAATATTTTTTATTTGTATTTGTATTTGTATTTATTTATTTTGTTTGTTTATTCATATTTATATATATTTATAATTATATTAATTACATAATATAACACTATATGTCACTACATAAAGATTAAAAAAACATATAAAAAAACATATAAAAACATAATAAAAACATATATAAAAACATAAAAAAACATGACAAAAAACATATAAAAACATAGAAAAAACATTTAAAAAAACACAGGAAAACATCGAAAAAAAACATAGGAAAACATAAGAAAAATATAAGAAAAACATAGAAAAGAGAAAAACTCGGACACATAACAGAAAAGAAAAGAAAGAACATACTAGTATCTGTACAACTCCTTCTATCACTACCAGACTCTGACAACTATGAAAATAAAAGAAGATGGTGATTGAAGAAGAAGGTGAAAGAGAAGCAAAAAGAAAATTTAAGTTCGAAGTATCCAGGATAATTTTCCCACAGTCATATGACTCTGCTGTTGACAAAGATTGGACTCATACTTTTTTTTCTAAGTCCAATGCAAGTCCGACATTTTGCTTATGTAATCCAGAAAGCGGAATAATGTAGAATTAGTAATTGATCACTGTAAACTTTGTAGAATAGCACGAGATTTTGCAGAATAAAAACATATAAAATTATAGACATACAAAGATGTGCTTATTCGCTTTCATACGCGTCAAAGAGTAGCCAAAATAGTCCAGAATTCAGTGAGATATGATGAAAACATTATGGGTATGTTTTCTTATGATGTTTTCATGATATCTCACTCAAATCTGGACTGTTTTGGCTGTTCTTTAACGCGTTTAAAAGCAAATAAGCACACCTTTCTATGTCTATAATTTTATATGTCTTTACTCCCCAAAATTTCGTGCTATTCCACAAAGTTTACAAGTTAATCAAAAACTCGTCATACTACATGCTACAGGCTGCTATGAAAATTAGCCTGATATCTATGGCATACTATAGTGAACTATAGAAAATCCAACAATCTATGAGCCACTACATGCCACAACAGACTACTATGGAAATTAGCCTGACATCTATGGAATACTACAGCTGCTATAGCCAACTATAGAAAATGTCAAAATCTATGAGTTACTACAAGCTACTATAGACTACTATGCAAATTAGCCTAATATCTATGGAATACTACAGACTGCTATGGCTACTACAGAAAATCCAAAAATCTATGAGTTACTACTATTGAAATAACAAGTGCGTGCAAGTCCAAATGCATACCCAAATTCATTGGACATAATGCACCTTCATCTTATCATACCATTCCTTTTATTAACACCTGCATCAATAATCATACCATTCCTTTTCCATGTCCTCCTTTGATCACTTAAAAGTAGATTTGTTTGTTTTCTCTTTTTATGCTACCTCAAAAAGGTATAGCCTCTCTGCTCTTTAAATATTTAAATATCTTGATATTTTCCGAACACCTCAGTTGTTTGACCATGCAAACACTGAGGTGAGAACATTCTTTACTTCTCTTACAATTTATACTAATAGTAAAGTAGCTAGCATGTTTACTATTAAGGTAAATAATATTACAGTTGTTTGACCATGCAAATACTGAGGTGAGAACATTCTTTACTTCTCTTACAATTTATACTAATAGTAAAGTAGCTAGCATGTTTACTATTAAGGTAAATAATATTACAGTTGTTTGACCATGCAAACACTGAGCTAGCGTGTTTACTATTAAGACATATACTTGTCATAATCTCACAGGTTATTGAGCCCTGCTAGCCACTGTGCAAGTCCTCTGCTGACGACCCACCTACCATGTCCACTGCTACTTCCCTTTCTGACACTCTATCCAACTCCGTTCCCAAGCTCAATCAGTCCAGCCTTATTTGGGCAATCTTTTCATTCTGTTTTCAAGACACTGTTGAGGCAAAAGGCTTCTGGGGCTATTTTGATGGCACCTCAAAATGTCCTGTACCAGCTGATGCTAGCAAATCATCTACTAAAGCTGAACTCAATACCATGTATGAATGGGACAAAAACGAGTGCTCCACCAAGACTCTGTTAACACAAAGGCTTCCTGATTCAGCCCTAATGCATATCCGAACGAAAACAACTGTCACCGAATGATGGGCTGTAATTAAAACAGACTATATGGAAAAAGGAGCATATGCTCAGACAGACTTACGTCAATGGTTCATGGATTCAAAATGCCCATACCACAGAAACATTTGTGAATTTCTTGATACCCTCAGAAACAAACAAGAAGAGTTAGCCACAGTAGGTATTGAAATAAATGAAGACGATTACCATTCCACAATCATTGGATCTCTACCCAATTTCCTTTCCAATTATACCTCAAGTCTCCTTGCGAATGCATGCTTGTATGCTGCTTCACAAACCATTGCTCTGAATTCCCTAATCTTGCTGATTTTGGAAGAATATGACCATCAGAGTGCACAGCATGCCAGACGTCATGGGGGAGGAGCTGGTAAGGGTAAAACCAAGGAAAAGGATGAGGCTCTAGCTACCATATCATCAGAAAAATTGAGAGGAAAAGAAAAGAAACCTACTGGAGTCTGTTGGCACTGCGAAGAGAAAGGACATTATAAAAATAAGTGTCCCAATCTGCAAAAACAGAAGAACGACTCACCAAAACAAAGTGATACTGCAAATGCCACAATTGACTTGGACTCGGAAGAAGAAGGGGCCTTTTTTGTCGATCATGAAAATAAGGACGAAACTGATTGGTTTACTGAAGCTAGCCAAAATGAGGCAAAGGGTGGCCATGATACTAAGGAGTTATCTGGGATCGATGAGTGTGAGTATTCCTCAACTATCGATATTGACCTGGACTCAGTTAGCACTGAGCCTGAAGAAATAGCTGCAGAAGTTGGTACTTACTGTGACAATATGCCCCAAACCAAAATATATGATTCTGGTTGTTCTAAACATCTTACCCCTTATCAAGATGCCCTTGAAAACTTCATCGAGATTCCTCCAAAATCATTTTGTGCTGCAAATAAACAAAGCATGAGAGCTACCAGCATGGGAGAAATAATAGTAAAAGTACTAAATGGTGCAGGTTTTGCACAGTTAAGACTCACTGAAGTCTTGTACTCTCCTAATGTGGGCTACACACTCATATCAATTGAGAAACTCGATGAAAAAGGCTACCAACTTACCTTTTCCAGTGGCAAATGCACCATTCGCAAACCTAAAGGGGAGCATATAGGCACTATTCCCAAGTCCAAGCAAGGACTCTATCATGTAACTCATGATGAGTGTGAAATGGCAGGCTCTGCAGAAGAGGTACTCACCCTAGATCAATTTCATAGGCAAATAGGACACATTTCGGCAGGTGTAGCTCAATGTCTTGTTAAAGACAGATTCATTACCGGTGTACGGCTTGAATTCACTTCAAACAATGAACTTCCATTCTGCGAATCATGCGTATATGCAAAAGCAACATGAAAATCATTCCCAAAGGCTTGTGAAGATGAGTGTGCCAAGAAATTTGGTGACAAAGTCCACTCGGACTTGTGGGGACCTGCACCTGTCGAAACGAAAGGAAAACAAAGATACTATATTACCTTCATAAATAACTATACTCGTCTTACCTATATTTACCTTCTTCATGCCAAGTTAGACACCTTCCAATCATACAAAGAGTATGAGGCATGGTGTGCAAACCAACTCAGTGCAACAATCAAAATCCTCCACTCGGATTGAGAGGGAGAATATCTAGATAAGAAGTTCATTCAATACCTCAAATCAAAAGGTACTAAACAAAAACTTACTGTTCACAATGCATCCCCACAAAATGGCATAGCAGAACAATACAACTGAACTATCGTTGAATGCATCTGAGCCCTCCTGCATGCCAGTGATCTTCCTAAAAATTTGTGGGGAGAGGCTGCATGCCACATTGTCTAGTTGATGAATCGTACCTCTACAAAGGCCATTAACAGCAAAACACCATTTGAAGCTGTGTTTGGCAAGAAACCCGATCTCTGGAATGTTCAGGAATGAGGAGAAAAGATCTGAGTGTGCGTTGAAGATGGAGACAAGCTAGAAGGACGTGTTCGAGAAGGGCAGTGGCTAGGGATTGATACTGAAAGCAAAGGGGTGCAGATCTACTAGCCAGACAAAATGTCAGTGAGTGTTGAACAAAATGTTCACTATAACAACACAACCTCATCAGCCTCTCGTCTTGAGGGGGAGGAAGTAGTACTCACTGAGAAGAAGGCTGACTTGCCCCAAATGTCTAAAACAACACCTTCACCTCTATTTACTGATTCCCCTGCTCCTACACCTCCTCAACCTACTCAAAAATGGATTCGAAAGCCGAGTCAATGCGTTGTAGACCTTCTAGAAGGTCATGGATACTCTGGAAGCCGTCACTCAAACTCCCCACTTCCACAAGGTATACAAGCACCCTCACAAAGTCCCCCAGTCATTGAAGAAGTGCTGGATGCCATACTTGAGGGGGAGGGACAGGCTGATTGGATAATGATGGCCAATTATATTGACAAATATGCAATGGCAACCAAAACAAGTGATGCTGAAGCCCTCAAACCAAGGACTTTAGCAGAGGCAAAGTGATGGCCTGACTGACCACTATGGGAGAAAGCAATCTAGGAAGAGTTAGCAACACTTCGACAAGCAGGAACTTGGGAACTCACCAGCACACCACCTGGAGCTAATATTGTTGGCTCAAAGTGGGTTTTTTATGCCAAAAAGGACACTGCTGGAAACATTGTATGTTACAAGGCTTGACTTGTTGCCCAGGGATTCTCGCAAGTCCCTAGCTGTTGCTGAAGACCTAGAGTTACATCAAATCGACATAAAAGGTGCATACTTGAATAATGAACTCATAAACTGTGAGGTGATTTTCATGTAGCAGCCCCCTGAGTATCACACACCCAATTCTACTGGCCTTGTTTGTCGACTTCGTAAAATATTGTATGGCCTGAAACAATCTGGATGTTGTTGGTACCAGAAACTCATTGAAATCATGCTCACTCACCTTGGTTTCAAGCGCTCTGATGTTGATCAGACAGTTTTCTTTCATTGAAACGAGTGTGTGTTAATCATAGTTCTTGTACACATTGATGACTGCACAATAGCAGCAACGTCAACTGCGCTGATTACCAAATTCAAGACCAAGATTACCAAGCATATTGAAATTACTAACCTTGGTGAACTTCACTGGCTCCTTGGCATTGAAATCAAATGTGATCATACCAAATACACCCTCCACCTTTCTCAACACTCTTATATCGACTCTATTCTCTGTCATTATGGCTTACAGGACCTCAAGCCTATTTCAATCCCCATGGATCCGAATGCCCAATTCACCACAGCCCAGTCTCCATCAACTACAAATGAAATAGCCCAGATACGTGATATGCTGTATCGTGAAGCAGTTGGATCATTGATGTACACTGCTCTTGGTACATGCCCAGACATTGCATTTGCTGTCCAAACGGTGTCTCGTTTCTCAATAAAACCTGGCCCTGTGCATTGGGAAGCTGTCAAACAAATTTTTCATTATCTGAAAGGGACAATCGAGCTCTGGTTGATGTATGGGAGAAACAAGGGAGAACTTACTGGGTATATGGATACAGATGGTAACATGGCTGAGAATCAGCATGCTATCTCTGGGTATGCTTTTCTTATTCATGGTGGCGCCGTTTTGTGGAGCGCTAAATGACAGGAAATCATCACCCTGTCCACCACTAAAGCAGAATACATTGCAATAATGCATGCATCCAAAGAAGCCCTATGGCTTCATTCCCTTCTTTCTCAAATCTTTAGCACTACACTCAAATCCACCACCCTGTTCTTAGACAACCAATCAGCAATAGAACTCACAAAAGACCACCAATATCACGCTCACACTAAACACATTGACATTCGTTTCCATTTCATTCATTACATCATTGAAAATGGTTCTCTTTGACTTATCTACTGTCCCACAGATGAACAACTAGCCGATGCCCTCACCAAAGCTCTTCCATCTGCAAAAGTAAAGCATTTTGCTTCCAAATTCGGACTTGCACCCCCTTGAAGGGGAGTGTTGAAATAACAAGCATGCGCAAGTCCAAACGCACACCCAAATTTATTGGACATAACGCATCTTCATCTTATCATACCATTCCTTTTATTAACACCTGTGTCAATAATCATACCATTCCTTTTCCATGTCCTCCTTTGATCACTTAAAAGTAGATTTGTTTGTTTTCTCTTTTTATGCTACCTCAAAAAGGTATAGCCTCTCTGCTCTTTAAATATTTAAACATCTTGATATTTTCCAAACACCTCAGTCGTTTGACCACGCAAACACTGAGGTGAGAACATTCTTTACTTCCCTTACATACTAATAGTAAAGTAGCTAGCATGTTTACTATTAAGGTAAATAATATTATAGTTGTTTGACCATGCAAACACTGAGCTAGTGTGTTTACTATTAAGACATATACTTGTCATAATCTCACAACTACAGATTGTTGAAATAAATAGTAGACCTTTTAAAAGAGTGGATAGAGTTTATGCCAAACTGCCTTGTATTAATGAGTGCAAGCTACTAGAAATTTATACTACTAGTTATGTAAGCAAAAAAGCGGAGCAACAAACAATTAAAGGTAATAAACAGGGCTTATACTGCCCTTGGTTATTCCAACATAGATCACTATGAGCTGCTATGGAAATTAGCCTGACATCTATGGGTTACTACAGACTGCTATGGCCAACTATAAAAAAGGGCAAAATGCTACAGGTCACTACAGATCACTATAGGTCACTATGGGTCACTATGGAAAATGGCTGATATCTATGGATTACTATAGGTTACTATAGACTACTACATGTTGCTATGGTGCTATGGCTTGCTATGGATTTTGTTGGACCAAAACAGAGTTTGCTGATGCTAGTGGTAACACCTAAGGCCATGTTGAAGTAGATATGGATCAAGATGTTTAGCACCTTTAACCAACATAGGCATCTACTCACTTTCAGGAAAGTTGACATCATTCAAGTGGATAATGATAAGTTGACAATAGAAAGTTTGGGATTTAGATAATTTTGACAGATGAGGAGAAAGGTTAAGAGATGGGTTGCTATGCTTTGAAGCATCCAAATACAAGTCTTGACCTTAGTGAATACACATGGTGTGATAGGAAGTAGTAGGGGACACTTCATTGTCATTGCTCAGTATTGATCACATGATGATTGCTTAACATGAATATATTGCAGGCTCAACCAGTGAATAGCTAGCATATAAACTTTCTAAGGAAGTGCAAGTGGGTGCTGCTCCAGGGTTGTAACCTTTAAGGGGATCCAAACACAAGATGCCTTCCATCATAAGATTGGAAAATAAGATATCCTCCCCACACCCACTGTCCCAGGACCAGTTACTATCAACCTGGTGCACCCAATATTATATATAGAAAACTTACATTAATGTATTCTCCATCACCAAGCCTTGTAAACCATCCAGACATGGCCCAATAAATCTCATAACTAAATGGAAGCAAAGTTGATGGATGTGAAATATTTTGCGTAGTAAGCTAGGTTAACAAACCCAATGGTTCCGCCAATTTTGATGTCAAATTCCTGGTGCCAATGGTCCCAGTCCTGTCAACGTGTGCCATCCCACTGGTATTCATGCTTCATGTGGCATACTACAAAGTTGAAAGCGGGATACTGGTTACATATACTGGAGATCATCTCCTGTGTGAACTTCTCCCTATTCTGTTACAGTGGTTTGTGTTATTATGTAGCTATGGAGTTTGTTTGGATGAACTTGCCTTGTTATATCTCTTTACTTGTTCGAGTATACCGTGGATCACAAGGACATCGCGAGCAGGACCAGCAGCACCTGTTCTGGAGTGCTCGCCGTAGCATTAACGGATATAATCCTGTTAACGCCTTCTTGCAATAGTACCACCATTTGCACCATTACCGAACGTATTCACGATAGTGGATGCTTTGCTGGAAAGAACGAGGCCTGCAATAATTGGGACTTTGCTAAATATGCCTTTCATGTTTTGGTAATAAGTTGAGGTCGAAAGAGTAGCTGTGGTGAAGATAACTGCAGAGACCTCTAGGCTTTTATACGCAGACCACGTTTGAAAATTATATTCGCAAGTCCGTAAGAGGTATAACATCGAACACAACAAGATTCTGAATCTGGGCAAGTTGCAAAGGTTTGGCGCTGCGCGAACAACATGGCTTATTGGCTTCTCGTCTCGTTTCGTGTTCCAAATGGACCTGGTGTGGTTAGCTTCAGACATTGTACCCAAGGCCTCATGAAAATATTTAGGAGTACAGGATATTTTTGCTTGAATTTTTCGTAACAAGTTAGTTGGTCATCGCCAAGACCGTGACAAATGCTATGCGGTAAGTTTGTGCAATCAACCTCTCCCGACCACGCGGAGAGATATGTATGTTCTAGTAAGTATGACAATTAACGTCTTGCTAACCGCATCCAATATGAATTTGGAAAATGGAAGATAGATGTGGCGGACGATTTAAATGTGTTACAATGTTTGAATTTGAACGCACTGAATGATAAAAGAGATGTCGATAAGTTGTGAAGATATGGTACATGGATAAGAAATTGTGGTATCAATCAATGAAGTCACGGGCTGTAACAGGTAAAATACAGGATCTGTGGCCCGAGCTCGGCACCGTTCCCTTCGTGAGCCCACGTTGGGCCACGCTCTCCTTTTCTCTTTTCTCGTTCTTTTGCTCGTCTTACAATGCCTAATAATCGCCCACCGCAGCTTCAGCTTTCTCTCCCAGCTGCCTCGACGTCTTTCAAGCGTTCATTTCAGGAGTATGGTTTCGACCTTGCTGATAGCCCTACGGCTGGTACAGATGCCAGTGGGAGCACTCAACCCGACCGCAATGACCGGTTCAAAAGGGCACGCAGCAGAAGTAGTTTTGAAGATGGTAGCGGCTCCCCAAGCAGCTCACAGTCGTCGACGCTCACTTCAGGATCAAATAGAAGTGTTGAGCCTCCTGCAGAGGATAATCATGGAATATTGTCTGGATTATCCACCGAAGCACCTCTAAGTGTTTCATTATCATTGCCTATCATAAATACATCACCCCTTCAGCCACCTCGATTGCCTACTCCAGAAATTCAAGACATAGAAATGTCGGACTATCGGCTTGTGGAGGCATCCAATACATCCATTGGATCACCACCTTCTTCAGCACACACAGACGAAGTCAATGGTCCGGCATTGTCAGGCTTAAATGACTTTAACGAGCAGAACTCCCCTTTGAGAGGCACTGGTATATCCTCACGAGGACCTTCTCCACCTCCCCCTATCCTCCCTCCTTTGGCTTTATCTGAGGATCAGCCCCAACTGAGCACAAACGCCATTTCATTTTTGCAATCTTCTGCAGATCTTACACCCGCCTTATCTAGCTCATCCCTTGAACTACTCTCTTTTGAGAATACATTAGTTGACAATTCTTCAAATACACAGTCTAATGTCCGCCAAGGGCAACAGCATGACGACGGGCGTCGTTCACTAGAAACGCAGTCGTCGGAGCATTATGGAGGTTTGTTTGAACTCCTACTCCTTCCTCAGACAAGCAGACCTTAACATTTGTTAATAGAATCTTCGCATTCTGCGAGCAATCCCTTTTCATCACCAACACGACCTTCACGTCTCAACCCTCGCCCTAGATCCCCTCCCAGACTTCCACCATTAAGTTTATCACATTCAGTCAACTATAGTTCTCGGTATTTGCCTGATTTCATTTTTCGGTCCGACTCGACATCCCCCATACTTCCACCTCTTGACTTGTCAGGCGACCCTTTACTACCACCTTTTGCTTCCAGGACAAGAAATACAGAACCTCCAATCTTGCCTCCTATCCTGACGGAACCTCGTGAAGATGAATCGTGGATCGGCGCGAGATTCGGGCGTAGTGAACAAGTTTCTATCGATTCCTTCGAAGCTCCTCCGATGGTGCCCTCTGGTCGGATACGGGAACAACAACAAAACTCTCCATTAACTGCAGGACCAAGCTCAAACGTTCTGCGAACTGCTACTTACCTTTCCGAACTGAGACAGTGGTTCTCTGGCACTTCAAACGACCCTTCATCTATCGAGCAACGCGATAATGATTCATTGTCTTCATTTTTCCGTTCCTCAGTTGTTCGACCACCTCCTCTGTGTGAGCCATGGCTCAGCGCAACCAGATCCGAAGGCGAAGGGGGTTATTCACCATCCCATATACGTACATCTAGTAGAACATTTCATCTTTCCCCGTCCCATTCCACACCGCAAAGTCAACCCGGTATGCCAATTTCGCACTCTAATTCAGTGTCCACTGCGCACACTCCAACTGGAGAACGATCTTTCGCGGAATCTATGTTTACAGATGTCCGCAGGAGAGGGGATAGTGACCGGGCCTGGATGATACGTATGTTGAGCTCAATTGACCGTAATAGCACACGCGAACCGGAGAGATCTGCAAGTATGTCTGGGCGACATAGTTCAAGCATTAGAGATTCAGATCTGGAAGGTCAGGGACAGGGGAGAGAGCCAGAGCAGAGACCGCGAGATTTTGGGCTGAGCAACTCCCCGGAACGTGTTATCGGGAGAAGGAGCCCAATAAGTCATGCTGCTGTACGCCGCTTGGATGAAGCATTGTGGAGGAATGGAGCTGCGAATGGACTGTTCGCTGGTGAGTGATCCTCCCCTGCTGCTAAACCAAGATTTTATTTATGACTGGCTGTTATTGCGTAGGACGAACCAATATTTCACAGCAATACGGAATACGGGGAGACCGGGTCGAAGAGCGAGGAAGAGAGGGTCCGGAGAACATGGAGCAAGAGGAAGTGGAAGAGGACCTGGGCAGGGAGCAAGTCCAGGATAACATCCTGCAAAGTACGTCATGTACATGATTCAGTTGTTTTATCTCACATGCTCCTCTCAGCAGGCTATGGGGATGCTGTCCTTCATACTCGCGATATTTCTGAATCCTCCCGGTGGGCTGCATCAACTGCAGATAGACGTTTTGGTCTCGCGGGCAACCCACGGCTTTGGAACGCCGTTTGGAATGATGGAAATAGTGACGACGACAACCTTATGGCCGAGATTGAAGAGCTGCTCCTTGGAAATGAGCATGCAGGCCCTGTGAATTCTCATGTACAGAGAGAGCTACCAGGAGAGGCAGGGATTAATCAGGGTGAACTCCGCGATCGCACACCTTTCACCACGGTTTTGAGTTCAAATGTTGGTCTAGGGGGGGAGCAAGTACCAGCTCGTAGGGGTTTAGGGGCAGTTCTCAACATTAGAGGTGAAGTCTTATGCTCTTGGTTCATCGTTAATCAGCCCGTCTTAATAATATATTTGTAGATCATCCTAACGCTCTACATCCCAATGCAATCCGTCCAATTTTATCATCACTTGCATCCAGATCCGGATCAGAGAGACAACTTAGTTTCAACAATCCTTTTAATGCTTCTGCATACGCCCGGCCCGCGCTTCACCACATGAGGTCTCGAACACAAACATCCACAACTGCTCGCCCAGGGGGGTCGAATTCTCTCATGTCGGAGAATGCTGCAGAAATGAGAAGGCGGAATGCTCGGGTTGATCTGCTTAGAAGAATGGGTGGTGTCCAAGAGGAGCTCCGCAGGATTGAAGCTTTGGATATATTCCGTGGGAGGTCAAACTCTGAATCGGAGGGACAAAGCACATCGAGTTCGACATCCAGAACCGGACTAGGGTTGCAATATGAAGCAGAACGGGTCTTACAAGCCCGTCAGAACAGAAGTGAGATTATCGAGGCGCATATGTCTCGTGAACGATCTGCCATACCTACATCGGGCTCTTCTGTATGGAATTCCGGAAGGCCAAGGGCTGATGCTGATGCATCAAGTGACGAAGATTATTCAGTCAACAGGTCCAGGCCATGGATTCCTGGCGGCATTGGACTTGTGCGGAGGAATAGTCCGCTGCGTCCGTCTGAGGCATTGCAATCTACCCCTTCGTCAAATAGGCCATTCACGACTAACCAGGATAGGGAAAACTCGTCAAATCCTGAGCGTGTTATATATGACTCACAATCATCATCAATCTCAGATATGGTCAATACTATTATGTCTACTTCTGGCGCGCGCCGCCGAGACTCACTGGACTCAGTGGATAGTGTCCTGCAATACCTGGAACCAATGGAGTATTCAGATCCCCCTTCGCTTCCCTCACCTGATCTAGGAGACATTTTTGAGCCGGTACGTCCAGATTTTGGATGGACATCTAGCACTCCTACTGCCGAAGATTCAGTGCAATCACTACGTGAATATGTCTTTAATAGGAGTTCTGGTGATCCCAATGATTCGCGAGAAGAAAATGAACAGCAAAATGAACAACCTCAACTGCATCCTATACACCTTCCAAGTGATACCCGGAATAATCAAAATGTCCATATGCGCGGGATCAGCAGGTTACAACCAGACCGTGGACTGATGCACTCAGCTCAGCCGTGGTTGCGTAGCCCCTCATTTGACTGGAACGGACCACAAGAGCCTGTACGAGAGCCGTCGCACAGATTGCCACCTCCACCTGACGTGAGGAATAGGCGAGCCTCCCCGCCACCGCCCCCACCGAACACGTCTGGCCTATACAGGACATTAGATCCTAATGCCTTTGGCCCAGGCCCTTTCAGAAATACGGTTCAACGAATGGTGGATGAGAGATCAAGAGGTCGAAATGTTCCAGAACGGCGTGTATCTCCTCCCGCTATACCCCCGTTGACATTTGATGAACTTTCTACTGGCTATCCTTGGGAAACCTCTAATCCCCCAGTATATCGTCGAAATGATCAACCCAACAACATTTATCATCGTCGCGCAGAATCCAATAATGTCACTGAAGACACAGTACGCCATCGCCATAGATCAACCTCTCATGGAGAGTTTAGTTCTAACAGATACATGACTCCAAACCCTTGGCCAAACAATGAAACTACTACAACCTCTCAAGCGGCACGCCGAAGACCTGAATTGGACTTACACAGCTACCTCAGCCGTCGCGTTCGTACAGAAGCCTCACGTATAGATGATAACGCTACCAGTAATTCGCCCTTTCCCAGGGGCAATACAGAGGTGTTTGATCATGCTATTGAAGTATTGCGTCATGATGGTCCCAATAGAATGCGCTCCCAACAACTCATAGAACGCTACCATCAAGAGCGTGGTGATGCTGTATTCGCAAACGAATTCTTCTCTTCGGTTCGAAGAGATGGAAGTACGAACCCGCAGCAACAACAACGTGCCAATGCAGGATCAGAAACTGAGACTGAAGCTAGTAGGGAGAGGCTGTCTCATCCAATGCGTCGTCGTGCACGGTTCGCGAGGCAAGTACCAGATGTCAGTATGCCGACATTCACCTTCAGGAGAAGAGGTCGTCCTCTTGGTGACTATATGGTATGCCAAATCTTATTTTCAATTGATAGTTGTTTAATAAAATTTCTCTTCGTAGCGAGATGAGGACTTTGATGGATCTTATGAAAGTCTACTATCTTTAGCAACCTTTGTTGGGGAAGCAAAACCGAGAGCTACACCCGACCATGTTATCTCTTCCTTGGAAACTGCGCATTATAAGGATTGGGTCAATATGGACAGTGACAAACGGTGTCCTATATGCTTGGACGATGTACGTCATCTAACATGACAATATATTGACTGCTAATCTCGCTCTTTGCAGTACGAACCTGACGATGCGGTACTGAAACTCAAAGAATGCGCCCACTGGCTACACAAAAGTTGCCTTCAGGTATTATTCTCTTTGAGTATCTAGCTCCAAGCAGGTTAATAATGACTTTTCCTAGCAATGGCTCAAAGGTGCTACCACCTGTCCCGTCTGTCGTAAATCTGTATACTCGCCGTCCCCACGAAGGCCGTCCCATCACCATCACCACCATCACCACCACTTCCATTCTGCTAACGAACACATCCCATGGCGTAGGGATCCCCCAGGAGACGGAACCGCACCTAATAGTGGGAATTCCGGTGCCACACGTGTGCGGAGTCCTTGGCCACCCTCATCTGGTGCTTGAATTTTTCCTTCTCACTTCTGAGTACACTTCTCTCCTTCCTCTAGCCAAAACCACACACCTGCATTGTATAACCCTTTACCCCATTAATATCGCAATGATATGACCTGATATCTCTCCGTTTCATCACCAAGTCATATATACGACCTGTATATTCATGCTTAATTAATCTTGCACCGTCATTCCTCTTCCTTTGTACATGTAAGAATCTGTAAACACCCAGCATTATATACAAAAAGAAACAAGCCTGTGATTGATGGCTGTATTTATTGATGGCTTTCCGAACTTTTTTTCTTTGTTAAATGTATATGACAGATTGGTATCGGGTGGTTTTTCATGTCGAGCAAAAACTAGTATCAAAATCAAAGCATTCTGCGGACACACAATGCTAAGACAAAGCCTGACATACATTATTTTTTGACCCAAATCGTGCAATAACTTAGTAACACAGACGAACAAAGTGTCAGAATATGGAACCACTCGAAAAAGAACCCTGCCATTCCTCTTCTACTTTGCGCATCGTCTCCGCTAGAGCGTCCATATCGTATGAGGTATCCATGTCTCCAAACGAAGAATCTGGGTCAGTATCTGGTGAGGGTATAGCAATCTCTCCTTCAGGTGGAGGAGAGACTTTCGCTGGTGATGGTTTACGTTGTAAACCTGTATTCTTGGGTTTATTATCAGGGCAGTGGTGCACATTCCGAAGTGCGGGCTCCCCACCTACTATCACGAGGCCGGAGCCCGAGGCCATGCGAGATCGGGATTGGGAGGATTTGTCCCCGACTTGCGCTCCTTTATTGATTATATTAGGGGAAGGTGCAGATGAAGAAGGGGTTGTAGAAGTAGAAGATGACAGCGAACGATCCAAAGGATGGGATGACGATGTTGATGAAGAAGAGTTATTGGGATTCTGCATCTGATCTCTGTCTGCGTATGCTTGTCCTTGTCCTCTACTTGGTTTGTTGTCATATCCAACAACACCATTGGGAGTTCGGATCGAAGGTTGCACTAACCGTGTATTAGTGGACCCCACATTCGATGTCTGAACTGTATGTCGCGGCTCATCAGACCGAGACGACGCAAGTAATGGGGGTTTGAATCCTTTTTGACGGGTCGGCAGTTCCCCTCCGTTTGTAAGTTGTGATGATGTGGGATATGTACGTGTCCGACGCACCATTCCGAGTGGTCGAGGGTGTGGCGGGTGTGCAGCAGTAATATCAGAAATATCTGGGTTCGTTGGAGAACATTTAGATGTCTTTGTCGGCCTCGTAATCACTGCATGAGCAGTCGGGTTAAACGGAGTAGCCGAGGATGGTTGAGAAGTACTCTGGGGAATAAAATGCAGAGGTATTTCCTCAGCTTTTGATGACTGTGAAACTGCAACAAGTCGAGGCTTTGGTTTTGGTTTTGTGAGCATGTTCGACGTTGGTTTCTCGATAGTAGTACTTGAGCTTTGGCCAGCTTTCGTTGAAGGAATTTCTACAGAAACGTCAGCTAGTTGTGTATCATCACAAATCATCGAAATGTCGACATCCATAGCGTTGGATGTATACATAGACACGTCCGATACATCTTGTGCGAGAGTTGGCATTTCTGGTAAGCTCCAGTTTCTAGCCACGGTAGAGGTACTCTCGTTCGTAATTGAATAGCCAATAGATCCCTCTTTTTCCTTACCCTTCCCTTTCACTGGACCCAACACGTTCACTTTGGGCACCTTCCCTTTTGCGACTACCACTGGACCAACACTGGACATACGAGACTTGCGGTTCACCCCAACACCAACGGCTCGTCGTGCATTTTCATCCACACGTTCGGAAACCCCCTTCATTATCTCAATCAGTTCCGCTTGCTTGCTATTATCCGGCAGTCCTGATATTGGGCGTACTAATTTCGACCGACGCGCTGGACGCGTTCGACTGGTGGGACGTGAGGTTGACGCGAGTGATGGCATGAACTTTGTTGATGCTTGAGGAGTATGTAGTTTTGATAGCGAATCCGCGCTATCTGCTTGATTAAAGGGAATAACGTTACAAAAATGAAGTATGTTAACGTAGATTGACTTACACGACAATATCTTGCGCAGCTGGTTTGATACATTCTGATCAGCAATTAAGGCCTGCAGCACTTCGTTTTGGGAGCATTGCCAAGTGACATAGTCGGTCTGTGATTGAGAACTTGATCCGATGAGCGTATCAAATTGATCCATAAAATAAAAGGGGTTCGCTAGGAGAAATACTGAAGACCAAATTGAATGCTTTTATATCGTTTGACCGTCTTTGATGTAGTGGATGCCACTGATGGCTTTGAGCCCCTTTGTTGAGTGCTGAAGATTCGAGGTTACCGCTATATATGCCTGAGTATCGAACGTTAGAAACAGCAAAGCGTAACGTATGTCAAAGTCACAACTCTGACTTTCAACCACCATCACTTCATATCAATGTAAACTTATTGTTATATATCTATGCCATCAACAAGAACATTAGCTGGCGAATCAGTTGGAATCCGCTAATTCTTAATTCAACATCTGCAACAGAGACCAACATCCTCCAATTCTACGGTAATAAAGAATTCTTTGATGCGTTTCCTGATATCAGAGATGCTGAGTTGTGGTTTTATATTTGACAGATCTAATACATTACCATTATCATTCATTACTTTTCTACTCTGTCAAACATTCAGAGAATATTCAAAAAACACCTGGGACCAGTTTCCATGGAACCCTATCCCTGTATTGAACCCACTCTTCTCCAAACGTCTGCTTGAGTACTTCGTCTTCTGCTTTCAACCTTATACGCATCCCATGCATTGCAAACCCGCATTTGATGATCCAAAACGTGAGAAAAGGTATTCCGGTCCCCCGCATTCCACTACGTTCCATCCAAGTACCAGGCGCAGCCAATGTTAGGGTTGCTCCAATCAAAGTCAAGTATACACCCGTGTAACTCGGGTGTCGTACCCAAGCATACGGTCCGCGCGTAATCAAGGCATGCTGTGGCCGGATAGTGAGTTCGAATGTGAATAAGGGTCCGAGCGTTTTGAAACACCTGCATATTGGTTCAGAACCTCATCACAGCGGAAAACTCTCGACAAACCATAATCTCAAGATAGCTGCTGTAGCAGTAATACATGTGCCAATAATCATGACCGGGTGTATAGACCACAGACCGGTGATCAATCTATAGATGTTTTCCCTTGTGACTGATAACTTGGCAGACTGTAGGAAAGTTAAACAGGCAACTTCTATCAAAATTTCGCATGCTACGCATGCCCAGACCATACACTGGGGTATGCATGTGAACTTTTTTCTTATTATTTTGATGCAACTAAAGGTACCTACTTTACTGCAGAAAGTGACGGATTGGACGAATCTCTCAAATAACGTGTCTGTCCCCTTCGTGCCAGAGCATCGTTCCTCACGTTTGACCGGTGGGTTCGGAGGTGACAAAGAGAGGTGAACCGAAGCCGCAGTTATGAGTAGCAAAACCCATTTCATGGAGACTAGCGAAATATCCAATGCTGGTGGTGTCATCCTGTAGGGGAATTGTGGTGATAGGAGGAAAGAAGTCCGACGGTCTCTGTCACGTAGTATTTTATAGGTGAGCGTTCATCGTTCCGCGTCTGGTCGTTGATGAGAACAAGGGAAGTCCAAACGTTCCGACGTTTGACAACTATCTCGGCCAAAGATTCACCTCTAGTAACTTAACCCTGATGGGGCATGGCTACCACCAGTACGGCTTCACAGATTCCGTGGGTCTCAAACGGCGAAGATATTCTACAGATCCACAAAGGTGACTTGGTGGTCATTCATTCCTTGCATCCTTCTTACATTCATCCGCCTCTTGGACATAGAGTGAAAGAAACTTGGACGATCGTTTGGTAAGGCTTAAAATATTGGTGAAACGCCGTGAAATGTCAGAACGTGCGTTAAATTACTTTCCTGAATAGGGTTTGAATTGCAAGTTCTTCCATCAATCTGGGGGGCAAGAAGTGCACGCCGTTTGAATGACTCTCGAAGTGGCTCTTGAAGCGGATGTGCAAGTGCTTGTCTGCCATTTGTCAGAGTCTAATCTACTTGGTTCGAGACTGAACCCATTAGCTTGCACGGAGAAGAATTGACTACAACTTTAACTATAGAAGCAAGAATAGATCAGCCGATGGTAATACTTATACCTACATCAGGAACCAGTGCAGGCATAAAGATGGTTGCATCACCATCAATATCATAAGAATGTAGGTGTTCAGACCAATGTTAGTTACTTCACGTGAAACGTACCAATCATCTTCATACCATTACACATATTAGAACATGATCACAAGTATCCGGACCGTACAGCTCGCCAAGGGTAGACCTACATCCAATTAGATCTGAGGCTCCGTATGGCCTCGGTAACAAGGCGGAGCGTCCAGATGTAGCAGGCGTGTCATCACTCAAGTTTTAATGCACTGGACAAAGTCACTGGTTCTATTATGTATTGCATGTACGTAGAGCACCCGCCACAGGTAGAAAGTGTAAACGAATAACGATCGCAGTTACCTTATACCTTCAAAATCCCGTGGGAATGATAACAAGCCTTTAGACCGTTCCCATATACATGTGTCCCCCCGTCACGATTAGGGTGACTTGGCTGATAGATTGGCACCTGCTTGCCCATCTTTTGTTGTACAACGGACTTCATGTGGAACAGCTGATGTGATTTCAAATTGCAAGGTCTAAAAAAACCTTTGGTCTTCCAACCTCAGCGTCCACAAGGACGACTATTGGCGGTCCTTTGGCGACATCGTCTTCTAAGAACCCTTATGTAACTGCTCATGAGACGGTTCAAATGAAGACGCCGCCTGAAAAAACGGGACGCGGATATCACAATTGATACTCCACCAAAGGAGAGGGAAACTTTACTGCCCCTCGAGTTGTAGCAATCCAAAAGGTTTTCGACGTGTACATGATTTATTGTCGGGCTCTGTACTCTGTACTTAGGGCCGAAGCATGTGGGTGTACTTGAACTTTGTTCATTGCAAGGGTGGGACACTAAATTTAAATTTATCATGATGTCTTTCGGATTGATGCAATTGTCCACCTGGCTAGGTTAGTTTAAACATGGGACCCAAGGTGACATACATACGGAGGCTGTTGTACTCGTTCGCGACAAGATGGTATGTCAGCAACATTCTCCTCAGCTACTTCTTTCTCAGATAACGCAACTTCTCGTTGACAAAGCAGAACAGCAGCCAAAGTTTCTCCATGAACCAAAAATTTTACGCTCCTCGTGACAAACAAAGCAGATGTACATGGGGTCTTCTCGGGTCTTCTGACTCGACAAATGGCTCGATTCGGTGGAAGTAAAGAACATCAGCATCTAGTCGCAAGAAAAGACGTGGCGTAAGTACTAAATTTAAACATGGAGAAAAAAGTATGAATAGGCTCGAATGTTCGTGAATGCTAGTTAAGAAAACCTCTTGTACGATGTTTTTCCCAATCCTCAACGCACTCTGCATCTCTTTGGCATTGTCACCAGTGGCACTCGCCTCAAAATCGAAATCGCCACTTGGGCCCAAACAAATAAAAAACTTCGTTACTTTCGGAGACAGTTACACCGATGTCGTCCTTGTGTCAAATGGAGGTACACCTTGGCCGGTTTATGTTGCGGGATATGCGGACCTCTCGTTGTTCCCCTTCGCAAGGGCTGGAGCAACCTGCTCCAATAACTTGACGTTCAGACCCTTCCCATCACTGTTTGAGAGCCAGCTCCCGACCTTCCTGGCTGAAAAGAACAATGGAACCGTGAAAGGTCTCAATGGCCGAGACACGATCTATTCATTGTGGCTCGGGACCAATGATCTCGGTGTAAATGCTCTCTTAACAGGGTCCGACACAGCTTCTTTGGTCGACGTCATGGAGTGCATGGTAAATTGGGTAAAGGTATTATATGAAAATGGTGGCAGAAACTTTATATTCCAAAATGTAAGTCATATCACGGAATAATACATTCAACTAATTGACCGACCGGTTATACTAAGATCATTCCCTTGAATGATTTACCTCTCTATGCGCCGGTGTCTTACCAGACAAAATACTGGACTGCACCACGAAACACAACAGAATGGAGCGTTTTCATGAAAGAGCTCGTATTGAGTGGCAATGCTCTGTCGAAGCTCATGCTACAGAATCTAGCACCTACCCTCCACGATGCACACATTGGTAAGTTTTGCATATCGGTGAGAAAATGGATTGATGCTGATGTTACTATAACAGCATTATTTGATTCCCATTCTCTGTTCTCGGACATGTTTACACACCCGGCGCAGTACCTGAACGGTACGGCTCCGTTGAACGTAACAGGCTCAGTCCATGCATGTGTATTCCAAGACGGCGAATCAACCACCGACCCAGGTGTCTGCACCATCGCAACTGGCACTGACGTGGACAGCTTCTTGTGGTAAGAATAATGAGTCTCAATGGATTCAGCCGCGCTGACGGAACCCGTTATAGGTTCAACGAATTGCACCCTAGCGAACAAGCAGATAGAATTCTAGCACAAGAGATGGCCAAAGTAATCCGAGGCCAAGAGAGCAAGTGGTCCACATGGTTGAGTTGAGTTTAGGCGATACTAGCAGTCCAAAAGAGTCATTGTCTTGGTTGGATATTTGATTTCGAAGTTCGGGGTCTGTCATGTTTAATTGCGAAGTTAAATAACCTTTCCACTTCGGCGGGAATGGTTTATTTTTTGCCACATAGGTACCTGTTTGTAGGGTATCTACAACAAAATTTCATGGTGATTTCGTTTGTTGAATGGTTGGGTGGATGGAAACAATCCTAGGGTAGCCTGCAAGGAGAGATAGTTATTGTGTATAGTCAGTGAGATTTATTGGAGATTGGCTTCGAAGTCAGAGTGGACATGAAGTCAAGTTCATGATCAGGACTTTTCTCCGATCACGTAATCATGCGGTCCGTCGTGATCTAGATTGTGATGCCTACAGTGATTTTTTGAAGCATCGTCCATGAATTAAAACTGAGATGCGACAATATTGAAGCTCTCAATCATCACATTGCTTATGAAAGTATCTTGTGACGCTTGCATAGGACTGCCAAAGGAAATGGTGTGCATGTCCGGAATGGATACGGCCCGTTCCTTCTAGGTTGTGCCCTCCTCATGACTCGAGAACAACAGTCTTCTTAAGACTCCGTTAAAGAAGGCAAGGGATAATCAGTTCTCTCCATGATATAATAAGATGGACTTTACAAATACAAACAATGCTTCTATCCTTATGTACAATGGCTATTCCAGAAAATGAGAAATAGAAATAATGCTAAATGGTTAATGCATAGGTTGGGATGAAGGATGGGTAAATTAATGGACAGGTATAAAAATGAAATGGGTAATAAATGCAATACAACATCGAGTAAACCTCGTTCAACTCAGACACAATGCATTAACAAATGGTCCGAGTTGAAATGTCTGGATGATCTGTTCTTCCGAAAAAATATCGGGAAAGTCGGTTAACGACGACGCGGGTGAAGGTATGGGCTCTGGTAGTGCTACTAGGTGGAACAGCGAGTCGTCTGTGAGATCTTGCATCAACGGGCCAAGGTCAGGGACTTCCGCATTGCTATCGTTGCAAGGCGGAACAAAGTTTGTAAGACACAACCCGGACAGTCCAGTTTCGTGTGGTGAAGTGAAAGGTTGTGATACCTGACAAAGCATCTGCGCAAGTGGGTCATATGATCCCGGATTCGGTGATGTAGCTGAATGTTTCGGGACTTGTGCATTATCATCCGCGGCATCAGCAACGAGAGCTTGGACAGTGCTGGGTGATTGTTGTGGAGAGAACATCGGAGGTAGGAGCTCGGTGTCGTACATCCAGTTATCTGGGTGTACATTATCGAAGTTGAAAAACTCCCAGCCTTCCAGTTGGTGGACTACTTCATTCGCAGGTAGTATCTGCTTAGGACTCGCTTGATCAAGCACAGGAATGACAGGGTTGGTTATCTGAGCATCGGAAGACGTAAGAACGCGATCCAGCTGATTGCAGGTTTCCTCCAGGAACTTGTTCCATGCGTAGCACTGGGATGGATCCAAGGAGGGATAGAAAGCAATATTGGACAGCGCAGCATTCAGGTAACATTTGTCATCAGGAGTCTCAGGACTACCGAATGATCCATCAGAGGAACTCGACAATGTCCCAGAGTCTGTAGAGGAGACGGAAGTCCTGCGTTCGTAAGGAGAAGCGCGTTTACCCTTCCTAGAAGTTGCAGCCTTTCCCGTAGAAACCCGTGATTTGGGCTGGTAACCGTGTCGAGCCTTCTTGTGGCGAGTGAGGGATCCAGGGTCTGCCGTCGTGAATGTACAGTCGGGGCATGCATGGGGTTTCTCTCCGGTGCTACGATGGCGGGTGTCAACGGAGGAAGGAGAGCAATCATGTATGGACTCACTGTGTTCTCATATGGGTAGCAAGGTTTGACTTCTGCAAAGCACTGTAGGTGCAGTGTTCAAAAGTACAAGGATACACCCTGATGGGTAATGGGTTTAGCGACTGTTACTAGTGGACAGTCAAAGAGGGGCTTACGGTGCGAGTGCATATCTTTTGTCATGAATAAGCTTGTGCCTTCGCATGTCAGTCTTGCGCTTGACCATGATACCGCAGACATCACATGGCTCGGTATTGGCATCGTTCTGTAACAATAAGAAGACGGAGCCACAAAAAGTGAATAAATCATGACATGTCCAAAAAGAGTAATCGTTGACGCACAATTGATCTGGGCTTGGACTCCATCAGTCAGTGACTTATGAAGCTAGGGATAGGACTGGGGGGAGGGTGATGGGAAGCTGGGGGGGCTTTTTGGAAGGGTAGAAAAGCGGTTGTGGGTTGCCCACCCGCATCGTGCAGACCCTCTTTTATGTGTTCCAGGAATGAAAAAAAGTGAGGATTGGTTTTGGTGAGCCACTGGTTTTCTACCTTTTATAGGCGGAAGAACATGAGAGTTGCCATGTAAAGTAATTCGTCGGCCAAAGCGTTATCATCTGAGCCACCAGTTAAGAGCATAAGGTAATTATACGGATTGATGCCAACCCATTTTTTAAAAATACCAGGAATAGCAAGTATTCAGATGCAATTGTCTCAAGGAGTGGCTCAGTGGCTCATGTTTTGAAGGAGAATTCCCTTTTATGGTATGTTTCCCTAGCTCGATAAGAACTGGTCGCAAGCGAAAGTTGGAACATGTCAGTCAAGATGCGCTGGTAGGGCTTTCTCAACAAATGTCATTACCATTTTACTATGACGGAACGTTAAGGCAAGGGGAAGAAACAAAGGAAGGTGTCTAACAGATTCTTATAACGGGATATATTACTAATACCTAATACATGCATCACAATCGATGCAGCTCTGAATGTATGGCATATGTACTATAAATCAATACTCAGAACAATCCGGCCAGGTCAGCGAATGGATCTTTCGGTTGGTTAGATGAATTTGAGGTATTGGTCGGCTGTGGCGATTGCTGCTGCGAAAGTGGAGGTTGTTGGCTGTTTCCCCCCACCAACCCCGGAAACATCGTAGCTGGCTCCTTCGCAAAATTTCCGCCGTTACTAAAGTAGTTAGGCGCTGGTGTAGATCGATGGGAAGGTGTATTTGGTAGCATAATTGAGGCAGGGGGTGTCCCTGACAGTTGTGGTGGCGAGATATTTGTCCGGTTGAGGCTATTGAACGCAGGAGCGCCACCCATCGTTAAACCCGTTCCGAAATTGGTCCCAACAGTGGCAAGGGGTGCATGTAGAGGCATCACGCCTGCCGACCCAGAATTCGCACTAGGTTGTTGTATTGGAGGTGATGAGGCGAATAAGTCAGCTAAATCGTTGATTGTGCCACTGTTGTTGTTTGTCGCAGATTCGTCCAGGTCAATCAGTGATGTTTCGTTCTGTTTACCAGCATTCGACAATTCTGCAGGTATTGGGTTCGCTGCAGCAGTGTAATCGCCTTTTTTGTAGGAATCGTAACGACTTAGTACCGAGTTGATTTGATCGTTCATTTGGAGGAATGTATCTGCAGACCTTGTTAGCGAGATTTGTAAACTCAAAAGTAATTTCTTACCCAGCGATTCAGAGTCATCAGTTTCCGCGTCGTTGATCCATTTCTGCAGTTTCGGTCTTGCAGTGGAAAGTATGGAAGCCACTTGCTGCAAGGAAATTATAGTGGTGCACAATATATTTATCATGACAGAACTCACGTCATATGCATCGCCAGAGGCAAACCTCTCTCCCCGTGCTGTGTCTACATTATCTAACATTTCATTCAGGAGAATAACTTTCTGCTCCAGTTTGTTCAATTCGGTCAATGCTTCTGTGCGATAATCGGGTTTGGCGTCTGGATTTGCGCCAGCGAGAACCTTCATCAACTCTTGAGCTGCGGCAAGATCTCTTGGAGTTCCTCTTCTGATCAGCTCTTGGAGCTTAGCTGATTGAGCCTCTCGGTCCTCTTCTTCTAGTTCCTCAGCAGACTTCAGATTCTGATGCGAATAAACATCGTCGTCAGATTTTCTGCAAATGACCTGATCATTGCTTATGTACTTACCGAAGCAGATGCAAGAGATTGTGGACGACCAGAATCACGAAAACGATATCCTTTGAACGTCAGCAAACGATGCATATCTCTGATATTGCCCAAATCGTCTTTCCATCTTGAATCAACACATATCCCTTCTTTCCAACTGTTTATCAATTCCAATATACGTGACATGACTGGACCGGGAAATGGAGGGGGTCGTTCGGGGAAACGTCGTACGAGCTCATTCAGAAACTCTTTGGAGGATATTTGGAGGTGAAAAGGGTATCCGCATGACTGCACCAAAGTATCGAGAAGAGCGAGAGCCAGGATTGCGATATGTGGATTTCGGTGATTCGCAAACCGAGCTATGAGCATTGCTGCTTCTCGAGGACTAGCTAGTATATTAGCTAACGTAGCGCAAGCAGAGTCTCACGTACTTGTTCGCCTTCTTGGACTTGATATGTTCTGCAACATCGAGATGTAATGCATAATTTGGCTCATGCAAGGATGGGTCACAAGCTCGAGTGACCAAAACTTCTATGGGGGATACCCTCATCCAGCTGGCAGCTCCTGTCGGACTGTTCAACATTTTTTGAGCGTTTGAATTGGAAGTTCCCCACGCGGGTTGTCAAGTTTGAAAATATTTTAGGGATAACGGCGGCCAATTTTGCGCAGTTGTTTGTGACGGTGAAGACAATCTGCACCGCTATGACCGCGTGGCAAATCAACAGCACAATCAATTTCCTAATTAGAACTTGGTTCGGTAGCTTGTCCTCCACAGCTAACTGCACTTTTCATCGAATAAATTTCATCTATATAGCCTGAAGATACACTGTGAGCTACGTAGAGCCCCGTTACTTAATGTCTCCATCCAACTTCATGACCGTTCTCCATCATTGGTTCCACAAATCCCCGAAAAATCCAAGGGCCAGGCTGATTACTTCCGACTACCTCATCCTGAGTCCATTCTTGAGCCCACCTCATGCCATAACCCTCTGCTACCCTTACTTCATAGACCAGGATCTGATGAGGGAGCCAATGTAAATTTCTCCACGTTGCTTCATTCGTTATCTTCCAAAACAGTTCCAAAGCCTTCTCATTTATCGGTTTCACTGGACCAGACGGTGTGCCCCACCATCCAGCACTGATCTTGCGTGCCTCTCTCTGACTATCTGTCTCAGCTTCATCTGCAAATGACTGGGAACGATGCGCATGTTTGGACCAAGCACGAGCCCCAGCAGTCAAACCAGCACCTTTTGGTTTAATGTACCCCTCTAAACATTCATCGGCAGAAGGTGGTGTATAACCTAACGCCGAGCCTGTGGTATATGCTAAGCCGTGTGATAAATGGGTGTACAAGGGAGATGGAGCAATCACATCAGCGGAATCTCCACTGTCGCATAAAAGTTCAGCTACCCTAGCTCGTTCGAGTACGGCAGATGGAAGCTCTTGCAGTCCGTGACAGTAAGGATCTAGTAGTTTTGCAACGTTTTTGCATAGTACTTGTGAAGATACCATAACGTGTAGTCACTGGTATGTTGTGTTGGTTTACCAGTGGCTGTTCACAGTGTTCAGGACCTTTGTTGATTGCTTTCTCTCTCCGAGCCTGTTTACCCTATTTTGGGTACATAACTTCAACGTACACCACTTGCTATCCCTGGTCTCGCGACAAAGGCCCCGGATCCTAACCTTTTAGCAGGTATCCTTAACATTGTGTCTTAAATTTTGCATGCATTATTCACCTCGTTCTGCATCGTTTCTGCCACTGACTATCACCTATGTTTTTGTTACAGCCCCTTCCGTTACAATCTTTTACAAGCCGGGCATACTACTTAACTTTGAAATGATATCTTTTCCCAGGGTGACAATCAATAAAAAAGGAAGTCGTAGATAAGTCACGTGCGTCAACAGAACAATCACACTTACTTACAGGTATTGCGACGAGAATGACAGCAGACAAATACCCATACATACAATATCACTTCTGCCACTGATCCAGAACACTCCTCAACATTCGAATTTGTCACACCCCAAGTTAGTACGAGTTACAAGTTGCTTATACATTGAGACTTAATTATCTTTCTTATTTTTGCAGCTACAGGAGGAATCTTCGATTCCATCACCACAAATTTCAAGTCTTTCTGTGCTTATCTACCGAAGCTCAGCGCTCAGCGCTCAATGAGAACCTTAGAGCTAATCGACGCTAATCTCCGTATCACGAAAATAGATTGTTAGCAAGTGAGAGATGTGAATTTTTAAAGACTCTTGCTGACTAGTCAATGTAGTGGGATATAAAGGGGACTACTCGCTTCTTTGATGTTCGACTCGTTATCATTTCCTGAACTACTCCTTCCTTCACAAGTATAATCATGTCTGATGCGATTCTGCCCCAAGGTGCCGGTTACGGTGTTGGTAAGTTCTTTTCATTCTTTTCAGTTCTCTGGCTGACAATTAATTGAGGACTTCAGTCATTGGTACGATATTCTTTGCCACGGAAGTTTCCCCAACAAAAATATAACAGGCTAATACGTGTATCCAGGAATAGGCCTCTTCTTCAGCGCGTTCATGATATGCCTCACGGCAATTCAGTCCCGATACACAAGTTTTTCGCCCAAGAGATCTGATGAGTTCACGAGTGCATCAAGAAGCGTTAAACCAGGTCTGATAGCATCAGGTATCGTGTCTGCATGGACTTGGGCAGCCACCCTTGTATGTTGTTACCTCCATTACGCTATCTGAAATGCCAAGTTGTCATTACCTAGCTTCAAAGTAGTGCTGTTGCATATAAATTCGGTTTGTCGCTCATTCAATAACTTCGACGCAAGACTAATTGATGCTTATCTCGTAGGGATAAGTGGTTCATGGTGGTATGGAGGTGAGAGTCAGATTTGGCATTTATGAGTGTGTTATACTGATATGTTCTATCAAGCTGGAGGGGCGGTCCAAATCCTACTCTTTGCGATGGTAAATTGGTCCAATCACAATCCTCATAACCTCTGTTTACTTTTCGAAAATTAGATCGCTGCTAAGTTGAAGCTTAATGCTCCTTACGCACACACCTGGTTAGAGATTGTATGCATTCGATGGGGCAAAGTAGCTCATCTAGTATTCTTGTTCTTTGGGTATGTCGTATCTGCCAAACCATTATAATCGAACATACAACGTCAAACCACAGGCTTACTACCAACATCGTAGTCAGCTCTATGCTAATTCTGGGAGGATCAGCAACTGTAACTGATCTGACTGGAATGCATACTGTAGCCGTGAGTCACCACTCACCCAAATTCTTTAATGAAGGGGTCTATAACAAAATTAGGCTTGCTTTCTAATTCCATTTGGGGTGGCTATTTATGTCGTAGTAGGAGGTATGAGGTCCACGCTGCTCTGTGATTAGTACGCATTTTTTATACCAACAGTATATCTTTACTAATATCCACTCAGCACACATACTACAGTCCTTTTTGCAATTATATTAGTAAGATCACTATTAAGGCATATATCTGATGTCTGAATTCTAATGATCAGACATTCGTTTTCACCGTCTATGTTACAAGTGACAAAATTGGTAGTCCTGCAAAAATGCATGAATTGCTCACAGTCGCCTCAATTGCTTCACCTGTCACTGACAACGCTCAAGGCTCCTACCTAACCATGCGGTCGAGGGGCGGATTGGTATTCGGAGTTATTACCATCATTGGGGGTTTCGTAAATGTATTCCAGGATCAGGCATATTGGCAACGTGCGATCGCTAGTCGTCCTGCAAGTACTGTAAAGGCATATCTACTTGGTGGTCTCGCATGGTAATTTCTTCATATGTTATTGTTTGAGTTCAGTATACAATTCTGACCGTATTCAGGATTGCAATTCCTTTTACTTTTGCAACAACACTAGGACTCTCGGCTGTTGCACTCCGGGGCGACCCGGATATGAAGATTCTTTCCCCTGCAGACGTTTCTGCTGGTCTTCCAGCAGCTGCGGCTGCGACTGTGCTGCTCGGAAAATCAGGTGCTATTGCACTTCTCGTCCTTCTTTTCTTAGCTGTTACTAGTGAGTAATTGGGATTTGTTTTGATAGCCTTATTCAAGAAGTTAGGTGCCTGCTCCGCTGAACTCATCGCGGTTTCTACAATACTAACATATGATGTCTATAAGGTGATTTAGAAATATTCTTCTCTAACACATATGATAAACTGAATTTTCAACTAGGAGTACATTAACCCGAAAGCTACGGAAGAACAGATCCTGCGTGTTGGGCATACAATGGTTTCCACGTTCACTGATCAGCATTTGCGCAGATTACTGATTCTTAGATTTAAGGTAGCCTTTTACGCAGTCATCTGCGGATTGGCTGGCCTCGTTTTCTTCTATATTGGTATTTCCATGGGTTGGCTCTATGTAAGCGCATATAACACACAATTCAGAAATTTCATGAATCTTTGCAGACGTTTACGGGTGTTTTACTTGGATCAGGAGTCATACCTATTGCACTGTGCATCACCTGGAGCAAAGCAAATAAATGGGGTTGCATTGGAGGTGCATTAGCCGGTTCTGTATCCGGAATTGTTGCATGGCTAGTGACAACAAGCACTCTCAATGACGGCGTTATAAATGTTGTGGTGTGTCTCACGCGTTCTAAAACGAAAAGTTCCGAAACTAAAACTTATTGTCTGATCGCGACAGACAAGTGGAGGTACGTAACGTGAACAACAGGTGTAAGGTGTGCCGTGAAAAACTAACCTGGTGGTTGTGGCATGATGTAGGCGATTTCGAAATGCTTGCCGGAAATTTAGCATCGATTGGTGTAGGAGGCATTATTGCGACGGTTACGTCTTTGATTGTGAGTAAACTCTTAACCGTAACTGTAATTGTAACTAGATATGTGGTGTAACTTAACGTTCCTCATAGTGGCCGGATAACTTTGATTGGGAGACAACGCGTGTAATTAACAGACCTATAGTACAAGGAAGTGGTCGAGGGTCGCCTCAGGAGGATCGCGAAAAGAAGGAGAAGGATGTGGAAACGAGGTCCATATTACTTACCAGTGATTCATTGGATGCGGTAGAGCAAGAAGATGAACTAGATCCCGTTGCTCTCAACAGAGCGTTCAAATTTGCGACGTGGTCATCTCTAATTTTGGTAAGTTCACATCATAGAGATATCTTCATCATGGGTCATGACTACCCTCCATAGTTTTCTGTTTTAGTAATTGCAGTTCCTCTGCCGCTATTCTTCTCCCAAGTCATATTTGGAACAGCAGGATTGACCGTTTGGGTTGTGATCGGAATTATGTGGACCTTTTGTTCAGCGATTGCCGTTGTGTTCTACCCACTTTGGGAGAGCAGAGCAGCTTTGATGCAAATATGTTCTGGTATCATTAAGGTGTGTACACTCGTGTCTCCTATGGTAGTCCGCTTATTCATCATGAATTGTGTAGGATATATTTACTAGAGGTGGTGGAAAACATGTGTCTGTTAAACGCGAGAACCTAGCAGCTTGATATATGATAGTCGTACTCTGTTCACAGGATAGTCAACCTCTTACCCAGATATATTCAGTCTTTCAAGTTATGATATATCATGATCTGCTTTTTTTGACTACTGTACATTGAATACAAAAAATAGAGCTTTCCATACGTTACAAGTCTAACTTGTAGTGCTCTAACAACAAATCATGCGGGAGGCAACCAGCGTTCCTGCTGAAAATCTGTGGTTAAGTTTAGTTCAAGTCCTGCCCTTTCCATTCTAAGAAAAGCCTGTTTGCAAGAATAATCGACTTCCTCAGGATCCCAAAATCCTTTGCCCATATCCACCGAGACATACGTGATTTGCGCAATATTGTCCTCATATGAAACTTCTTTCCAAGTCTTCCACCACCTGAATTCTAACATATCGAGTAATATTTCTGGTGTGAATCGCCCGTAGGAGCTGTCATAAGTGAATTTGCGTAATTTTGGTAGAAGGAAGTCTTTGGAGCCCTTTTTTCGCCAGGACTCCGATGGATACATTCTCAGAATGAGTTCATCTGACATCCCTGCAGTTCTGCCGATGCTCAGTTCGCCAATAGTAAGAGTAACAAGTGCAGGAAGTTGTTCGAGGAAGTTGAAGCATATGCACCTCGTCCCCTGCAGCCGCGAAACCGAGACCTCCAATCGATACTGTGGTGAGGGTGTTTCCACATGCCGATCGGATGACAAAATTGGTCAGGACTACTGGGTCTAGGATTATCCCTCTACCTAACTTCGGGTATAGATAAATTGTCAAATCTTGTAAGAATGGTGCAGTGATGCTGTTCATCAATCGTGCCCAGTCTTGCACAGTTCGGAAAAATATGTCCAGGTCCAGAAGGTAAGGAAGAACCACATCGTACACTGTGTAGTTACTAGGGGCAGGTTCGCTGGTATCTAAGAGCTGTCCAGTCAATTTACGGAGGTTCCGAGCACCTTCAATGATGTGGAGCCAAACATCTATGTTCTGCCATCTAAAGCGAAAATTCTCTATTTGATGCCACGGGAAACCCATCACCACTTCCTCCAATATATTCTCGGGAAGAACTAGATGTCGCAAATTGGGTGCATCACGGAACACAGAAAAGTCAAGTTTACCGCTGCGATATGGGGGTGGGGAGTGAATAATCTCTACGGCTATGAGAATAGGCAGTCTGCCTGTCGCGTTATCCAGGAGATGGATGGAGGGATAGTCGGGGATGAATGTGCTGAATGTGCACCACTGCTCTGCATGCTCCACAAAAATTCGGGTGACTTCCGCGTAGAGATCTTGGTATTCTTGACCAAATCCCCCATCATCGTCATTGTATCTATCATCGGTTGAACGACGCCTCATGAATTGAATATGCAGAGGTCTGCCCTTGGCCCGCTTTAATCATTCCCTGAGTAATTCTACTTGCGTAAGAATTTGTTCTAAGCGCCCTGAAGGAAATCCGAAATAAACATATTGCCACAGGGCTGGTTCATGCCATGCAATTTGTCGCCATGCTTGGCAAACTGCACCGAGTTGCAGAGCCTCGTGGCTATCACTGAATGGATTTTTCTTGGTGTCGCGATCTATGTAAGGAGGCGAGGGGATTTTGAAATTGTTTGTATTCTTCTCGCCTGATTTGGAAGATGCGACACATCAACTCGGAAGGAAGTCGAGTACTTGGATCGTCGAGTACTTGGATCAACGAGAAGTCCGGACATTGTAGTGACAGGAAGTGGTCAGTGTAGAATGCGGTTTCAAGCATGTGCATGATTACTAACATCCCAAGCTCTGTACAGCTGGAGACAACAAATATAGGTTATTATAACACAGATGAACATAATTGTGGTTTTTTTTACGTGTCAACACGCATCTGTAACTGTTCATCGAACAATGGCCATTCACCCAACTTGAATGTCCATACACTTATAAAGCAACAAGCCGTTCTGCACCGCTTCAGAACACTCTTGACAAATGCCTCACTTCACGATAGGTTAGTACAGCTTGCGAGTATACTACTTATACAATAATTCTTATCTCTCTTATCTTTGCAACTCCAGGAGAAATTTTTGCTTCTATTACCACAAATGTCATATCTTTCCGTGCTTATCGACCATTATGACACTGTCAGCAAGTTGGAGATGCGGCGTTTCAAGGACCCCTGCTTATCAGTCAATGTGGTAAGATAAGAGAGATAAAGGCGACCACTCGCTTCTTTGATGTTCAACTTGTTATCTCTTTCCTGAGTTGCTTGCTGTTTCATAGGTATCACCATGTCTGATGCAATTCTTCCCCAAGGTGCCGGTTACGGTGTAGGCGAGTTTTTCTTTCTCTACGCCATGGCTGAAGACTAATTAAGGATTTCAGTTATTGGTATGGTGTTCTTAGTTCCCTGCACAATAAACTAACAGATTCATATGTGATCTAGGAATTGGCCTCTTCTTCAGCGCTTTCATGATATGCCTCACGGCAATTCAGTCCCGATACACAGGTTTTTCACCTAAAAACTCTGAGGAATTCACAAGTGCATCAAGAAGCGTTAAACCAGGCTTGATAGCATCAGGTATCGTGTCTGCATGGACTTGGGCAGCCACACTCGTATGTACCTACGCCATAGCTCGATGTGCCCTCTTGCTGAATTGTCACTGCCCAGCTTCAAAGTAGTGCTGTTGCATACAAATTCGGTACGTTGTCAATTTTGCAATAACTTCGACGCCAAATAATTGATACCTATTTTGCAGGGATAAGTGGACCATGGTGGTATGGAGGTGGGAGCTGAATTTCACTTCTTTCAATAGTTGTACTGATATGTTTCATCAAAGCTGGAGCAACAGTCCAAATTCTACTCTTTGCAATGGTGAGTCTCGTCGTGAATTAAGCTACTTTTGTTTACTTTTTGAAAATCAGCTTGCTGCTAAGCTGAAACTTAATGCTCCATACGCCCACACCTGGTTGGAGATTGTATGCATTCGATGGGGCAGAGTAGCTCATCTGGTATTTATGTTCTTTGGGTACGCCCCATCTGCCAACTTATTATAACTGAATATAAAACGAACAACGGCAGGCTTGCTACCAACATCATAGTCAGCTCGATGCTAATCTTAGGAGGATCAGCAACTGTCACTGATCTGACTGGAATGAATACTATAGCCGTGAGTCACTATATACCAAAACTCTTTATTGAACATTCATATATATAAAAATTAGGCCTGCTTTCTGATTCCCTTTGGGGTCGCTATTTATGTTGTAGTAGGAGGCATGAGATCTACGCTACTTTGCGATTAGTGTGTATTTTCCATAACTGCAGCATATCTCTACTGACACTCATTCAGCACACATACATCAGTACTTTTTGCAATCATACTGGTAAGATCAATATTAAAATGTGTACCTGAGTTCATATCGATTCGACCAGACATTCATTTTCACCGTCTATGCGACAAGTGACAAAATTGGTAGCCCTGCAAAAATGCATGAACTGCTCATGGCCGCCTCAACTGCTTCCCCTGTCACTGATAATGCTCATGGTTCCTATTTAACCATGCGATCGAAGAATGGATTGATATTCGGTGTTATTAATATCATCGGAAACTTCGCAACCGTATTCCAGGACCAAGCATATTGGCAGCGTGCAATCGCTAGTCGTCCCGCCAGCACTGTGAAGGCGTACCTACTTGGTGGTCTCGCATGGTAATTTCATCAAGTGTTAACATATACAAGTCTGATTGTATGCAGGTTTGCGATCCCCTTTACTTTTGCAACAACACTTAGGACTCTCGGCAGTTGCACTTCGCGGTGATCCAGACATGAAGATTCTTTCATCTGCCGATGTTTCGGCTGGTCTTCCAGCAGCTGCCGCGGCAGCAGCGTTGCTCGGAAAATCGGGTGCTATTGCACTTCTTGTCCTTCTTTTCTTGGCCGTTACCAGTAAGAATTCGCATTTATCTTAATACCTTATTCTTATTTTAATCATCAGGTGCCTGCTCCGCTGAGCTCATCGCGGTTTCTTCCATACTAACATATGATGTCTATAAGGTGATTTAGATATACATAACCTCAGTTACAGATGATTGAATAATCTCTCAACTAGGAATACATCAATCCGACTGCTACGGAAGAACAAATATTACGCGTGGGACATGCAATGGTTTCCACTTTCATCGAACAATTTCTGTGCCCATTATACTGATTATTTCATTCAAGGTGGCTTTTTATGCAGTTATTTGCGGGCTGGCTGGCCTCGTTTTCTTTTATATTGGTGTTTCCATGGGTTGGCTCTATGTAAGTGCATATAACTCGTGTAATTCAAAGTAAATGAACTCCTGCAGACATTTATGGGCGTCATACTTGGATCTGGAGTCGTACCTATTGCATTATGCATCACTTGGAGCAAAGCAAATAAATGGGGTTGTATTGGTGGTGCATTAGCCGGTTTTATATCCGGAATTGTGGCATGGTTAGTGACAACAAGCACTCTCAATGACGGTGTTATAAATGTTACGGTATGTATCACGCTTTCTAAAATGAAAAGTTTTGAAACTATAACTTACTATTTGATCGTGACAGACAAGCGGAGGTACGTAACGTGAACAACAGGTGTAAGGTGTCCCCGCAGCTAACATGGTGGTTGTGGCGTGACGTAGGCGATTTTGAAATGCTTGCCGGAAATTTAGCATCGATTGGTGTAGGAGGCATTATTGCGACGGTTACGTCTTTGATTGTGAGTAAACTTTTAAACGTAACTGTAATTATAACTAGATATGTAGTGTAACTTAACATTCCTCATAGTGGCCGGATAACTTTGATTGGGAGACAACGCGTGTAATTAACAAACCTGTAGTACAAGGAAGTTGTCCGGTGTCGCCTCAGGAGAGTCGTGAAAATGAGAAGGATATGGAAACGAGGTCCATATCAGCTACAAGTGCTTCGTTGGATGTGGCAGAACAAGAAGACGAGCTAGATCCTATTGCTCTCAACAAAGCCTTCAAATTTGCGACGTGGTCGTCTCTAATTTTGGTAAGTTCACATCATCGAGATCTTTCATTGCGTTTCCTGACCACCACTCCATAGTTTTTCGTTCTGATACTTGCAGTTCCTTTACCACTATTCTTCTCCCAAGTCATATTTGGAACTGCAGGATTAACGGTTTGGGTTGTGATCGGGATCCTTTGGACCTTCTGTTCAGCGATTTCTGTTGTGCTCTACCCCTTATGGGAGAGTAGAGCAGCTTTGATACAAATATCTTCCGGTATCATTAAGGTATGCGTCACCCTTGTCGCCTATGGTATAACACTAATTCGTCATGGGTTGTATAGGATATATTTACTAAAGGTGGTGGCAAATATGTATCTAACAAACGCGCAAGCACAGCAGCTTAATTGTTTCGACCAAATGATTAATTCTGATTACCGATGACCTACCTGCAAACCTTGATGACGATGGGTGTGAAATATCGTGAGCTCTCTGTTTCAATCGTTTCACTCTTCCCTGGATTCGGACCGACCAAAAAAATCATGGGACTGATATTATCGATCAATTTTCCTCACATCTCACATTCATCAAACGCCGCTTGACTTCTGGAGACATCGGCGTCCCGTCTAGTTCACAAGCATAGGACTGTCAGGTACCAAATATGCTAACTTTCACATTGTCCCTTCGGAGCTAGCCTTGGCACAATGCTAATAACACGGAGCTTGCAGCCAAAGTTGGATGTATACAAGAGTAAGTGGTGATGTCGTACAGGAATGGATTTTTGATGCTTGGCTTTGAGATGAACATGAGGATATCATGATATCGGCTAATGTGTCACATTAAAAGATTCAACGTGAACTACGCTCGCCATTAATGATGGGTTTTTTCACAATGTACGAAAGAGCACAGCTGCACTTCGTTCACCATCCACTAGTCGATTATTTCGATTATTTCAAATTGTTCAACTCTCAAACTTCCCTTGATTATTGAGTAAGACGTATTTGTTTATGGAGTGCCAAGGATACCAAGGGTCGCTCCGCACACTATATAAATTGACATGTCTTGGTCATGCATAGCCCCCCCCTCCCTGCCCACAGGTCCCACCCCAGTTTATACAAAGCTTTCCACCAACTTGAATGGGAGAAACTTTCGCTGTACCCACCCAAAATGATGTCAATAACGTTTTACCCCAGCCAACTCCTTCCCTTCTCGCCGAGGACGATGACGAACCTCCTAGTAGTGGTTCTTACGCCTGTCGGATTGAAATAGCACCGGGAGGTGCCAATAATAGCTCACCATCGCCCATCTGCAATTCTAAGGAAGATGTCGCACAAGGAGTGCTCAAGAGTAACGTAAACCTTGCAGCTTACTCTGATGATCAAGCCCCGGAAGGGCCTGAAGATCCTAATCAGCCCACATCAAATAAACGCAGGGCTTTCAAGCTCCCAAAGCTTTCAAAGAATGCAAGATTACGAGCACTCTTCACCCCGCAGCGTCCTTTGGGGCCTCGCCCGACCTATTCTGCGTCGTTCAGTGCAGCTCTGAGGTACACACCTTTGAACATCTGCTTGGTGTTCATTCCTGTCTCGTGGGCTCTTCACTTCACACACCAAAGCCCAACCCTCGTCTTCGTATTCTCTGCAATTGGTATAGTTCCACTTGCCGCTCTACTTGGATTTGGTACCGAACAAATTGCTCTGAGAACCAGCCAGAGCGTTGGAGGGCTCCTTAATGCTACGTTGGGCAATATAGTTGAGATGATCATTGCGGGCATCGCTTTGAAAGAGGTATAGTATTGACCATTCATGTAAATACCTTCGGTTCTAAGCCCTTGAGACTTTTTAGTGTGAACTTGATGTAGTTCAAAGCTCCTTATTAGGAGGGCTATTGAGCAACCTGTTGCTCGTTCTTGGATGTGCATTTATCGGTATGTTTTATCTTCATCCTGATGTCAAACCATTCTGACTGGAGTTGCGATATAGTTGGCGGTTTCCGCTTCCACCAACAAGAGTTTCAGCCCATGGTGGCGCAACTAAACTCTTCACTGTTGATTGTATCTGTTATATCCCTCATTGTTCCAGTTGCATTTGTACGTATTACTTACCAGTTAGATCGGCTTGAGCTTATTTATACACCACAGCACGAATACCTGGAGAATCGTTTGGCAGTTGGTACTGAAGTCGATGTTTTGTTGGAATTGAGTCGTGGAAGTGCAATCATCTTGATCTTGATGTGAGTTGTTATTCCAAAGCAATTTCGAACGGGTATTAACCTAAACTTCTAGTTACGTCGCATACGTGGGTTCATTTCTCTATCTTTAAGTAATAGCCATGACCAACTTTTTCGTTTTTAGCTATTCTTCCAGTTCTACTCGCACAATCATTTGTTTCTGGACACCTGTCAAACATACAACATATCACGAAGGTCCACTAAGACGTCATTTACTCACCACTCGATTGCAACTTTACCACTTCCTACAACCTCCACGAAACCTTTACATACTCCGGAAAATGAATATTTAAAGTTGAACGCTCCCTTCGCACTCTTTTTGCTCTGCGCGTCCACAGGTCTAGCATATATAACTGCAGAACATCTTGTCGGGTCTTTGGAAGGCTTGATTGCGGCTCATCCCAATATATCCAAAGAATGGATAACTCTCATTATCATCCCAGTTATCAGCAATGCAGCGGAACACACAACTGCAGTTATTGTAGCGAGTAAGGGTAAATTCGATTTGGCAATGAGCGTCGCGGTAGGCAGCTGCATTCAAATTGCGTTGTTCGTTATTCCCATACTGGTGTTAATCGCTTGGGGTATGGACAAACCTTTAACGTTATTCTTCGATCCCCTCGAAACGGTGGTCAGTGCTATGTGAATTCATTTCATTAGAGTTTGAGCATAACTGTTTACCTGCAGGTTCTGTTTTTCTCTGTTCTGCTTGTGAAGTTTTCGGTTGAAGATGGGAAATCGCATTGGATGAGTGGCTTAGCGCTTATTGGTAAGTTGATCACTCTTGTCGAATTATAAGATATTTGCTGACGATACCATCCAAGCTACCTATATCATTATTGCCTTGTCGTTCTGGAATTTCCCTGATACAGTCAGGACGCTTCAAGGTCAACCTCTTGTTTGCTTGAAATAAGGAATAAGGCCAAAGGGACTGCCCAAATGGGGCAAGGAACGTAGTTGTTGCCCGGAATGTATACTATTTACGGTACACTTCTAAATGATGACAAGAATAAAGTAAAATCAAATCTCAAATTGTATTACATGTTTTCTATGTACTTATGTGTGCTTTTATTGCTGCTTCTTTCTGATACAGGTGGCGTATCTTGCGATCTTAGCGGAGAACATCCAAAGGAGACAAATTCATGATGAAAATTTTTTCACTTTACTTATATGACGACCAATACTACCTTGATTATTATCTACGCGGAATGACTGAAACGTTGCCGTTTGGTAAATCTAGGCTTTTTTGTTGAGATTCTCGTCGGTTATTAAATGGTTTGGATCATCCAATTTTCCAGTCGTATCTTCACATCAAAAGCATAACTTCTAGCCAATGCAAGGTGTTTCAATTACACGTCAGAATGTCAGAATCAGAGCTTCCTGTGAGTGCAAGTTGACCTCTGGATCGGTTGAACAGATACGGCGCCTGATGCTTGACGCCGCAGTGTCAGTAGTGGCGAAGGAAGTTCATTGCAGATATATATGTAGTTGTGGGAACGGGGTAAGAGAGATGGGGATGAAGGTGTTGATATTAAAAATATGTGATCAGAATCGTCATGTGGGCATCTTATTCCATTAGCGTGCATCTGCCAATCGTGAACAAGCTTCGATGCTCGACATGGTAAAACAAAGTCGTCGCCTCCCCCTGCCCCATTTCCTTTAACTATTCCCCTTCAGTCTCGCATCTCCTTCTCTATCCTTCTCTCTCCTGTCTGGTTTGTTGCAATTTACCCCATACCTTGAGCATAACTACACTCCTAACTCTCTCTTCCTTTCTGTCTGATATGACTACTTCCGTTTTTGCTGCCCTTGCTGCCCTTCTTGTCGCTCTTTTCATCTGGTTCCTGAAGCCTAAAGCTTCCACGGCATCTTTGCCACCTGGTCCGAAACCCGTACCGGTATTGGGTAATGTCAGGGATCTTACAGCTAAAGAGCTATGGCTTCCTGCGACAAAGTGGGCCAAGCAATATGGTGAGAGTCGAAGTGTATCGTTTATACTGCATATATTCATACTTCGCTGTATAGGGGATGTTGTTTACACCCATGTATTCGGACAAGGCCTCGTCTTCATCAATAGTCTCGATGCTGCGTCAGAACTGTTGGACAAGAAAGGGTCCATATATGCTGATAAACCACACCTCGTCATGGCTGGCGAACTGTGAGTACAGTATCTTGCGTCATATGTTATAGTAATTGACCTTGTGTGGATAGATGTGGTTGCAAGAATATGGTAATTAGATTCCTCCGCGCAACGCGTGCGAATTGCTGTCGATAGATTGCTAACACCCGCAACCTATTTGTCTTATTAGGTAGCTTTCACTGGATATGGAGACCAGTCAAAACGTCAGCGAAGGCTTATGCACAAAGCTTTCGGCCTCTCCGCCATTCCACAATACTATCCCCTTCTTCAGACTGAAACACACTCGTTTCTACGCAGATTGATTGCTGACCCGGCGAATTATGAGAAACACTCTCGCAGATACGCAGGTGGCTTGACTCTGTCCGTAGTGTACGGATACGAAGCTGTTTCCAACGACGACGAGTTTTTAACTTTAGCCGAGGAATGCGTAGATCTACTTGCCAACCGTATCGCCTCTGGTGGGGGTATTTGGCCGGTAGATATTATTCCTGCCTTGCAACACTTACCATCATGGTTCCCTGGTGCGGGTTTCAAAAAAAATGCAGTTGTGTGGAAGGCGAAGATGGAAGAATTCGTCGACAAGCCATATGAATATGTCAAAAATAGTATGGTGAGTAGTATATGCTTGATATTTGAAAATTCTTAACTAAATATGAGAAGAAATCGGAGAACTTCAAACCGTCGTTTTGTTCCACCTTACTTGAAGATGAAATTTCAAAATCAAATCCAGATTTCGAATTTGACCTGAAGTGGACTGCAAACTCAATGTATTCAGCTAGCGCAGATACGGTGCATAAAATTTCATGGTTGATAAATGATCGCTTACAATGTTTTCCTTCTGTGTTGCAGACCATAACGACTGTTGTCTTATTCTTACTCGCCATGATGGAGAACCCAGATATTCTTCACAAAGCCCAAAAGGAAATTGACCAAGTTGTAGGGCAAGACAGGCTGCCAAATTTCGCCGATAGAACTGCACTGCCTTATGGTAAGAGAGCTACCCGAAAAGTTTCGAATGTTATCTAATCATAGTTGTTATATAGTTGAGCATGTTCTACACGAAACGTGGAGGTGGGGCGTCCCAGTGCCGCTTAGTATGTCGTTTCCTTGGTGATTGTCATATGGTTGATGAGCTTCGATTTATCCGATAGATTTGCCGCATCGTCTCATGGAGGATGATGTATACCGCGGTATGCACATACCTAAAGGATCATTGGTGAGCTTTTCTAGTTGTATGCGATTTTAGATTATAGACTTCTGATACGTCCGTCAGATTTTTGGAAATATATGGTTAGTGTGGCTCATACGCAAGAGGTTCTGAACTTCTTAGAGATGCTAACGTGGTTCTTGATGGTAGGGCCATGCTGCATGATGATGGAGTATTCCCCGATCCTTATACCTTCAACCCCGACCGCTTTGCGGAAAAAGTGGATGCTGACATGGAGAAGAGAAGAGATCCAAGACGATATGTCTTTGGTTTTGGACGCAGGTACGCGAGTTTGTTTGAGCCACACACATTTTTAGGGGGTGCTCATCCCTGTGGCTTCCCAGGCAATGTCCCGGTCTCAACCTTGTGGACTCATCTATTTGGCTGCTTATCGCATCCATAATTGCCACGTTAGAAATATCCAAACCTATCGATGATTCAGGGAAAGTCATCGAACCTGAGGTTTCATTCAATAACTCCATTTTCAGGTACATTTTTTCATGGACTCTTTTGTCACCTCCCACTCAACAGTTTCCTTAACCAGGAAACCCGACTCTTTCAAATGTAGCATTCGGCCACGCTCTGAACAAGCTCTCAGTCTCATTAGACAATCGGAAACAATGTAGTGCGTTGTGTGTGGGAGGAACTTTTTGTGTTGAGAATTATTGGAATATACAAGTATCGTGCTGTAATTTTGTGCGATGGTGGGGTTACGCTATAAACTGTTGTCATGTAATGTCTACAATGCATGCAGATTTTCTTTTATAATCTGAAGATTTAATTTGTCGTAAATGGCTTTTACTATGAACCGAATCTTGGTTGGTATAGGGGATGGCTTCGAACTTACCACTTCCTGTCGCTATGCTCGTTCTTTTTTCACGGTGTCATTTCATCTGATTCTTTGCCTTATGCCGTCATTCAATCTCCAAAAAAAAAATTACCACCCTCTTCTTCTGTTTCTCACCCCCTCCACCGAACACCTCCGGAAATGACCGGACATTGCCGAATCGCAGTTGTGCCGTGGCTGGGCAAATGTTGTTTTCCCCAACCAAACTCCATCCTTAAGCCTAGTCCTTTCTGTTTCAATTGCAATAGCTAAGAGAGAAAACATATTCATGGAGGTCAACATTGATGTGCTTGAAGTGTAAAGGGTGTATGGGTGGTCTGATAGGTGTGTAATATTCATCACCATTGTTCTCCACAGCAAACCTGTGGTAGTATATTTGTACTGATCAAGATACGCAGTTTGTTAACCTCTACAGTTCTTGCATCTGATTCCGGTCAACTGTGCTCCGGGTATCCAACGGCACTGGACGGCCATTGGAAACTTGCATTGACGTCAACAGAAGTCTTTGTATTTGTTGTCTGTCTTTCATTCTTACCAAGAGGGAAAAAATTCCTTCTTATAATGAAGATTTGTATATGAACTAGGGACGCAAATTTATGGGGGCTTTACAATGTCTCTGTGGTGGCTAGGAACGGGATTTTTTCCTCTCTATTAACCTTTGCATTTCAAGCAGGGTAACTTGGTTGACACCTCTGGTCCCTGTGTTCTGACTCGCAGGGGAGATGAGACAGCAGAGTGGCAGAGAGAATCTGTTTTCCTGATATATGCATGGTGTTGCCGTAAAACCGCAGTCCGTGACCCATCAACCGACCACCGGAGGCTTGGGGGACCATTTTAACGCGAAAGGGACAGTATGTGTGAAGACAAGAACACGGTTAATAAAACTGCTATTGAGAACCTTCCGTGATCTATGTTTACAAGTTGTGGCTTGACATTTATATATATTGCCTTCCCAGTCTTACCCCCAAGCCCTTTATAACCTAAATCGAAGCAACGTCTAATCGGTCTCTTTTTTTTGTTTCCTCCCTGTCTTTGAACTCTAACTGCTGTAAAAAATCAAACACAGTACTTATTCCCTATATATCTCCGCATTCCTTATTTCCCTTTACCCCTCCACCCACTCTCTCTTTTCCCCCTGTCCGCCATGTCTCAACAATCATTCGCGCTATCTAAATTCGACAACACTCTAGGATCCCTCCTCATTGGTGGTCTAGTGGCTATGGCGTGCGTAGCTTTGCTGCGGGTTTCACCCCGCTCTTTTAGCATCAGCGCTGTTTGGACTGATAGTCTCGGCGCATATTTAGACTTTGGGGAGTGACATGCGTACAAACATATACGTATTTCACGCGTAGTTCACGCGATATGCCATACTTCAAGCTGATGGTGAGTCGATTTTTTTTGGCCGTCGCTTCCGAGTTGTATTGATTCTCTTTTCCCTACTTAGATTGCGTTCCTTTGGTGAGGTTCTACACCTGCAATTCAGAGATTTTGTTGTCGCAATACTCAAGACTGGTCACTATAGGGCCCTTGATACGTTCGATTCTATTTTGAACGTCCACATTCTTTATTACTACATGGTCAGCAACTATCTCAATCCACTAGCGCTTCTTGTACCAGTTTGGTAAGTGCTTTTGGGAGCGGTGTGAGAAGCATTAAAAAAGCTGATAGAAATCTTTGATGTGGGTACGTAACGTTGCAGGAGTGTTATTGTAAGTTTTCATCTCCCAAACAAAATTACGAACAATTTGGTTAACTTGATATATTCATGTGTTACAGATCCATGTCGCAATTACTGTGGGTCCATATAATCCTTTTTTATGAGCGTGGGATCTCTTTTTGGGGGGTTTACTGATACAAGCCACCGATATTCCTCCAGTCAGCTTCCAACTATATCATCCGCACAATGTTTGCGTTAAGGGTGTGGCGTTGTAAGTCTCACCATCTTCCCTTATCCTCGCGGTTGCAGTCCCTGTCTCATGGTTTCTGCTTTACCCACACAGTAAGTAAAAAGAATCTTCCACTCACGCTTTGGATTGTGAGTTCCTCATTTGTCTTTGGTTCTTATGCGGTTGCTTGACATCACTACCAAGACCATGATTTCAACAACCGATCTTGGTAAGTCTTACCCCGCGAACCCCGTGCAACGTAGTTCGCCATCTCACCGTCGTAATTCCTCCTCGACCAATAGTTGTCGGGCTCGGTAAGTCCAGGTTCTCCTTGCTTCACACTAAAATAAGCAACTAATTACATGCATTTAGTTATTACAATCAAAGCGTATGTCAAGATCTAACTACCTTGGTGTAATCATTTTGATAAATTTGGATTGCTTGACGACAGTTTCAAACTATCTTCCTTTGCGGAATTGTCTTCTCTCTCTGTAGGTTCGGTCTCTTCAAATTCGAATTTAAATTGAAGACATGCCTTTAGAGCTTGATGTACCTCAACTTCGCTTCGGGGACGGGAAGTGACATCAGTCTAGCTTTGGCTTTATGCTTCTTATTGTACCAGTCTCGAACCGGTTTCCCTAAGTAAGTTTTTTCGATCTCTTCCCTTTCCTGTCTATAGTGCACTAGTCTGACAAGTTTATAGGACCGATTCGCTCATTGACGTCCTCATGCTCTACACCGTGAACACGGGCATGATCGTTGCGTAAGATTTTCGTCACACTAACGAAAAGTTGAAGCCTGACCGTGAATAGAATTGATGCTAGCTTGGGAATGATCATGTATATCGTGATGCCAAGAAACTTCATATTCCTAGGTGCGTATTTATTGCTTATTTTCTTGATGGCAATGCTCAGTCTTTTCCAATCATAGGATTCTATCTTTTATTAAGCAAACGTATGTCCCCGTATGATTTTACACTTGACTTGCTGACACACATTTGCAAAGTTTACCTCAACTCATACTTGGCTACGTAAGTCTAGAAAAGAACCCCTAAAACTTTGCAACAGCTAATTATAGAAAACTATAATTATATAGCCTCAACGCACGCGAAGGTCTTCGAGAACAATCAGAAGAACACGTTTCCATCCATATTTCTCAGCTCTCCCAGTCTCGTTATGGGACCAGTCCAACGGTCTCAGCAGGAAAGGTTAGTTTTTGGGACCGACCTGTTTATTCTATATGAATTATACTGATTTTTCAGCTTGATTAACAGCCAAGCCGAGACGAGCCCCTAGCGATTTCCGTCGATACACTTGTTGATAAGGACCTAGATACCCAGCGCGGAACAATACGGTCAGGTGCTATGATTGGCGTTGGACAGTGGAAAGTGGATCGCCACACTGGTGATAGAAGACATATCTCGTCTGTGCCGACGTTTACGCGGGAGGGGAACACTAGTAGCGGAACTGATACAGAGGCTGGCGAGGATATGAAGATGGTAATAGATGAGGTGGAAGAAGGTGATGGACGGGAATGGACGGCGCTGAAGGGAGAGTGGAGCTATGGAGGGAACGGAGATGAGGAGAAAGGTCGGGGAGTGGTTGTTGCGCGGGTCCTTTGAAAAAAAAAAGCTGGGTTAAGTAAGAGATGTGACATGTGTGCTACATTGATGTCGAGCATTTCCTTCATTCTAGGGACTCTGTTCAATGGAGCTCATTATCGAGACGCTAAAGTACGACTGCATAGTCTGATATTAAAGAGTAGCAAGATAGCAGTGTCGGAACCGTACGAGCATGCTTTACTTTATTTTTAAAGAAAAATATTACATAAAGCCTGATACAGTTGGTTGTAACATCAAGATGCTCAACCCCTTTATTTTACTACAGCATTTATACAGTAGCATTCAACATGATCTCACTCTATTGCATTCTTACTGGCAACGACCCCGCTGTTTGGCAACAAATTTGATTCTGTCTCTATGACATCGACATCTTTATTTGTAGTGAACATCTCATACACAAATGTCATAGGCATACTGTAGGATGTGGATTGGATCAGAAAGCCCAAGTGGTACAACGACTACCTCAAGGATCTGAAACTCTGGTGATCTCGACCGCAAACGGATTTCGATAAAAAAATTTTGCTAGAACAAGACTCAACGCTCCTGATAGACAAGCCTCTGCTCTCGATCAACTTAATATGACATAGAGACTTGTTTTCTTCTGATCCCCAGATTTGTGAACATACTCACAACGAGTACTTATGATACTTAAGGCCATCATTAATGTTGGTCATTGGCAATAACCATATGGTATATTAAAGCCCCTCTACTATCCTGTGGATTGTCATGCTTTTCTGTTTCTATCCTAGTCGAAACTCACAGAAAACCTATTGTCCTTAGCTGCTGGAAAGTTTGTGCAAAGGGATTGTATCCCATGACTGAACGGTAGTCCTTAGATATGACGGATATGTTAATGATCAATTCGATCGCTAAACACCCAAAAAAGGCTTGGGGGACCTAAATCGAAGGCACCAAGACGATGATCAAAGGATTATGCAGGACAACTGTATGGATGGCACCTGAAGTAGATAAGATGAAGGAATACAGTCCGGTATTGTCAGACCGATTGGGGGAGGGGGGATGATGGTACGGTATTTGAAACTTACCTTCTCTTGTCAGTTGATGAATAGTAATCAAAGTTCCAGGCCTTCACTATGCTATAGCCTTATGAGTTAGTGAATACTATTGTATACTTTTGATGCTGCACTCTATTGAGTATTCCCCAACGTTAAAAGGTTTGGGACGATGGACTTTTGGTGCATCATTCTTAGTTTGTGTGGTGTGGATCTTGCAGTCAGGCAGTCAGCGAGGAACCGGGAAGAAAAAGTTTTTGCCAAGGCACATTAGATTGGCTTCGGAATCTACGTTGGCGACTTTCACATGTCCCAAGTGTTGACGTTGAATGTTGAAGAGACTAATATATAACTGCAATGGTATCAGCCTGGCGGATCCACTGGCACATTCGGGATCAAACAGTTGATGCTTTTCTCGGGAGGGGAACATTAATAACGGAACTGATACAGCTCGAGGCTGGCGAGGATATAAATACTTATACAATACAGATGAGGTGGAAGAAAGTGATGGACGTCGGATGGGGGTAAGACGAGAGTGTGGAGTTATGGATGGGACGGAGTTGAACAGAATGGTCGGGGAGTTGTTGTTCTGTTCCGCGGGTCCTTTGAATAAAAAAGTTGGGACTAGTTTGCAAGACTATTTAATTCTGTCCTCACTGTTTGGGAACGTTCAACGTAATCGTTTACGATCCTGAAGGATGTAATTATTGATGTGACGTCATTGGCGATAACTAACCCTCATGTTATCCACCAACAAAATGCTTTTGCTTGTTTAGCGTCGGTAAACTTGCTAGATCTCTTCTAGAACAAATTCCGTTGAAATCCACTTCTATCTCCTAAGCACTCGTGACTAGCTTACAATTATAGTGTGGACAATTCTTTGACTAAACCTCGGACATACTTTCAAGTTCCATATGTAATCGCTTCACGATTGTCATTTTTCTCTGATTTTTTTTTTTGGTATTGTATTGATAAAGAAGAAGCCACCGCATAAACAGTTACTGAAGTCATATCAGAAGAAGAGAACTATGAAGAAGAAGGGGGGAATTCAGGATTTAGGGCAGGAAATGGAAGGGCAGAGATTTAATTGAATTGAAAATATCAATGTCATCATGATCAAAGACAGAGCATGCTGCACATGGGGTCCTCATGCCAATGGGGCTTGGAGTTCCAAGCGCCTAGCCACTACTGTGCAAACAACACCAGATAAGTGTGCCTGTGGTGCACTAGTTATTATCTGTGATTCTGGGTATGTCATACAAGAACGTTGTTGTTCGGTCTTTTCGCAAATACATTACCCTCTTCTCATCACCGCCGCTAGGACCTCACAATACTTTCTCATTGTGGCAAGCTTAGCCTATAGCCATCAATCACATCATCATCAAATCACATCAATATTGACACATTGCAAGCGTCTCTCCCTCCTCTCTGGTGTTTTCCTTGCTTCTCCCTTCAATCACACATCAGCGGAGCTAGTTTCGCTCAGCAAGTGCTGCCTTGACCAACTCTTCTCCCCGTTATTATTCGTTCTTTTCTATAGAATACCTTCTCCCCTCCCTTCCATCTCCTCGCTTGTTACCGGAACTTGATTGTTGTTCCTTGTCATAAGCTGAAGGCGACAGGCTGTGTCCGTGGCTCGTCACAAAGAAACGATCAGCATCAAGTTAATAGGACCCTTTTGAGGAACCAAGAAGATTCCGAAGTTTTCTCCATAACACCTCCCCGTTCCCCGTTCCCCTCATCCACACACAACATACACTGATTCTACAGCAGCACAGCTACTAAAGCTGTCCCACATTGTTCTCCTGTTATTATTATAATCACTGAGCCACCCCCGTTTAACAGCTAACAGCTAATAGCTGCTGTGCTATTTTTTGAAATTTTGCTTTATCTATAATCATCATCGACATCATTCATAGAAGGTTCTGTTGGGGGTTAGACCCACCTTTTTGCTTGCGGCAACCGAACATTCCAACAAACATCCACACATCCCGATACCAACGTCCCCCACCCACATACATACCCAAATACGACGCCATATACACTCATAACATCTCAGCAAGCCAGTATATCATCGTTAAGGCGTGATTTCCAACAGAGCAAGGTGAAGATCTTTAACCAACCATCTTTCTTCCCGTATTGATACCTTCCATCCTTATCCCCATTCCTCGATTCACACTCATTCCCTCTCCTTGTGCCTTGTACGTGGTACACCACCCCCTCCCCCTCATTCCTTTTGCTCTCCGTTTCCATTCTTCTCACATCTTTACTTCCCGTATCCTCACTCTTCTATCTTCATAGATCCCCTCACTCATCGTTCATCACACCGTCCACAGACCGACGCAACTTTGACGACAAAACCCCCCCTCCACATCAAATACCGAATCATCACTTGGATTTACTACCAAAAAAGAATTAGAGAGGAATAAGACCACCAGAATAGAGATCACCCACCGCATCACAACTACGAACACAAGACAGAGAAGGACCACCGCCATATTAATAAAATCTTCGACTTTTGTCTGATAGTGATTTGATGACGACGACAATGATGCAAGCAGTGTCGGATATTTTTGGTCTTGGTTTTTGTTCAGCTGATGCGAACAAGGAGAGGATGATCAGCGAGGATCAGCAAGGAGGGATTACAACTGAGGAAGAGCATGGATATATAGGAGGAAGAGATGTATGTAATCGGAGAAGAGAAAGAGAGCGGAGGCTAGAGGTGGAATATCGGGATGTTGTTAGACGTCACCCTGGGTCCCTGAGCATTGCAGAAGAAGGGGAAGAGTTGGGAAATGTCATAAATCATATCAACAACCACAACAAGAGCAGATACTGTTGCGATGCGGTGCAAGTGCAGGTGCAGGTGCGACGATCAAATAGCGATGTGGGGGATGTTAATCTCGGAGGGAGAAACCATATCAACCCCAGGGCCAACTCGTATCGATCGACGAATAAGGCGCAATCCCTCGGATCTGCATCGGGACCTTGCGCGAGGGAGAAGGATATATTTTCGTCTCGTACTTACCCGTCACGAGTTGTGGTGAAGCTACTCACGGTGGTAGCTGTTCTCGTCCTCTTTGCACATACCATCGTGGGTGTTGTAGGAGCACCTTCAAACTCACTACGAGTGGATGAAAGGCGTGCTGATAGGGAGAATGGTGCGACTGGTGAAGTCGTTGCGTCTCCATCCTTTGACGAATGGTCTCCGGTACCAGTGGGTGGTGATGTCGAATTGAAACCTCTTATTCGCGTTGCCGAGAATGTGGTAGCATTTGAAGACGCCACACCATCCGACGAAGATACTGCTAAAGATGGGGAGGAGGAAGCTGATGCAGATAAAGAGTTGCTTGAACCTGGTGGGAAACCGGACGGTACGCATAGAAGGTTGACTGCTCTCGTGCTTTTCATAGTCGGGTGAGTTTTCATTTCTGCATCGCGTTATGTTCGTATGAACTTGACACCACGTCTACGTTTTAGTATCTGCGTCTTCTGCGCTGTCGTTATCAATACCAAAGGCTGTGGATGGGCACAAGGGTTATTGGGCACATACCTACCATCATATGGATATGCCAGCCTACCCGCACCAAACACCTCTTCGTCACCTTCCTCTCGCTACTCATCATACGGCCACAGCTATCTCGCCCCTGCAGCAGCCTACGCACGGAAAACATGGAACCGGATAACAACAGGTGAAGCCCTCGAGAGTTTGGGAAATGGCGAACTTCGCCTCATTAGATGGGCAGAAGAGGATATGGCACTCGTACAGGACGCAGATGATGGAGAAGATTTGATGGTTAACCAAGTATTGGCTGCTGGGGTGGGTTCTGGCTCTGGGATATTTGATGCTGATGAGTATATACCGTTGAAGAAGGGTAAAACCAAGTCGTATGGGAGTGCACCTTGCGACGATGTATTAAATAATGGACTAGTCGTTTTTTTTCTTCTTTTCGATTATATTGTAGCACGATTGTTGTATGAACTGTTAAAATGTAGAAATCTTATGAAGAGAAACGAACATAAGGGTTGTGTCTTGTTTGGAATATAATTAAATAGATTACATCATGCTAATTCATTGGTGGAAGCAATGCGCATAACACGTTTTCTGTGGTTTAACCCGTTTAACAAGCATGCCTTGAATGTTCGAGGCTCCAGGGGGGGGGGCAACTCTACATCGTATTCCTTGATGTACTCTCACCCCTCACCTTCATCACCTTCACACCCTTGCACAGTCAAGAAAGATTAAATAATTTGACTTATAACATCCTGAGCAACATACTACCTTGCGTATTACCTTGCTACTGCTACCACTGTAACATCCTTCCTGACCCTCGTCCTTCTACTCCCAACCACAACAGCCAAAGACGGCGGTGGTCTGAGTACATGTATCCCGACATTTCAAGCAGTATCTCTACAAGTATGCCATTTTTATCGTTATCTTATAATCGCTATTTTATCTTTTTACATCTATCTTACAATTCATATTAGTCGTAGCTCCACAACCATTATCGATAACTTCCACACCCCGGGGACCAACCTCCGCCACGGCTACATACCAAAATCATAATTCACGTGCTACGACTACGAGGTTCCAACAACTTGGTAGCATCAGTGGTGATGCGAGTCCACCCATTGGTTCGCTACATCTCCATCAACGACAGGGATCATATACGAGTATAAGACATGTACGAGGGGGGTCGGATGGAACGGTTATAAATGTTAATACGAATGTCAGCGGGAGCCACGACGCAACAAATGGTATAGGATACAACACCAACGCAATACCTGGCCCCGTCCCACCAAGGGTTATCATACCCCCTCTTCCACCACTACCATCAACAACAATCCCAAGTACACATGTTCAAGGACATGCAAACGCACTCACAACACACGTTGATGAAATGACACCTAGCAGCACAAGCACGAGCAGCACGCCTCCTCCAATCAGTCCTTTCACACCTCATAGAGCAGCACATTCTCACTCACGTTCCCACTTGCACCCCCGGTCGCATTCTCAATCCCGGCGGCCCGTTCGCGCGCGTACCCACCCACACATAGGTGACGGCAATTCTTCCACACCACTCTCCCTAAAAATACCCCACACATCCGGACACGCACACACACGACAAACACCTGCTTTATCGTCTTCATTACCACCTTCCCTCCACGCATCGCGATCAACGTCGCCTTCCATCTCTGCGTCACCTTCGTCTGCAGCAACTTCGGATGAGTTACCTGACTTGGGTGCATTTGCAGCTGTCCTCCGTGCATGGGGTGACTGGCAACCCCCGCATAGGGGGTGGGGACATGTGCTTGGGTATGGGAATGGAGTGGGGTTAGGGATTGGGATGAACAATGAGTTGGGACATGCTTATGATGCCGCGAGAACAAGTATGTTCGAACATGCAAGTTCTGTGGGAACAGGCGAGGGAAGTACTGTCGGAGCGCGTGCGGGATCTGGGTACACAGTGTCGCCAGCTTCGCAGCCTCTTTCAGATAGTATAAGTACGAATGCCAGTGGAGAAGGAACCTTGAGATTTGGAAGTTTAGGTGGTTTGAGGTCGTTGTTACAGTCCCAACAAGCTACACCTGATTCCGAACTACGAAGAGGTGGTTCTGGGTCATCTTCTTCGTCAACATCGTCGTCGTCCACTTCGATGTTTGTAGTGCCTCGCGTCACTGGTATGCTTTTCTTAATTTTTCGATATGGAGACTAAGGGGATTGGTTTAGACACTATCGAGGCGGCACATCGACAGAATCATCCTGTTCCGCACATTTCTCCACATTTCATGAGTACGGACAACACGTTCCGACCTCTTCCATTACCGGCGCGTCTACAACCACTAGTAACTTTTTCGGGTGATGCGTTAAGCACGGATGAGGGCTCACGACGAACAACACCATCTAGGAAAGGACACGACACCGCCTCAACCAAGTATACATGCGCGACCTTCACATCCATCCCCGCCATCGTCTTTATCGTCGATCCAACTTGCACGGCCGAGGTTTAGCATGCAATTCCCGCGTGCACGGTCATTGTCACCATCATCAGTGGCGTCGTCAATGCCATTCCCCGTACCATTTCCAACGTCGATTACGGTGTCTTTAGAGTCTCCTGCTGAACCACCATCGTCTCCAGATCCAGCACGGTCACCAGCGTCTCGACCGTCAGATGCACTTGCGTCATCGACAACGTTTGATTTTGACAGACGGACAGAAACCGTGAGTGACTGCGATGAAGCGGTTGATGTGGTTGTAGCAGAGGAGCTGTGGGTTGACCTAGAGCCGGAGATGGGGATAGATGCAGAGTGGGTGCCGGTGCGAGACGAGGGAGTTGAAGGAGGGGGAAGGTCGACAGTGTGGGGACATCGAGGGATTGCAGCGTATCTGGAGTCCACTGGAGAAGTGGGAACGACGACAGGGATCAATTCGTATTATTTGCATGAAAGTGAAGAGACGGAGGGATCGCCAATGTCATCAGGAGGACGGACAGTTGAAATTGGATCCGACCACGTGTCATCAGAGACAGTGTCTGAAATAGTGATGTCACGGGATGTGACATCTACGATTACGTCAGACTTTGTTATACCAACATCACCGGATTTCATCTTTCCCATCGTCGATTCAATGCAGCAGCCTTCTCTTGGCTCTCTCGACGCTGCTCTCCTCTTCATCAAAGCTGAACGTGCTCGTTGGTCCGCTTCTCGTGCTCGATCCACCGGTGATTGTCCTTTTTCTAATCTTTAATTCTCTTTTATCTCAAGTCTTCAACCAACCCTTCCCCCATCCCCCATTCAGACCCGGATTCTGGTTATCTCTCTGCTCATCTCAGTTCTCCCCATAGAAAAAAAGTTACAGGCTACTCTTCTGACACCGCTACACCAAAAGTTTCTAGGCAAAAAATAAAGTCTCCTTTACTCTCCGAGAGAGTGCCCGCAGCAGAGTCTTCAGAGTACTACTACGGTGACGAAGGCGACCTTACCCCCGTTGAAGACCACAACAGTACATTGCACGATGGTTACCGCACCCCACGTGCCAACATTGTCGAAGACCTGAAAAGACGTGACAGTAGCCGTAGCAGCAGAGACGACGACTGGTACGACGAGAGTGAATATGAAAGAAATGAGAGGAGGAGGCACCGAGAAGATGAGAGCTATGCCTACGAAAGGAGACGTAAGGATTATGACACCCCACGAAGAAGTGCTGATGAAGGACGGTCGAGGTCGCGATATATCGCTTATACCGACGAAAGTGATCACGAGAGGAGCAGAAAGCGAGATTGGGACCGCGAAGAGCACTATTACCACAGATCGTCAAGGTCGAGGACGAGATCAAGATACGAGGAAGACTACACAAAGACACCTTCCAATAAATCTCCCATCAAACTCGTAAAACCTCGTATCGCCGTACCCTCTCACAAGCCCCTCGCTCGTCGCGCTCATTCCGTCAGTGCATCATATGGTCGCCGAACACCCTCCGCTGGCCATCCGGTAGACCTTCCGAGGGAGATAGCCGTGTCAAAGGAGAAGACGAAAAGATCAATCAAAAGGAAATTAAAACGGCATGAATATAATGAAGACGTCGAGATACCTATAGGACAGAATAAACAAGAACGCTTAAAGACGTTGGCGAAGAGTTTGAAAGATGCTTTTCCTGAGGAAAGGGATGATCTGGATTGGGTTATTAATAGGCTTGGTAGTAATGTCAGGGGTGGTTTTGGGAGAAGTTATGGTGAGAGTGGTGATGAGGAGGAAAGGAATCCTGATCCTGATCCGCGTGGACGTCCACCTAGGAGAGGGGATACCCTGATTCATGTTTTCATTGACCAGTACGCCCCTTCTTTTTTTCTACTTCCTAAGTTAATTTTGGCTATAGCTCAAATATACTCATCGGGTTATTATACCACTTACGACGCTTATCTCCTCGAAAATCGTTACGCGCTACTAAATCCACATCTATCAAACACGTCACCCGCGATCCTATACAGGACCAGCCTTTGAGATACCTGATCCCTTTACCGTCGTTTGCGACTGCGAGACACACTGCTGAAGACCCGGATGATAAAAATATGAGTAAAAATGAAAAGGGAGACGAGCCACAAAAGGAGAAAGGAGAAGTTAAGGAGAAGAAGAAGATTGTGAAACAGTACCTTTGGCATGCAGCATTGGCGTTGATCTTGGAGAGAGGACGACCTGTTTCTCGTGAGTCTCTTGAACTATGTATCCGAATGCTTATGTTTAAATATCTTAGGTCGGGTTATTGTAACATCCAGCCCACTTTATCAGCCTATGGACGGGATGGAGAAACTTGGGTATGAGGTTCGAGTATTTTTGAGGGTACCCGACGTTGGTGAGTATTCTGTTTAATCGTCTCATTCACTCGCTCTTACCATTGTTATCACAGGCGGTGGGACAGATAGAGCGAAGAACAGTGATAAGGAGAAGGAGAAAACTAATCTCTCCATCCACAAACGACAAGTCTCGGGTGCTGAAGCGAAAACCACTCCCACATCATTGGATACCTCAATTGCGCGACCATACCAGTCAAACAACGACACCTTGAACGATCCTCCATTGTCCGCTATCACTACTACCTCCACTACCACCTCCACATCCTTCGTCACATCCACCACAAATACTAATATATCCTCTACCACAAACACTACAACCCGAATACGATATCGCGAGCAGGGCGTTGATGAGCTCCTCCAACTTAAATTGCATCAAGCCCTTGCAGCGACCGATGACGTCCCGGAAGGTGCAACGATCGTGCTGGCCACTGGAGATGGAAATGCAGGTCAATTTAATGATGATGGGTTTTTGGGACCTGTAAGAACTGCGTTGAGGAGGGGGTGGAGGGTTGAGTTGTATGCTTGGGAGGTTGGGTTGAGTGAGTGATATTTCTTTTTTTTGATATATTTTTTCTGATGATGGATTTTTTTTAGGTCGGGCTTGGAGACGAGAGTTTGGAGAGTGGAGTAGGAATGGTATGTTTAGGATCATTGGGATGGAGCAGTTTGCGAGTAGACTGGTGGAAGCTGGTGGGTTGTGAGCGAAACAAGCCTTGGCGAGCCTCGTTTTTGGACGAGATAAATTGTGTTTCTCTCGGTGGTCAAAACGCATTTCACAAGAACAGAAAAAACAACCTAATTTTTTGCTTTCCTGTGCATTTTTTCCATCCTCATTTCTCGTTTCTCATTGTAAACATAATCTGAATCTTCGCATATTCCACATCGATTTCTTCACGCATTGCATATATCTTTCTCTTTTCCTTTCTTTTCCATATATCATACCTCAAGACCTCAAGGTTTTACATTCCCATCTCTCCAAAAAAAAACTTAATTTAAAAAAAACGGAGAACGAAAAAGAAAAAGATAACAAGACGTAGTGACGGGTTTTATTTTTTTGTCCTAAACGGCATCCATCCTTGCATTATAGTATTCAGCATCCTTAAGTACCGGCCTCCATCTCGCATCTACATGTATATATATAGCATTTTCATTTTTTTTAAACACAATCGTTTTACCTAGGTTTACCTATACAATCTAATAACTGTATATAAAAGAGTTTAAAGTTTAAAGTGATATATTTTTAAAGACCTTGAGGATAGGATTCGGTGAATTGCAAATTTTAAGCTTAACCGGAAGCTTCAATCACTAATATGTATTAACTTTCTTGATCGTTTTGTCTGGGTCAAACCTTTCTTTTTCGTCAGGGTGCGTTTCGATCAAAGTATAAAATAAAATAACCCTGTACGTCCACTCCTCTTGCCGTGGGACCTGGCCAGACCAGCTTGCACATGAGCAACACGAAGTCCACAAAGTGTTATTAAACTTGGTACATTGTCGCGGTCTGGCATCTTTGCCAGAACAAAAGTTCAGCATCTATATCCTTACACGTATACATGTCAGTATTCGATGGCTTATTCCTGGACACTCACTTAACTTGTTATTTATCGTGCGGGAAAGTGCAGCCACAGATTTTCCATAGCATCAAATGGAGACCTTTCACTTTGGTTGGCAGTACATAGATATTTGGCTCCACTTGATTAAAGCCTTTGAATAAATTGAACAGCGAGCTCGTGGATACCGTTCCTGCACCTAGCGACCACAAAGTGTTACGACGTAATTCTTCCTTCCCTTCGAGAGCTGGAAATACGTTTCTGCATTGTGCACGACTGGACACTGTTGATGAATAGCATCACCGCGCCATCCTTGGAAAATATGACAATGAATTTATGCCCGGTCATGGGTGGAGGGCTATTCCTAGACCAAGTAGGCTTTTGAAACCGCAGAGGACGAGGTGCATATCCTCAGCTTCTGTTGAGAATCAGGTGGTGGAGAACTTGGAAAGGCGTTTCATATGAAGAAACAATTGCGCAAATTATGTACGTCTCAATAACCATGGGTGAAGTTTCAGAGGACTCCGATGAGAAGATCAGCGACATGAAAAAGCTGATGATTTCGGATCGTGTATGCAGGCCTTTCTTAGAATGGAGAGGGCAGGACTTGAACTGAACTTGATTACAGAATATCGGCACGACCGTTGGTTGCTTCCGGCATAGTTTGTTGGTAGAACATCACGGATTAGATATGCAATGTATGGAGGGTCCTCTTTTGAAAGAAATTGTGTTCCATTACATATGCAAAGTAATCAAAACACAGATATAAAGAAGCTTACACTGCCATAACCGCATCGGATGTGATGGTACTGGTGAAACAGCAAGTAGTAGCTACTTACAGTTCGTAAGCAAAGCATAATAAGTTGAGCATCTTAAAATCGAGTAGTCGCCTTTATATCTCACCACATCCCCCGACAGGTCTAAATCCATGACATAGTAGTACAGGATTCTCTCTGGAGAAGTGTGCGACTTGGATTGGCAGTTGTAGTGATACAATAAAAAAAATTCTCCCGTAGCTGGTTATAACAAGACTTTATTAGATAAACAGTTTACTTGAATTTAAAAAAAAATTGTACCAACCACTGTGGAGTGAGGTATTGTTTGCTAGACGGTTTTTTGCCAGCAGCTTCGTCCATCGAGCGTGCCAGATACTGAAGACACAGCAAAGAACCATATCCCGAGTCCAGACTTAAAATTTTTAATAGTCGAACTGATTCATATTTTGGACATGAACGAAAATTTCAAGCTTCGGCCACAATAAACTTGATAGAGTTATTACCAAGTCACCTGAAGTTTTCAGAGCAGCGAACGTGCGAAGATATTTTCAGGACCTTTTTCTTTACATACGATGAAGATTTGCTCGTGCTCTCTCCACCCGAGTCTCTGCCGAGCTTCCTTCACAACATTGCCAGTACGGACTCTTCCAAAACGCAAACGACCTCCATCTTATCGGAGTGAACGAAGACAAAATTGTATGGGTTTGGTAAGATACGGAGTTTGGAGCAGTATGTAACAGTCCAAACCCGGGATTGCAGAGGATTTTTGAAATCCTGTTTGCTCCTTTAATCCGTCTCGTGGTTCCATGACATGGAAACCATAGTGTCGTTTGTGCATGTAAACCGCGAGCTCCGCCTATCTATTTTGATCAGAGAACAGCTACTGGAAAGGTTTACTACGTACGTGCCCTAGAATTCAGGGTATTAATGCAGACTCGGACTTGCCACAATCATTTCCTCGCATACATGACCTTCGTCGATTTCCGTACCACTGCGGATGGTAAAATGTACAGAGTTCTATTGGTTCTGACTGTATACTGATGATCTTGATACTTGATATAGGAAGAAGACCAATTTCTCGAGGGAATCTCAACCTCAGCTTTTTATAGCAGGTTGTAAGAATCAACAAAGGGAACATCTTATTGTATCACCGTTTGCCGTAATTGTTCCACTTGAAAGAACGTGGGGGAGAATGCAAGGGTTATGGACATTCCTTTTCATGCCCTAGTTTCTCGTTGCCCACACGTACACATGTGGGTGCTCGACTGCTTTGTTCTTCAAGTTCTGGGAAGTTGCAGGGGTAACAAGAAGCGTCAAGGCAGTTGCCGGTATACCCGAGATATAGAATGATGGTGGTCAGCTTTGCAGTAAGTATAGATGGCTCAAGTCGTTTTTGGCATTTCTCTGACATAACCCTCTTTCTCAGTAATACCCTCAATTTCCAAGTACCCTAAACCTACATATCTCATCTTGCACCAGTCCACCGTTCTCCGAATCCAAGATCCTGGGCAAGTCTGTCATGGTATGACATGACGTGAATGAAATTAATCGATGCAATCACACTGCAAGAATATCATATGAATACCAAATGTTCTTTGTTCTTTACATACAGTCGCAATAACTTGGTTTCTAGAGGCCGCTCTGGACGGATTCTCAATATAGGTATCATTACAACCACCTCACCAGTTTTGGGTAATTGCTTCGACATCGTTCAGGATATGGCGGCTCCGTCTCTACATGATACCCGTGGGGCAATCTTCATAGACCCTCGTTCACAGTTCTCCGCGTCGTCCGCGTCAAAGTCTAAACGTGTATCGCACAAAGAGATGACAACTTCATTTCAGGTTACAAAAAGCATCCTGAATGGCCTATATCTAGCCGAATCTGCGTCTTGTGTCCGCCCCATATTGTTCGACCACTTGATCCCTGGAACTTGGCCTTCAGGATGTTGGACGACTGATAGGCGTATGCCTTTTTGTTTCCCTTGTTGGCTGCTTATTCCCTTTGACAATAGAGAGCGTACCCCTCGACGTCATATTCGGTTTACTCCACTACCAAGTCTCCTCTTTCAATGATCAAACTTGAAGAAAGAAGCACACTGTCATGTTCAGTAGGGAAATCGCTGGTCCTAACTTCCGTCGGGAAGGGCCGATTCTCTAGTTATTTGTGTCGACTTCTTACATATGATCATTTTTATTGAAATCTGTTGCTTGCTTTCAACAACCGAGTACCTGGTTTCCGCTTGTATACCCTGCCTTTAATGTGCGACCTAATGAAAACGCTACGCTTTATGTGTTCGATAAGTGGATCATTTGAAGTTGTTAATTAATTGGGGTCCGTCCCTTCGTGATCAACAAAGCTTCTCCTAGAAACCCTATATCTCGTTCATTCGTATCCAGACGCCTTAGAGCTAACCACAGGTTCGCCTCATTCAGATTCTTCTCGAGTTAAACTTAGACTTAGACCATCCAATAGTCATTGTTGCATTTGAGCGGCCAAGATGCACGGGATCACCCTTCCCTTCTGTGTGGAGCGTCATGTATTCGCATTTTGCGTCACCATTAGAAACAAGGATAGCAAATAAGATCTAAGAGCATACCGTACGGCAAGTTCCACCACAATACCATACAGTATATTATTGGCGTTGATCATTGCAAAGTTCTCAATATGGTAAAACATCATATATGGCTTAGATTTAATTCTGTCGTTTTCTTTTCACTTCTTCAATGGAACCATCTTACGACAAAAAAATAACCCAAGGCATCAGCTATCAGTGTCAGAAAATATTGGTAGTCTGGGTAATGGGCTTCTTACCTGCAACAGACTAGAGTAAATCGGTAAACATGCCTGATATGTTCATATGCACAAACTGTGTGTCTTTCGTGAATTGGTGGATGCCCCTAACCTTTAAATGGAACGTACATCTTTATAGCAAGTTGATGGACAGAATCTTCAGCGGAGCCTTCAGGTGTTGTCCTAGCAGCGAAACTTGAATTGTATCGATAAAACTGCGTGCAGCCGAGCTGAAGCATTGAAAAAAAATACCAGGGTACTGAACTAAGAAGGATAAACACTGAAATCACACGACCTCACGACGGCATCAACACTTGACTCAGGCACAGGACCAGAAAGCAAGACTCGAGACGGCGTGAAAATGAAGAAAATGAAAGAACAAAGTTGGACCTTGTGTATATAGCAACGGCCACCACACATGACTATCCTCCATTATAGATATGCAGTACATCATTTCTGGCCCCGGTGTCTTTCTTGTCTTCTGTGTTCTACTGCGCAAAGGAACGTCTAGGATGAGGCGGGACAATTCTTCTCATGAAAATCACGTACGTAAAAAGCAATTTTGAATATGTGTCGGGTTGAGGGTTTGACCCTGTACTTCTGATGCTCCTTCTACAAACTTTCAATATTCAATCCTCCAGGAAAGCCTGGTGAGGGCATAAATTGCATGCTAACGAGCCCAAGAGGCTCGTTGGGAGTAAATTTCACATAATCCACAAAAACCACATGAGTTGGCAAGGGAAGAAGCAGGACTGGGAGTCGGGACAGGTGAAATTCAGACAGCCGTACCATATAAATATCTGGCTACCAGATCTGGTCATTTATTTTCCAGCACTTATTTAGCGGTGACAGGCGTGGACACCAAGGAAGAAAGTCGAATTTAAAGAATGTGCACACTAAGTACCCTTCCTCACTCCATCCTTCCTGCAAACACCTGAACGATTCTACCCGGGGAGTGTCAAACATTGATGGCGCTATCGTATGTGACCGCTGTAGCTGTTTCCATCTGGGTCGAGGTATGTCTATGATAAATTGATCGATTGATGGAATTGGAACTGGAACTGATGATTGCACACTCACGTCTGTAGGTTTTATTGTATGGTGCGAACAATGAACTGTGTAACTTTTGATGTCATTACTTATCAAAAACAATCATAGGCGTCTATACATGTCTCTTCCTGCAATCTTTGTATATAATGATAAAGAAAAGGAACACAAGTTCGAAGTCAGCCAAGGTATTTACACAATAATTTAGGACCGGGATTGCTTATGAAATCTGCTTCATGAAGGTTTTTCTATTCGCAACTATTCTCATGTATATCATCGCCACTATCCACATAGGTAAACGGGCAGTATAAGTGTATGTCTAAGAAGCTCACAAGCCAGTAGGGGTTAACTTGTATCGCTTCCTCCGAGGATTTGTATGGGGGACATCAAACCTTCCCTATTATCTGGCAAGCTTCACTATGTGGGAGAATATAGTGCATAACTTCTTCATTTGCATTATGACCTGGCTCGGTGATGCGCTAGTGGTAATTATCTTGAATTATCAGGGATGTTAGATTCATTTACGCAGAGTCTAGATTTACCGCTGCTTTGTCATTTGGAATAATAACATCTTCGTTATAATTATTCCAGTCATTTTATTGATCCTGAGCATCAGTAAGTTGCATATGCTTATGAGTCAACACTTTTTGATAAGCCCAACAAGGTTCGAATGCCATCATGTTGTTCTGGTTCACTCATCCCGGCAGCGTAACGTTCGAAACGTTACTCCCCTGGATGAACACAATCTACCCGTTCGCTTTTGTCCAGAACGTCCTTACCACTGGGATGATTGCCTTTAAGATTTGGCGACAGCACCGTCGGTCAACCGCTTCGGGGTTGGTTGATATATCATCACCCCTACATCTAATGGCGATTATGCGCATAGTCGTGGAAAGCGCGATGGTGTATACGATACAGTTGCTCATCCTCATCATTTTATATCCCCTGAGGCACAACGCCCAGTTCATCGTTCAATCGGCAGTCGTGCCAAGCATCGGTACGATTATACGATGATTTTTAAGTCATTTCAAACTCACTAAAAAGAACTTCGTACAGGAACTGTGTTCGTATTGATTGCTGTCCGAGTTCATTTCACGCAATCAAGGGCCTTATTTGAGGACACCGTTATGACGGCTCTACCGACATGGTTTAACGATTCCGAAAGTAACCACAGTATTGGACCTACAACTTTCGTGTCGGATGAGTCCCGGCGTGTCCAGACGATTGACGGACAGCGGCGTAAGAGGAGAAGCGAAGTTAGTCGACGTTCCTTTCACCACGATTAATGTGAATGACGAGCGACGAAGTAGTGACAGAGATTCGAAGTTGGATACCTGTAGGATATCATTGGAGACTTCCTAGTATATTGGATTATAGGACTTACTTTGGGGCGTTTATTTAATGTGCATATTCTGACGATCAATGTAACTGTACTTAGCATATTTATTGGAAAATAATTATCGCTTGTCTTCCAGCTGTACTAATTGCAAGACGTGTCGTCGGACCATGTTGTAACTTATTTGCTGTAACACTTGTGTGACTATAATCGTGACGACCCCACTGAATTGAGCTGATATTTGGATTCGCAACTCCCTTTGCAGTTTACGATGTCGCAAGTTCCTGGAAGCCCAGAAGCGACGGCTTCACAATTACCCGCATGGGCTGCTGGAGAGCACTCTGAATCCCTAGAGGGGGCTCTCAGAGCTTTGGAGACGTACAAAGTTAAAGATCAAACGAAAGGTCTGAGTCACTGCCTGATTGAACCTCGTGTCTCCAAACTCATATATGTTGCGGTCAGTTATCGTACGATTCAAGGCCGTAGGGAATGCTCCTATTTTGAAGCAGAACTATTTCAAGATCAAGACATCCAATCGATTCCAAGCAGTTATTCAGTTTTTGAGGAAGGAAATCGGTTGGCAATCCGGTGATCCTCTCGTATGCTTTTCAAATTCTATTCCAGGTTCGGTATTCTGACCCCACAATACTTCACGGACATAGTTCACCTATATCAATCTATCGTTTTCTCCTGCCCCGGATGATCTAGTATCGAACTTGTTTAAGGTATGCCCTTGTGTCCATTTTCAGACTCCCTACTTACGCTTCAAAAGTCTTTTGCGACGGACGGACACCTTATAGTAAACTATAGGTGAACTATGCACGTAAACTGTAAAATATTACACCCGCTGATTTACGTTGAACTAGCACCACCGCCGCCTGGGGTTGACCCCGAATTTCTGACAGTAGCCGCAATACCCATGACAGGAGTCTGGGTCATAATTGATCTCCGGGCACACGTTTCGCAGCACAAACTTCTATCTTTGCGGCAGGAGGTCCCACCGGACACAGTTGCCTGCTGTCTTCTCTTGATTGTCCGGGACTTCTAAAACAAACAAAAGCACACATAAGGACAAGGATTGGTCGCAAGAATTCTTTTAGGACTTGAAGCTTAAACTTTTGCTAATTCATGCTAATTCCAGTTTATATAACCTGTAATGCAGATAAGTAGGATCTTTCATCAATGTGGATACGTAAACGTAACTTCTGAGTTAGCCAGGAGATTTTTGCATCCCTACATTCCGTAATACACCTTTCTCATAAAATCTCTGAACCCTTCAACAAGATTTCCCTCCCCACCGGCACTTTGTATGCTCGTTTTCAATACAAAAAAATTCGGATACCGGCGCGAAATCGACATAATGTTCAGGGAATAAAGGGTCTACAAAGACCCTTACTCACAATCCATATGGGTGGCCGGCGGCTGTACCGTTATATTTTCATCTTGCACACCCCCCATCGCCATCACCAGGTTCATGCGGCGGCAGGAAGAGTATTGCGTTGATTTATGTGGCCTTTACTTCTTTATCTGAAGTATACTCAATTTAGCCCTTACCTATTCGTGGAGCAACATGGATCCTTGTGGGTTATCTGGCGAAATCCAAATTCCATACGCATTTTTTTCATTGTTGGGACGTTTACCAGGAACATTGCTCGTTGCTCAGCAGTTAGACTCGGGTAATTGAATTGATGTCGAAAAAACAAACATACGACACTTTTGTTCGTTTATTGCAATTTTGGGGGCGCCGGACCGGCAAGAGTTTTTTAGACATGACAATGACAAGAATAGGAAGTCTGCACCTACTGACTCCGCCGCCGATATATACAGCAGAGCTCGCTTTTTTTTCTCACAGCAGCAATCTCAGGCAAGTTCGGTTCCTCCGCCTCACATTTTAAAGTTGGCAGCCTGACTTGCCAATGTAGGCGACTGAAAATATCCTTATGGTATCTAACCCACGTAGAAGCTCAACGCGTCGTAATTACATGTCAACCTCTGAAGATTACAAACGAAACCCGAAGTACCACAGGCTAAGGCCAGGGGAACACACATGATAAGTAGATGCACGATGCACCTTGTGACGTGATGTATATATTTATTTCAATATCTTGCTTTCGAACTCACAAGCATAATGCGAGAATCACCCACAACCAGTAGAACACTCTGTCGCCGATGATAACAGCAATTTATTTTCTATCAACTTCCACTGCAGGTTTTGAGAAAAATAAGATAGAATTCGAAGAATGATTCAAAGAAAGTCTATGGAATGGAAGGCACAAAAGAAATTAAAGAAGTAGGTTATCATGGAATGAAGTATTTGGCTTTACCTGTGCTGTCGAGCCTGAGGGTACTACTATAATTGAATCATGCAGCAAGTTGTGTCCACCCTTTCGCACATTCCAAGATTGGCAATAATACGTTCAGCTTTGGACATTCGTGACAATAGTTTCCGGTGATCGCAGGGATGCATGGGAGGCAGGAAACAAAGGAAGCGTTGCGTGATGCTCAGGAAGAACCCAATGTTATCATCTCGCGGGTGTTATCATAATAGCAAGTCTCTCTGAGTCAGCTGCACACGCACGCACGGTGACGCGTGGGTACTTGAGTCAGCAAGTCGGCTGGGATATTTGGAAGTACATCATGCCCTAAACGCTTACTTACGTCCTCAATGACGAAGAGCTCTCTGATTCGCCATAGGGCTTATCGCACAAGTATTAAGTCATACAACCACCCTCTTGCTAGAATCCCTGAACAGGATATCCGACCCATGATACCGAAAATCGCTTGGAAAAAGGGACCCAATCGGCATCTACTTTTCTTAATATTCGCGGAGTGATCATTTATTTGCTTTGTTTCAATCTTGCTAGGTGTGGACCTTACCCTACACCCTTAGTATGTAAACGACTTGCGACTCGGGAATCGATATCGAGGGTGCATCTTTCATCTGGAGAAAGCGCAAATTATACGTATAATAACCCGATATGTCGTGTATTCCGCACCGGTACCAATGATAAGCTGATATGTACTCGTGACAACCCATCACACGCGTTCGCAAATCGCGGTTGCGAGCCCATAATACTTGAAGTTGCCAAGGTGAAAAACTAGCGGCCTTTTGTGCTTGGTCGGTGATCAAGATGCAAATCAAACCCTGGAGCCTTGTACAAAGGAAATTTAGTGTTCCCCGAGGTAGCAGATCACTTTCACCTCCATATAATTTCTTCCGGAATTTCTTATGCTTGGTATACGGATGTGGATTCGAATCACTCCTTGATATTATGATTAAGATTATTACGCGGATCTAATGGGCACGAGTATTGGAGCGCTCGGGATTGAAATAAAAGAACGGCGTAAATAGCTGGAACACACTCCAGGTGTAATTCCAGGTGTAACTTGTAGGTCCAGGTACTTTCGTAGCATCGCGTGATCGGTCAGCACTTGGGTACTTGAATAATAATCAGCGCCGCTACCCCCCTCATGACCTGATTCATTTTCTTTACGGTGCAAGCATGCCAAGGGGTATAACTAAATGGCAGACAATCCTGTTTAATTCCGATAATATGCGTGCTTTTCATTCGACTTGGATTTCCGGAGATAATGAGAACAATCTCGACGCGTGGGGCTCACATGGTAGTTAAAACTATTCTCCCGAAACGTCATTTACAAAACCCATACTAGTCTTTTTCGACAAGTTTTGCTTGAATGACATACCAAATACTCGCAGGCCAAAATTAGGAAATTTCATGAACCCCAGTATATGCATGGCTGCGCACAAAATAGCCCCCGTGTTAATGATGGGTTCCTGCTTTTCGCGCACTTGTCACCCCTTGAAAGTATTTCCAAGTGTTTAGTCCATGTTATCTCACGCACAGATTTTGTACATACACACACTCAATTGTTGCTCCAACAGAAGTTCCCAACAGGTGACATAAACTAAGTATGAGAGTTGATGTAAGTAACCTGTGCTCATGTCTTCTATGCAATCCAATTGGCCGGGATACATACATAAGTGAAAGTTGATCATAAAGGAGATAGATAAATAAACCCCATCAGAGAGAAAGTAGAAAGCACCTGGCAACGCACAGGAATAATTCCTCTTGGGATTTAGATTCAGTTCAGGTCCCAGTTAAAATATTGAATAACCGTTTGTTGGTGAGTCCTCGGAACAGACTACATATGAGCATTAGACGCGAGTGCCCGCGTACTGTATACGCTGGGTTACCTTGAGCGGCGTTTTGTTTTTGTTATTAGCCTCAGTCTAAAAACAGGACTGATTGTATGGTGGTTAATACACAGCCTCTATGTGATCATCGAGGGATACTCTGTTTGCTTCCGTCAAAGAATACAAGTCAAAGGCTCATGCACATGCCCGGTCATATGAATTCGATTGCACCAAGCCTTAACCGTGCCGTCTCCGTATGTCCAAGCTCCGAATTGACAGGCAGGTCATTGCTGCCTTTCAAATATCCATATGCGTCCATGGGTGTTGCCGCCGGCACATGACCAATGCACTCCATACAGTATTATATTTGGCTCACACAGATGTTGTAGACCTATATAGTATTGGTGCGAGCAAACCCACCTTAACTCAAGTCAACTAATATATAGACTGAAGATATAATATCGGACTAACCCTTACCAAAACTATCAGAACTTTGTCGTGAGTCCTCGGTCCCCGCGCACACTCTACAATATGGCATGTATTTGCTCCAACTCGATGTTGGGTGTTTCGACTTGCGAAGACAACACTTTACTTCGGGAAGTATAGGTTCCTAAAATCATCACCAATCCCCGTAAACCATATTTTGCCGTGCGGGTTAAATGCGCGATATCTATAGGCCCATAGGCGGCTGTGAATGGCGACGCAGTATCAGCACGACACCTCTCTTGTGTATGTCACGGTGGATGAGCGGGTAAAAGTAGGCGCGCGCATATTAATCTGTCAAGGGGCGGTATTAGGATGAACGCCAGTCCAGTCAACAACACTAGGCCACGACGGTGGAGAAGAGTGATGTTATATTTTATACAAATGCAGTCATGCAGGTCCCGTGAGCCTAAACTCTTTATAGATGAACAATATGTATGTTGGCATCACCCGGACTCGTCCAGTCACCTCCAACAAAATTCCTTCGATTCCGTATTAGGGTCACAAATCACGGACCATGGATCACAATGCCGTTATTACTGATTCAAGAGTATACACCACGTTTCGGTTCGCAGACAATAGTGGCTATTTCTTGACATTGACAGCAGCGGCGGAAATACGCTGATTCGTGGGGTTGGGCGCTTCGTGGACATTCATGGGATTGTCGAACACTGGTGGATGTGACAGTTGTGGACGGGTGTATGATGCATGAATTGCTGAGGTCATTCAGTAATGGCGTTTTCACTCACGCGTATGTTTAACTTTTGACGACGTCTACAAAGTTCTATAACTCGTAGCTTCCGGGTATGATGGCCTTTAAGGGAGGCGGATGTAGGGGCAGGGCCCACTAGCGTGACCTGCTAGGTGAAGCTGGAGGTATGATGATCGTCTCTGATTTTACCCCAATCTTGATGGTGGTTGACATGCCCCATGTGTTCTAGGTGAACCTCTCGCCCTCTGCCCTTCAGCAAACATCTCCCTTCTCCGCTTCTGAAATCTGGAAACCGACACACTTCGAAAAACGCTAAAAAGATACGAGGGGTGCGACCCAGAGAAGATTCCATTTCAAGCATGTGCCATATCTAATTTATCAATTATCAGGATCATTAATGCGCAGCATCAAAGCAACAAGTGCCCAGGTTCGATGCATGCAGTTCACAGGCAAGTTGTTATAACCACAGATTGACCTCTAAGGATATGTCGCCGAGGTGCCATGAGAGTCCGGGGCCTTTGTACATACGAGTGGGGTGGGTACATGCTATCAAAGTGGTCGTCTGACACCTTCATCTGAAGTGTCTTCTTCTAGTTCCCCATGCTAGAATTACTTTTTGAACTTTGTTCGTGTCGGTCTTCGTCTGCGTGCTCGGTTTCATGTCTCTTCTGCTTATGTGAGGGGTAGAAGGTGTCCAAATGTACAGTTTGTTTTCACAGACTATTGAACCTGTGGCAGTCTGCATTCGACAATGTGCGGACCTTCTTCCTGAGCCGATCGCGTAAATGCAAGCTGTAACAAAACAAATTCAAAAAAAAACAAACCTGATTACTAATTTTTAAAGAACCTGTACATAAACAGCAGGTCGGACCCGAGGGACAGGAGATTTAGTTGACATGGGTTGTTTAAGCAGAATGAATGTATGAGCTCACCTTTGCTGGGCAATGTCACTACAATGACGACTGTAGGAAAAGAGTTCTTGCGTCGAAATTTGATTGTGTATGTAGAAATTTTGTTTCTCATGAAAATATGCTATTGAATGCAAGGTTCCTTTAGCAACCTAAGCTCGGGCAGGCTCCTCAATAGACGGGAGTGCCGAAGATGAAGGAAATCCGAAACAGGAACCAAATATTTCGGAATTAGATATCATTTACTATCTTTATTTTTATCTTTAATTTTTTTTCACAAAATCCGGAGGTGGAGGAATTTCTCGTGGAGCAAGCAAAACGGAATCAACTTGGGCGGAAGTAGAACAACGGAAGTATAGTTCCTACTCCACACCAGGCACGATGTACGTCGTTGCGCGATATGTACGAACGAAAGTGGCCAAGAAGGATGGCCAAGGCACGGTGAAGAAGGGTGTTTCCTACACCTAAGCAACGCACGCGGAAACAGGGAATGCATGGTTGCCGCGTGGAATTGTAGCAAATATATGGAGCACCTATGTCCCATTAATTGTAAAATAATATTGGCAACACATTGTATAAATGGTTTCTCAAAAGCGCGGATGCAAGCCAACTCGGGGTCGTTCTCAGTACACACATCTGCCTCTACCAGGATCGTGTAACAGATCACCCTCCATAGTAATTCGTTCACCATATTTGCACCTGGGTATCCGTGGACTACCATGGAAAAATGTGGATCATCAATAAAACTGGGTGGAGGTTGATCATGATCATAATCACGAAATATTGACCAATTTCAGGTGGGAATTTTGTATCAGGGAACATGAAACGATGGTTACAAGTGATTTTATAATTAGGGCCTTAGCCCACACTTGTCGTTGCGATTTGCACACTTGATTTTGGCAGATTATAAATACCTGAGATTCGGAGGGGTGCAAAAAAAATTTAGAGTTGTGACGAAAAACGTGACTCCGATCACAATGATACTTATTATACATTGACAAAATGATCTAATAACCTGAAATTCAAAAAAAAAATCAATTCACTCATTTAAGGTCAGGCTATATCAAAATCTACCCAACAAGCCGAACAGCCCAGAGTCTACATGATATATCCACTTACGTGACAACCTGGCCCTTAGTGTTCCCCGTTCACTTCAGACACAGCATCAGACGAATGAATGAGCAAATACCCAAAACCCAAGGGATGTCATTGTGCAATATACATGTACAAATGATCTATGAGTGACTACCTAGATAGATATTAAAGTCCCGACCGAGAAAATATGCTAAGGATATGATGAGATCGCAAAATATGAGGATGAGTGCCAAGGAAAGGAGAAGGAACAGAGACGGCGGAAAATGAGGACAACCGAGAAGACCAGAGATGATGCAAATTAGGAGAGAGAACAGTATGCCCAAGTCTATGTGGAAGCGAGATGCAGATTGAGAGACGCTTGAAAGGTAAGCAGGAATGAAGAGCGATGATAGCGGTGTCGAATTCGAAGAAAGAAATGCCGCCGGAGGGGCGTAGAATTTTGTGCCGAAACTAGCGGCTATGCTGAGGACAGAGATAGCGATAGAAAGATAAACATGAGTGAACCACTCGAACGGAAAAGGCAGGCCCGTTCAAGATTGGTATTTTGATTTCTAATAAAAGAAATGGTATATTAGCAATACAGAACAATAAAAGCTACGCGTTAATGGGACGTACCGGTCTTTTCATCATCACAGTAGAGGGGTCCGGAGATTGTGGACTTGCTGGGACGAGGTAGACGGGGGTCGGAGGTTGATTTTGTGATGCTTGTGAAGAAGCATTGTTAGAGAGAGCCTTTTGGAGCTTTAGACGAAGGTTAGAGAGAGGTTGAACGGAAGAAGGATAGAAAAGTACCTTTGCCTGGCTCTCTGCAGCGCGTTGTGCATACATAGAGGGGTGGATAGAGACATTTTGCATGCTGGTTGCGTGTGGTAAAGAGTGTAGGGAGGAAGAAACGCTTGGGAAAGCGATGAGGTTAGCAGGAGCAGCGGCCTTGTTCATTGTAGAATGAGCCAGAGCAAGGATGAGATGTGAGGAGGAAGGGAAAAAAAGGGAGGCGATTTATAGGACATGGGTAACCGCATGGACGCGTGACAGGACAAGCCAATCTTCGGAGGGGATCTGGAGTAGCAAGGATGTGACATCGCGTGGTCACACTGTGACGGAGGATGAGTCGCTGCTGAGATGAGATCGATCGAGCATCGCCTAATTCATTTCATCTCAATTTTGTGATGGACGATATATTAATAATAATAATAATTTTAAATACTAGTCCTTTATCTTTTTGGGGTGCTTTTTTGCTTCTTATCTAATCCCCATTCCCCTCTCTCCCTGCATCCCTACTACTCTCTGCCCCTCCTCCGAGTCCAGCCGCCCTGCCATACTCTTCCTGCTTTGTATCCGATCAGGCCCTTTCGTCTGATAACGATATGTCCTGTATCTGTATCTACTATTCCTGATGGCCGCAGCCTCCTGCTCACCGCCCCCCCAAAAATGTTATTAGTCCTAGTTCACTTAGTGTATTTTTTTATAGCCGTTCTCACATCTAACCTTACTATCTCTACCATGGTATCATGTTTTCCACCTTTTGCTTTGCCTCTGAGTTACTTGGGGTTCTATCTTATCTTACACTGCCTCAAATGCCTCGAGCTTTCACTACTTTCATCTTATTCAAGGGTTGCGATCACCTACTGTCCTCTTGTAGCTTCACCGTCTCCACGTTAATTGAAGTATGACAGGTAGTGACGGCAATTCTCGAAAATTCAAGATATCATCATCCATGAGCTGTGGAACCTGGTTTACCTCAATGATCGATACGACAGCCATTAATACTTGATATCGATTGAATATCAAAGGAAATGCCTTACCATACACTACCACGCTTTGCCACGCCTTCTTCAGCCTTGCGGCGCCGAATACACGATGCTAAATAGGCTGTGCAACCAAGTGCCTCATGCATGGTTCAGGCATGACGCTCTGTTTTCGCATGCGTTCATAATCACGGTGCTCCGTTTTCTGCTATTCGACCTTTGTTTGCAATGAGAAAAATCCTTAGATGAATTGACGATCTATGGAAATTAAAAGACACCCACGTGCATCCTTATATGTTCATTGCCGTCGTCCCAGATGTTCTCTAGCCAATGGCTAATGGTCCCCAGTCAGACCAATGATACACATATTACACTTCATTTCATCTACGGGGTCCCATTTCATTCAAACGTGATTCAAAGCAACCAATAACATTCGAGTCTCAACTTGATGAAAAAATCGGGAATATCCAGATTCCACTTGCAAATCCATGGACCAACCAGGGATCGTACCCTTCAACTCGTAGTACTCATACCTTACGACATGTGTATAACCATTTCAAGTTGTCGGACTCTGTGTCGAACTGAATCGTGGTTTAAGGCAGGATGTGAAAGATGGAAAACTTTAACAAGAGCGGCGACACCTTATTCAAACTCTAAACTCACATACATCAATCCCGGATTCTTTCTGGTATGTTCTTAAATTCCCACCCAGTCACCTAATTTTCACCCACCCATTCAATTACATCGGCTCAATGTCGTCCCAGTGATCTAGCTCTAGCGTGCCTCTTTCCTTCTCAACGACACGGAGGCAGTGCCTTTTTGGCACTCAAGGTATATTATACCCACACTCATCAAGATCCATCATCATCGGTTAACAGTAGGCCTAGTTCTCTGCAACCTGTCTATTGCTCACTTCCCTCATTGTTTCTTATTCCTTTGGAAAATCGGCCGAAATCCGTTTATCCGCAGAGCATTCAAACGCACGGAGTCCAAGGACACTAACATGCGTCTTTCTATCACATTTCAAACTTACGTTCAAAGTCGTAATTCAGATTTTATGACTCAGATCTTACGAAAGCCTAAAATCTATTGCTCAGCGTCATTTTTTTTTTCAGATGACGTTTCGCATAAAGTGCTCTTCAAGTCATTGATGATGCAGAAATGACCGAATATTAATATCCGTTCCATTCAAAACTTACTTTGTGAACGTGAGTCATCTTTGGATTCCTCTTATAACCTCCTACGTCGCTTTCGTATACATGCTAAGCTAAGTTTAGTGTAACGACAAAAAGGCTCCGCACGCCATCTTAAGTTCAAGCCATATTGCCCGAAAGCTCTTGGATTTACGAAACACAATGATCATCAACCTATTTCTGGGCCTTTACTGTCTTCTCTTGGGGTCTTCTCCTCTGTAAATGCGATTCTCTCCTTTTGTATTCCTTGAGGAAACGTCATCGGATCCAATGTTGGATATCAATACATCCCGGCAATCCGACTCAAGTGACCATAGAAAATATTTTGGAGCAGTTTACACTGGCTGAGGCTTTTTCCGGCTACTGTTGGGATTCACGATTCGGATCCCATGCTCAGGCCCTCGCTGCGGATGCGAGTCATTCGCCAGAGGCCAGAAGTGGGTCAAGGGAACTACACGCATCTCCAAGCTATTTAGAAGAAAATGTTGAATCATACCCACGAATCCTGCTTACTCGGCGATTTCGTTATAACCTTATAGACACCTTCAGGTTCCATACGACATGTTAGGATCGATAAAGACTCAGATAGCAGAGTCCCAAAACCCGGTTGGTATTCTAAAACATGTGTGATGCAAAATATGTTATGTTGCGTAACCCAAATCCGAGGGGAAGAAGATACTCATCGGACGCGCAATGTGGTCAGGTGTCCCGTCGTCACAGCTGAGATCCATCAAGAATCAGACAATTACCAAGGCCATGTCGAACATCAAGCCGCTACGTATCACCGTGTGATTGTAACTCCCCAGGAACTTCTGTTGCCGCAGAACTGGGTTGAATCTAGTCGCTCTCGGAGAGGATCAGTATTCCGTTGTAAACGGCGCGGTGTGTTGTGGCTTCCTGTGTCGCCCTCCCTGCTGTCAACACATGTGCCACACTATGATTCCCTCTCAGTGGGAGTCACTGGGCGGTAATAGAGTGGCCTACGACGGCATTTCTTTAATGTATCCCGTTCACAACCAGCTGCCAAGACATTACACTTGTCCTATAGGCTACCTCTCAAATTACCATTCGGGCATTTGTAATCTCTGAAGGGTACTGTACAAAGTTTTCATTTGCGTAGTTGTTTCTAGAATCTACAATCAAATTGTGATATGCTTTGTGTGTTGGTGGGGCGTTCCGCGTTTTACGATATGGGAGGAAGGTCCGATTATGGTGGTATACTTGTAGATACCGAGACGTATATTAACAAAAGTTAAATTGCTCTGTCGCTTCCTGACGCTCAATGTCGAACAAAAGATACTTTGGTTGAAACAGTTGACGATGGGCCTGAAACCCCACCCCCTGTTTGTCAAAGTGGCATGCTACGGAGAAAGAAACTTGGTGTGTAAGTGGGATGCCGACTGTTATACGTATGATGAAAGATGCTCCTAGATATGTTCCTAGAGGTACTATGTGGTATACTAGTCAGCTGTTTGATATGTGCCAATGAATCCGGTAAGTACCCCATTTCCTATACTAGAATCTAAGTTATGCTAGGACGATGATATCGACATTATAGTCATGTACATTGCAGATTTCATCCCCGATCGATCTATTCAACTTGAATATATAGTACGTTCGAGCGTTGAATTCATAATGTGCATATGTATTAACTTTTTTTTTCTTTTGAAAAGGATATGCACCTACACGTTGCCCGCGTTAGCCCGAGGAGCGATCGTCGCCTCGAAAATAGTGCAAATCTACGACTCCTTGCATGAAACTACTTTATACAGCTACGATTTGCCTCTTTGTCAGTAAATAAATTAAACTTCCAAGTCAGCTTTCTTCATTGTGTCTTCATGTAAAGATTTTTTTTCCTTCCTCCACATTTCATGAAGATAGAAGATACGATTACCCAGATTTGCTCTGCGCTTTTTAATTCTTCTCAAAAATTTTTCATTTGATGGCCATATGTAATCGGGTTAATAAGTTACAAGAAAGGATGTTAACTTACGACAAACTCTTTATGTTCAGCAGCGGATTTCACTAACCAAATCGATACAACGCCCCGAAAAGCAAAAGCCCATTTCGAGACTATGTAAGTACTAGGTACTTACTAAACGCCAAATCTGATATAAGCACATGGTAATTAAAAAAAAGAACTGGGGAATCCTGAGTGATGAGGGATTTCCGCCTGAGAATAAAAGACCTTGCAAAAAGGGTGTACGTCAAGTGGCAACCATCAGACTGAATTGGTATCCTATGTGAACGGAGCCACCGGGATGAAGCTGTTATGATGACTTGATAAGAATTACAGAAAACCCTCAGGGCGGTCATTCCTTACTTCCTTGCATGACACTGATCAAGGAAACAACCTGAACAACTTCGAAACCATAGAGAACACCTCTTAGTTAATTAAGGTTGCCGATCATTTATTTACCCGTTGTACCCATCGTAATACCGAATCGGAATTGTTCGCAACTCGTAGAACATGAAGGGGTAAAACTCCCCAGTTGGTCAAATCAACTACGGAGAGTAAATATAGACGACCAAACTGATGATCACACTTACCTTTGTTGTGATGAAATCATTTGAATCATCTGCATCAAAGGGTTTGCCTGGTTGATTTCCTTTGAAATTCCTGAAACTGATCATGATCACGATCATACAATCCCAACACACCCTAGCCGCAACACTGCGTATCGTATCGAATTATCCTGCGTAGCGTGAAACTAGGGCCAGTAAGGGTATTGACGGCCGCGAGAAGGACGTACGTGTGGATTCCGTAGCCTGCACTCATGTAGGACATGCTCCCTTAGGACACGAACCTTAAGATCCGGGTAAGAGACGGCTGCTCCACAGTGTAGTAAAGGCACCATTAGACTTAGTAAAGCTTCACGTTATCTCTATGGGACGCAGACAGATATTTTTTTTTTGTATACACATCAGGAAGTGCCTTGAGACAAGTCTTGGAATATGACCTCCAGGGAAAAGGCAACAGCATCTAAATCAAAGATATCCCTATCACTTTATTTTATCCTTCCCTTGATTTATCAATCAGCTGTAGTTGCACGTCGCACAGGACCAGGAAAAATTTGGTTATCACCCTAGCTCACATCTAATCTACAGCTTGTACACCATCATATGCTGGCAACCGCTCACACGCCTGCGGCCAGTCAATCGTGCCATTGACGAGGTCTGTTACCGTCGTAATTACATCTTCAATCGACCCGATGCGTTGGTCCATTGTGTCCCGTTCGCTAAAACAAATAGAAGTAAGATCATAGATGAAAAGGGAATGAGAAACAGCCTTACCGAAGGGTCATGGTTCGATTTTGTACGGCTGTAAAAAAATTAAAGATTAGTTAAAGTTCTTCCGGTAAACATTCCGTTGCAATTTCAAATCGAAGCCGAAGAGATGAAAAGATGAAAAACAGATAATATGGGTGGTGATGAGAACGATCTGTAAAGCAAGAAAGACTAACATGCAAAGTCCAGTGTAACGCCATAAGGTGTGCCAAGTTCGTCGTTACGTGCATAACGTTTACCGATTGACGTATTTGAGTCGTCAACACGAGAGAAAACACCATTGCGGCGTAATTTTGATGCTATTAGAGCAAGATATAAATTCGAAGAGCAACCATGAAACACGAACGCGGTACGCACAAACTTCTTGTACTAAAGGGTCGAACTCATCGCGAGCGCTCAACGGCACAATGAGGACCTTTGTCGGTGCAACCACTGGCGGCAATGATAGGACACCACGTTCAATGTCCTGTTCCCTGCACCAGAAGCTATGCTCAAGGAGGTGATAGAGGATCCGTCCGAGTCCAAAGGAGGGCTCAATGACATTGGGAACATATTCGCGAACTATCATTATTCCATTTAATCAAGTGAATCGGAATAGGAAGAAGTGGTTTACTTGATTGCTTAAATGTCTTTCGCTCGATGGTTAGTAGATCGGGTGTTAGGTTATACTCTTTGCCATCGAGTGATGCAATCACAGCAGTGCTAATAAAGATATCACTGGTAAGCCAACTACAATGGACTAGAATTCGACCACTCACCCCTGAGCAAGCTCGCCTTTGAGCTTGATCAGCTGAGCCTCGTCCATATCTTCTACGATCTTCTGCAGTACACCTGCTTCCTGCTTGAATGTCTTTCCCAAAACCTTTTTATTCCACTCTGCCACCTCCTTCTCTGTGACTATCGGCTCCCGTAACGCCTCACGCACGACCAAAGGGTGTCCAGTCCGTGCGGAATGCACCGACAAATCATACGCTGCACGATCCGCACATCCAACGCACTCTGTCCACCCGGTTGAGCTCTCAATTTCAGCATCCCAACAATCAGCAGCATAATGTGCCATTTCATTTGCCATATGCTGTCTGAAGCGTAGTCGTGCAGGTTCGATACCGATCTTTAGCAGGAACAACGCGATGCGTGCAAGGAAGTAACCAAGGGTCTCGTTCGCAATCGTACCCGCATCTACTGCTGCTCCGACAGTCATTCGGGTAGTAACACTGGAACCGGACTCCTGCACATGTCTATCTAATAGCACAAGCTCCATGTCGCGCACTTCATTGAATCGAGAGTGTTTTTTGTCTTCAGGGTCTACATAATGTTCGATCTCGGCCATGGTGAATTCTCGCACTCGGAGTAGCCCCGCACGCGGGGAAATCTCATTGCGGAAAGAACGCCCGATTTGTGCAGAAGCAAAAGGGACGCGTCCATTGTTGAATTCAAGCAGGCGAGAGAAGTTCAGGAAGTGACCTTGAGCAGTTTCCGGTCGGAGGTAACTGGGGAAGTGTGAGTAAGGATTTTCCATGTAATTATATGGCTGAGCAGGCGAAAATTTGCTTACCCGGGATGTTGGCCAGTAGGCCCGATGCTGCTCGCAAACATCAGGTTGAACTGTTGAGGCTCGCCTAACGTCATGGCCAGTATCCGGATTTTTTATGCTATGCTTGCGACATAGTTCACCCAATTGAGGTCCAGAATAGTTGTCTAGCTAGATATCACATATATAGTAAACATCTAGAGAAAATATCTGATCAAACTTGCATTCGCACCTGTGCCAAAATACTCTCGTACTCTTCAACCACATTATCAGGCAATGCAACAGCTGTCACTTTTGCCGCCTTCTTTTTCTTTTTCTTGTCCTTTTCATCCATAGGTGCAGCAGCAAGCCCGCGTGCTTCGTTATTTCCTGCCAGACGTGCTTGCAGAACTCCTTTAACCAAATGATCAGCGCGGAGGACATCGCCAGTCAGAGTATCCTTGACCATCCAATCCGCGAAGCGAGCAACGTGACCGGATGTCTCGAAGACTGAGGCGGGAGTCATAATAGTGGTATCGAGCTCGAGCATATGTTCTTCGATAATGAAATGTCTACGCCATTCGGCTATGATGTTCGCTTGGAGTGATGATCCAGGGGGACCATAATCATACAGACCAGCAACACCTAGAAGATGGGTTCAGGAAGTTTGTAACAGATGTGTGATGATAACAGGATGATCACCGCCATAAATCTCAAAAGCAGGGGCGTAGAAGAACCGTCTGTTGAGCAAAGCTTCGAGACGTGATTTATCAAAAGTATGTGCGGTTTTGTTGACGGAGGATGCGGCCATTGATGAAGAGAGGCGGCGATGAAGAGGACGATAAGATAGAGGAAACAAAACGGGGAAACGGAAAACACATCGCATGGAAAGCTACGATTCCGAGTCACAAGTCTGACTCCGATGTTCTTCCTCGGCTATTTTTCATAATATTTATGGCAACAACATTGAAGAGCATATTGCAATGAGTGTCCAATAAGTGGATTGCTTCGGGAATGAATGGTGCTAAATACATTATATGTACTATGTCGTATAAAATAACATGCAAAGTCCGCCCCTCCTAATCTGGCGAAAAAAAGTCCAAGAACAAAGTAAAAAAATTCTTGTCTCTAATGCATACTCAACTCCTTCTGCATCTCTGCACATCCCAATCTGATCCACTCCTCTGGAGTCGTGCGCCTGTTTAGGCTATCTGAAAAAAGAAGATTATTTTCTGGCACGAAAGCCCAACGAGCGGGATCAGGAGCAGCAGTTGAGGTTATTGCTCGTAGTTCGTTGCCTGTCATTCCATTGAGCATCAAGCTGGGTATTAAATTTGAACAGGAACTAACGGATTATATTCTTGGTGAAATGGTCAAGATTCTATCGATATTTGTATAAGCATGGATGAAACGAATAAAGAAGAACACATTGCGTACAAGATCGTTCTTGTCATAACCAAAGGGATCTATGGAAATTAAACTTTGACAAACTCAATGGAAGAAACAGAAAATTGCGCACTTTCAATTTCCTCTCCGGCAACAAGAAAACCGAAGAATATAAAGCTCTATGATTCGATTAGCAAAAGCCGTACAACTTGAAGTATGCCACGTGCTTACCGCAATAGCAGTTGCGGGGATAGTTAACCAATGCAGTGCTGACCATATCTGCGGAGGCTACAAATGAGTTAGAAAGGGCAGCGCTACTGACCATACAGCCAAGAATTCAGTACCAATGCGAAGCAATAAATGAGGGTGACCACCCATAAATGCACGGAGTAACTATCAGTCACAAATAAAGACTCCGTCATTGAAGGACATCATTAAGAATTGAAGAAAGGTACATACGAGAAAGGTATCGGCGTAGTCAGGATACGTTCTAATCCTGTCAGACTATCCACTAATTGACCAAGCGATAAAAAGAGGGCATCTATTAAGATCAGTAGGTATATGTATTAAGATGTAGAAGATATAGTGATGGTATTCACTTGTGGTGGGTACATCACACTGTTTTCGACGCTGCAACATTGCTATATAGGAGCTCTACGAATTCAAAGTTCAGAGATCGACTATCCAATATGAAAAAAAAGTGGACATACCAGATACAATGAAATCTCCAACGGCAAGTTATGGGATACTGTCCCTCTCTGCATTCTTGCTTTATGGCGGGCAGCTGCCTTTCCTTTCGCCCCCGGTATCGAATTGAAAAGAAAAGCAAAAGGAAAACAATCGAAAAACCCAAACGATGGTGGCATATGCGCGGGAAGTAGTAGGCTCTCCTCAGATAAATTGAGGACTTCTCGGTCCCTTTTTCTAAGGGACTCCAAGGTCTCTTTCCTCCCTTTATCGTTTCGATGGTGTTCGTGATGTGCTCTTGCATCAGGTTCCCGTGTCATAGGTGGTGGAACACGTATGAAGAGCGAAGACCTCCTTTGAAAAGCTGGTTCTGCCTGAGTTACTGGGGCAGGGAGCTGAGGTTCAGATTCAGATCGAGAGATACTTCGATAAATGGTATTACTGAATGAAGTACGACGGTCTGTGGCCAGAGCATTAACATCCTCGTTAACATTATGGTCTGATAGTAGATGGTTGATGTCTCGTTGGTGTGGTTTAACTTCATCATGAACGTGAGTATCATCCATGGAAGGGGCGGCCGGCATCCCATACGGAAATGCATATGCTGGGAGGAACTTAACGAGGTAGTAAAGGTCTCTGTGATGAGTCGAATTTAGAGATCACTTTAGTCAAAAGAGACAAATCACGGTACATACTCATAGTATATGCCATCCTCTCCTCTGAGATAGTGTTTCACGGAAACAGAGAATGCTTCAATGAGGTTGATTATTGTCTTCCTCTCAATCATCGACCGAGCTCTAGTTTCTTCCTCTAATAAACCTTCTTGAAGGGGAGGTTCTAAACCAGATTATCAGGCGAGGTCAGCCGACGCAATATCATCATCTGGATACAAGGGAACATACCAGGAACGTGAAACCACGTCAGACGGGCAAAAGTCCTGCTGGCGAGAATAATCTGTGACCACAACCGTCGGCCTTCATTATACCGTTCAAATGACGATGTCGTCCTATAAGATATCACAAAACCCAATACAGTACCAATCCTACAATTTTTAATTAGAAAAATAAGATCGGAACAGTGGTACAAAATTAATATATACACAGTGAGCAGCGTCGGCTGAATTGTAAGATTGAAGCCTTTATGGTTGAGCACAGTGATCAAGGTGGACCACGCAGTGAAGAACACAAGAATATGCCAACATCGAAACAGTGCCGTTGCAAGTACTGCATTGAGCAAAGATATACCTGGTTGTTCTCTAGGTGCAAATCTTGCCATCCGAGGGTAAGTATCAGGTCGAGGGTAATAGAAATGACGGCTGAGGCCAATATAAAGAGGGCTCACGGGTCGGGAACGCGGTATCCTTTATGAGTAAAGGTTTCCGTTCTCTATTACGAAAATTCCTGTTACTCATATGTAATCAGGAAGAGAGTAATAATGCGCCCACCTTCAGAGAAATAGGAGAAAGCATATACGCAGTAGTATAGCAGCTTTATATTTGGGAAGACAAAGAACGCGCTTCCAGAGCACGACTGAAAAGGTAGACGCCTTTGGCAGAAATACCGCAAAATGGAGAGCACGTAGATAGGACAGTCCGTTTGTGCTGCAAAAGAAAACCTGTTCACTTCCAGAGCGAAGAGGGAGTCAGAGTGAGGCAGAATTGCTGGTGGCTACAAAAGCAAAGGCTGGTTACGGTGTGATTAGGAATCAGACTGATTTCGGTTCAAACGACAGCTCCTCGCAGTTTTAACATTCACGACGACACAGATCACTCTAAACGTGTTTGACGCCTAAGAAAAAGTGGATGTTGACTGTTTCGGGGTCCCCTCAAACGATTTGCCATGCGCAGGCCCATTGGTACCAACGCAGCTCCATTGTTTTCCTCGAATTTCGCGCCCGACGTAAAATGAACCAATTGTGTTGTCCAAGTCATGTTCCAAGAAAAGCGTGTTGGAATATTAGATCTCGAACCTGGGCCTCAAGGTCCCTCCAGAGTCCAAACAAGCTGTTGGAAATCTTGCTTATAGCCATTGATAATCGGGACATTCGGTCATTCTCTTGTACGACATTTGCTTTGAAAGCTTTACGGTCTCCCCAAACAGCTCACGACATATGCATGATGGGTTATGAAGAACATATAAACAGGACATGTTATGTTATGGAGGGAGGTCATCATGGCCATGGAATGCGGAAAGACTTGAAATAGGAATAGAAAATTGTTGGATGTCAATCAATCAAACAAACGGTTATCGCCATTCCGTGACCCTGCCAAGGATGGGGTGGTCGTGCATATTTCATAGACGGAGGTTTGTAAGATTTTAAATTTGTAATGCAAATAGCTATGATATTTACCAACGCACAGCTCATCGTTGCGGCGGCGACTGATAATACCGTCCCTGTATGATCGATTAATCGAAAATAATTACATAGCCATCGCGAGCGTAGTACCATAGGCTATTCACACAATCCAGTAAGTAAGAGTACATAGCTGTTGATTGTCTGGTCGCTTCGCCAATTTGTGGTCGTTCATATCATATCCGAATCACGTCTGATTCAATCAAAGGATATGCAACCCAATATCAAGCACTTGGCATGCGTGCATTCATATTATTCATACCGACATAATTGAATAGTAATAGGAATATGCCTGGCGTAGGAACTTGTGGCTAAGCGATAGCTGTTGCTATAATCAACAAATCGCGACTGTAAGAAATGATTATTGATTATTCAACTTACTCAGATCTGCAACAGTCTCAAACTCTACGACACCCATACTTACACGTATTCTATCGATCCTATGTGTTGGTTTGAGAATGAGAGAGTTTCTCGTGTCCGCTGGATGAACCTCTGATGATCCAAAATTATAACCCAATCCTCATACTCAAGAAAGGTAATTCCTTGCTACCCAGCTCGTGAGTACTCAAGTACTTGTATTGAGATGTACACTGACTTGACGAGGTATTTTTAATATCATTTCTGAGTTCTCTCATTTTACTGGTGGCAATTCAACTTTTTCTCATTGTATTCGCTCATCCCAGAACTGAGTGGGGTACAACGAGTGTGGATTCTACCTGTATCCTTAATGGCTCAGCATAAATATCACACCACTTTCTTACAGCATTATGAGAGCGGTATCAGAAAAATGAGGGAACCCTCTACGTACATTTGGAAAAAGAAATTTATTCTAGGAGAAAACCGCGGAATCATGGGACATGGAAGGTCCAAATTTGAAAACTCTTCGAACGTTTTGGACCTAGAAACTTCCACGTAACACGGGATCATACGAAGGATCAAGAGAACCTAGAGAGAGAAAAAGATGCCTTCTTGTGAAATCCGACGGCTCCCACATCCGATGTCCACATAGTGAGTATTAGACAATGTCGCGCGCGAGTCCAGCCACTGTGACATCAGCACATGGTTTCACTATGTAGATGTTGAGCATGGGGACAGACCCTCAATGCTGTTATCACCGACATTTGCTCATCCTCCTAGTGGTCGTTTAAATATATATGCTGTCTTGTATCCCACAGCTCTGGATTCGTTTATTGAAGTAGATGAAGCTACGAGTGGTGCAGCACTTTGGTGGAATTTGTTATGCATTATGTCAATGCAACCAAGTAGTTTTGAACAAAAGCAACGGCTATATGTGATGTGACTGACAACTGACAATTTGACATGCTTTACTGTTGTATGACCTTCATTATTTCATAACATAAGCTGTGATGTTGAGCAAATTCCTAAAGAGTACAGTTAGTCATTCTGTCGATTTCGTTTGATGAAATGGATAATACATGAATTCGGTTAGAGAACAATAAATGATCTAGCTAGCACTTTCAAAGATCAATAGAAGAAACATGAGAAAAGAGATGTGGTATGAACCAAAGTACTGTTTCGAATTTCCCTCTCGAAAATTGGAACGATGCTAATTTCTTTTGTTGTCATATTGATAGTGAGGAAAAAAGTGAAGAGAGAAACAAACAAGATAGAGACATGAAACAGAAAACAGAACTGCGGCAGAACAGCAAAATCCGGATTTAGGTATACAATCATCAATACGTAAAATGTCAGAGAGCAGTTAGACCAAGATTCATAGGATTTTAAAGGAGCCCCACAACATGACTGAAAGTGAGCGGCATAGTCCTGGATTTCCACTAGATAGCACTGGATTGGAGATCCATGAAAAATGGCGGAGAAATGGTCGTTTAGTGCACTATAAGACCCTCTACCTAAAGGTAGCAGGAATAACATGCAAAGTCCGCCCATCCTAAACTTGTGAAAAAATCCCTACCACACGCTCAACTCCTCCTGCATTTCTGCGCATCCCAATCTGGTCCACTCCTCTGGAGTCATGCGCCTGCCCCGGGCTATTCGAAAAAATAAGATTATTTTCTGGCACAAAAGCCCAACGAGCAGGATCAGGAGGAGCAGCTGAGGTTATTGCTCGTAGTTCGTTGTCTGTCATCCCATTGAGTATCAAGTTGGGGTAGTAAAATTTAAACGGGAACTAACGGATTATATTCTTGGTGAAATGGTCAAGGTCCTATTGATATTTGTATAAGCATGGATGAAACGAATAAATTAGAATACGTTGCGTACAAGATCGCTACTTGCCATAACCAAAGGGACCTATGGATGTTAGATGGTCAATTTCGACAAAATCAATGGCAGAAACTAGAAAATTGCGCACTGTCAATTTCTTCTCCAGCTACAAGAAATCCGAAGAATATAAGGCTCTAAGGTTCAATTAATAAAAAAGCTCAACTTTGAATATGTCAGAAGCTTACTGCAATAGCAGTTGCGGGGATAGTTAACCAATGCAGTGCTTGACCATATCTGCGGAGGCTACAAATGAGTTAGAAAGGGCAGCGCTACTGACCATACAGCAAGAACTCAGTACCAATGCGAAGCAATAGATGAGGGTGACCACCCATAAATGCACGGAGTAACTATGGTTTACCAATCAAGACTCCGTCATTGAAGGACATCATTATCAATACAAGAAAGGGACATACGAGAGAGGTATCGGCGTAGTCAGGATACGTTCTAATCCTGTCAGACTATCCACTAATTGACCAAGTGATGAAAAAAGGGCACCTATCACAATCAGTAGATATATGTTTCAAGATGTAGAAGATATAGCAATGGTATTCACTTGTGGTGGGTGCATCATACTGCCCTTGACGCTGAATATACGAGCTCTACGAAGTGAAAGTTCAGGGATCCGCTGTCCAATGCGAAGTGAAAAGGACACACCAGATACAATGAAATCTCCAACGGCAAGTTATGGGATACTGTCTCTCTCTGCATTCTTGCTTTATGGCGGGCAGCTGCCTTTCCTTTCGCCCCCGGTATCGAATTGAAAAGAAAAGCAAAAGGAAAACAATCGAAAAACCCAAACGATGGTGGCATATACGCGGGAAGTAGTAGGCTCTCCTCAGATAAATTGAGGACTTCTCGGTCCCCTCTTCTACGGGACTCCAAGGTCTCTTTCCTCCCTTTATCGTTTCGATGGTGTTCGTGATGTGCTCTTGCATCAGGTTCCCGTGTCATAGGCGGTGGAACACGTATGAAGAGAGAAGAACTCCTTTGAAGGACTGGTTCTGCCTGAGTCACCTGGGGCAGGGAGCTGAGTTTCAGATTCAGGTCGAGCGATACTTCCGATAAATGGTATTACTGAATGATGTACGGTGGTTTGTGGCCAGAACATTAACATTATGATCTGATGGCAGATGGTTGATGTCTCGTTGGTGTGGTTTAACTTCATCATGAACATAAGCATCATCCGTGGAAGGGGCGGCCGGCATCCCATACGGAAATGCATATGCTGGGAGGAACTTAACGAGGTAGTAGAGGTCTCTGTGTTGAGTCGAATTTAGAGATCACTTTAGCCAACAGAGACAAATCACGATACATACTTATAGTATATGCCATCCTCTCCTCTGAGATAATGTTTCACGGAAACAGAGAATGCTTCAATGAGGTTGATTATTGTCTTCCTCTCAATCATCGACCGAGCTCTAGTTTCTTCCTCTGATAAACCTTCTTGAAGGGGAGGTTCTAAACCAGATTATCAGGCGAGGTCAGCCGACGCAATATCATCATCTGGATACAAGGGAACATACCAGGAACGTGAAACCACGTCAGACGGGCAAAAGTCCTACTGGCGAGAATAATCTGTGACCACAACCGTCGGGCTTCATTATACTGTTCAAATGACGATGTCATCTTATAAGATACCACAAAACCCAATACAGCACCAATCCTACACAGGACAATCATGATTTTTGATTAGCAAAACAACATCAGAACAGTAGTGTAAAGTTAATATATACACAGTGAGCAGCGTCGGCTGAATTGTAAGATTGAAGCCTTGATGGTTGAGCACAGTGATCAAGGTGGACCACGCAGTGAAGAACACAAGAATGTGCCAACATCGAAACAGTGCCGTTGCAAGTACTGCATTGAGCAAAGATATAGCTGGCTTTTCCCTGGCAAACCGTGCCGTCCGAGAGTAAGCATGGGGTAGAGAGTAATAGAAATGACGGCTGAGGCCAATATAAGAGGGCTTACAGGTTGGGGACGCTGTATCCTTTACTCATATGTAATCAGGAAGGGAGTAATAATGTCGCCCACCTTCAGAGAAATAGGAGAAAGGATATACGCGGTAGTATACCAGCTGCATATTCCCGCTATGTAAGTAGGAGGTCTTATAGGACGCTAATTTTCAGTTTTGGCGTGAACTTGTACATAGTGTTTTGGAGCAAAAGTGGGGTTTGTGGGTAAATCACAGAATGCGGCATCAGATTTCACAACAATTTATCCTTTTTTGACCTCTCGTCTGCTTCACTGTCGTATAAACTTAAAGTACTGTCGTGATATTTCTAGATTGTTTGATGACATCGAAAAAATGGAAGCATATATATCTACATGAGGAAAGTGAACATCATGGCTTACTTGTCAATCAGTTCTGGTGACTGCTATGTTTCTGTTTCTGTTGCATGTAAGGAATTAATTTCCTACGCTGGTCTTAATGATGTGGGTTTGTGAGGTGAGTTACACTCGTATACTCGGGGGAAAATTACGTTAAAGGCCGGACGACAACTTATTCAGATCTGTCATGTTTCTTTCGACGCCAGCCTGAGCTGTGACTTCTTTGGGATGTTTCATGCGGGCAGAGGGTCATAAGTTCTGTTCAACGTACTGTTGAATGTACAAAGAATGAGTACAAAGCTAATAAAATATAGCCTTCGCATATGAAGACACATTAACTATACTGACACCTATTTCATCTCCTGTACTTCGAAACAGTTCTACTCAGTGACGATGCAACGTAGCGGGCTTTGCCTTGCCGAAAAGACGGCCTCACCGGCCTTAGTTGGGAAGACAAAGAACGCGCTCCCAGAGCACGGCTGAAAAGGTAGCCGCCTTTCGTAGAAGTACTGCAAAATGAAGAGACGTAGACAGGACACTCCGTTTGTGCTGCAAAATAAAACCTGTTCGCTTCCGGAGCGAAGAGGGAGCCAGAATTGCTGGTTATAGTGTGATTTGGAATCAGACTGATTTCGGTTCAAGCATGACAGCTTGTTGGCAGTTTTAACCATCATGGCGACACAGATCATTACAAACGTGTTTGGCGCTTAAACAAAAGTGGACATTGACTTTCTCGGGTCCCTTCAAACGATTTGCCTTGCGCAGGCCCACCAGCAAGCACAGTTCTAGTATTTTTCTCGAATTTAGCGCCTGGGGCAAAATGAACTAATTGTGTTGTCCAAGTCATGTTTCAAGAAAAGCGTGTTGGAATATTAGATCTCGAACCTGGGCCTCGAGGTCCCTCCAGAGTCCAAACGAGCTGTTGGAAATTTTGCTTATAGCCATTGATAATCGGGACATTCGGACATTCTCTTGTACGACATTTGCTTTGAAAGCTTTACGGTCTCCCGAAAACAGTTCACGGCATGATGTATGATGGGTTATGAAGAACATGTAAACAGAACATGTTATGTTATGGAGGGAGGTCATCATGGCCATGGAATGTGGAAAGACTTGAAATAGAAATAGTGTGGGATGGCAAATAAACAAACAAACAAACCGCTATCGCCATTCCATGACCCTGCCAAGGATGGGCTGGTCGTGCACATTTCACAGACGGAGGTTTAAGATTTTGTAATGCAAATAACTGTGATATTTACCAACGCGCAGCTCATCGTTGCGGCGGCGACTGATATAATACCGTCCCGGTATGATCGATCATCGAAAATAATTACACCGCCAACGCGGTCGTGGTACCTTATAGGCTATTCACACAATGCAGTAAGTAAGAGTACATAGCTGTTGATTGTCTGGTCGCTTCGCCAACTTGTGGCCGTTCATATCATATCCGAATTGTTGGAATAGCAATCCTACGCGTGTATTGCGTTCGATTAGCTACTAAAACGGGTTTCTCGAAATTTTATTGTATTCTCTATTATTTCGTCACTCACTCCAATTGTCTCAGATATACGAAGATATATAGTTTATGTACTTGTATTTTGTACACCTCAGACGTTGTTCCACTCTTACGGTGCACGACTCTGAGCATTTGTTTATCAGATCGCGTGCACTTTTCGTCTCAATCTTTCACGAATCACGTCTGAATCAACCAAAGGATATGCGACCCAATCAATATCAAGCATTTGGCGTGCGTGCATTCAATTATTCATACCGACATAATTGAATGGTAATAGAAATATGCTCGGCGTAGGGACTTGTGGCGAAATGACGGCTGTTACTATAATCAAAATCGCAACTGTAAGAAATGATTATTCAACTTACTCAGATCTGCAACATGCTTCTTCAGGTGGCCTTAATTCAAACTCTACGAAACACATACTAACTAGATGCTTTCAAAAACGTTCTATAGGTCCTGTGGGTTGGTTTCAGAAGGAGAAAGAGTTTCTCCTCTGATAATCCAAAATTATGGCCCCATAGTCATGGACCCAAGAAAGATAATTGCTCGCTACCTGTTCGTGAGTACTTTAGTACATTGGCTTGATAAAAGATCTTTTCATCGTATCGGTTCTCTTGTGTCATTGGCGTCAATTCCTCCTTGAATTCGCTCATTCCAAAACTGGGTGGAATACAACGAGTGTGGATTCTACCTGTATCCTTAATGACTCAGCATAATTATCACAAGAACTCACTCTTACAGCACTTATGAGAGTGATATCAACAAAATAAGGGAACCCTCTACGGCACATTTGGAAAAACTAACAGACAGCCACGGAATCATGAGACATGGAAGGTCCAAATTTGAAAACTCTTCGAACGTTTTGGACACAGAAACGAAGTTCCACGTAACGCGAGATCATATGAGGGATCAAGAGAACCTAGAGAGAAAAAGAAGCCTTTTTGTGACATCCGACGGCTCCCATATCCGATGATGATGTGAATATTAGACAATGTCGCGCGCGGGTTCGGCCGTTAGGACACCAGCACATGGTTTCACCAGATATTGAGCACGGGGACAGAACCTCTGAGTCAATGCTGTTATTATTGACATTTGCTCATCCTCTAGCGGCCCTTTAAATATATATACTACCTTGTATCCCACAGCTCTGGATTGATTTATTGAAGTAGACAAAGCTACGAGTGGTGCACATAGATGATGAAGTAGTCAGTTGTTTTGAAACCAAAAATTTAAGCGAATATATATCATTACATCATTCCGAAGTTTGAAAAGTACGCCATCCCGGCCGGTAGATGATGCTTTCTTACTAAACCCCAACATGTCAGCCATTCCTCAAAAAGATATTTTAAGTATCTAAGAACTTATAAATCACCTTATAAAAGCTTGCTGGAACGATGGTGTGCTAAAGGTTCTGATGGTCTTCCTGGACTTTCATCGGCACACAATTCGACTATTAGTTTTAAAAAGTGGGAAGATAATTTTAAATCTGATGATATTTTAGTTTTAACGGTTATGAAGACAGTGATAAAACTAGATAATTTAGATTTTGGGATGGACGCTAAAGTGCTCGTGGACAAAAGAACTCTTTTGAGATTTTAATTAGGTGTAATAGCTTTGGTGTTCATTGTAAGGGTCTCAAACGGGGTCTTCATGATTTAGAGCATACGGTGTGGTGGGAATATATCGGCTGTCGGTTTCGGGTTGTTACAGAATATTTATTGATGAGATGTCTCTTTAAACTATGAAATTATGGTTGTCAGCAAATGGATCTGCTTTCTCTAAGTCCAACGGTAAGCACTATTTCTGGGGCTATGTCAGGGGGATGGCTGCACGTAGAAACGTGGAGGTGCAAAAAGAAACCCATCAATTTGCCTCAATATCTCCCCTAGCTTTTACCTACCAAACCGATTAAACATAACCCATAGCTATAATTCCCTACACGATACTGTGCGTTTCCCCCGCGATGATGCCTCGTCGGGCTGGGTTGCTTATGTGATGTAGCTGGCGAGGTGATATTCATATTCGAACTACTTACTTGCAGTCTCATCGTGCCTCTGTGTATCCCACCAGCCTAAAAAATCTCTCGTGTCTTCATGAGCTAGCATATACGGCCTAGTGGTGCCAGGGAATATCACAATAAATAAGTTACGCCCATAGATCCTGTTAAACGGAATGAATAAGGCTATATTCTCCCTCGAGATTTTTGATCTTACAAAGGACCTAGCAATGGGAATGACACCAAGTTGCTGAGAACCATGAGTAGATGGTTTTCGTCCTCGTCTCCCACCTATACCGCTTTTTTATGTGCAAGACAGTTTCTTGTTGTTCGTGAGTACTTGAGTCCTTGAGCAGATGATGTTGAAAGATATTTTTATCGTTTTATTGCGTCATTGGCGGTCACAACCTACGAAGATATGGGTCTTGATGAAACCTATGTAGCAAAGAGAATATGCACCGGTTGGCCAGAAAAAATTTAAAGAAGAGGGTCAAAGATATTCCGGAGGGTGAAAAAGAGGCTTCGGATGATAAGATAAGACACCTGACAGCTCCTACTTCCGATATCCACGTAGTGCAGAGAGAGTTTCATGTCCGGTTCTTTGTGAGTTTTTCTATTGAACTGTCCGCTAGAAAATTTCCAATGGTACCAGAATATGCTTCCACAGCGACGGACCGTTATCATTGAGATTGCTCGTCCTCCCCGTGGTTCTCCGAATATCCTGCAGCCAGTTCATTGGTTGATGGACTCTGAAACAGGTGTCTGTCCAGAATTAAGCACTCCGTGGAGATGAATGATTGATGGATATATATAGTCATGTAACAAAACAATATTGTTACCATATGAGACTCAGCGTGGTTGTAAACGAGGAAAAACGATTTTTACATTGCGCCAAGTTAACAAGAAAAGACAAACATCGTCAGAACAAATGATTAGCGCGTTAGAGGAGCACTCGCCAACTTATACCAAGATATCGGTAAAATTCACGGCAATTACAAATCACGGTTCAGAGAAAAACCTATCCCTATCGGAACTATATGCACACCCACTTATTATGTCATGCACCTGGTTAAGTCCCTAGCTAAAGTGGGTTCAAAACGGGCGTCATAAACCTTTTCTACGACACATCACCAACTCTGATTGACTCCAACGATGGGCAAGTTTTTTGAGGAAATTCCTGGTTTCCTGATTTCCTGGATCCAGCAACAACATATGTTTTGGGTTGCAACTGCACCTCTTAGCAAAGATGGTCATGTCAACGTGTCACCAAAGGGCTTTGAAGGGTCGTTTAATGTTGTGAATTCGCGCAAGGTGTGGTATGAGGACTTCAGTGGGAGTGGTGAGTATGCTTCCTTGCGTCGGGGCTGCTAGCTCATGTTCCTCTTAACGCGTGTCTCGTGTGCAGGGGTCGAAACTATTTCACACTTGAAGGAAAATGGAAGGATTACCATCCTCTTCCATGCATTCGAAGGGCCTCCAAGAATTGCAAGACTTTTCGGCACAGGTGAGGAACATGGAAGTTCTTATGCATGTTTAAGTAATTAACCTAAGAACATATGCAAGGCACTATTTATGAATTTGGGTCTAAAGAATACGACGAACTGCTACCTTTTGAAAAACGGTCACCAGGTTCACGCGCAGTTATTATGGTGGATGTGCACAAAGTTGGCACAGTACGTCACTCTTATGGTTTCTATATATGCTCGGGATTTGCTAAACAACGGTGTAACTGTTAAAGTCGTGTGGATATTCAATTCCATTCTATGATTTCAAATGCCATAGGATGAAACTACACCAGATGGCGGCTGAGAAGGAAAACGCCGACGTTAATGTTGAAGCCATGTGCACGGATCTTGTCGAACCGCCATGGCCCGAAAAAGGATTGAAGGGATACTGGAAAGATCACAACACGAAAAGTATTGATGGCCTTCCCGGACTTTCGTCGGCGCATAAATCGACGATTAGATTTAAAAAGTGGGAAGAGAAATTCCAGCCTGACGATACTGTTTCAAAGACAGGTGTAAAACTAGAGAATCCAAAAGCTTCAAGTTCTATGTTTGACGCTAGTGCGCTTATGGATAAGAAAACTCTCCTGGGATTTTCACTAGGTGTATTAGCTTCGATGTTGGTTGTAAAAGTTCGAATGGGGGCTTTGTAATTTAGAGTGGGCATGTATGGTTGTGGGATTATCGGCCGTCAATTTCGGGCTGTCACATAATATATATTGATAAGAGATGTCTATCTGAACCATGAAACTGTGAAACACCATGGTGTCATGTGAAAGGGAAAAAAAAAACATTAATGGTTAAGATTTTTAGTTACCCCGGGCAAGTAACTGAAGAGAGATGTAAGATATTGGAAGGAATATAAAATAGAGGATGTATGTATGGTGATGCAGGAGGAAAGGGATCCAGAAAAGGCAAGAAGGGAGAAAAAGTGAGAGAAAAAGAGAAAAAAGAATAATTAATAGCCGAGTCGCACACGTTGTGACTGCTAAATTCTCTCAGCCAACTTTTCTCTGGCTTGGTTCATGAGCTTTTCTGTCCTCCCCGTCCTTGTCTAGTTGTTTCTCTTCTCTTGTATCCACTTATCCTCATTTTGTGTTTTTACTTGTATGCAACCACCTCCAATCCTGCCTTTCCATTGACTCCACTTCCATGGAACCTCCAATCACCGTACGTCACTTTTTTTAAACTTTTCTTCCTTCTCATTCACCACCTCCTCGTCCTCTAACAGCAATCAGATGCAGTGGCAAGCCTCTTGTCTTTATCTATAGCTGCTGCTGCAGAACCACAACTCCCTCTCTCTCAACCCTTCTCCTCTCATACCTTTACCGATTCCTCTCCTGCTTCCCCACCCCATCCATCTACCCTCAGTTCTGGCGTCAAACAACATCGGCGATTGGCATCGACGGGAAAGACCAAGAGGAGGCTAAGTGATGCTCGTGAGGCCGCTGTCCGCCCTTCGTCAGTACTTTGTTCCTTGTCATATTTTTATCCCACATGCCTTACAATTTTTCGGTCTGACCTCTTGTCCCGCTTTATATCACCTCTTTCGTATCTCTAATTTATCTTTGCTAACTGGCCATCTGCTTATTCCAGCCCAGCCGCCCTGCAGGCATCATCGGCCGCACTTTCTCTTGCTTCACTGTCCCTGTCTGCCTCCCCTGCGTCAATGCCCTCTGCAGTACAACTATCAACTTCTTTAACTGGGGCCTCTAAAGTTTTGATTCCCGATCGTCCGACATCTATCGCAAATGGTCTCGGTGCACCGGACGATTCCGGACTTCTTACTGATGGTGTGAAGACGTCCCAGTCTACCGCCATTGCGCCTTCTACAGAGAAAGGTGATGTGACGCCAATACCCATATCCAATGGAAAAAATGGCAAGAAGCGTGGCATGGACCACAAGTGCGAGAGTTGCTCAAAGGCAAGTCTTCGCTCTTGGAATCCTTTTTATGCTTATGTTGAACGGGTATGGGGTTAAAAAGATTTACCGCCATCCGTCTTGTCTCATAAAGCATCGCTGGGAGCATACCCCACATTGGCGAGAAGCCTCCAAGTTCGTGCTAAGTAAACACCAACAAGTACAGCTTCTAGAGGTTAGTGTTGTTCAAAAACATTCATCCTGTAATTAAACAAGCTTTTTTTAGGCCGCAGCCATACTGTCACATATCTCACCGTCAGTATCTGGGATTTCATTACCTGAAGACCGCTCTCTATGGCCTTCATTCCTCTCGGGCGGTTCTCTTCCACCACCGGATGCTCCGGTTGCAATTAATGCCGATAGTCAAGAACAGGATGGCATGGTGGCCTCCTCCCCATATCCCTCTCAGCCAGTCTCAAGTTCTGTTCCGGCTTCTTCTATATTGGGAAACTTCACGCGTGCAAATTCTGCTGGCCCTCGTTTGCATGACTATTCTATTCCTACTTCTGCAGGTCCCGGCGGCGTGACGCAGTTGCGGCCCGGTCTCTTGGGGATGCCTACTGGTCCTGGAGTGGCTGTAACGTCCACTGCCCCCATGCCAGTTCCCGTGCCTAACTCCAACTCTACGGGAAATATCGATCCCTTCGTAGCCTATCGTGATACATCCGCAAATTCGTGGAATTCTTCCCCTTATGGCAACGGACATCCCGTGTCGACATCACACCACTCCACAGGCGTGTCTTTGAATTCCATACCTTTTGCGAATTCAGATGAGCGCAGCACGCGCGCTGGAACTGGTGGGTGGTCGCTGCCACGCTCTTCTGTGCGTTCTGTGTCTGCGTCCTCCCAGTCTCGCTCAAGATCTGGCTCAGCCTCTGGGAGTCGTAGTGACGATGATAGCATTGACGTTGATGTCGAGGGATTGGACGACTTTCATCACAATGGCTACCATGGTAGACATGGCTTCAGTGGCAGGAATAAACGGTGGAAGCATGAAGATGACGAATTTAGCATTGGATTTAGTGTTCGTGAAGAAGACGAGGAAGATGGGGTTATTGCTCCTGGCTCAAAGGAGAAGAATCCTCAATGGGACGATATGGAACTGGAGATGGATATGGACTGACGGGATTGATCGAAGGAATCCACGCGAGCAAATCATACACATCGTCAGTCGACCAGTACCAAATCACAGATATTATAACCCCCCCCTACTGATCTTATCTGCGACATCATGATGACAAGTATATTTTCTTTTTTTTTCCCCCCCTGTTCTTATCAATTCTTACATCACCCCGATACGTTCTTTTTTCCTTGTGTGGTCTTATCCAAGTTATAAACGGTAGCTTCAACGCGGTCCTCCCAGTCGTTCTTTCAATTTTTTTAATCTATTCTCGTCGCAATTACAGCGTCCGGCGTACCCATCTCATAGGCATTTGCACTTGCACTTCTATTTCCTATCATCCTTTTTACCCGCCCTTAACGAAACCTGGACTCTCCTCTTTCTCCATGTGATTCTCAAACCCAATGTATGTATTAGTATTCGATACTTATCGTTTCCTCTCCAAATGCAAAGATAAACGTGTTTACTATTTGAAAGTAATCGTCAATCGATAATGTACATACATACATGCAAACATAAATCCGTGTCCACTGATAACCCCCCGATCAGTAAATAGTAAAAGGTAAATGATAAGGAAGGAATAGGCTGTAATAAGATGTCGAGTTATTATGTGCCAACACGCATGAAACTTTGATGAGTCCCAAAAATAAGCCCAACGTGGCTGGATAGTGAAGTCACCAATACACCCAATAGGAAGGCTACTATGATTAGGTACGGGTCTGTCCCGCCGTTCATTAATTGGAAGGTCTTTTGACCTTGGGGGGCTTTAGTCGCAGTAAGGGTATTTTCGGGTTTTGGGGGGACACCTTTCGAGGGTGGGATGCTGCCAGTGGACTTCGTGACGACTGTCAGCGCGGGAAGTCCATCTAGACTGTGTGTATTTTCACTAATCCACCAAGAACGCATGCCTTTTGGAGCAGGATTGGATATCCTGTCTGAAACTTCCTTCTTTTCAGCCCAGTCGAGGAGTTGTGTGCGATGGCGGACGAAGGTGTAATATGGTACCGCGTACCCGCATGTCTGTTTAACAAAGTAGGTGTGAGAGAAGACCCTACTAAGGGTCCAAGTAAATTGCGCGTGATATGCAAAAATCTTACCGTGCCAACTTTATACACATCAACAACAATGACTGATCGCGAACCTGGCTGCCTGACTCCCGCTGGGAGTAATGCTTCATATTCTGGCGTACCGAGCTCGTATGAAGTACCTGCTGTAGGGTTAGCCAAGCGTGGATAAATTATGGGTGATTAGGTGGCTACCTTTACCATACAATCTCACAATTCTCGCAGGCCCCTCGAAAGCGTGAAAGAGGACGGTTATTCGCCCGTTCTCCCGAATGTGAGCGATAGTCTCGGCACCTGAAAAGACCTGGAAGTTAAGATGGGCAATGGGATTTATTAAGAAGAGGACGTACCGGAACCACTGAGGTCTTCGTACCAAACTTTTCGTGAATTGACAATATGGAACGTGCCAGTAATGCCTTTTGGTGATATATTGACGTGGCCGTCTGGAGAGAGGGGGGCAGAAGCTACCCAGAACATATGTTGTTTTTGCATCCATTCGATAAGAAAGCCGGGGATTTCGTCTAGCATTTGACCCATGGTGAAGAGGGAAAAGAAGGTGAAAAGAATGGCGTAATGAAAGGGCGGCTAAATAGTGGAGTGCAAAGGTGCAAGATCCAAAGAAATAAAAAGAAATATAAGAAAATGGATTGACTCCATAATATAATTTGTAAATACAAGTCATTCCTCGGAGGTATACCCTCCTATGCCGCCGGGAAAAGTAATTGTCACAACGGTCACTTCCAGGTTACAAGAGGGGTTATGGCGGAATTACCTTTCAATTCATCACAAATAGAAATAGAAATAGGTTATCCCTCCTCAGCCTCTTATGTCCCTTATCACGGCCCAAATCTCCAATCTCAACCTTTGTCCGTTTATGACAACACCAAGGGGGTAATAAACCCAGCAATGAACTATTTCCCGACTGCGCTTGAGCATCTCATCTGCTCAGCTGATTCATTCTCTATGTTTTATTATTTTGTCTTTTCCGCGCTCCACATGCAACACCGTGAGTAATGTTCTCATTTCTGGTGAGAACTCGAGTTGGATGACATGGGAATAGTTCAAACGGTATACTCACCTCGAGGCTTCAGGATCAAGGAGCCCATGAGAGATAATTATTAGTTTTGGTTTTGTTATTAAAAAAAATTAAAATAAATAGTTGCTCAATAGTTTTAAATCGGGATTGCCGTCTCGCGAGTATATTGCACATGGGACTGTACCAAGTAATTATTCATGCTTCCGTCTAGTGACCTTGCCCATGTGATGATTTTCTGATACGTCAATCAGTATCATCCTTCAACCTTGTCTTACTCGAAGAAGCTTACTTTTCAAGGCCCATGGCTCTCCCTGGAGACGCTTACGCTCTGCCCAGTAGAACTCACCAAGGGACCCTATCCAGGAGAAAGCTAAAACACCCTTAAGCTTCTTACCAGTGGTAGGTTTGCGGGATATCTCCAGGGTCTGCACAAATGTGGCTTCGGAGCTTAAAAATGCCGGCGGTAACATTTTAAGGGTGAATTGATGGATCCGTAGTCAGAAGATCTAGTACTCAGCTGCAGAGGGTAGACGGAAGTTAATACAATATCTACATTCTTCAATTCTCTAGACCTCCGTCGTACCCTTCAGCTGTCTTTGATACCCCGTTGCATTGGCTTCCATTACTCTCTGGTTTTGCGGCCCCACTTCTTTTCTATTAGCCCCGCTTCTTCTCTCTCCCCAAGCCACAAACTTGAAACGCATACATATGGGGTTTCCTTTGGTTTGGTCCAACCCCAAACTGCTTGTCATTGTTGTCATTATGTTCCGAGTTGTCTCGTTAATCGATGGTGCTACCACAGACTCCATCCACATGCTACATTGAAAAAAATGCCAATAATGAACCAAATTTACTTGTAAGCCTCCTTAATCATCATTCATCCCGAAGCATTCCGAGATTTGAGATGCTTATCATGTAGGGCAGATACGAATATATAAATCCAGAATTAAACTAGATTCATGGTGGAGGTGCTAGATATTGATTAGATTGCAGGTTAAACGGCAGCCTTTTGGGCATGAATTACCGCGGTCCCTTTTATAGTCTAAGATCCTGATGCTTAGAGACTATAAAAAGCCTTCTCCCCTGTGATGACTTTGCATGTATGGCGCGGGTACATTCACAAGATATGGAGAAACCGCAACTATACCTTGTGCTATAACTCCATAATACTTGTCCCGCATGTTCGTCTTTCGTATGGGTATCTGGATAATGCATCGTGGTAGGCATTTTTACTTGTATAGCAATACCTGCTGACTCTCCATAACAGATTAATCCACTCCCCCAACACTATATCCGGAAGGTTTTCAGCTACGTTGTTCAGCCCCCGAAAATTATCGCTTGTTTGGAAGAACTAGAAAAAACTCTCATGCAAATGGTAAAGGCCGAGGAGAAATCGCCTCATTCAAACCTCTGTTCTCAGGCCGTCTTTCATTCTACTGTGGGGATGTATTTCTCGATCAAAATGTATTAACAAGACAAACCCTTCTAAGACCACGGTTAGAAGCAGTTCTGGATAATTTCTCCCCGGTGTAACCGGCCAGCCGTCACAACTACTCCCCTCAAAATATTTAGTGTAAGTCTTACCGCGGTTAATGATGCTTCACTTGGGCTTCCCTCGGATAACGAGGCAATCACAGCGCCTATGTGGGGATCCCCGTTATTTAGCGAGGAATGTTTTTCTTTGCGACATAGCCGTGCTGTTTTTGACAGGTAGCCGACCTGTTCAATTCTGCACTGCCTCAATGCGGTTTCGATTTCGAGTTCGAGAAATCGTTGGAGCTTCTCAATCCTACATTGTACTTCTTTGGGCTTGTGGAAACCTGTCTGATACAGTTCAGGTGGACTGATAGCTGGGGCTTCTCGGTTTGGTTTTAGCGATCTCCACCATCTTGTGATTGAATTTATGTTTCAAAACCCTTCCCTCATTCTTCGAGCTTCTGTCGCCGCGATCACACAAACGAGTTGTGATGATCTATGATACAGGTTTGACAGGCCAAGCATTCAGCTTCTCGACTAACTGGACGTATAGGATGCTGCTGCTAAGCGATCGACCACTCTCCGAAATTTAACCGGATCAAATAACCCTTCATTCCAATCCTTTTTCAGACGTCTATGTATTCATTACCTGCGGCTTACTGTCCTTGTGAATACACATTAGGCGAGCGCTTTTCCGGAGCATGCTCATTTGGGAACATAAAATGGTGACATGTGTGTGTTTCAATACTCAATATTTACTACTCCCGCATTCACTACCATCATACATTTTGAACTATATTCATCCAAAAGCAAGCTAGTATACATGCAGGTCCTTCATTTCCGTGCCGTGTTATACAGAAACCGTATTGGTTATGTTGTCTCTCTACACTATATTTTATGTAAGTGAACAAGCGCCTCTATAGACTATGAATATAATTAAAATCACTTTAGGAAATGAGGAAAGGGATGTTAGCAGGGGTATTTATTGAAATGGTGCTTCTATTTATTCTTAGATGGATCATTAGTGTAACAACCCCCAACTTCCCTGCAAGCTTTCTCTATATCTTCCTAAGTATAGTGAAATAGCTCGCCATCTATGACTGACCCACTAGCTTCTTGACATCATTCACGAATCATTTGCACTGCGATTAGTGACCCGTCCAGGTTTCAAGGTAAGTGGGATTTTGTGTGCGAATCATCTTGTAATCGATGGTGGGCAGATTACAAGAGTTTTATATGCAATTGACCTCGTTGTCACAGGGTTGATATTCATTGCCGTTACTTTGTATATCGCTTCTTCTTCTAAGCGGTATAAAAGCAACAGCAAGCACCGATATACAACATAACTGTCAAGTTAGATACCGAAATGACATTTCCAGTCGAACAACTTTCTTTACCGACCCTCAGGCTCGTGCGATTTGGCCTATTGGTAGACTTGGCTTGGCAGGTAAATGAAGAGAAAAAATCATAATAGTGGGGCTTTATCCTTATCAGAAATGGATTGCATGTCGAAGCGAAAATGCCCATGCCATACTTTGCACTTAGAGGTGCCGAAAAGCTCTCACCCCCGCAGCTTGGAGCAAAGACTTGAGGAAAACATGCGTCCTTATCAAAGTTACATATTTTAATTTTTACATGAACCACGAGTTGTTTCGGTGTGTAACATGACTTTTTTTGTCTTTGTTATTTCTTTTTTAGCGACGTGACTTCAATGCTACTACTGATGTGCCGTTATGTGGGGTGAGGGTGCTTAGGGAGGGAGAAAGGGAGGAGAGAGATTCCAGATCTGGAATGTAAGCGCAGTAGAAGCTTTGATAGATTAAAAGAGGGACCCTCAAAAAACCAAGTAAACGCCGTACTTCGAACGCATCGGACGAGATGATAAATGTTTTCTCGGTAGGCTTTGTCCGGATCAGTAGGAGAGTCCCTGCTTCAAGTTGGACCCTTGAAATTTTTTACCCATGCAAAAGTGGGACCATCAAGTTGTCTCCACAGTGGATGTTGGTGCACGTACTATATATACTCGTATATAGCAATGTTTTCTGGGAATATTATATGTAATCTTGAGGAAGTCGGAGATATATATCTTTTGGTTTTCCTGATTTTGACAATGAGCTACTAGAATTGCAAGTGCCAGATATGTTCTTATCAGATATAATATAAAGGTACTTTCAAACTATCTAATGAATAAATGCCTTTCACGGAAAACTATGAGTCTAAAAAATTTTTAAACTTTTTCTCCACATAACGTAAGTTTGCTATTATTGTGTTCAGTAACTTTTCAAATGATTTGCTCGATATGTTGAAAGTTACAATACAATATGTGGAAACTCCCTTTTGTATTTGAAGTTTATTATAATAGGTTACAAGAAAGAAGCTACATGAAACGCAAGAATATTCCTCTACATAATAGAAACAGGGTTTTGGTTTTACATAGAAATTATTGTTAAAAAACGACAGCTAAGGCAAATACAACTTCTGACATTGATGGTCGTATCAATCATAAAAGACTAGGGCTCTAAGTTCGATGGACTCTCGTAGAGGTGATCCTTCAGGAGTTGTTGGGTCCTGAAAACCGGTGTGAGGGGTAAAAACGGCAACGCTGCCATCTTGTAAAGAGTCAAAGCTGTCAAATTAGGATCCTCGTTAGCAAATGAATGTATGGAAAAAGTGAAAACTAACCATTTGATGAGAACGACATCGTCGGGAGTCATTCCGCGGAGGTACTTCCATTTATGATTCGGGTTGTATTTCACCCCATATGTTTCGCCCTCGCGTTCGGGATAAATGAGGGCGACAGGTAACATATCTCTTTTGGGATCAACACTTCTGTAATCGCATAATGCCAATGGCCAGTCCCATGCAGGGTTACCGATGGGTCGCCAGAGGTTGATGATTTGGAAGCGTTTCTTAACTAGATCGGGTGCATCAGAAGGAGGGAGGTGACGATGCACACGTGCGATAGAGGATGCAGTCGTTTGGTCAACGTGCGCCTGCGATACCGGCTGTCTGCGCTGGGGATCATCGCCTTTTTGATCCGGTCTGTGTCTGCGAATAGCTGGTGGAAAAAGAGTGGTTTTTTCGGTACCAATGAGGGATTTTTACAGAAAGAAACTTACTGTTATCAAATATAACTACTCGGCTGGCTCCCGTTAGCTTCTTGATAAGCTCTATACTTTCGGGATAATATTCATTCTCGATATCCTTTTCATTGTCGAAGGCCTTATGTGTGCCTGGAGAATGAGAAAATTGGAAACCGGCATTATCCAATGTGAAAGTATCCTCCTTTCCACGGATATTCTCCACTACGATGTCATAGTCCTGAAGGGTATAATTCCTTTTGCGTTGATTACTTTCTGGATCGACATTGATGTGTTGGAACGCACGAACGCCATCTGGAGGCGGTACAGTGTATTTGACATTTGCAACTGTTGAAGATTCGTTAATGGAGATTGTCATTGTGCGAGTGTGAGAGATGTGGATGAGTGTTAGTGACTGTCCGTGATTGAACAATGGGAACTTCTTAAATACTTGAATATGGCTGTGAGAGAGAAGGATGATGTATAAGCCTAGGCTTCCTGTCTATCATGAGTAAAAGCTTGCGTGCTCAGGTTGCTTACCAACAATTAGGACATATGACCTCAATAGAAGAAAGGTAGAGCTTTGGCATCTCTGCTCCATCTGCTTGGTATCGGTCCTGGTCAACGATGATGAATTATTAATTTGCTTGTATTATATGACTCAAAAGAAGTGCATCATTTGATCCAGGACCTTGACAAAGTACGAGGATTGTCGTTGATGACAAAGTCTATGTGTATTATTAATAATTGCTGCGACCACACTATTCATAGCTAGTCTGTTAGCCAATCTCGCAGAGGTATTGCGTGACTGATGTGTGTATGCTGAACGGCGGCATTGAATAACTTGAAGGTGTAAGCTCATAGAGGATTATTAGAGGAGCCGTCGACCTTGTTTGGCAAGGCCACCTCTTTGAAATACGCACAAATACATCGGATATTGCCACGACATGTTGTGACTCTTCATGACTTCACTGTGATCTCTCAAGTTATTCAAATACTCTTAAATATGCAGAACTACAACCTTTAAGTTCGTTGCAACCACTTCTAAATTCTATAACTCTGCATTCTTCTGTCTAGCTCTCCGAAGGAATAACAATAACAACAATGATACCTCGAATACGACTTTCAATATCCAAAATACGACACGTATAGACAGCTTTCTACAACTATCCTATCCGCCCTATATGTTCGGGGAATCTGATTCGGAGAGCCCCCGAGTTCCTAGTCCTTGGGACTCTGTTATATCATCTCCCCCTACCCCCTCTCCTCCTCTAGGGTACGCACGTACTCCCAGTCCTTTAGCTTGCAAACTCGTTCCTCGGCTTGTGCCAGAAGCAGACGACGGGAATGTGGAATACAAGTTACAACTGCTCTCTCCGTCCCCAGCGCGGTTCGCACGCCTTGTGACGCAGTTAAAGTGGCGTTTATTGGAAGGTGGAGGACAAGCATACTATGAACTTGGAGTAGCAGATTCAGGAGATCTGGTCGGCTTAACTCGGGATGATTTGGAACATAGTCTAGAGACTTTAGAGATGATGGCAGGGGAAATTGGAGCCAGTGTTATAGTTGTGAAGGAAATAATGGTCCCGGCCGCTATTGCTGAGCTGAATGCAACTCACAAGGAACGAAAGAATGACGATAGGGTCAGGCAGCAGAATCATAAATATGACCATTACTCCGGTTCGTCATCTCCTGGATATACTTCGACGAGCACTATCGCAACGACGGAAACTGAAGCGGAATCGATAACCGCAATTGATACAGCAGATGTCGACTATGAAGAGAAAGAGGACGATCTACTTATAACCGTTGATGTGGATGCAAATGCAATTATTCAACAAGCGACAACAACAGACATCCCTTCGGTAATCTCTCCGTCTGTCCTTTCTCTAGAACTGGACCCAGATCCAGGAGATGTCGCAGATGCAGAGACAGATGACGATCACTCACAGTCCGAGTTATTGATTGACTTGGAGATCTCAATTGTCTACAAGCCAAGGCCTGTGCGTGTGCGTGCCCACGCAAATCACGCTCATGTCCTAATGAACCGCGGCAAGAACAAACGGATGAAGAAGATCAAGCAGATAAATTCAACTAGCATCACAGGAAATGTCAACACAATTCTTGAGCATGGTGAAGGAAAACATTCCGACAGGTCTGTTCATAGGCGGCAAGTCCGTGATAGAAGAAGAGCTGAAAGCAAGAAAACCGCGATATCAGATACAGCGCAGGAGTCTAAAGGCAATGGTGCTGTGAATGCAGAGAACCATAACCACTCCGTTGCAGATGCGGCTGCACCAGCTACGGAGCACAAGACGTCTCACGACCCGAATGACGGATCCTCCGCCCTTTCCCAAGCTTCTGTTGATATACCTGATACAAAAGCTGTATTAGGCGGTGTCGTACCTGCCATCGAGATAAACGATTTTGACAACGAATGGAAGGACGATAACAATGATGTATTTGCTACGCCCTCGACTACCTCTCCATCAATCCCGACTTTTGCACCTTCATCCATTGGGGAATCACACCTAAATGTGAATATGGACTACATACAACACGCGAACTTGTCTGGTAACGATGAGACCAGGCTTATTGTTGAAGTTCTTGTCGTTAGGAAATTATCAATGGAAGAAGCCTTTATTGATTTTGAAGGTTTCTCACTGGTATAGCTTATAACCAAGAAGTGACTGTTTCTCAACTTTTTTTTCTTACTTTTATTTATACTCGCTTTTATTTTGATATTTTGTTGAATTATGTATGTAAAAGAATGGTTCGTGTGGACTTGTGTATTAATATGACTCCTGCATTCAAACAACATTTGAATTCAAGAAATACAATTACTTTCTGTATGTTACTCCAGATAATGATCACCGTTTCTGGAAATGTGGCTGTGCTAAATTTTGCTTTTCACCAAAACCGACGAAAATGCCTAATCTTAAAAGAAAGAGAGGAAGTGAAAGATCCTCGATGGTGGTGCGTTGACTTAATGGAACAGAAATGCATTGCTTTAACTACCTTTTAGAAGAATGCTGCACCCGACAACGAGCAATCCGATGATAACTTCAGTGCCGGAAGTTTTCATAAGAATGATGTAGCCGATGAACAGTCGGACATTTCTGTAGATAACGATGACGCGGACGAATGGCAAGGAATAGATGATGAACACGCCGTGAATAGGGGCCCAATAAACGATGGTCGCACCAGCAACAGCTTGAGTAGACCCCCTGCTGGAGAAGAGTTGAGAGTTATAAAGGATGCTACCGAACTTTTCAGGTCTGGCTCTTTCAAGCTACAGGCATGTCATACTTTGTAGCATTTAATATCCTATTTCTAATTGCTTGATAGGTAGATGCACTTTTACCTAATGTCCGTCCAAAAGCATCGAGAATTCCACCTCTTGAACACTTTCTACTGGACCTCCATACGTTTTTGAAAAGTCTCCCGCCTATTGCGTCTCAGCACCCATTACAAGCTGCTCGTAAACTGCTCAAGTCCCATGTCTCAGTACCGTATGTAATACCTCTTCCCTCGGAAGAGACGAATTGGAAAGTCGCATTCGAACCGCCAAGAGATATCACGCTTGTTGGAAGTTGGGCGAACAAAGTCTCAGTCAAATCGAAGGATGGTTTAAAATTCGGTGTTGACTTGGCTGTAGAAATGCCTAACGTAAATATATTATATTTCACTCTCTTGTGGATAGAATATTGATTTGTCCTCTCTAGGACATTTTCCAAGAGAAGGATTACCTGAACGGACGATTTTTTCAAAAAAAGGCTTTCTATATCGCAATCATTGCCGCAGCCATACAAAGCTCAACGAGCCCTCTAAATGTAGATGTATGTTACGAATCCCATCGAGGCGACCCCCGTTTAACAAAACTAGTCCTGAGCCCAAGGAAAGGTGAGTGGAGCACTGGTTATATTTCCGTCCAGTACTTGACCCTTTTTAGATGATTCGCCGAATGACTTTACTAAATTATATGCGCAAGTTTGTATTATCCCCGTCATGTCTACTAGCTCGCCCATCGCCTTGCAAAAACTCTCACCCTCTCATTCGAACATCCGTATCTCATCAAATTCACCAGAAGGAGAAATGTCGGTTCGCCAGCCAACACCTATGTATAATACAGCCATTCTGCTATCCCTCAGTCCGAGGTCAAATTTACTTGCAAGCTACACACTCAAACAGGAGGCGCCTAGTTTTAGTGATGCGGTAACGCTCCTACGTGTATGGGCAAATCAACGAGGCTATTGCGAAGGCTCGAGAATGTGTATCCATGGTTTTGACGGGAGCGGACCGTGGTGGTCTGCACTTCTGGAGATGCTAATTTTAGGAGAAGAGCCGCTTCCAGGTGCTCTCAAAGGGTCGAAACGACGGCCGTTGGGAAAAGGTTTAAGTTCCTATCAACTTTTCAAAACGGCTCTAGATTTCTTGGGTATGTCGACCCCATGAGTTGGAGTACGTTATACTAATAAGCCACCAAAGCAAAGCATGACTTCACCTCTAGTCCAATCTATTTGAAGACAAAGGCTGGGCATAAGGTGAGATATGCCAGATACCGGTCGTGTTTGCCAACTGTAACTTCTCCAGTTCCCCCCAGCCGAGTACAAAGAAAATCATCAAGCCATTTTCATTGACTCGTCGTCTTTGAGTAACTTGCTCGTGGGGGTTCCGGTTGGCTCCCTTGAATTGGTGAGTATAGAGTATCTAGTTGTGATAACCCAATTATTTATATGCTCTAGCTTCGGCATGATGCCTCGGAGACATTAGAACTACTCAACAAGTCGTCGTTATCAAGTGACCCTTTCTCCGAAGTGTTTCTGATAGACCATCGTGATCTCCCCACTAGATTTGATACTCTCCTCCGGTACTTCTCTTCCTTTACCTTCTTGCCTCCGCCTGTTAACGGGATGTTATCATAGCGTGGATCTTTCAAGTATGCAGCCTCGGAAATCGTCAGTGGAGCAAACAATGGATTGGGGTTCTGCTGCAAATGCGGTAATGGCATCTCTATGTGATATGGTCCGGCGGGGATTGGGAGATCGTGCCCGAGCAGTTGTTGTATTACACCCCTCAATACCAAGTCGGTCGTTGTCGCAAGCGCATCCATCGAACTCTACCATTATATTCATCGGAATGATACACAATCATGAAAATGCCTTCCGCCTTGTTGATCATGGTCCTGCTGCAGATGAACAAGACGAGACACTTAAGACCGCTTTCCGAGAGTTTTGGGGCGACAAGGCAGAACTAAGGCGGTTTAAAGACGGTCGCATCTTGGAAAGCGTTGTTTGGGACGTAAAAACATCCGATGAACGGGCACATATTCCTGCTATGGTCGTCCGATACGTACTTCAAAGACATTTCGCGATTGGGGATGGTTTTATCCAAACTTGGCAAAACCCGTTCGATTCGTTGCTTCGCCTCCCAGAATCAGTATCGTCTATCTACCTTGAAACTGAGATCCCCGTCAGCTTTAAAGGAGCTATTAGTGCCTATGACCAACTTGTGAAATCTATCAAGGCTCTCGGCGATAAATTACCTCTATCCTTATTAAACATCAGCCCTATCTCAGATTCCTTGCGATACACAAGCACATTTAGTCCAGTCCCTATTCCGGAATCACTAGCTCCGATAATACCACCGGGTGCTCGATACCTATCACCCTTCGGTATAATATTAGAATTCGAAAAATCATCGAAATGGCCAGACGATATACGGGCTATCCAAAAAATTAAACTAGCGTTTTTTGAACGGATCGCTGCGGAATTCATGGATACAATCCCTAATCTCAAAGCAAATGTTGTTCTTGGGGGTAGTGTACGCGAATCTGACATGCAGGATACAGCTTCACTAGAAATAATAACACCAGAAGGGTGGGCATTCTCGGCTTACATCTGGAACGAGCGTGAAGCGGTGTTACTCCAGCGAATAATTGATGGAAACAATAATAATCTGCCTCATATTATTTCTAAGGCAAACAATGTCAAGCAAGGCAAGGAGTACCAAGAGGCTCTCAATGCAATGGAAGTCTATACTCGAAGGTTTATCCATGCTCCCCGCCACCATAGAGCCATTGCTGCTTTATGTCACCGCTACTCCGCCTTCGCGGGAACAGTTCGTCTTACAAAACGATGGCTTGCGTCGCACTGGCTATTACAAGGACATATAAGGGAGGAAGTTGTGGAGCTCATCTGCGCTAAATTTTTTGCAGGTGATGAGGTGGAGAGTATAACGGACTTGGACCAAGATCAGAAATCACTTGTCTCCGCGCCTGGGAGCAAAGAACGCGGTTTTGCATGTGTTGTTCGCTTCCTAAAAGATTGGAAATGGATGGACGGCTTGTTTGTTCCGCTATACGGGAGTGGTGCTGGTGTTCATGATGATCAAGCAAAAAGCAACGTAAAGATCAATGGCCCAGGAGTATGGATGATTTCAACGGAATTTGATAGTGATGGGAAAATTTGGACTTCTCATGGACCTGATAATGTTGTTGCACACCGCATACGTACATTAGCAGGTGCGACATGGAGATGCCTTCAAAAGTTGGAGCTAGGACGACTTGATGTGATGGTAAGTTTATGACCTGACTCCCTTTATCAACTTTGCAGCTCAGTGTCTCGCACTCTGCTAGACAATGTTTATTCATCCTACTCAGGATTATGATGTACTGATCCAGCTTGATGCAAATGCTCTACCTCGCTATGCGCAGAATGTTCGCGTGGACTCTAACGTATTGCTAAACAGACGTGGGGTGTATGCGAATTTGCCGGAGAATGTCGTCGTCACACCTAGTTTTGATCCAGCTTATCTGCTCTACAAGGACCTACAGGCAAGACCTCGTCTTAAAATCCACTTATCTTAACTAAATGGCTATTCAGCGTATTTATTCTGACACTTTCAAGATATTTTTCGACCCTTATGGCGGAGATCAATTTGGCATTGTGTGGGATCCGACGTTAAAACAAACAAGGCCGTTTAGGGTTCTGGGGGGGTTTTCATCTATGCCTGTAGATACAGTGAGCAACCCGTTAATACATTGACCGGAGATTTTCAATTAATGACCATCTAGGACGACTCACGGTCGAAAGATAAAGGAGCGGTTATATTGAACGAGGTAGCAGTCCTCACTGAAGTTGAACGTTTGGGAACAGGCTTGATAAAGGCTATCACCATACGTGGTTAACATTTCTCATGCCTTACTGGACTCAAAATACTCGAATTGAAACATATATGCGATATCATTGTCGCTGTGCAAATGGTTTACATGAATCTATGAGTGACTACTGGGCCTAGCTATCTCAGTAACCCTCCGCATGAGGCTGAAACCAAGGTCGGAGCGCAGTGCGCTTGCGCGGGCTAGTGTATCATCGTCATAGCTTTCAGATAGGCTGAAGAGTCAAGGATGCTGTTTTAGCGGAGTTCTTGGGGGTGGGCAGTGTGTAGCTGGGGATTTGCCACGATCGCGAAATAACAACCTGTGGAATGTGAAAGAGTTAGACTTATCAGGATAGTGTCATGATCACTTGCCCCAAATTGCAAAGCATCACCCATAATGTGTTCTGTCGTACATCAATGCATCAAGCGTTAGGCACCGCATTCTGTTTGATTGGTTAATAAAATTACCAAAAATGATAATAGATATAGTCACGGAGCATAAAGCAGCACTCGCCAAGCAAGGCAAAGAGCCCAGGAACACACAAGACACTACTGCTTCACCCATGAACTAAACCGCTTTCCAGTTTGACATATCAAGAGTCCCACCGTAGTGGGCGGTCAGAGCGACGCTGGCATGCAGCTGACACTTTTCCGTCTATGCCAGATCAGGGCCATGGTTTAGCTGAGAGGGGTGCCACACCTGAACCCGCACGCCGTCTACCCTAGGCGTTGAGCGCGGGTCCCACGTCGTACACACAGCAGCGTGCCATCATGTACGACTGAGTCAGAGTCGGCGGTCAGAGGCCCCGCTTTCCCGTATGGTTATATGGTTGGACAGCAGTGAAATGGGTGCCCTAAACTGGGGGTATACCTGCCTACATTGTGTGTTGTTCCTGAGCAGGGCGGGATTCGGTGCGTATATTGCGTGAGAGGGGGTCGTAATTGATGTATGGGAGCATGTCAATATGCTGAGGGAGATTTGAGTACACTCCCCGCCAATAGTGTATGTGCAACACTTACAGTTTGCTTCATTGCCTCGCCGTCTGGGATCAGTCATTGCGATTTGGATAGAAATCGGGAATTGACAGTAAAGATTAGAGTAATACTGCGAGTAGTTCGCTTTGTAGTTGGTTGTATGAGATCAAGGGAAGGATGCAGTTTACTGGGAAGTAGCCCGCCTTTTTATAATGCGTTTCGGGCGTGAAAAGTTGGTTGTGTTTGTACAAGACGCGACATCGCGAAGTCACATGCTACAATCGCGTCTTGAACCAAACAAAGCCAACTTTACACGCCCGATAATGGGTATAAATAAAGTTATCTATGGTCGATAAACTACATTCACTTCCATCACTTCTACTGCTTTATATCTTCTACTATCAGCTCTCCAACTCCTAAACGTTTAAACGCTGGGGCAATGAAACAATCCTTTGATCTCATACAAAGTAGATCACTCGCAACGTTACTCTAAATCTTTACTGCGAACTCCCGATTCCTATTTTAAAGTCAAATAGCAATGACTTATCCTAAATGTGGAGGCAATAGAACAAACTGTAAGTGTTGCACATACACTATTGGCGGGGAGTGTACTCAAATCTCCCTCAGCATATTGACATGCTCCCATACATCAATTACGACCCCCTCTCACGCAATATACGCACCGAATCCCGCCCTGCTCAGGAACAACACACAATGTAGGCAGGTATACCCCCAGTTTAGGGCACCCATTTCACTGCTGTCCAACCATATAACCATACGGGAAAGCGGGGCCTCTGACCGCCGACTCTGACTCAGTCGTACATGATGGCACGCTGCTGTGTGTACGACGTGGGACCCGCGCTCAACGCCTAGGGTAGACGGCGTGCGGGTTCAGGTGTGGCACCCCTCTCAGCTAAACCATGGCCCTGATCTGGCATAGACGGAAAAGTGTCAGCTGCATGCCAGCGTCGCTCTGACCGCCCACTACGGTGGGACTCTTGATATGTCAAACTGGAAAGCGGTTTAGTTCATGGGTGAAGCAGTAGTGTCTTGTGTGTTCCTGGGCTCTTTGCCTTGCTTGGCGAGTGCTGCTTTATGCTCCGTGACTATATCTATTATCATTTTTGGTAATGTTATTAACCAATCAACAGAATGCGGTGCCTCTTTTCGTTGTTAACCACGCTTGGTCTAAAACAGAATCCGATCACGGTGATGTCTTCCGCATTTTTTCTTCTGTGGGAGTGTAATGAAATCATTACTGATATGTCAAACTCTGATTGACAGTCTACAGATGATAAAAGTACCATAAGCCGCTTCTGTTGTCTATCAATCGATCCAACGTCATGCTTGGAATAGAACTCACCATCATATGCCTTTGCAGAACTTGTAGGTATCCTTTTCCTTCCTCTGAATCTATAGTCGATAGGTCTAATCAGTTTTAGTTCCCTGATTACCCACGATAAACGTCCTAACGTCAGTCCAATGATAAAACACTTTCCAGACCTCTTCGGATATTACTCCATCGACTCTCAACTGGAATAATAGGATGACTAGATGAAATAGTAAATAGAACGAGAATGGGATGATCCACTTCTGTTACCTCCTAATATAGTGGAGAGGCATTGACTTTGTATTACTGTGTTTATCGACTTCAATGTGACAAACCAACCTACTCTCGATTTCGAAACTTTGATCTGAAAGATAGTTTGTTAATTTGTTACACTTTGTGATTTTATTCGAGAGTAGTGATAATACTAAATTAGCTACAGAAAATTGTTATCTCAGTTTCATTTTAAAGGCTAGATCCAAACAAGGCAGTCTTTAATGCCCTAGTAGACTCTAATGTAATGTCAAAGCACTGTTCAATCCTACACCAGCCCGGCGCTATACAACAACCGACCTACATAATTAATGATACAGATTAAATATTTTCATTACCATTCCTGAGACCTCGAAAAGATAAATTAGTTCAATTTCCTGATACACCGAATATTTAAGCAAAGTTACCCAAATGTCGTCCCAGGCACTAGTTTCCTTAAAGGAGGAAAGTTCCAATCAAGGGTGTCCTTATACACTTGATTACCCCACCTAGATTCCTTATTAAAAACCATGGATGAATGACTTGAAAAATGGGAAACTCTTACCAGCGTTGAATAGTGTTGTGCCCTATTTTCCCATTCATGGGATATTGTAAACTTAGATAACGTGATTTTTCAGTGCGTGGGAATTGAAGGATGTTCATGAGCCCTCTTACCAGAAGAATACTAGGATTAAGCCCACTGCCGTGCCAGCATCAAGGGCAGCCGATAAAACGTCTACAAATTTTGGCTATTAGATCCGTACCCATTGTAAGTTTCAATCTGAGGGGAACTGACAATTATATTTTGCCCAATAAGAAAAGTGCTTCCGGCGCACAACGTATTGGAAAATGAATCCAACAATAGCCCATGGTACATAGTTCACGGCGGTTGCTGGTGGGATTGAGCCGACCCCTGAGAAGATTAGTCTAGACGCACGTATAAGTATTAAAAATTAATATAAAGAAGCAGAAAATCTGACGGGAAACTACACTTCATTCAGTATATATAGAATATAAGGTATAGTTGATACGCACTTCAAATATCTCAACAGTGTATTTGGGTATCTCCTTGTTATACACCATAGAATCAGTGGACATGCTGCGCCGATGAGGAAGAAGAATACGAGTGCTGTGATATCAATGTCAATTGGTGATTCGGCAAAACTTTGCATTCCTTTACTCACAGCTATATTTAATTTTCATGAAGATCACCGTGAGAAGAATAATCAATTAACAAGAAACAAACATACAAGTATATTTGGCCTTTGCTAAATTCGCGGGCGGGCCCAATAACTCCCCACTAGGAAAGAGATAAGAAAGATATTTCTAGACCTGAGGAGAACACCTACAATTATAGAAGCAGTCCCAAATACATGAGTGGATGTACAAGTAAAACTAGAAATCAAATCACATCAGCCCCATGTCTTATATCAAAGGGGATTCCTTACCCGTCCTTTTGATCTTTGTTGCATAGATCCCTGGTAAAACCGCATATTGAGCCAAAAAAAAAAGTGTGTCAGTCCAAAACCACTCTTACTGAATATTCTCGAACATCCTACGAGAAGTGTAAGCTTACAGTTCAGGAATCTCCTGGTGAAATCATACCATGATTGAACTCCAAGTTGAACGGTCCCCGCGATAATTGTAGCTACAACCTGTGAGAGCTCAGTAACAACCACTGGCATCGTTTGATTTAAAAACATAACATACCTGGGACCAGAACATAGGTCTCGGGGGTATCTGGGTTGATTTTTGAGATTGTATTGAATAAAAATTTAGCCGTGGACAGACCTTCATATAACTGTTTATTCATTGAAAAGAATGATTATTACCGCCAAGCTTCAACGGCCAGAACTTACTGTCCAAGCTTGAAATCCGCCGTGAATTGCATGGCTGATGAAATATTTATTGAATTTGGCTTCATGGGAAGGAAATAAAATGTACCTTGTGCCATAGTAACGTAGCCGTAAGTCTAGGCAAAGTTAGCGGTAAACATTGTCCGTTTCTATAAAACTGTACCTTAAACCTGCAGATAATTGTCAGTGTTTCTCTCAGCTTATCAAACCTTATTCACGTACATCATCATAGCGTTTGGTTTTCCTTGGTTACGATCATGTCAGTTCCAATACATTCGTGAAAATTCAAAAGTATCCTTACCTGGTATCATAAAACCCACGATAAGTTCTGCTATAACGCTAAGAGACGGATATAAGTAAAAGAAACATAGAAACACATGCGAAATGCTAGGAAGACTAACTTCAATCCGATTTGGTAGTTTGTTATCGCTTGAATCATGCCTTTGGATGGTTATTAATCAATACAAGCCGGCAGAGATATCCGGAATGGCACTTACCAACTGGAATCATGTATATCACAGCTACAAATGTTATATATCAGGTATGTGGGCTCAGAACAAAAGTGCCGCTTACATATCAGCAAGGCAATAACCAGAGCCCAGATTGTCATCCCGGTTGGCCATAATTTTATGCAGATGCAGGCAAATGTGAAAGTAATAGCTGAAACTGGCGTCAACATTTGTATAACAGGTGAAAACTAGGGAGTACTACCAAATACGCAAGCATAGTACCAATCGGGAACTAGTTGGTTATCAGTCAGATGTCAGGACCATTTTGATAAGTCACACCTTGAGGATATTTGGACATGAGTAGAGCATGGATATCTGGTGGTTCTCTTTTAGATCGGCAAAACTGCTGCCGCACAGGTTTCCAAAAGTGAATAATAGCTGGGAAAGTATCAGTCAGATGCTCCTCAAGCAGTTTGGCCGAGGGAATACCATGAGTCATCGTAGCTAACATTTTTAGAAGTCAGATGTTGTTGATGAAAAACCGAAGGACACGTACCAGTGATAGAAAAGAACGACAGCCCGTAAGACATGACAAATGCTGCCCTGTAAAAGAGCTTTAATTGGAGATAACCAATCAACCACAATTTAACCCACGGTAAGTATAATGGGCTATAGGCTTTGTAGGCTGTCAAGTTGAGAGATGCGTTCTCGTCAATAATTCTCTTCACGTCATATACTTGTCCCCTGTTATCGAAGGCACTTGGTGACGATATGCTAGACAACGGGAGTTCCAGTTTTGGATAGATACCAACCGATAAAGACTTACGGTAGATATTGCGTATGCCAAATGTTGTTGTACTAGTGCCATCAAGTCAACATTAAACAACAAACAATGGAATTCGTATACGAACATAAAGCAGCGGTGTTAGGAACCCTGGGATCACGTAAGAATGGAGTATACTTCGAGAGTTTGATTTGCTCACAATAAAAAAGAAAGAATCCAATCATCACATTTGCCTCTGCCCACCCTTCGCACAAAATGAGTTAGGAACGATTTTCAGAAGGGAAGAAATCATACATGGTGTAGCGAGACTGAAAAACGTGTGAGCTTAGTAAAATGGAATATATGCCTTGCTTACGGGCTTCCAATATAGGCTATTTGGTTCCAGTCGAAGGTTAACACGGAGTAACCCAATCCGCTACGGTACCTAAACAAAATTATTTGAGCTTTATAAGACCTTCCATCAAGGGAATGAATGTACCCGAAAATTTGATTGATTTTCTTGTTTGTAGTCTTTTCAGCTAGAGTCTGCAAAAGGCAAAAATCACACGCACGACATTGTCTGGAGCAATCCAGCAAACCTGATCGACGTGTCAATAGTTGTACATGTAATCACATCGTGCTTCCTTACCCAACTAAATATGCTGTGTGGCCAAAAATCAGAACTACACAATGGTTTCAAAAATATGGTTTACCTGAGTGCTTGGAATAAATAACCAGGAAGAAAATCTACATCAAATGGTAATCAGGTATCGAGCCTGTGGATTGAAAGCAGAAACATACACCAAAGCACCGCACCACCAAAGGCATAGGCGAAATATCGTTCTCTGCTTATACCTTCATGTTGTCCGATTCCAGCGTAATTTTGTGAGTGTAGGGTGTTGAATAATGCACAGGAAACCAAAGTGTTTGGCCAAACTATGGGATTATTGTAGAATAACTCAAACATTCATGATGAATACATACTCATCGATGGTGGAGACACTAAAAATCTCCTGGCTATGCCTCCAATCGAGAATCCAATAAGTTGCGTTGACATAACGAGTAGCCATTTGTCTGCAAACAAAATATAATGATGCCTACACGGAGAAATATGATCTTACAAGTAAAGCTCCATTTTTGGTCGTAATACACTCGTTGTACAGCTACGATATCTGTTGCATAAGCAGTCTGTGCACCTACCGTAGCCATTATCGTGACCAATACCTTGAGAGGGACCGGGAATTAGTCTGTATCTCGATATCAAGATGTGATGAACCAACATGTTCCTTGATACTAAAAGGTCCTGGGTTGACAGCAACTCCAAAAATCGATATAGATGGAAGTATCTTAACCCATGCTCGCCCAAGTGGGAAGACAAGAAGTTGAGCGACAAGCTTGGTTATATTAGTGCGACAGCTTGGCGGGAGGAGGGGGGAGACTTACCCCTCCGACAGCAACAGATGGAAATCTAAGATAAAAAAATTGATTCATGCCGGGTATGAGTGTGGCCCAGAGGACTCCAAGGATCCATGCACGTAGAGTTGAGGCGGGCATCTCCGGGTCATCGAAATTGGCGACTGCTGAACGAACTTCAGGATAGGGAGAATCATCCTCTACAGAAGAATATATTCCAGGTGACTTGAAGGTAGCATTGTAAGGGAGACTAACCAAGCATTGCGGATTCCCTGTCAAAATTTGGGTCAAAGAATTCATAAAGATCGTCGCCATGTCCCGAGAGGGTGGAGGAATCCAAATGAGATGTTGAGTGGATCACATCATCTTCGGAGATTGAGCTTGAGAAAGACAGTTGAGAAAGTAAAGAAGTCACCAAGAGATTTTTCTGCATTGCCCAAGTTATATGGCATAACGTGAATATCTTCAATATGTATTACGGCCGCCATTTCATCTCTTTTTTGGTTGGCGCCTACGCTCGAAGTGCGGGCGTGAGGTTGGATTTCCAGCGCAGAAAGAGAAGTAGAGTAGTTTCCTATGAGAAAAGATGTCTATTTAGTATCGCGAAGACTCGAAGGGTTAGCATCATCACATGAAAGTGGACAATAATGCGTACCGTTCAACAGAGGTGTGTATTTGATTAGGAAGATATGGTGGGATTATCGTGACGCCGAGAGATAGAAAGAGAGCTGTTTTTGGAAGAAAAGAGAGGTAGTATATCAAACAGAAGTGTATCGTTAGCAGTGAGCGCCGAGCTGGGCAGATAGTTACTCACGCACTTGCCCCGGGGACACAGCGTTGCCCCTTCCCGAACGAGAAATAACCGAGGCACACAATCTTATATTACCACATCACGTGCAACAACAAAATTATTACTATCTTTTCTCCAATAACCCTCTCACCCGGTACTCTTTAATCAACGGGTTGTCTGACCAACCCCTCGCAGTGTATCCAACTGCTTAACCAGACCTCATTGTAGAATCACACAGAATTATTTAAAGGTAATCACTGAGCACTGATGATGCTTGTCGAGATTTGATTGAGATACAAGACTGTGCCTGAAAACAAATTGGAATATGTTTCTATAAATGTCTCGCCATCATCGAAACACGGAAAACACCGGTTGTCCACATGCTCCTCGTGTCAGGTGTTGGCGTTGTTGGCTTGGTTGCGTAAAACTTGGTGATAACCAGCAGGTAAGCTGCGCGGGTCGGGCCGTCAAAGCAATAACTTGAATGACGTCCCGAAAGAGAGATAAGCTTGGTGGTACTATACTGTGCAGGAATGCAGGACGTCCCAGTTGAAGTCACCCTCACTTGGTTTTGTCAGTTTTTCCAGTTGCCAAGGAAAACCCACTTGAGGATTGTCTACCAGCTCAAGCTGACGTCAGAAGAATATGATCTAAAGTCTATATCTATATATGTAGTACTTACTGAAAGTACTTAATGTACAAAATGAACAACCGTTCTTCTTCCAATGCTCGTGTTGGTCGATTATGTAATCGTATAATCAACAGAACACCCCAGTCCAAACACGTGTAGTGGTTGTGAACTCTTAACCTCATGCAAGACAATGATGGTGAGAAACTCTCCAGGACCTACATGGGTGGCTTTACAAGAATTAGGTACGTCTCAGGCGGTGCCTAGTGCTATAATGGCCTAGCGTTGCTCAGACTCTTCACAACGAGCAGGCGATGAATCTGAAGACAACTTGCCTGAAGAGCGACTGGCGAACCAGCTTAAAAGCTCAAAGCCAATCTCTTCCAAGCAGGGATCGAGTAGTAGATTCCAGCCATCCGTTGTCAAGCGACAAAGGTCGCTAACGTCGACTCAAAGGAATCGCAAGACAAAGGGTACGCCACCTCCCACTTTCCAAAAGTTGATGAAATGACATTCGAGAAGGAGATAAAAGGGGGACTGACTTGCTACCTAAACCCAAGCCAGAAATAATCGAGATTCTAGACTCTTCACAAGACGAATTTAACAGACCGCCAGTTAAGAAGAAGAAGCTACTTCGAAAAATAAACTCTCCTGCAAAAACAATCAATCTTATTTCTTCTGATGAAGAAAATCCAGTAGTTATGCCTCTGGCTCTATCCAAATTACCGCGGACCCCTTCCAAGCCGACTTCTCTGCCCACAAACGAGGTCATACTGATAGTAGATGATGACGATGACGCCAGAGTCCAAGTAGCTTCCTCTAGCAAGGTTGTGCCGGTATTGAGATATAAAACCGGGAACGGGCCGGACTCTAAAAGCAAACCCACCCCTCCGAAAGTCTCGAACCCTCCTTCAATACTTCCTTATCTTACTGGAAACTCTCCGCGAGCTACTGGTTCGAGTGGCAGTCACTTCCAGAGAAGCCCAAAGAAAACGTTTGACAGTCCCATACTTAAAAAACTACTAGATAGCCCCTTACGTCTGCAAAAAGTACCTTCTAGCAAAGATATAGGGCAGCAGTTAGAAAAGAATGCACCTCGAATTCTCCAATCTACTTCTGGCGCTGTCGAGATTCGGGGGGATTATGTCGCTAGTAGTTCCTCTGGTATTAGCAACAGTCCAGTAGACATGGCTCTCCAACATTCCAATCAGCTCGGAAACTTTGAACATATACCGGATCAAGAATCAATGGACATTGATGACACCACAAACGTTCGGATCGATATCCGTCCCTATACGCAGGTTCAGCCTTTCCACGACGATCCAGTTAAGCAACACTCTGTCACACCACGGAGGCTATCTTTACTAAACATAAATATCTCACCTCAGCAAACACAGTCAATAACAGTCGAAGTTGTCAAGGTCGTCCATCGAGTACCAACAAACAGACACACTACAAATGCGCCTAGATTATCACCGTCAACTGATATGAGAACCCTCGAGGTTGCCCCTAGTCTTCATAATAAAGAGTCTAGCGGAACATCTGATTTGACGAGGAAAAGAAGCTCTGAAAACAAGGGGCAGTCCCTTGTTGAAGCAATCATGCAAGCTAGCCAAAATAATGCTAGAAACGACAAACCAGCTTTATCAAAATCTGCCGACCAGCCTCTTACACCCTTGGTTGTTGGAGGTATGGCATATGGAATATATCATCTTCTTATCGCTGACCCCATATTTCACAGGTGCCCGCCGCACACATGCACGACCCGTAACTCCAACCTCATCTCCAAATTCATCTCCATCTCATTATCATGAGCGTGCAAGTAATCAAACCACTCCCGGGACAATAGATACACCAACCATGGATTTATCTGGATTATCATTGAACACTCCAAAAACACCAGACACACCAGATTCTGCCCCGCCCCTGCCCGCTGATGGCAACAAAACGGATAAAGAAGATGAAGACGAATGCCAACAGATCTTGGAATATGAGGACGTTGGCCAGCAACCCGATCCTGTCGACGTTGAAGTCCCCAGCTGTGATAAAACATCGGCTAGACGCACTTCTACTCCGTATCGCCTGTTATCACAGACTACAGATGTCGGAAAGACCTACGGGGGATTTAAGGTCCACAGCTGGGCAAGCTACAAACGAGATTTATCCAATGTTCATTTGGAATGTTACTTGTCCCGAGATTTACCACATTCCCTCCAAGATCACATCAACCAAATGTCATTGGAGACCCGGTTGTTACCTCAAATGCGTTTCATTTTTGCGGCTGCGATGCTAGAGAATACAGTGGAAGATGAACCTGATGCCCCGCCTATAAACATTATCAATGATGTAGATTGTTACCCAAATCCCCCTTGGGAATTTCACTATTCCAACAGAATGTGGCATGGAAATGGAGTACCACTTCCAGATGTTACAAAGTTGGAGAGCTGTGATTGTGTTGGCAGATGTGATCCAAAATCTGAGACTTGTGCTTGTGCCATCAAGCAACGCAGGTACACAAGTGATTTCAGCAATGACTTCGCTTATGATATGCGTGGTCGTTTAAGAATCCCTGTGCTTCCCATATTCGAGTGCAATGCTCTGTGTGGATGCGACGATGACTGTCGGAATCGAGTACGTATTATTAATTTGACTTTTATACTTTTCTTATCGTGTGTTCCAATCAGGTAGTGCAGCATGGTCGGAAAGTTCAGGTTAATATTGCCAAAACACCACAGAAAGGCTGGGGTCAGATATATTTTATCAAGATTAGGCTCCAATACTAATAAAGTTTTGGTCACAGGTATCTTTAATGGGCCAAAGAAACTCTATCAAGGAACTTTCATCGGGATTTATTCAGGAGAGCTTATTACGGATGCTGAGGGCGAAGAACGTGGATAGTATGTTCTATTTCATTTCTCCCACAGATTCCGCTCAACTATCTATTAGTAAATATAACAAATTCGGCAGGACATACCTTTTTGACATAGATTTTCATCACCTCAAAGTGGGAAAAACGAATTGGGATACAAAATATGTCGTTGATGCCTACCATTCCGGGAATGTAAGTCAAGATGACCATGTTCCCCAACTATAAGGTTACTGATAAGAACTTCCAGTTCACTCGCTTCCTAGTATGTCCAAATTTTATCGAGCCTTTGCTATTGACTAGACAGACATTCAGAACCACTCCTGCAACCCAAACTGTAGGTTCTATCCATGCTATATCAACGAGGCCGATATCGAGAAACCCCTTCTTGCGGTATTCTCGACGCGTGATATAGAACCTGAAGAAGAGATTTGTTTCAGCTACTCCGGAGTTAGTCCAACGGATGAGGATTACAGCGACGACGAAAATGTCAATTCCATGAATAATGAGGCTGTATATGTTAAATGCCTATGTGGTGCAACCAATTGTACTGGTAAGTTTTAGACATTCTTCAATAACGTCAACCAATTCTTATGAACTCCCAAAGGTATCATGTTTAAGTAGAAATAAATACCCGCCCTCTTACAATTGCTGATGCGCTTGCATCCTTCCTGTCACATTCTTGTTTTATAGGTATTATTGAAATGTTAACAGCGTGGTGTTTCAAGAACCATATGTGGTTTGTAGCGTTAATCTGAATCAATATCCAAGATCTGAATATGAAGTGCTAAGCAAAATTAAGACCAAAGTCTCACGACAGAGATACAGATCTATCCCACCAGGTTATAGAATTCAACTGTTTCCTTAAGTAGATTATGTAGAATGTTCACCAAAAAGTTGGTGATTCATAGATAAAATACCACTGGCCTTTTACCATGTCAGCAAATGACAGTACAATAGCATGCACTGCTGTTATCAACTCTCTTCAAACAAACCAACCCCCTGCCATGTATGCGCTTGACAAACAGGAACGCTCGGGCACTATAAGGGTTACGGTATGTTTTGAATGTTGTCTTACAATTATGTGGAAACGGTTAGGAACGATCTTTTCTTTCTCTTTTAGTAGCGAGACGGGATTGCCACAATCATCCATAAAGTTTAATCGGGAGCAAGTCTGTATTTTACTAGACGCCGTCAATGTCATATCGTAAGATCGGTAGAATACAAAATCAACCCACGGTCCCGTGCATTTATTGGAAGTGAGTACTGACTAAATCGGCAGACCCACTGGTATGATGAAATGACCCTGGTGAGCTTTATTGCTACGGACATAATATGTTTTAGTACAATCGGCAAACTTGTCAGATATGAATTTGTAACAGTTGGGTTTTTGGGTAAGGGTGTGGGTGGGATTTTACTGGCGTATTCCGCGACATTTTCCCCAGAAACTGAACTGATAAAATCTCTGCTCCGATTTCCTGTAAAAACTCTAAGTGAGATCACTAACTGCATTCGAATCAAATCAGACTTCAATGACCAATTCAAACCCATTAATGTCACGGAATTGCTCGAATTGTATGAGTTCGAATGCATTGGGCCTATTGACTGCACAGCGAAGATTGATTTGCACAAATCGAAGGCGAGATGTTGAACAATAACCTTCTCCAGAACAGTTACCATTGCATGGCCTTGCAGTTAATCGAGACCGAATAAGGTCCACTAGTTCTTCGACCAAGTTTGTCCCATCGTGGCAATATGAGAGTATAAAGGTATGTAGCTTGGGTGAAAGGAATGGTATCCCATGGCCTCTCCAAACGAGTTTTCGTAGTAGATTTTGGGCATAATCGAGAAATCCAACTCTTATTACTTCCACAGTATGGCATTCGGCAAGTATTTGGAACACATAATCCACGGATATGGAGCTCAGCGTCAATGATCGAAGGTTGGATGGTGAACGACGAAAGAATGAAAGGATTGGTTCAGGCCGGAAATTATCTGTGGAGTCGGCGCCTGAAAGGCGGAAGGTGGTGAGGAGCGGAGAGATGAGTGGGTCAAGGATGTTCGACAAGTAAAACGAGGGAACGCGAACTGCCAGTTCACGCAACCGGGGAAGCCACAGCGCTTCATCTCCTTGCCCAGGAAGTCCCCTGTCCTGAGAGGATTCAAACCGTGTGAGATTTGGCATGCGGCGAAGGATTTCACAGAATTCCCCTGGTCCATGGCTGGATGAAGTCGATTTGTAATGTGTCAATTGGAACCAGGGGACTTTTAGCCGGAATACAGGATAAGGAAAATTCTCAATCTCTAACCTCGACAGACGCGGAGCTACTTCAAACGCGTCTATAGGGTGGATGTAGTGCCCAGTACCTATTCTAGCCTTAAGCGTGAGAGACCGCAATCTTGGAATGCGATATCTAATTTGTGCAAGATTCGGCAGAAATGTGAGCCAATCGACCTCTAGAGACACGTTCCTCCAACGGCTTGACTGGACGAACAACTTTTCGAAAACGGTGGAGAATGAGGGGTGTGTTCCATGGGTCGCTAGGGAAAATGAAAGGGGAGAGTCGCCTGACCGTAGAAGGCATGTGTCGACTAGATGATTGATAGACCTCATGTACCCGGGATATTCCTGAGGCCGGGCCATGTATGCTTGCATCGTGATGTCCATGGTAGCCCACAGCTCATGTAATGACATGACCAATTTCCTCCAATAGACACAAACTTCACCGAGGCGCCACGCAAGTGAATTCCCCCTCCAGTTCCCAATCTCAATAATTGGACATGAATATAGAAATATTTCACCCAGCACTTCAGCAGGAACACGTCGTATAGGTGAAAGAAGACTTCTCTGCCCATCTACAAAAGATTCTATTTCCTGTTTCTGTGCGAAGAGTTGTGAAAGAAGTCCCTGCACTTGGTGGATTTCTCGGTCTAAGACGTCAACGTTCGAACGCGCCTCTCGTATTGTATCTTGTAGAACCAATTTCTCCATATCTGAAGGAACATAGTCTGAGCGTATTCTCGATAAGGCCAGATTTGATTGAGAATGGAAACTTGCGGACCGTATTCTCAAACCATGTCCACAGTTTCTGCAAATCATTGTAGAAGGCGATCTGCTCCAGAGAAAGGATTTTCGGCCAGTTAATAGTAGGAGCTACCGGAAAGTTGTAAGACACATACTTGCTCGCCTCTGACAACATGAAAGCTCTGGTTGACGAAATTTACACGTTTGCCTGGACTTAGCCGTTGGTCGTGAGAGCCTGAAGGCAACGTTGTCGATATATAACTCTGACGTCCCTCTTCGGTATCTAGAAGTTGCTCAAAAAGACATATCGGTCCGAGGATGCCGTCAGAGATCTTACAGGGTCTTGCTCATCAAAACACAATTTCAATATAATTCACTTACAACATGGAGCACACACTGCAGCCTGCGGAGGCTACCCAACGGGATGTTCGTTTTGTACAGAATCTACCAGATTTAAACCCATACCATGACAGTCATTGATTGGACAAGCATATTACTGCATTCTGTTGCTGCAGGGGTAAAAAACCGAGGGAACATGATGTTCATTATCATTAAGATACATCGAACATTCGATTCTGTTGAGTACTTCCCTATCTTTGCCTATCGATGCACCCAGATAGTCTTGCTACCATATAGTCAAAATAACCTCATTCCGTTAAGTTATTCCTATAACCACAGAACCATCACTCGCGGGTTATGTGTCAGAAGTTGGGGTACGAAAGGCATAGAATAGGTTGGAACGTATTCACAACCCTAATCGTCATCGATCACTATAATTTCTCCTTGCTGCTGGGACATCGCGCCCGCTTCATTGTTTGCTGCAGATACTCGTGCTCGCTTCTGGTTGTTTCGAGATCGAGTAGTCCTCCCACCACGCGGTCCTGATGAACTCTGCTCGGGTCTACCCGTTTCGCCGTCACTTCCCTCCTGGACTAAATCCAAAATATCAACAGAGCCCGACTTATCCACTCTCTTCCTCTTTCCTTTAGAAGATCCCGATGAGGCTTTATTCGTTGCATCATCATCCGAGACCACCAAAATCACCGCTGCGTCATCATTAGCCACTCTTCTGGTTTTCCCCGCCGAGCTGGCATTGCCCGTTGTTTCAATATCTTCTGCTCGCCTTTTGCCTTTTGCATTGCTTGTTGGGACGGACTTTACTTTCGGTGTTACGATGGCTGGAGGTGGAATAACGGGTTTAGGAGGTCGTGCATATAACTCCGTCCACTGCTTGGCAGTATTGTCGTGTTGTTTCCTGTTGCGGACAAATTGCGTCGCAATCGAGGGTACTGTTAATTATTAAAGTGAGTGTGATGTGATTCATGTCTACATAAGTGGGGTCTACTGACCTAAAGGATCCTCTAATATCGTTATAGTAAGATGTGTGTGAAAAATAAGTAAGGGGGCATTGAATGATCAAAATGCACTTACTGGGATTTGGGTCAGTTAGAAGAGAGGATAGAGACAACATTACTTTGAATAATGACAATGCTGGCGACCAGTTTTGTTTCAAGATATCTATACATATGCTCCCTTGTTCTGAAATCTGTTGGGTGTCTTCGAATAAGTTGAGTATAATATGTGATAGCATGCATACATACATTCATGTGGTAAATGCTGAGTCAAACTGGGTTTAGCATGAAATCAATACTGTATATGGTAAATACTAACCGGGTCTTGAAAACTACTCGAGGAGCAGAAAATCTATGGGTGATATCAGTACTTCCCATATAGTGAGAATCACGACTTGTATAACATACGGGTAGTCAGAAGCGAGGTTCACTTCGACTTGGAAAACTCCTCCCTCGTAAACGCTTCCTTGTGGGCCTGGTATAGTTCCTTTCCATAGGAATAGATTTTCCTCGGTTGGTGCAAGACTCATTGGACCAAGGTCCTCCTTCTTGAGGTCTGCAATCTCTCGTTGGATTCTCTTCATAGTCATCTTGGGTTTCAATACAACAACAGATTCCGTCAGTTAGTGGCTTGTATGATGATGCCGAATTAATAGTTACAGAAGAAGATGTTGCTGGTGGGGGCATTTCTATTGATAACCAAGATGTTATGACGAGGTATAGATTCGATGAGTTCAAGAGGTAGTGAAACCGTGTGGATACAGCAGCTCGTCGTTCGGTGTCTTGAAGGAGATTTCATTTCACGTGTTGGGCTATTATCCCCACGTGACTGTCGCGTTTGCGCACTTCTGAGAAGATGAACAATAGAGTAGGCTATGGCTCTTATCTATCGCGATTGTTCTTCAATTGTGTAACATCAAAGCTCTAACGTTTCGAGTATCTCGCCTGTTATCATTGTTAGAGTCGTGAATATTTGATGATTGGTGGATGGTCATAAAAGATTTGTACATGTTTGACTTGAAAGCTGTCGTGGTGATCTCCACGAATGCGCAGCGTGACCATAGATTTCGCGAGGGCAAAAACGTTACCATAAACTCAAAGTACACAAATTCAAAAAATGGCACAATACCCTTCACAATCTCCACCTCCTCTTCGCCACCCAGTGCCGACACATCCTGCTTATATCCCGGAGCCTCCCTCCACTCCTGCCTCGCCCCAGGGGTATCAACGTTTCTCCTCGTCCCCGGGTCCACCCCAAGCGCCTTCGTACCCAACTCATGTCCCAGCATATACTTCGCCGTTTCAACATTCTCAACACCAACAGCACTCACATCAACCCCAGCATGGCATGCATCATACAGGCCAGATGCATGGACAACCATATCAACCCCAGCCAGCTGTCCCAAACATGCACCAGGCCGAATTTGCAGCATGGGGAATCGATAATACCACAGCTCAACTCGGGATGCAATTAGGTTCTAGTGCAGTTGCTGCTGGGCAAGAATATATGACACGCAACGTACGGTGACATCTTGAAGTTTTTGCGTATCTGGCTTTCTTTTTAATTGTCCTTTTTTGTTTTTCCAAGTTCGGGACTTTTATGCCTTCAACATATATCAAACACCATTTTAATGTGTCAAACTCCTATGTGATACGGAAACTCAGGGTAGTCATTTTCCCGTGGATGCATAAACCTTGGTCGAGAAAAATACGTCGAACAGAGCATGGTCAGAGCGAGTGGCAGCCTCCACGAGATGACATTAATAGCCCGGACTTGTACATTCCTGGTATGATTATGATTCCCCCTATATGTGATGGCTGTACACGACACTCAACATAGCGTAACAGTGATGGCCGTTGTGACTTACATTATTCTCACCGCCCTCCATTCTGGGCTAAAAGAACGATTCCGTCCACAAGTGAGAATTTATAACACCTGTGTATTTGATTGATTTTACACGAATATAGATTCTCGGAGAATCGGCATCTCGCGCAATTGCTGTTGTCTTATTCGACTTCTTTTTTGTTAAATCAGGATGTTACATTCTCAACATACAAGGTTCCAATCAAGTGGTAGATTTGATTGCTTATGGTGGCTATAAGTTTGTTGGGTTGGTCACTTTCTATTATCTTCGAAGCGATGATTGATTTAGAGTTCTTACTTAAAGTGTAATCATGACGGTGACCGCTGGTTTCTTGGGACTTGAAGGACCCCTATGGACACTTGTCTTTATTTATGCCTTCTTAGCAAATGCATTTTTCCTAGTGAGTTGTCACACGACCCGTAAACTAATGTAATAGCGCCAACACAATTTCCATAGCTCCGTTCTCTTCGTTCCGTTGTTCTCCCGGACCCCTCAATTTCTATCTCGACGAATCCAAATCCGACAACGACGGCAACGGTCAATCCTGCACAACGTCGCCGCCGGATTACCTTCCTTTTCCTCGAAGCGGTCTGTCAGATAGTATATATGGGAATACTCGTTCGAATCTAGAATGTTTGAAGAATACAGTGACTCCTGGAGGGGTAGCATTATTAAGCACTGTTTCTTTCGATATCGGTCTCCAATATATTATGTTCGACGAAGTTATTGCCAAATTGAAAAAATGGGCCAAAGCCAATGCATGTTATCCATGTAGATCCAATTTTGTGATGACAGTTTTCGCAACTTGCATCATAGTATCCTTCCACTCCTTATTCCCTTGTCCGTCCTCAGAACCAGATAATACATAAGGATATCCGGCATCTGTACTGTGACTTACACCTTGGATGATAGGAAGTTCTCCAAGAACTGGTACATCCAACCGTTTCGCGACGGAACGAAATACGTCTGGCTTGCCTATTGAATTGAATGATTTGACTCAGTATAAGCAGTAAAACAGAGTTTTGACACATGACTAACCGAATATATACTGAGGTTCTGGGTGGCTACATGTTGGACAGAGATAGTGTGATTGGTTCAGAACTAACCCAGTTATCTACAACAATGTTGGCACACGGGAGTGATCATGGGTGTGATGCTTACAGGGACGGAAACTTTCTTCAACATCGCAATTCCTTTTCTGACATCAGAAAGAGCCACATCTTGCGGTGTTGAGACGATGACCGCACCTGAGATTTGACTAAATTAATCGAGTCAAACACCAAGGATTACGTGGTTCAACTACGTACCATCCACTATGACCAATTGACCTAATGTCAGAGGGACATCTCCCGTTCCCGGTGGCATATCAACCACCAGTATATCAAGACCAGTACCATTCGTAGCCCAGTCCACATCAAATAGAAGCTGTTGAACGGCTTTCTGGACCATCAAGCCACGCCACACGATGGGGGTATCTGTGCTATCAGAGCCAGCGGTAGAAGGCAAGAGAAACCCCATGGACATGCATGGAAGTCCGTGGTTGACTAGTGGCATTATAGCGCCAGCTGTAAGTTCAATCACAGTTTGTAATATAATTTTTTTTTAGCTCGCACAAAGAAGCGAAGGCGAAAGAACGAACCTGATGTGAGTTCTGGCTCAGCATTATTTCTGAGCCCCATAAGTGTTGGGATTGATGGCCCAAAGATGTCCAAATCCAAAATCCCAACTTTCAGACGTGTGGTTGTCGCGGGATTTCGCTGTAAGGCCAGAGCGAAGGCTAAGTTTACTACCCGAATTGCATTTCGACTAGTCAGGTTTCGACAGCCTAAACGATGACAACAGCATACATACGAGCTATTGTACTCTTTCCTACACCACCCTTGCCACTTGCGACGGCCACTAATTTTTTTACATTTGGGATCGACCTCTTCACGATGGGCCCAGTTTTTCGTGGCATCTGAGGCGGAGGAGGCCGCCTTGGCAGACCCTTAGCAAAGAATGGTCAGAATAACGATTACCCCATAAGAATGTAATATTTACAAGAGGATTTTCATGTCTGAGGATACTAGACGTGTTGAATCGACGAAGTAGTGATGGAGGACATGGTCGAAGCATGTTTATTGATGTGTTTCGGGATATCAAACGCAATCAAACAGTTACAGCGCGTCATGATCATCAAATTATCACAGATTGAATACAATATTGAGGCGGTATAGGTTAGGTAAGTTTAATAACAAAGGAATGATCTTCAACTTCTCTTGAGCCTGGGCAAGCAAAAACTTGCAATATATCTATATCCGTATCCCTGGAAGATTTACTTATTATAAAGGATGGACGGGGATGGTAAAACAACCTGAAGACAGAGAAATATGAATGGACATCAAATTCTCGTGATCACCAAGGGGATGCAGCACATGCCAAGGAACAAGCCGAGTTTATAAATGGAAGCACCGGGTTCCATCGTGATTACAGTTTTTCCTTTCATCTACTTCAAAACTTCTTTCTTTTAGCTTTCTAACGTCCCCTGTTCTAAACAGTCTCAGCTTGTTGCTCCTCCTCCTCCCCAACCCAACCCTCTTTTATACAAACACACTCTCTTTAGAAGTCCACAACATGTATTCTCAGCTTATCGTTGCTGCCGCTTTAGCTGCCTTTGCTCCCGGTTCGTTTTGCTTTTTTCCCATTGTTGTCGAGTCTCTCATTGTTCTTTCTCCAGCTGCTCTTGCAGACCAGTGCGCTAGGACTTACTCCGTTCAGGTTGGAGACTACTGTGACAAGATTTCTGCGGCCCAGAAGGTCTCAACGTGAGTTAAATGGGATGTGGGTAGTATCCTCAGAGTATTAACTAGGGGTTATAGTTTCCAGCTTGCTGTTGTTAACACTGCCATCAACTCCGATTGCACCAACCTCAATGTTGGCCAGAACCTCTGCCTTGGCAATACAGGAGAAGACTGTTCAACCGTTCATGTTGTTGCCTTAGGTGACACTTGTGATGACATTTCCGCACAAAATTCCTTAAACGCAACGATCCTCCGTCTCAACAATCCCCAGATTAATGACGACTGCACAAATATCTACGTTGGCGAGGTTGGTGCTTTTATTCCCATTGTTCTCTCAAAACTCCTATAAAATTCAACCAACTATGACACTTCTTCCATATGGAAGTGACACTTGTGTGAATTTCAGCTTCTGACGGAAACGTCAATCCATTATTCCTATTTTTGTGATTATTCCAATGCTCATAACTATTACAGGTGCTCTGTGTTTCTGGAACTGTCCAAGTACCACCGACACCCGCTGGTCCCATTCCCGCAGCTACCATTCCTCCTGGCGCTACCCCTGCCTCGCCTAGCGCGACTGCTGTCTCAAGCAGTAGTACGTCTGCACCAGCCCCCGCACAGACAACAACACCTCCCGCTGACGGTGATGATGATGACTGCGATGACGATGAGGGTGATGATCAGTCCTCCGCACCACCCCCCGTGCAGACGACAGCAGCCCCCGCACAAACAACAGCACCTCCTGCTGACGGAGCGGGCGATGATCAGTCTTCTCCAGATGATGAAGATCTTCCTTTCTGCGATGAAGAATAAATGCTCTAACATTTCATCCTCAAAACAGTTGCATACCCTCACCATTTTTTTATATCTTTATCATATGTCTCTGCTCTGATCATCGTTTCCCGGAGAGGGATGATGTGAATCAGCAGGCCGATTTACGTCTCTCTCATTTCGTCATTACATTACCTGCCTTCATTCTCTTATCTTATCAGCCAGCACATCATCTACGGCAGGGATACCCCTCGTATACGTGATACCTCGAATATTTAGGCGCTATCCCTACAAGTAAATACGTTGCCGCATGGCTTGTTGCATAGTCGCATGTTCCAGCGGACCATTGCGCTGCAACCGTCTTGATCGGTCTAGTCACCGAATTTTTTGCACTTTAAACATACAATACAATACAGTTGGAGCTTGTCAAACTTAAGTCAAGTGTGCGGAACTAAATTGCTAATGAAACGGTTAGAAAATTTCTGCGCGTGAATACTGTTTCATCAGTGTGCCGCACCGTCTAGCGAAGGTCTCGTCCATCAAACATGAATGAATTTTTTTGCGTAACCATAGTCAGTCAATTTATTTCCTCTTCGTCGCGCCAGGGACAACGGTCGATCGAATGACTCGCGGGATCGCTTCGCTGAACATTGGAAATTGAGACTTCCGTAATCAAGGGCACCTGGTAACTGATTCACGTGACCACAACTCGGATATTCCCACGACACCACCTTCTCTACTTTGGATCATTGCATTGTCATTAAGCTCGGCGCTGCTCATCAGTGCCATCTGAACTACTCATAAACGCTCCAATAACAATCATCTAATACAATGGCATCTCGCCCACTCAATGATGATGAAGTTCTTGCCGAGATGAACAAGATGGCTCGTATCTCTTCAGGCTTTGTCGTCCAATTGTATCTCGATTTGCTGATACCACTTTCTTTATATAATAGGTTGCTTTCATCAAACAGGAGGCACTTGAGAAAGCTCGAGAAATTCGCGTTAAAGCAGATGAAGAATTTGCAATAGAAAAAGTATCTCTTATGACTTGAAAAACTCATTGTCCAGTTATTTATGATTCTGATTTTCTCAAGGCGAAACTTGTCAAACAAGAGCAGCAAGCTATTGACGCCCAATATGATAAAAAACGCAAGGGGGCCGAAGTCGCTCAAAAAATGTATATCTATCTGCTGTATATATGCTATTCTTCCTCGTCTGACAAAGTTCTCTTTTCCTTAGCGCGCAATCGACACTGACGAATAAATCTCGTCTAAAGCTCCTCCACAGACGCGAAGAACATCTGCAAGATCTTCTCGTCACATCAAGAAACGCCATCTCTTCACTATCTCAGAAACAAGACGATTACGTCAAATTCCTTCAGGGTATAGCAGTGCAGGGATTTTTGCAGATGATGGAACCAAGCGTTACCGTAATATCACGGAAATGTGATGTTGCTGTGGTGGAAGAGGCGGCTGAGAAAGCAGCAGAGCAGTATAAAGAGATTAGTGGCTTAGATGTTGATGTCACTGTGCAAGGAACACTCAGTGATGATGGGTATGTCGTCTACATTCGCTCTTTCTGGCTGATTGACTTCCTCTGAATTTCAGTGCTGGTGGCATAAAACTTGTTAGCGGAACAGGTCGTATCACCCTTGATAACACGCTAGACGAACGCCTACGATTATTAGAAGATCGGGTATGTCTTTAGTTTTTTGGCTCTTTAATTTTACGGGGAGGCTGAAGTCACACCTCAACAGATGCTACCGGAGATTAGGAAGGACTTGTTTGGTATAAATGAAAATCGCAAATTCTATTCATGATGAACAATGCTTTAATCGCCTTTCCGTTGTATATCAATCACAAAAGCACTGCAAATTGTTACGTCCAATTAAAAAATACGAGATCATAAAATGATTGGACCAGCAACGATTTACATTTGTATAATACATCTGATGCTGACGGCCTGAAACCTTTTTGTACATTATTACATATCCATTGAGATTGATGAGAGGGGGTTACAATGACGCTTGAACACTGAGGTTTTTGGAATACTACGAAACAAAGGCTTCTACCAGGATAAAGCGGATCCAACGTTCATAAGGTCCGATTCATATATTACAAGTTGTACAGGTCACCGGAGTGACTGGGAGTGGCACATCTCGTCATCCTATGCTAGAGTTGCTGTGTGGAACAACCATTGCGAGTGCTACTTGGCCGTTTGTTCCCAACGACACTTGGTGGGATTTCCCAGCCTCCTTGAGTGACAGATATAATCGATTGATCATAATGGAAGTAAATCTGATGGGATCAGGTATGAACATACTATATCCATGAGTTAAAAAGATGGTGTTACATTACGTCTGGTCTAAGGTTGTTAGACAGGTGTGGGAGTGAGTACTTTGAAACCTGGAAACTATTGTCGACACTTACTCTGCATTAATCAGCCGTAACCCATTCTGCTCATACATTGTTTTGTCAGGGGTGTTTCGGTCGAGATAGTTTCCACATCAAACATACCTCAGCATGCAAGATGAGAAGCGTCCACATCAGTGTTGACGAAAATATTGCCATAAAATAGATAACACCATCTCTTTGAATAACTTGTATCCAGCGTAGTGGAATGTATGTTCTTGATGCTGTCCAAGTTGCAACTAATGTAGCACCAAATACGATAGCGTCGAAACTTAAGGCAAGACACAAATATGCAATGTCGAAATTCAGCCTTCGTAATAAAAAAATCAGGGGATCAAATGTTTTTGAACTAAAAGAAGCACTCACACCCCCACCGGAGGAAATAATTGACAGACTGATTGAAGGGGAGATAAGATCAATACTTCAGCAGGATTATGTGCACAACTAACATTGAAATGCGCTTTTGTCATGGAGTTTAGATATTATTTGCTCCGGAAGGGGAGGTGCTATTTGTGTGAGATGAGAAATCGGCCGTAACGATATTGGTGAATACCACTCACCGGACGCAGAGCCCTTTTGTGAAAATATAAAGATCGCCAGTCCCAACTGAGCTAATATATGTAGAATAAGTACGCAAGTGAGGAGTATGTTTTTGCTCGTCAATACATATACCCTAAAAAAATTCAACTAACGGCTGACTCCTTTTGAGTTCTTACTGACCTAAGCGCAAGGAAAATCTCCGCGATTGTGAAGGTGAATACAGTATGCGCAAATTCACTGATTATATATCGCTCGCATCTTTTGTTACTTGGATTTGAGATACGACACGAAACGACAGAGATTGGATTTCCTTACGTCTGATTTGGGTCAGTCCGAGTTCTCTGGACAGGATATAAGAGAAATCACTGACGGGCTTTATCCAGAAAGGCGCGAAATAAGCTTTATGTATGTCAATATCACTTTGCCAAAGTTTGTGAAGGGACCTCCTTACATAGCAGCACTACTATGGTAAATCCAATGTTCACATAGCGGTTCTGGTCAAGCTGTGAGCCTCATCATATGCGCGTTATAAACTAGATTTTTTACAAGAAGAAACAATAGGTTCACTGTAAGCAATGTTAAAAATTTCAAGCTTTCTTGTATAGGCGATACACTCACCGAGAGTTTTCTTTTGTTTCCATGAGAACTCGATCTATTTGCATATTAGAATTGTCTTCATTCTTATGACAAGCAATTTGACCTCAGCAGGAAAGGTCAGGAAATAGTCATAAAATATGAGGGTAGCAGCTGCAACATAATATAGCTAGTATAATTTTATAGGTCTTCAGCACCATCACTTGATGGACTGTAAGTTTTTACTCACTTTTGTTGCATAGCTAATATCAGAGTAGATGCGTTATTATTAGTGGAAATTTGTAGTGTATGAGTGCCAGACTCACATATCTGAGGCTGCAGCAACCAAGGCAAGAGCGTTCATTGGCGGGATGAGAAGAACTGATTTGATGAGGTATCGAAGTTATTTAACTGAAACTTTTGGTACGGTTTTATATTTACTCACCGATACTTTGTCCATATACTTTGGATCATGTCAAACCCCCAAAATGGAAGGATGATGTGATTTAAATTGAAAACAATCACATCATCCTTCTGGTTTGTGTGTTCAAATGATAGACGTCAGCTATGTCGGGCTATACGGTTGCCCGTGCGATTTTGACCGCACGAAGCAGAACAGCTATGGGTAACCCTAAACGTTCGCATTTATTCAGACTAACTGTGGGATATCGATCCAGAATACTGACCTCGACATGCATAAACGAAATTTGATTCGGACTGCGGAAAACAGCATATATCCTGTAACGACACCATACATGTAGAGAACATAAAACATAGTACTCACTATTATAACAGACTCTGAGTTTGAACCCAATGACTTCTATACTTCTGTACTCTGATTGCAGGTTGAGAAGATAAAACCTTCTAGCCCGGTATACCCTCTATAACTTAGCTGTGTATATATCAGAGATGAACAAACAAAAAACTGATCGGGTGTTGTGACAGTCAAGTTGTTTCATGTTATTTGGTTGGAGAAAACGCTTGCAGTTGCTACTGTATATGGAAATGCGCAGAGTTACTCAATCTAGAGCAAATTGAGAGCCTGACTATCGGAATCAACACCTTCAATGCCGATCTGATGTCTTTATTTTGATGTTGTTAGGGACCACGACAACGAGGGGATGAGCTAGTACTCGGTCCCAATGTTCCGCATTTTAAGATGCCAATTTTTTTAGTTCAACTGTTTGCGTGTGGAAGAGTCGGTTTACTTGAGGTCGTACGTTTAATGGTAACCTGCATTTCGACAACATGTTTTGAAGCTGATGAATGTGATGAATGTGATGGGATCCGTCACATTGACAGGCTATGCAACAACTCATCTGAATCATGATGTTTGATCCTTTGATCATGAAACTCTATGGAACTTGGCTGCAGCAGAATATTCATTTTTCCATCGGATATGCCAGGGAAGTCTTAACCATATCACGATTGCTGCCCAGAGCTTAACTGACACCATCTCTAAATATACTCTACGTTAGTATGTACTACTATAAATACGACAACGCAACAAATGGGGGAGACCATTTGATTATGTAGGAAATTGACGTTGCTACATGTGTTACTTCGGGGAAACCTACAACAAGTTACAAGACAGTTTATATACATACATTGTTACAGTCACCTTGGACAGATGTTCCCAGCAACCGAACTCAATGGTCTGTTGTACCTACATCAGACATCCAAAAATTCAGAAACGACACCCCAAAAGGTCTCTGTGCAATCAACCATTGGTAAATGACCCGCGCCTGGTATTTCCGCAAATTTTACGGTATCATCACCCCTTCGTTTATTCCAACTCGCCGCCAACTCCTTCATTCCTTCACCAACTTTCCCTCCACCATCCAGACTCCCCGCCACAAGCAAAACACGTCCTACTGTCCCATGTGTCAGCAGACCAAGGCCGAGCAGATCATAATCTGATAGTCCTCGAGCTCCCGCGATGAAACCATTTACGGGCGTTGTTTGTACCATATTAGATATCCACCCACCACGAGCTTTCAAATGTACACTCTCTCTTGGACTTGAGGAAGTAGACGAGTCCTCCGCCGGTTCACTAGGAAAGCAGGCAGATCCTTCTGGGAACCATCTTGGAACAGTCACTCCAGCCAACCTCTTCATACCTATGCTTTGAAGATAGTCCTTCTGATGATCTGATGCCGTACCATCACTGCCTTGATGAATCAGCTCGATTCTACTTTCCCAAGCTTTTGCATTTCCAGCTGGGGTTTTTGGACCTGTATCACAGGCTACTATGGTTGTAGTAAGTTCTGGTCTTAACATCGAGAATGCAAGAGCAGCAGCGCCGCCTTGTGATACCCCGATCACTGAATGTACCGGGGTGGGTATTTCAAGTTCCTGGAGTAGATGTACGATATCTTCTGCGAGTGCAGGAATCGTTGTAACAGAGGAATCATCTGGAAGGGTAGATTGTCCGTGGCCGCGTTGAGAGAATATGAGAATATTGAAGCTAGATGAACTCGAAAGCAAATAAGGAATTAAATAATCCCACATATGGAGGTTCGTGAGAAGAGAATTCGAGAGTATCACCCAAGGGTTGTTTGGTGATTGAATCAAAGTGATTGCATGAATAGTATGACTTTCATGTCCCAAAGTAATAGGGACGAAGTGCTAAAGCAGACACTTGTCAGTTATTGGATAGTCTAATGAAATATGAAATGAGGAAAGGGAAGACCTACTTCTTCACGGTTCAGTGGCCATGGGACTTCCTCGTCCGACATCCCCGCAACATCGACTGACATCAAGAAACGCGACACCATATTGTATGACCCAATGACCATTGCCGCTTCCACATATAGATCGTGTACTCTGCCTTCCAGGACTTCTTCCTTTACACCCACTTTTGTGAGCCACGCTCTCAGTTCCATTTTCAGGTCTTCTGCTACTTTCCAAGTGATCTTGACATTACGGGTACTTGCGTCTGCAAAAACAAGCGCAGCAGTCTGTAGCGGTGAAAGAATGCCCGACGATGGTGGTACAGGAGTCTCTATATCGCGCACGATATACAGCTGTGCGGTGGTCAGTCCCGCTTGACGAGCGACGGGTTCATGATGGATCCATTCGAAGGACGCATGGTTTATAGCAGCTACGCGCAATATCTACAATCATAACTGAAGAAGAATAAATTGGAAACAAATTCGCTATGAGCGCACCATGATCTCGCGAATATCCGCACTGAGGCTTCCTTTCGTCCTTACAGCGCCCAGAAGAGTATTCCATCCAGCCGCACCTTCAGGGAAGTGCAGAAGAGCCGTATCAAGTGGTGTGAGTCCACGTGCTCCTCTACGCTCGCGAATGGCATCTGCAATCGGAGAGGTTCCTTGGGGAGGGCTGCGTCCTGGAACATGTCGAGACGCTTTGAACGTTGGAGTCATGTTTCTGGCAAGTAAAGTGAGAAACAGATCGAGTAATCGCCCTGCAAACCTCTGGATTGATCATCAATGCATCATCGTTTGAACGTTTCACAGCGGATCCAGCGGGACAACGATTCCGTAGAACACGTGGCCAATTTCCGGCTCCCAAGTAGCCGATGCTCAAAAAATTTGTCAAAACTTGGAATCCATATTGTAGTACACTCAATGCAGGTCTACCTACTTATCATGTTATAATGATCTTGCAGCTTTCACGTAATGCTTGCGTCTCGCAAACGCAAGAGCAGAGACCAAGAATATTTCCACGCCTGCATCCTACTGCAACTGGAGAGTAATCGAAAAGCGCGCAAATGGAAATGTGTGTACTATCATCTCGTGAATGTTTACGCTAATTCCAGTCTGTGACAACCTTGTAAAGGCATAAGATGCTATAATACACGGTATGGCCTACATGCGCGGGGGTCATGGTGGTTGTTTATCAGTTATTCTTGGTCAAACTTGTTCTTATGCTACATTTGTATTTTATACATCTGCATATCCGTAGTCACTCGTTTTTTCTATAGGATCCATCGTAGGACCGGGAATGATATCAAATCGTATTCCGGATAATGCTATAAAATTGGATGTGTTTTGCGTCTGATCAAAATGCGTCCGAGTGATGATGGCCTTGATATTAAGCAAAACCCGTGAACTGACGATACTAAACATCCTATAAGAACAGTCAACCAAGATGGTAGCCAGTAGAGATTGAAATGCTTACGACATTTTCGGTCTGGAATTGGTAACAGCCTTTTAGTCAAAATGATGTGAAATTCGAGAAAGATCAGATATTCACAATATCATCAGATATGAAAGAGTAGGCCTAGCTCTAGTAAGAATAAAGACTTGAATAGCTGTGCATACTGAACACGTCATCGTATGAGCTCTTTCACTTTCAGTCAAAAATGTCATAACCTACCGAAAACGGCCAAAAACCAGACTACCCCATCTCTGATGAATAATGTAAAAATCGGCATATTCCTCCATCCACCTTCTTTCAGAGTCCAAAAACACCGATGAAGTGTTAATGAGAACATGATGGAAGACTGCACCCAACAGATTTGAGTCGTCTCATCAAGAGGTGGTGTGAACTAAAAGTCTTACAACTATCATGATTGTAATGGCATAGTATTTTACAGAGTGGGATAGAACATCTAGATAATAATCTCAGCCTGTGACATAAAAGCTTAGTACTAGGACAAAAATGCTTTACCTTCGAAGTAACAGCCAGTCAAGGCAAACCTAAATCGGCACCGTTAAGTTATTTGGCGTGGTCAAGGACTGTCTCCTACCCGTGGTGTATAAATTCTACGGTTACATTAAAGCGTCTGATTTGGGCTGTGGGACGGAAAACACTCACTACTTAGATGCCCTACTAATCCGAGTACAAGAATCATTCTAAATTTTGATGTTGAGCCTCTAGAGTTCAATAATGATCGAACGCCTGAGCTCACATAACGACGAACTCAGCTGAAATGTCGTTATCAGTTTTTGTTATATGTGAAAATTGCTTAAATGCCTTACAGAACACCATAAATAAAAGTATACCTAGTAGTTTCATATTCTTTTCGTACAGGATCCACAGCCTAGTGTAAAAAATAGTCAGCTGCGAAATATATACTGACACGTTTGGTAGAGTACCGATAAACAAGAACCAAGTCAGTTGTAAGGGTTAAGAAGCTACAAAAAACACCCTGAAACTGCCAGTGTTCTTTCTGGTGAGAATGATACCAGGTCGCTGATGAAAATTTAATCCTCACGTGAAAGTACTGTTTACAGCTGAGGAGTTGCGGTTGTTATATCTCCAGGTTTCTTACTATATAAGAAAAACATACGTCTGTGGGGAGGTTTAGTTAAACATATGAAACCAAACAAAGACACGTACGTTATCTGACCTCACAACCTGAAGTTGAACTGAACGTTGATGATTACGTATTTAGAAAAAATATAGATATGTACAATGGATTGACTCACAACTAGCGCATATCCTACCAAACAGGTTTGGAACAGTGTTAATGTCATAATGAAATAGGCCCGTATTCTGGGACCCACATCAGCGCAGCAGTGCCAAAGTATCGATTCTGAGACTTCTTATTAGCCTTCACAAAAAAGAGTTTCAATGTTGATATATGATAAGCCGTACCCATAACTGTAAGATCGATAAGGTCTGTGTCGTCAACGATGGGACCAACATTAAATGCGACTCACGTAAAGTATTCCGGTAACATTCCACCTCCTCTTCCAGATTAGATCAACCTAGTCGTGGTCTTTTCATTTCATATTCATAGCCACGAATGGAATCTACATACCTCTTCTTGAATTGAAATTAGGTGATCATATCTACCTAAAAGTCAATGGCTGGTTTATACTATTAGTGAGTACTATGATTCCTTACATCACAAGAGCTACCGCCATCACTTGAAAAGTTTCAGTTAAAGCCAGCCGTGAAGGTGATTTTATTGTTACCAATGAACCAATTGGACAATCTTGCATCTCCTATGAATTGCAAGTCTAAGGTAGAAAAATCTGCTAGAGTTTTCGATGACATGCCTGGATGGAGTATATTAGTACCTGAGGAGGATTTCACGTCCTTTATATACTCCCGTGCATTCAGAAGGCCAGCAATTTTCTAGCTTCGATTCCTGAGATGAGTTACATCAATCAGATTCTTTGAAATGGATGCTGAGCATCTTGATGATAGGACTCATTGCCCCAACGTTACAATCCCAGAACTATCTGGGTAGCCTCATTCTATCCGAGCATCTGAATCCTATCTTATACACTGTACATGGTCAGAAAAAAGATGTTGTTAGGAGGTAGAGTATTAGGCGATCCTGGATTTAAAATCATACCACAGTACCCTCCATTCTCACCTCCGCTGATGAAGGGTCCTGGTAATTAGTATAAGTTTAAAGCTGTACTTCGGTATCGATCCACGGCCGATGACCTTATAAGGTATTACAGTCCTTTGCTTGAGATGTGATTGTGATGAACAATAAACAATGGTGCATTAATGATGAGTTAATCAAGGAAGTAAAAAGCATTAGTAATACAACTCGGCAGAAGCGCGTTAGACGCGCAAGACAACTTTGTTTTTCCATTTATTAGTCCTCAATGAGTTCATAAGGCCATGCAGCACCATTTTACACGAATTCAGTTTAAATTTGACTGTAATATAGTTGTACAAATGAGTTAGTGATAGAACTCAGCAGACGTGTAAGACAAATTTCTTTTTCCGTTTATTGGTCGGAACATCAGTAAGCTGTATGCCGTCATCCACGTTGGTCTTATTTTATTTTATTTTATTCATAGGGTTAACTATCGAATGTTTCGAAGGCGTCGCTGACGTTCGAATTAACGTTTGAAGTCGTGTTTGAGGATGAAGGCAAATTATATTCGCTGCGTATGAAGTCGTCTTTATGAGCCGAGATATGACAACTCGAGAATCCAATTATAACAAGTATCCGATGGGATACTGGTAGGGGGTGAAATTATTGGTACCATCGTCTTTCTTCGTAAACTGTGTTGTAGTAAGAGAAAACCATAAACCATTGGTTCAATAAGATTTGTATTCGCAATACTTGGTCAGGCAAGAGAGAAGATATCAGAAGAAAGAAAGAATTCCTTACAGGAACATATGACATCCAAAGATACTCTGGTTTACGTATATCAGTTTCTGATCATCCTTCCAGAACGAGAAACTCTGATAGCAGGAAGATCACGGTGCAAGCCGAGCCACCCACTCTCCATTGGACAGGAATCAGAGGCATACTGAGGATAGTCGTAATGGCAATTACTAACTTGGACAGCAAGAATGGGAACAAGAACCTATTAAGAACGGTTAAAAAGCGAGAACGTAAGTAAAAGAGTAGTTGACACGTTATAATTAAAGAAACAGGCGCGGGAAAAGGGAGAGCAAATACCCACCGTTTTGCGGTCTTAGGTATTTCTTTAAAGAAATGCGATCGTTGGATTTCTTTGATCGTAGCCGGCCATTGTACAGTATATTGTACGAAAAAGGATGTGCAAGTATCGCCTGCGTAAGTGCTATCGATAGTCCTCCAAAGAAAAGAAGCTAAGGGAAGATAATAGAGAACAAGTGAGCAATCGCGATCCGCAGGACGACTATAAGGGGTGGGAATTGAGCTGAAGCTGCTGGTATGTACAGGAATGGAATCAAATATGAAATAAGGAAAAGCAGACATACTTCATCACGATTCACTGGCCATAGGAATTCCTAGTCCGACATCCCCGCAACATCGACTGACATCAAAGCCGTGACACCATAAGGTATGGTCAAATGACCGTTGCCGCTTCCACATATAGATCATGTACTTTGTTTTCCAGATCTCGTCCTTTACACCCACTTTCGTGAGCCACGCTCTCGGTTCCATTTTCAGGTCTTCTGATCCTTTCCAACTGATCTTGACATTACGGGTACTTGCGTCTGCAAATACAAGCGCTGCAGTCTGTAGCGGTGAAAGAATGCCCGACGGTGGTGGTGCAGGAGTCTCTATATCGCACACGATATAGAGTTGGTGGACAGTCCCCTTGACGAGCGATGAGCTCATGATGAATCCGTTCGAAGAACGCATGATTTATGGCACCTACACGCAATTTTTATAAATTGAACAATAAATGGAAAACAAATTATAAACACACCATGATCTCGCGAATGTCAGCGCTGAGGTTTCCCTTCGTCCTTACAGTGCCCAGAACAGTATTCCATCCAGCTGCACCTTCAAGGAGGTGTAGAAGAGCCGTATCAAGTGATGTGTCCACGCATGCCTCTACGCTCGTGAATGGCATCTGCAATCGGAGAGCTTTCTTGGAGATGAGTTGCATCCTGGGACATGTCGAGATGCTTTGTACGTTGGAGTTGTTACCGTTTGGGGGTTATACGTCGTCATTAACTGGTCTCGTCATTTGGATGTCTGGGTTAGGGAACATTGGTTGTTGCCAGTCAGATTTCCCTGGCACGATGATAGGTTACACTATCACACAGGTTACAAACCACCTGTTGGGGTCTCTCTGAGGTCAGTTACAGAGGAGGGGACAGCCAGGCATTTCAGGCTGTACAGTGTCGTCTGTGCTGCTATATACAATGATCTTGCTGTCCTAGACAAGGGAGGGAGAGTCACTTAGAATATTACAATGATAACAGAGTAATTGCTTGTATTAAGAGGTACTCAAAACTAAGATCAAGCTGAGGCTTGTCTGTAGTTTCGCGCTACTTAAATACAAGTACGCTACTTCTAATTATAACCTATTGTGCAATTGCTCAGTAAGCTATGAGTCAACGTGGTGAAGAGAGGTTAAGTGCGAGTAGGTTCAGAAACCTATGGGACACAGCACTTCCGTCTGTGTATCTAAAATGTCTTCTAGAGATCGGTAAGAAGGAGGTTGTATGAGGTTACAGATAAATGCAATGTCGAGAGCAGATAAAGAGAGCAAACACAGGACAAGGTCGAGAGAATAAGCAAATATGAGAGATGTCCAAGCGAAGCAAGGGAGAACGAAGTGACAGCAAGGTCCTCACTTGGACGAGTGAGTTTTTTACACTAAAGGGTCCAAATATGCCAAAAGAAGAGTGTGAAGGACGATATTTGACAAGTTAGACGACTTATAGTGGGCGGAAGCAGTGAAATCAGTCGGGAGAGCAAAGAAACTTAGGGTGAGCTGGTTTTCTCTGCTTCTGAATATTCTCTGAGGAGAGGGGAAAGGGAAAAAACTAAAATTTTATCTAACTACTATACAAGTTTTTGTTCTTCCTACAGAGAGAGAACATTTGCGAGTAGCTAGCGAAGTATTTTTAATTTTACTGTTTGTAAGACAGTGCAAAAAATGAGATAAATGGAGAAATAGTTCAAAGGGTGTGGGAGAATCTGATCTTTAATAAGTGAAAGGGTAGGGGAGAAAATGAAGTAGTTATGAAGAGTTCGGTATAGTCAACAGGCCAGCGAGCGAGTGCACAATGCTTGCATTGCACATGATCATGGAAGTCTGGGGCATACCTCGCTATTTTTGGAGTCGCACGTGAGATAACTGGATGGCACAAGGGTGGACAAGGGTGCTGAGCGATCAGATAGCATGATCGTCAAGATAGGAAGGGCAATCCCATGGTCTGGTTATCTTGGTGGCCGTTAAGTGAAGAGTTAGTCAGGAGAAGTCACACGTGATGTCATGGGGTACGGAGATTAAGAGAGGATGTGCAGGGAATCGATCGGTCGCTGAGCTGGAGGGGTAAAAGTGTTGAGCAGCCATGTGTGCAAGACACAGTGGAGGAACTCAAAGTCTTACCTTGTGCTTACTTGGTTCACACCTTACGGTTAGTTACTAGCTACTACCTATAGAATAGGACAAGGTATCTATTCGCATAAGAGTGTCCTTATATACAGTTCTAGCTGTATGTACATATTTGTGTAAGAGTCCATGCATGATGCATAGGGCATAGGGCATGGGGCATATGTGAGTGTAGTCATGTGACATATCATGTGACATATCATCTGACTTATCACCTGACAAATTATGTAATCCATCATGTGATCATGCTGACGCAACAAGTAGTAGTAACACTAACTGTAAGGTGTGATCCAAGTAAGCACAAGGTAAGACTTTGAGTTCCTCCACTATGTCTTGCACACATGGCTGCTCAAAAGGTTATGGGCCCTGGTTGTCAGTCTCAATGGCGCGCTCATCGCTGCCTATGATGATGGTGACTTAAAGCTCTTACCTCTTGTGAAGTGACTCCCCCATGCTCCCTTGAATGGTAGAAGCATTAGTGGCTTGTCCACTCTACAAGTGATTGAGTCTGAACATTGTTCATGACAATAAATCTATGCGAGCCTTATGTGTCTTGACAGTGTCTCTACACTGAGTTGAATGTTGTGCTGATGCAACATTAAATTATAGCTCACCAACAACCAACTTTAATCGAGATAACATGCAACACACTGTATTCCAAGCTGTTTCTTTTGTATTTGCTGGAGCGCGCTGGCTTGAGTGGAAAAGCATCATGACAACCTACCTGCAACATGCAGCTGTATGGTCAGTGGTGTCTGGAACTTGCTGTCGTCCATCGCCATAGGATCCCCACAACGTCTCTGAGACTGATGATCCTGCTGCAGCAGACATGGGATAACAAAAATGATGCCACGCTAGGCAGTATAAAATTGAGATTATCCCCTGAGCTAAATTGGCTTGCCGCTTGTGATGGCTGTACCTCTAGTTGTGCATTGTGGACTTGGTTAGTTGCTTGGTACAAGGATCATAGCTTGAGCACTACTTTGAAGCTCACAGGAGGACATAAAGTTCTTCAAGCTCAGTGATGGAGATCCTCAGCAGATTTCTTCCACCTTAGTGAGACATTTAGGAGACTGGCTGATGAAAACCTCGCCATCCCTGAATTATTGCAGGCCCTATGGGCTATGGCGTCTGTACCACCCCATTGGCAAAATGTTAAAGCAACACTGCTGCAAAAATACACTGCGCAGACCTTGACCCTACATGACGTATCTGCTGCGGTCTAGAATCTATATGATGCTCAGATGACTTTGGTCTCTTCGAGCAGATTAGCAGCATAGAGTAGTACGCCCGAACAACCCTATACTTCTCTCGTCTACACTGTCAAACTCTAAAGAAGACTCTCCAGACGGTGGAAACAAGAAGAAGCAGTGCAAGCGAGGGGGTAAGAAAACTCATGGAGAGAAAGAAAAACAAATAGCTAAAAACAGTGATTCAGCGCACTCCCCTGCTGCAAGAATGACTGCTCAGAATAGTAGTCAGGCCATAGCTGGCCCTTCATCCTTTGAGGGTAGTCTGGAGACACCTAGGTCGGCTTCTACCCCTAAGCCTTCCTTTCTCTGGGAAAATCCCCACAAGTTTTATGCTCCGCCCATTGCTAGCACCTTCACAGGAGCGCAGGCATTGAAGCATCCTGAAACTCCGTACCCTTCATTAAAGAGGAGTAGGGAACTTGTAGACCTTCAAGGTCTTTCTCATCAGCCGAGACATCTCTGACCTCATGAGGAGACTTATTTGCTATGAGAGAGGGTTGAACCTTCTACCTTTACTACAAGAGAAGAAGTACTGGAAGAGGTAAGTGAACCGCCTGCCAAACGTCTAAGAACCGCCTCCCCTGAACCAGTGCATTATTTGGCACGGTCTGATTCAGGTGATAGTGTATCCCTTGATTCGGAGGTTGAGGACCGGGAATATCCATGTCCTGCTAACGGTTGGACAGAGGTGGAAATTGATGAACAGATTGTGCAAACTGCAGGCATTGAAAGAGTCTTAGATGCTCTGGACGCCAGCAATGAGAGTGAAAGGCAAGTACCTCCTTAATGCTCCAAAGTGATCCAAAGTTAATCAGTGACATACAGCACCCTCTTCAGCGAGTAAACTGAACGGCTAGCAGTAACTGGGCAGACATTTATTTACCCTGTCACATGTATCCTTTGTATAATGATAAAACTTTGTTTAACGATGCTCAAGTTGATTGGGAAAAGCAGAGAGCTCCGATTCATATAATCGTTAGAGATCTTTTTAGATTAAGTCACATAAATGAATAATATGGACTTTGTTGAAGCATAACACTAGCTCCAAAGTACCTAATAATTATCACAGTTTTATCCAAAGACTTGCTTGAGAATTATTATCCAGACTGACTTATCACAAGTAGTTATACCGCTGAATAAGCGTAGTGATAAAGGAGAGTTGATCTCCAAGGAGATCCTTTTCTACTCAATGATTGAGCCGCTACTTGCTCTCAAAGAGTTCTCTCTGTTGAAAGACGAGAGTATATCAATGATGACATGGCATGTCTCTTTCTTGCTTGATGTAGTCACAGAAATATAAAAGTATGCTTTCTTAATCTAACATTGGTGAAATTCATAATGGTGATGCTGCTTTGAGCACAAACATTCCATTGCTCATTGATATCTCCTATATTACATAGTTGAGATTGTCTCCCATTATTATGGTTGATGACTTTATCATAGACGATTGGATTCTCTACTATAGAGACTCCGAGAGTATTTAAGCACAGATGAAAATCCACACCTTTAGAATTGGAACAGATCATCCATTCTGTTGCAGTATTGCTCTGGGGAAAGCTAAATGCATAAGACTTTTCTTCCCAAGCTTGAAACACAGCTTCTGCGTTGGTCAACTATACTGACATTTATGCAGATTTCATTATCGCAAGTATCAAAGTAGAATCTCTCCCTTGATGACTACAATTAGTCTCATGCTTGTGGCGCTACACCAAGCTGTCTATGCATTCATCTACTTGAAGGGGTGTATTACGAAATGAACCAATACTTTGCTGATCGGTAAAAGGGGTGACCACCATTCAATGCATAACTTGCATGACACAGTATCACTGGATTGCTGCATTTCTTGCACAATTTTGGCAGCATATAAATCGACCAGAAGACTTAAGTGTCCTAGCGTATTGCCCATACTTCATATCCAAATACTGATGGAAGTCAAAGCAACTTTAAATGATCTAAATCTAAATGGTTAAGATTGGAAATTCTTTCTACCTCAAATTTTATTGAAGTGGATTCAACTGTTGTCTCTCTGTTAATTGCAGATGATTTAATCACTCCAAGGAGTTGATGATGATTTTTGAACACCCAGAAATGGAGATATGGACTATTGCCCTAAAAAGCAAATCCACGACAATAACTCTCACTTAAAAATCCAAATCTGAAACGAGCAAATTTACATCATAAGATAAGATCCACCTGTGATGGCTTTGAGTTATCTCACCCTCTCACAAACATTTGATTTTCTATTGAATCCGATATCCAAACATTAAACTTAGGGAAATACCTAAGACAATTGGTTGAGAACTTAGTTGATTGCTAACTAAAATATTACTTGTTACAAAAAATTCTCCCAATTCGTCCCAAGGACACCAACATCCTAATCCATAGGAGAGTCTGACGAGACTCCTATCCACTTTAGTCTCCCAACAGGAATATCAGCACTATACCAAGCTGCAGATATAGATATAATTCGCAGGTCACTGAAATATTTCATACCTTGCTAGAGTAATCTGGTTGAGACATAGAAAGCTCCCTAGTCACAAAAGTGATTTATGATATGGTTGCATAAAACCTCCGGTTTAATTACTGGATTCAGGTTTCAGAGTCCATTGACAAGGAATTTCCAGCAAACCACTCTGGAAATAGGCAAAGAAACGGCATCCTGTCCTTTCCGGCCAACCTTGCTTATACTAAATGTTGACTCCCTGATAATATCACTAGGAGATGGATTTTGTATTTACAATGAGCCTACTAGCTCAGGATGAGGGGTGAACAGACTTTGCACTTGCAGCTCTAAGCATGTTTCCACCATTTGGTTCACACCATTTTTTATGCAAATCTAAGTCATTAGTTCTTGATGCAGATAGAGAAATTCACACTACTCTATTCTTGCTCAAACGCAATGTTTAATGGATAAGATACCTACACCAAGGTTGAGGATAATAAGAAGAATGAATGATGCAAGTAACTATGTCTGATAGTTACAACAAATGCATGACTCTATCATCAGATATCTTGCACTTCGAAGAAGCTACTAAACTTCTAAGATATGCTAGAAGAAATCAAAAAGATATGATGTTAAGGACACAAAGGAAGTAAATCTTTATGCAGCTCATTACTATAAAGTGCAAAAGAAATACTTGATAGATTTTGAAGAGATCTTAACTCTCATAATCTAGTACAAACATGTCTGTCTTGTTGCCCGCGAGAGGATGTTGACTATGACTTAATTGTCCAGACATTGGGTCTTCTTCTAGACTCATAAACAAGAAGTTAAGAGAATCAGAAAGTAAAGACCTATAAGACCTAGATTGAGATTGATGCTGATGACGTTACTCCGTCTCCACCATCAGCGGTGTTGAATGGCTCACTTAATTGTTTGAGATTTATCTCGTCTCTCTAGACCACCTTAGAAAATCTTGAAATCAAGTCTTATTGGTAAAAGCTATATCCAATCTGGAAAGACTTTAAAAACAATATAGCAAATCAGCACTAAAGACTATAAACCAATGAGTTAAAATCTAGTCAATACTCGAGATAACACCCGATAATACTAGGGTCAAATCTAGCTACAGATTTTCAGAAACGTATCAAACAATACTGGGCATTGGAGGTCCATAATCCTTGTAAGCCCCATTTCCAATGTGTTTTAGCCTTTTAACATGAAGTCGCGATTGCTGCTTTGAGCGCATCTACTGACAGAAATAAAAGTGCACCCCTGATTCTCTACTAAGGTCGCTCAAACAAGTGCTGACTTGCTTGAATTCTTGCTTGACTTAGTTGCAGAAATCGCAAACTTGGTATTGAATTTCCATTCAGTGGATTAAGCTGATTAGATCGCTTTCCATTATCTTATTTATCTTTTCTCTAAGAGTGAAGCACCACTTACTGCTCCCTGGACTATCGCATTGCTGATTTGATCGCACTTGCTTGATAAAACACAAAGCAGCTCTGCTTGAAATTACATTTGCAGGTCGCATTCGCAGACTTGGCTTGCATCCTTTTACCCAGTCACACTTTGAAATATCCAAATGCTCGTATATGCTCATCTTGCTGATTCAATCGCAGACTTGTAGCACTAAGCTTAGGTGATCTGGTTGCTGACTTAAATACTTTTTAAGTATCCACTTAGGACCTAAATAATTTGAGATTATCTCATCACATAGTGTACTAAGTGAAGGGGTGTGTTGCGACAGCACGATCACATGATGGATTACATAATTCGTCAGGTGATAAGCCACATGTGATATGTCACATGATGTATCACATGACTACACTCACATATGCCCTATGCCCTATGCCTTATGCATGGACCATCATATGTAAATATGTACATACAGCTAGAACTGTATATAAGGACACTCTTATGCAAATAGATACCTTGTCCTATTCTATAGGTAGTAGTAGTAACACTAACCATAAGGTGTGATCCAAGTAAGCACAAGGTAAGACTTTGAGTTCCTCCACTGTGTTTTGCACACATGGCTGCTCAAAAGTTGCCTCCATGCGTGCCTTATATTGTCATTAAAGAACGTTGTGGGAAACCCCTACTACCTCGGAACGGATATGGTAAGCCTGAGACATAGTCTAAGCCTAACGCGCATCAGAGAACTTCCCCAACCAATCACAACGCGAAGCGCAACATTCAGTAATTCTTATGCAATCGACTACCCAAATTTCATATTGCAAAGCCCCAGACGCCACAAATGCCCTGCTCAGGACATGCGCCCCCATTCTTAATTCCCGCAGCACACTCTTCCAGACGCCACATAGCTTAATGAGAACCACGCGGCCCGCTGATGCCATCAACCATCAACTTTAGCTCACAAGCCCCTTGGCCGCCGCGTTTCCTAAAATTAGCCGGTAAAACCCCCGTATCAGCACCATCACTTATCTGATCATCGGTCTTAATCAGGATTATCATGCGGATTTGCCTTTCGGACCAAGAAAACAGCGCTCCTGCTAATATTAGTGCACAGGATCATGACTACCTTGGTCACGTGTGATGTGAGCACACAGTAACGCTCAGCCTTGCTGTGTTTCCACAAGGCAGACCAGATGGCCCTCCAGCATTGTTTAGCCTTTCTTTCTCTTTTGTGAGTTTCACAATTCTATAACCAGTATAGCGCATGTTCCTGGTGATGCCCCTTGCGATTTTTTTTACTGTTACCATTCATTAAATTTAGTACATTTCTCTGATTACTTAGTACTCTTTCCGCAACGCCCGTAGATATAAAAGATTGTAACTTAGATAGTGAAAGGGAGAAGTTTCTACGATCCCAATCAGTTAGCATCTAAAATCTAAAAACCACTCTCAACCTACATATCCCTCATGCACCAAGCGCACCCACACTCCACAAGATAACATGCTCGCGCACATCTAACTGCGCCTCTCTAACGTGGACTTTGTCCGCATTCTTCCACACCTGTGTGCTACCACCATGCACTCCGTCATTTAATCCATAAGTCTACTCCTTAAATACAACCACCTAAGTTCTCAACAAGGAACTTTCTTCAGAATTAGCAGACGGATGCGCTGCTCCCCATTAGGCTTCTGAGCCTGCTCACACTTACCTTTCCTTCAACATTATGCTGATTGCACTTTATTGCAGCAACCAGAAAAACTTTTAAGAAACAACATGTCGACCACCACTGTAATCGCTGCCATGTCTTTTGTCTTCTCTGGTGCTCGTTGGTTTGAGTGGAAGACTATGATGGAGACGTACCTTCAAACTGCCCAGTTGTGGCAGATCATCTCCAGAGTCCGGACTCGCCCATCCTCCCAAGACCCCGACAACGTCTTGGAAATGATGATGTTGTTGCAGTAGTCTTGGGATGATAAGGATGACAGCGCCATGGGATCGATAAAACAGAGGCTATCCCCCGACCTTATTCGTGCTGCTGCACGTGATGAGTGTAACCATTCAAGTGAATTGTGGCAATGGCTCGTTGACAGGTTTGAGGTAAAGGAACTGGGTACCATCTATGAATTATATAAAAAAGTCAAGGATTTCAAACTTGGCAGTGGTAACCCAGAACCTGACTTCCTCCGCCTTGAGGACCTGTTTGGTAGACTATCTGAAAATGACTGTCCCATCCCGGAACTCTTACAAGCGTTGATTGCATTATCTGCAATCCCTGAAAAATGGAGTACTGTAATGGCAAACTTGTTGCAAAACAAGGATGCCACCACATTGAAACTTACAGATATTAAAGCTGCAGTCACCCACCAGTTTACTGGTACAAACATACAGAAGGCTAACGCCTCTGGAAGTGGTGGACATGTGCAAAAAATGTCGAATGTAAAACACAAATCCAACAATAATCCTGTAAAAAAGTGGCATTTTGATGGAGGGGGTGAATTCCAGCAGATGAAAGTGTTGCTGAAGGATATGGGAGTTATTGTTGAGAAATCTGTTCCATATGAGCAACAGCAGAATAGTAGAGCAGAGCAGTTAAATTGCACCTTAATGGACAAAGTGGAAGCTATGCAACATGACACCTGTATACCAGACAGCTAGTGGAAATTTAGCATGGAACAAGTAGTACACGTTTATAACCGAACTCCTATGGTGTGTCTAAAATGGCGTACATCTTTTGAGACTTTGCACAAAGTTAAACTGGAAGTTAACCATCTTAGAGTATTTGGCTATGGAGCCTATGTCTACCTCTCAGAAGAAAAATGGGTGAATAAACTTGCTCCTAAATCAGAGCTGATGGTATTCATTGGACACCCTGAAGGAGTAAAGGGCTATCGCTTTATGCGACTCCACAATAATACTGTCTTTGTGGCTGCCACTGCAATCTTTGACAAGCTTCTCTTTCCAAAATGTCCTGATCAGAAACAGCGTGGTATCACTGAAATAGGACAAGATCCCCCACCTCCTAGTCCATACAACTCGGACAACGAGGATAGTGAAGGCGATGATTCTATACCGCCCTCTCACGAACCATCTGAACTTAATTATTCTGATAGACCAGACCAACCAAACTCTTGGGATCCTTTGGATGATGTGCGAAAAAGACCAGTACCTACATATGGACCGAGAAATCCACCACAAAATCCAAAGGCACCCCATATTCCTTATCCTAGTAGTGAAGGGCTTGACAAAGCCCCAACTCCCTTCCCGTCTCCTAACAGGGAATCACGTCACTTACCTCCAGTGGAGAGGCCTCATACACCTCGACCAAGGAGTACAGCAGACGATATTGAGTACTCGCGACATCAAAGAGAGGGAATACCTGAAAGATGGTTTATACCTAGACAAGAACTGCCAAGATGCTCAGAGAGACAGAGAAGGATCCCTAGAAATGTCATACAAGACAACGCTTATGGAGATGATCCACTGCAACAACTGCAGAATCAGGATGATTATGCTTATTGGCGAGATAACATCGACCAGCACTTTGTGCTGGAAGATAGGCAGTGTCGGGTTCCCATACCAACAGCGCCACCTCAGCCTACTAACAATGAGCGCCCTGATATAAGCACTAGGGATATGGATATAAGTCAAATGACTTATGTGACTAAATTGGCACAGGAAGGGGGTATAGAATTCACTGCCTATTTATTAGCGCATCGAGTTTCACATTCTGATGATCTAGTCTCAACTCAATTTAGAGATATAATGTGCCTTCCACCGGCTGCAAAAGAAGAATGGTTGATCGCTTGCCATGAAGAGATGGACGCTCTTCATAAGCGCAATGTAATGTCTGGACTTGTAGACCTACCCCAAGGTCAAAGAGCAGTTAAGAACAGATGGGTGTTTGTGGTCAAGTCCGATGGCCACAAGAAAGCATGACTAGTTGCCAAAGGTTTCTCCCAGATTGAAGAACTCGACTTTGAGGAGATATTCTCGTCTGTTGTGAGATTTGAAACAGTGCGCATCCTGTTAGCGCTTGCAGCACTCAACAATTGAGCTATTACTGGCCTGGATGTCAAGTCTGCCTTCCTGTACGGCAAACTTGAAGAAGAGATCTATATGGTCCAACCTGAAGGCTTCATTGTCAAAGGACAAGAAAAGAAAGTCATCTGCCTGCAACGTGCTATCTATGGCTTAAAGCAAGCTGCATTAGCATGGTGGAAAGGACTTGTTGAGTCAATGAAAGAACTTGGCTTTCAAAGAACTCAATCAGACGCAGGAATATTTGTCCATTGGTCAAAAGACCAGCAAGATATCGTGATAGCAATTATCTATGTCGATGATGCTATCTGGACTGGGTCCAATCCCAGACTCGTAAACAAGAAGAAAGAGAATTTCATGAGACGATGGGAATGTCATGATTTGGGAGATGTCAATGAATTTCTTGGCATGCGCATACAGCAGACAGGTCAGTCCTACAGGATAGATCAAGTCACTTATTTAAAGAAGGTACTTGCGCACTTCAGCATGGAGAATGCTCGTAGAGCTGAGACTCCACTCCCAGCTGGATACAAACCAGTCCCTAATGAGGGAATCGCCACACCAGCGTTGAGAACTGAGTTTCAACAAATTATCGGGAGCTTGCTGTACCTGATGATTGGAACTTGACCTGATATTGCATACGCAGTAATTAAGTTAAGCACATGTCGAGCAGCACCCTGTTTAACACAGTAGAGGGGACTGATCTTACCTTAGAACTTACTTAGACTTAGGGGCTTATGGTTCTAGTACTGACTACTACGAATGAAATTCAACAAAGGACATAAGGTCCAGTAGCTCTACTTATATACATAATTGCTGTTTGTACAGCTTTGTAAAATGGTCTGTGCGCAGGTACACTAACATATCATGTGACTATATATAGAAGGTTATAGAATCTTGTAGAATGTTCGTGGATATCATGTGCCATAGAGCATATGAGTGTGAGACACGTCATCAGTCACGTGCTCCATCACATGATCAATTATGTAATCAGTCATGTGATTGTTGCTATCGCAACAGCACATTTGCAGCAAACCCAACACAAGACCATGTGAATTAAGCAAAACACATAATGTGTTACTTGGTTGGTATGCAACACTATTCCATCTTGTACAATGGAAAAAGTGGTGAAGGGTTATACTCGTACACTGATCCTGACTGGGCCTCTGATGAAATATCGCGTAAGTCCCATACAGGTTTCTACATGATGCTAGCATCAGGCATTGTCGCGTGGCAATCACGCAGACAGAAAATGATTGCATTAAGTTCCACTGAAGCAGAATATATGGCTGGCTCAGACTGTTGTCGCCAGCTGATGTGGATACTGAACATGTTTCATGAGATTGGCTTACCCTTCATAAAAGCCATCCCAATCTACATGGATAATCAGGGAGCCAATTTTATTGCTTCCAATCCTGTCACTGAATGGCGCACCAAATACATTGACATCTGTTATCACTATATACATGAGTGTATCGAAAACGGACAAGTCAAGGTCTTCTTCATTGAAGGGGTTAACAATCCAGCTGACATGCTTACAAAGCCATTGTTGCAAGAGTTATTTATGAAGTGTAGAGCTCAATTACAGCTTGAATTTTATTTGCAGTAATTTTGATGCCATACAAGCACATAGACGTGCAATATATCCGTAAAATCATTCTTGGTCATAGTAAATCGAGAATACGGTGAATGCTGCTGTCTTTTTAAATCCTAAAGATTATCCACTTAGGAGTGCAAATGATTTGATTTATTCATCACATGCTGCACTAAGTGAAGGGGTGTGTTGCGACAGCAACTATCACGTGAAGGATCATATGATTCATGTAATGTGATATGTCATATGACCTAGTCATGTGACTCACTCATCATATGCTTTATATGTCACGTGCATTATGACTAAGCATGTTCTTTGATGTTCTACAATATTCTACAAAGAACATGTGATCTATGGAACTATCTAGCACGGACCATTATTTACAAATATGCATATACAGTAAAACTGTATATAAGGACCTTGTACTTCATACTATGCCCCTTGTCCAATTACATTGGTAGTAGTCAGTATTAGCCTGTAAGCACACAAGTAAGCTCTAAGGTAAGGCAGTTCCTCTCCACTGTGTAAAACACAAGGCGCTGTGGGAAACCCCTACTATCTCAGAACAGATATGGTAAGCCCGAGACATAGTCTAAGTCTAACACACATCAGAGAATGTCCCCAACCAATCACAATGCAAAGCGCAACATTCAGTAATTCTTATGCAATTGACTACCTAACTTTCATATTGCAAAGCCCCAGACGCCACAAATGCCCCGCTCAATACTAGTGACAGCCAGGACATGCACCCCCATTCTTAATTCCCACAGCACACTCTTCCAGATGCCATATAGCTTAATGAGGACCACGTGGCCCGCTGATACCATCAACCATCAACTTTAGCTCACAAGCCTCTCAGCCACTGCATTTCCTAAAATTAGCCAGTAAAACCCCTGTATCAGTGCCATCACTTATCTGATCATCAGTCTTAATTGGGATTATCACTGTGGATTTGCCTTTCGGACCAAGAAAACAGCGCTCCTGCTAATATTAGTGCACAGAATCATGACTACCTTGGTCATGTGTGATGTGAGCACATAGCAACACTCAGCCTTGCTGTATTTCCGCAAGGCAGACCAAATGGCCCTCCAGCATTGTTTAGCCTTTCTTTCTCTTTTGTGAGTTTCACAATTCTATAACCAGTATAGCACATGTTTCTGGTGATGCCCCTTGTGATTTTTTTTACTGTTACCATTCATTAAATTTAGTACATTTCTCTGATTACTTAGTACTCTTTCCACAACGCTTATAGATATAAAAGATTGTAACTTAGATAGTGAAAGGAACAAGTTTCTACCATCCCAATCAGTTAGCATCTAAAATCTAAAAACCACTCTCAACCTACTTATCCCTCATGCACCAAGTGCACCCACACTCCACAAGATAATATGCTCATGCACATCTAACTGTGCTTCTCTAATGTGGACTTCGTCTACATTCTTCCACACCTGCGCACTACAGAACCTTATAGAATGTTCGTGGATATCACGTGCCATAGAGCATATGAGTGTGAGACACGTCATCAGTCACGTGCTCCATCACATGATCAATTATGTAATCAGTCATGTGATTGTTGCTGTCGCAACACACCCCCTCACTTAGTACACAGTGTGAATGCCTCCCAAGAGTGAGAAGCACATAGTAGATCTATTACAGATCATAACAATGGTGCTAATTCTCTGGCACTATTACTCTATTTAACTAGAGACACACTATTGAGATTGTTCTCTAGTTGCTGTCTCTACTCCACTTAGATACTAGAATGATATCCTTCAATGTTCTTAGTCATACTGCACGTGATGCATGGGGCATATGTGAGTGTAGTCATGTGACATATCATGTGACATATCATCTGACTCATCACCTGACGAATTATGTAATCCATCATGTGATCGTGCTGTCGCAACACACCCCTTCACTTAGTACACTATGTGATGAGATAACTCGAATCATTTAGGTTCTAAGTGGATACTTAATAGTATTAGAGTCAGCAACCAGATCACCTAAGCTTAGTGCTACTAATCTGCGATTGAATCAGCAAGATGAGCATATACGAGCATTTGGATATTTCGTAGTGCGACCGGGTAAAAGGATGCAAGCCAAGTCTGCGAATATATTCAAGCAAGATGCAAAGTATTTCAGCGATCTGCGAATGTAGCTTCAAGCAGAGCTGCTTTGTGTTTTATCAAGCAAGTGCGATTAAATCAGCAGTGCGATAGTCCAGGGAGCAGTAAGTGGTGCTTCACTCTTAGAGATAGATAAATAAGACAATGGAAAGCGATGTAATCAGCTTAATCCACTGAATGGAAACTCAATACCAAGTTTGTGATTTCTGCGACAAAGTCAAGCAAGAATTCAAGCAAGTCAGCACCTGTTTGGGCGACCTTAGTAGAGAATCAGGGATGCACTTTTATTTTTGTCAGCAGATGTGCTAAGAGCAGCAATCGCGACTTCATGTTGAAAGGCTAAAACTCATTGGAAATGGGGCTTACAAGGATTATGGACCTCCAATGCCCAGTATGTTTTGATACATTTCTTAAAATCTGCAGCTAGATTTGACCCTAGTATTATCGGGTGTTATCTTGAGTATTGACTAGATTTCAACTCGTTGGTTTTATAGTCTTTAGCGCTGATTTGCTATTTTTTTGTTTTTAAAGTCTTTCCAGATTGGATATAGCTTTTACCAATAAGACTTGATTTCAAGATTCTCTAAGGTGGTCTAGAGAGACGAGATAAATCTCAAACAATTAAGTGAGCCATTCAACACCGCTGATGGTGGAGACGGAGTAACGTCATCGGCATCAATCTCAATCTAGGTCTTATAGATCTTTACTTTCTGATTCTCTTAACTTCTTATTTATGAGTCTAGGAGAAGACCCAATGTCTGGACAATTAAGTCATAGTCAGCAACCTCTCATGGGCGACAAGACAGACATGTTTGTACTAGATTATGAGAGTCAAGATCTCATCAATAATCTATCAAGTATTTCTTTTGTGCTAGTAATGAGCTGCATAAAGATTTACTTCCTTTGTGTCCTTGACATCATATCTTTTGATTTCTTCTAGCATATCTTAGAAGTTTAGTAGCTTCTTCGAAGTGTGAGATATCTGGTGATAGAGTCATGCAATTGTTGTAACCATCGGACATAGTTACTTGCATCATTCGTTCTTCTTATCATCCTCAACCTTGGTGTAGGTATCTTATCCAGTAAACATTGTGTTCGAGCAAGAATAGAGTAGTGTGAATTTCTCTATCTGCATCAAGAACTAATGACTTAGATTTGCATAAATATGGTGTGAACCAAATGGTGGAAATATCGACGATGCAAAGCTTTAATTATCGCGCTTAGAGCTGCGAGTGCAAAGTCTGTTCACCCCTCATCCTGAGCTAGTAGGCTCATTGTGAATACAAAATCCATCTCCTAGTGATATTATCAGGGAGTCAACATTTAGTATGAGCAAGGTTGGCTGGAAAGGACAGGATGCCGTTTCTTTGCCTATTTCCAGAGTGGTTTTGCTGGAAATTCCTTGTCAATGGACTCTGAAACCTGAATCCAGTAATTAAACCAGAGGTTTTATGCGACCATATCATGAATCACTTCCATGACTAGGGAGCTTTTTATGTCTCAACCAGATTATTCTAGCAAAGTGCGAAAGTATTTCAGCGACCTGCGAATTATATCTATATCTGCAGCTTGGTATAGCGCTGATATTCCTGTTTGGGAGACAAAAGTGGATAGGAGTCTCGTCAGACTCTCCTATGGATTAGGATGTTGGTGTCCTTGGGACTAATTGGGAGAATTTTTTGCGACAAGTAATATTTTAGTCTGCAATCAACTAAGTTCTCAACCAATTGTCTTAGGTATTTCCCTAAGTTTAATGTTTGGATATCGGATTCAATAGATAATCAAATGTTTGTGAGAGGGCGAGATAACTCAAAGCCATCACGGGTGGATCTTATCTTATGATGTAAATTTGCTTGTTTCAGATTTGGATTTTTTAAGTGAGAGTTATTGTCGTGGATTTGCTTTTTAGGGCAATAGTCCATATCTCCATTTCTGGGTGTTCAAAAATCGTCTTCAACTCTTTTTGAGTGATTAAATCATCTGCAATTAACAGAGAGACAATAGTTGAATCCACTTCAATAAAATTTGAGGTAGAAAGAATTTCCGATCTTAACCATTTAGATTTAGATCATTTAAAGTAACTATGACTTCCATCAGTATATGGATATGAAGTATGGGCGATACGCTAGGACACTTAAGTCTTCTGGTCGATTTATATGCTGCCAAAATTGCGCAAGAAATGCAGCAATCCAGTGATACTGTGTCTGCAAGTTATGCATCGAATGGTGGTCACCCCTTTCACCGATCAGCAAAGTATTTGGTTCATTTCGTAATACACCCCTTCAAATAGATGAATGCATAGGCAGCTTGGTATAGCGCCACAAGCATGAGACTAATTGTAGTCATCAAGGGAGAGATTCTACTTTGATACTTGCAATAATGAAATCTGCATAAATGTCGGTATAGTTGACCAACGCAGAAGCTGTGTTTCAAGCTTGGGAAGGAAAGTCTTATACATTTAGCTTTCCCCAGAGCAATACTGCGACAGAATGGATGATCTGTTCCAATTCTAAAGGTGTGGATTTTCATCTGTGCTCAAATACTCTCGGAGTCTCTATAGTAGAGAATCCAATCGTCTATGATAAAGTCATCAACCATGATAAAGGGAGACAATCTCAACTATATAATATAGGAGATATCAATGAGCAATGGAATGTTTGTGCTCAAAGCAGCATCACCATTATGAATTTCACCAATGTTAGATAAAGAAAGCATACTTTTATATTTCTGCGACTACGTCAAGCAAGAAAGAGACATACCATGTCATCATTGATATACTCTCGTCTTTCGACAGAGAGAACTCTTTGAGAGCAAGTAGCGGCTCAATCATTGAGTAGAAAAGGATCTCCTTAGAGATCAACTTTCCTTTATCACTACGCTTATTCAGCGGTATAACTACTTGTGACGAGTCAGTCTGGATAATAGTTCTCAAGCTGGTCTTTAGATAAAACTGCGATAACTATTAGGTACTTTGGAGCTAGTGTTATGCTTCAACAAAGTCCATATTATTCATTTATGTGACTTAATCTAAAAAGATCTCTAACGATTATAAGAATCGGAGCTCTCTGCTTTTCCCAATCAACTTTAGCATCATTAAACAAAGTTTTATCATTAAACAAAGGATACATATGACAGGGTAAAAAATCCGCCCATTTACTGCTAGCCGTTCAGATTACTCGCTGAAGAGGGCGCTGTAAGTCACGATCAACTTTGGATTACTTTGGAGCATTTAAGGAGGTACTTGCCTTTCACTCTCATTGCCGGCTTCCAGAGCATCTAGGACTCTTTCAATGCCTGCAGCTTGTGCAATCTGTTCATCAACTTCCACCTCTGTCCAACCGTTAGTGGGACATGGATATTCCCGGTCCTCAACCTCCGAACCAAGGGATACACTATCACCTGAATCAGATCGTGCCAAATAATGCACTGGTTCAGGGGAGGCGGTTCTTAGACGTTTGGCGGGCGGTTCACTTACCTCTTCCGGTACTTCTTCTCTTGTCGTAAAGGTAGAAGGTTCAACCCTCTCTCGCAGCAAATATGTCTCCTCATGATTTCGGAGATGTCTCGGCTGACGAGGAAGACCTTGAAGGTCTACAAGTTCCCTACTCCTCTTTAATGAAGGATATGGAGTTTCGGGATGCTTCAACGCCTGCGCTCCTGTGAAGGTGCTAGCAATGGGCAGAGCATAAAACTTGTGGGGATTTTCCCGGAGAAAGGAAGGCTTAGGGGTAGGAGCCGACCTCGGTGTCTCCAGACTACCCTCAAAGGATGAAGGGCCAGCTATGGCCTGACTACTACTCTGAGCAGTCATTCTTGCAGCAGGGGAGTGCGCTGTATCACTGTTTTTAGCCATTTGTTTTTCTTTCTCTCCACGAGATTTCTTACCCCCTCGCTTGCGCTGCTTCTTCTTATTTCCACCGTCTGGAGAGTCTTCTTTAGTGTTTGACGGTGTAGATGAGAGAAGTACAGGGTTGTTCGGGCGTGGTACTCTATGCGCTGATCCGCTCGAAGAGACCGAAGTCATCTGAGCATCATAAAGATTTTGGACCGCAGCAGAAACGTCATGTAGGGTCAAGGTCTGCGCAGTGTATTTTTGCAGCAGTGTTGCTTTGACATTTTGCCAATGGGGTGGTACAGACGCCATAGCCCATAGGGCCTGCAATAATTCAGGGACGGCGAGGTTTTCATCAGCCAGTCTCCTAAACGTCTCGCTAAGGCGGAAGAAATCTGCCTGAGGATCTCCACCACTGAGCTTGAAGAACTTCACGTCCTCCGCTAGCTTCAAAGTAGTGCTCAAGCTATGATCCTCGTACCGAGCAACTAACCAAGTCCACAGAGCACAACTAGAGGTACAGCCGTCACGAGCGGCAAGCCAATTTAGCTCAGGGGATAATCTCGACTTTATACTGCCTAGCGCAGCTTCGTTCTTGTCGTCCCATGTCTGCTGCAGTAGGATCATGGTCTCAGAGACCTTGTTTGGATCCTCTGGCGATGGACGACGGCGAGTTCCAGACACTATTGACCATACTGCTGCATGTTGCAGATAGGTTGTCATAGCGTTTTTCCACTCAAGCCAACGCGCTCCAGCAAATACAAAGGAAACAGCTTCATATACAGTGTGTTGCATGTTGTACTTGATAAAAGTTTGTTGTTGGCGAGCTACAAATTAATGTTGCATCAGCACAACGTTCAACTCAGTGTAAAGACACTGTCAAGACACATAAGGCTTGCATAGATTTATTGTCATGAACAACGTTCAGACTCAATCACTTGTAGAGTGGACAAGCCACCAATGCTTCTACCAATTAAGGGAGCATGGGGGAGTCACTTCACAAGAGGTAAGAGCTTTAAGTCACCGTCATCATAGGCAGCGATGAACGCGCCATTGAGACTGACAACCGGGGCCCATAACCTGTTGAGCAGCCATGTGTGCGTGACACAGTGGAGGAACTCAAAGTTCTTACCTTGTGCTTACTTAGATCACACCTTACGGGTTAGTGTTACTACTACTACCTATAGAATAGGACAAGGTATCTATTCGCATAAGAGTGTCCTTATATACAGTTCTAGCTGTATGTACATATTTGCATAAGGGTCCGTGCTATGTCCGTCATAGTCACATGTCTACTTCATAGAACCTTGTAGAAGGTTATAGAACATGCTTAGTCATACTGCACGTGATGCATGGGGCATATGTGAGTGTAGTCATGTGACATATCATGTGACATATCATCTGACTCATCACCTGACGAATTATGTAATCCATCATGTGATCGTGCTGTCGCAACATTTCTTATATAACAAACCTGGGGATATAACAACTCCTACTTCTTAGCTGTAGACAGTACCTTCACGTGAGCATTGGATTTCACTCATAATCCGGAATCAATCTCACCAGAAAGCACAGTTCGAGGGTGTTTTTTGTAGCATTTTGGGTTTTACGGTAGATCTGGTTCTTGTTTACCGGTACTGTACCCACCAGTATCAGTATACATTTTCAGAGCTGAACATTTCTTAACGCTAGGTTGTGGATCCTGTACGAAAAGAATAGGAAACTCCTAGGTGTACTTTTAGTTATGGTGTTTTGTAAGCCATAAGCAGTTTTCATATATGACAAAGCCTGATATCGATATTTCAGCCGAGTACATTGTTGTGTGAGTTCAGGCATTTCAATCGCTACTGAACTCTAGAGTCTCAAGGTCAAATTCTAGATGTTTCGTTGTGCTCAAATTAGTGGGGCAATTGAGTGGTGAGTGTTCTGCTCTGTCTCGTGACCCAAATTAGACGTTTCAATATAATTGTAGAATTCATACATTATGGGTGGGATGTATCCTTGACCATGCCAAAAAAACAACTAAGATATTAACCATGCCAATTTAGGTCTGCATTGACTGTGTAAGGGCAACTGGACAGTTCGCACAGTGTGTGTTTCGAAGTGTTGCAACAGGCTGCGAAACAGGAAGCGCATCAAACTGGACAGGAAATCCGAAGTTATTATTGTAAAGTATACATATTCTATCTGTTGAGCAGCCATGTGTGCAAGACACAGTGGAGGAACTCAAAGATCTTATCTTGTGCTTACTTAGATCACACCTTACGGTTAGTGTTACTACTACTACCTATAGAATAGGACAAGGGATCTATTCTGCATAAGAGTGTCCTTATATACAGTTCTAGCTGTATGTACATATTTGCATAAGGGTCCGTGCTATGTCCGTCATAGTTACATGTCTACTTCATAGAACCTTGTAGAAGGTTATAGAACATGTTTAGTCATATTGCACGTGATGCATAGGGCATAGGGCATATGTGAGTGTAGTCATGTGACACATCATGTGACATATCATCTGACTTATCACCTGACGAATTATGTAATCCATCATGTGATCGTGCTGACGCAACACTTTCTACACTCAGATGAATGATGAAAGAGGCAATGTAGAATTTCAGCAGGATGGTGCACCTAGCCACCAGAGTAAATCAACAATGTGATGGTTTATTGATAACAAGATTCACATATTCCCACATCCAGCATCTTCACCAGATCTTAACTCTATTGAATATGTTTGGAATGACCTCAAATCTATTCTGCGATATCTTCCACATCCATCAAACACTATAGAATAGCTTCATGTAGCAGTTATTCAGGCTTGGGAGCAGATACCACATCAGCAAATCCTGGTTTTAGTCCGACTTAAGCCATAGTAAGCCATAGCACTTATAGTGATCCATAGTGACCCATAGTAACCCATAGATTTTGACTATTTTCCATAGTAACCTATAGTAGTCCATAGATTTCAGTCATTTTCCATAGCAACCCATAGTAACCCATAGTAGTCCATAGATGTTGGTTATTTTCCATAGTATCTCATAGATTTTGGCTATTTTCCATAGTGACCCATAGTAGCCCATAGATATCAATCATTTCCATAGTAACCCATAGTAACTCATAGTATTCCAGTGATCCATAGTATTCCATAGTAACTCATAGTATTCTATAGTAACTCATAGTAGTCCATAAATATTAATCATTTCTATAGTATTCTATAGATGCTATATAAATTTGTATAATAATGTATAATAATCTGTAGTATTTTGACTTAGAGTACTATTTTACTTTTTGGATTAGATAAGCAAAACATTGGACTTGGACTTAGAAAGATTTTTGGACTTGAAAAAAAATTTTTTTTGAAGTTCAAATTTCAACTTCAGCAAAGTCATGTGACCTGTGGCTAACATAGCATACTTCAAACTTCAACTTTTTTTTTTGCTTTGAAGTTTTCAACCTTCATCTTTGTAAGTTATTCTTTCCTTCTTTTCTTTTACTGACATTCTTTTTCTAGATTCATTCCATTGTCATACATCTTTGCTATATCTGCTTATTGTCAGGACCTAGGAATGGAAGGAGTTGAGGAGATATGATAGCTTGGGCATTTGGTATGTTTTGTGTCCGCTTTTTTCCTCTTTTTTTTATATGTTTTCAACTTTTTTCCTTATATGTCCAACTTTTTCCTTCTTTTTTCATATATTTTCTCTCTTTCTAGTTATGTTTTCAATTCCTCTTCTCTTGTTTCATATGTTTCCTTGTTTTTTCCTTGTTTTTTCATATGTTTTAAACTTTTTTCTTTCTTTCTATATGTTTCCGACTTTTTTTTGCCTTTTTTGGTATGTTTCCAACCTTTCCCTTTTTTGTCATGTTTCTGACTTCTTCTGTCTTGTCAGTTATGTTTTCCGACTTATTATGTTATTTTTCCAACTTGGTATGTTTTTTTAATTTTTTTTCTCCGACTTTTTATGTTTTTTTCTATGTTTTTTTTTCAACTTTTTTTATGTTTTTTTATTTTTTTTTTCCAACTTTTTTATGTTTTTTTTTCGACTTTTTATGTTTTTTTTTCCAACTTTTTATGTTTTTTTGTCTGACTTTTTTTGTCTTTTTTTAAATTTCTTCTATGTAGTATTATATAGTAGTATGTAGTAATTGTAGTAGTATGTAGTAATTGTAGTAGTAAAAATAAAATGAATATATTAAAATGAATAATTCAATAAAGTATATAGTGCTCTATAATACTACAGGAGTGCTATGGAGTGCTCTGGAGTTAGGAACCCATACTATGGGTACTATGAATACTATGACTCACTATGGATCACTATATAAATATCTATAGAGCACTATGGAGTACTATGGAGCACTATATAGATGCCTATTCATCTATGGAGCACTACAAAAATGCTTATGTATCTATGGATCACTATGGAATGCTACTGGAGTGCTCTGGAGTTGGAAATCCATGCTATAGGCACTATGGGCACTATGGCACTATGGAGCACTCCATAGTGCTCCATAGTTGACCCAAGGTTTGCTGATGCCATGAGTAGGAGACACCCTTGACCAAGCTAAAAGAATTGATGTATTAATAATGCTGATTTAGGTTTGCCTTGACTGGTTGTTACTTCAAAGATAAGCATTCATGTCCTAGTAGGCATTTATGTTACAAGTTAAGATGATTATTTAGATGCTATACCCCCTACTCTAAAATACTATGCTATCATAATTATAATTGTTGTAAGAATTTTGGTCTACACCATCTCTTAACCAGATAACTCTGATTTTGTTGTTGAGTGCAGTCTTTCATTATATTCTTATTAACACTTCATCAGTGTTTTTGGACTCTGAAAGAAGGCAGATGGAGGAATATGCCAATTTTTATATTATTCATCAGGGATGGGATATTCTGGTTTTTGGCCATTTTTGGTAGGTCATGACATTGATTGACTAAGGGTGAAAGGGCTAATACAATAATGTATTCAGCATGCACAACTCTTCAAGTCTTTATTCTTACCAGAGCTAGACTCTCTCTTTTATATCTAATGATATTGTGAGTATCTGATCTTTCTCACATCATTTTGACTAAAAGGCTGTTTCCCATAATAATACTAATCCTAGACCAAGAGTGGCATAGGCATTTTTGATCTCTATTGGTTATCATCTTAGATTTGACTCTAATTCTTGTAGAATATCAAGTATCGCCAGTTTACAAGTTTTGCTCAATATCAAGGCTATTATCACTTGGACGGAATTTGATCAGACACAATACACATCTAATTTTATGGGATCATCCAGAATACAATTCGATATAAATCCTGCCAGTTCTACAATGAATCCTAGTATTGTGTGATTGTAGGTATTGTTATGACCTTATCCAGATACGTGCTATCTCCCTGGACTTTAGAACACGTGTGCAATACGTTCCTGCCTTGTTTATTACTTTCTTGTACACATGTTGTATATGACTCGCGTTTTACTTCTATTAACTCGTAGTGACTGGTGTAAGCTTCTAAATGACTTGTAGAGACTTCTGTATGACTCCATATTGACTTGTAGCTTACTGAGCAATTGCGCAATAGGTTATAATTAGAAGTAGCGTACTTGTATTTAAGTAGTGTGAAACTACAGACAAGCCTCAGCTTGATCTTAGTTTCGAGTATCTCCTAATACAAGCGATTACTCTGTTACTATCGTAACATTCTAAGTGAACCTCCCTCCCTTGTCTAGGATGGCAAGATTGTTGTATATAGCAGCATGGATGACACCATACAGCCTGAAACACCTGGCTGTCCCCTCCTCTGTAACTGACCTCAGAGAGACCCCAACAGATGGTTTGTAACCTGTGTGATAGCATAATCTATCATCATGCCAGGGAAATCTGACTAGCAACAACCAACTGTTCCCTAACCTGGACACCCCAACGACGAGACCCAGAAATGATGATACTTAAAACCCAAACAGTAACAGGTATACTAATGTATAATGCATAAATGTAGTGTAAGAACCAGTTTGACTGAGAATAATTAATAAACAATTATCATGACCTCCTTCACATGTAGGCTACACTGCTTATCGTATCATTTTACATGTTTGCAAGGATGTTGAATGAAATTTGTTGAGCAGCACCCTGTGTTTTACACAGTGGAGAGGAACTGCCTTACCTTAGAGCTTACTTGTATGCTTATAGGCTAATACTGACTACTACTAATGTAATTGGACAAGGGGCATAGTACGAAGTACAAGGTCTTTATATACAGATTTACTATATGTGCATATTTGTAAATAGTGGTCCATGTTAGATAGTTCCATAAGTCACATGTTCCTTGTAGAATGTTGTAGAACATCAAAGAACATGCTTAGTCATAATGCACATGACATATAAAGCATATGATGAGTGAGTCACATGACATATCACATTACATGAATCATGTAATCCTTCACGTGATAGTTGCTGTCACAACACACCCTCTCACTTAGTGCAGCATGTGATGAATATATCAAATCATTTGCACTCCTAAGTGGATAATCTTAAAGATTAATAAGATAGCAGCATTCACCACATTCTCGATTTACTATGACCAAGAATAAAATTGTGGATATATTGCATGTCTATATGCTTGAAATGGCATCAAACTTACTGCAAATAGAATTCAAGCTGTAGTTGAGCTCTGCACTTTAGGAATAACTCTTGCGACAATGGCTTTGTAAGCATATCAGCAGGATTGTTGACCCCTTCAATAAAGAAGACCTTGATATGACCGTTTTCAATACACTCACGTATATAGTGATAACGGATGTCAATGTATTTGGTGCGCCATTCAGTGACAGGATTGGAAGCAATAAAATTGGCTCCCTGATTATCCATGTAGATTGGGATGGCTTTTATGAAGGGTAAACCAATCTCATGAAACACATTCAGTATCCACATCAACTGGTGGCAACAGTCTGAGCCAGCCATATATTCTGCTTCAGTGGAACTTAATGCAATTGTTTTTTGTCTGCGAGATTGCCACATGACAATGCCAGATGCTAGCATCATATAGAAACCTGTATGAGACTTACACAATATTTCATCAGAAGCCCAGTCGGAATCAGTGTACGAAAATAATTCTTCACCACTTTTTCCATTATACAAGATGGAATAGTGTTGCATACTAACCAAGTAACACATTATGTATTTTGCTTGATTTACATGGTCTTGTGTTGGGTTTGCTACAAATATGCTTAACCTAATTACTGTATAAGCAATATCAGGTCGAGTTTCAATCATCAGGTATAGCAAGCTCCCAATAATTTGTTGAAACTCTGTTCTTAATGCTGGTGTGGCAATTCCCTCATTAGGGACTGGTTTGTAGCTAGCTGGGAGTGGAGTCTCAGCTCTACGGGCATTCTCCATGCCAAAGCGCACAAGTACCTTCTTTAGATAAGTGACTTGATCTATCCTGTAGGACTAACCTGTCCGCTGTATGTGCATGCCAAGAAATTCATTGACATCTCCCAAATTGTGACATTCCCATTGTCTCATGAAATCCTCTTTCTTCTTGGTTATGAGTCTGGGATCTGATCCAGTCCAGATAGCATTATCTACATAGATTATTGCTATCACGATATCTTGCTGGTCTTTTGACCAATGGACAAATATTCCTGCATCTGATTGAGTTTTTTGAAAGCCAAGTTCTTTTATAGACTCAACAAATCCTTTCCATCATGCTAATGCAGCTTGCTTTAAGCCATAGATAGTGACTTTCTTTTCTTGTCCTTTGATAACAAAGCCTTCAGATTGAACCATATAGATCTCTTCTTCAAGTTTGCCATACAGAAAGGCAGACTTGACATCCAGGCCAGTAATAGCCCAATTGTTGAGTGCTGCAAGTGTTGCGACAGCAACTCCACGTGATAGATTAGTAGTCATGTGATTAGTCATGTGCTCGTCAGTCATGTGTTGTAGACCTGATAAGATAAGATAAGGTCACACCTGTATATATGACTAAGATGTAATGACACACACGGTCTAGAACATTCTAGAGCTTACTGCGGACATGCGTATGACTCATGTTATGGAACATGTATGACTCATGTCCTACCTGGAGTAGACACGAGGTGTTTCATGTACACGCTGGTAACTACATTAGGTATTACACAGCCATGCCCATAATGTATATAACAAAGGTAGTAACATCAAATATACCTTGTCCAATTACTTGGTAGTAGTTAGTAGCACCTAAGTCCCTCTAAGAACAGTAAGAACCCCAGGTAAGGTAGTTCCCTATCACTGTGTGTGACAGGCGCTGCTCAACAGCAAGCGCTAACAGAATGCGCACTGTTTCAAATCTCACAACAGGCGAGAATATTTCCTCAAAGTCAAGTCCTTCGATCTGGGAGAAACCTTTGGCAACTAGTCATGCTTTCTTGTGGCCATCAGACTTGACCACAAACACCCATCTGTTCTTAATTGCTCTTCAACCTTGGGGTAGGTCTACAAGTCCAGACATTATATTGCGCTTACGAAGAGCATCTATCTCTTCATGGCAAGCAATCAACCATTCTTCTTTTGCAGCTGGTGGAAGGTGCATTATATCTCTAAATTGAGTTGGGACTAGGTCATCAGAATGTGAAACTCAATGCACTAATAAATAGGCAGTGAATTCTATACCCCCTTCCTGTGCCAATTTAGTCACATAAGTCATTTGACTTATATCCACATCCCTAGTGCTTATATCAGGGCGCTCATTGTCAGTAGGCTAAGGTGGCGCTGTTAGGATGGAAACCCTATGCTGCCTATTTTCTGGCACAAAGTGCTGGTCAATATTATCTTACCAATAAGCATAATCTTTCTGATTCTGCAATTGTTGCAGTGGATCATCTCCATAAGCATTGTCTTGTATGACATTTCTAGGGATCCTTCTCTGTCTCTCTGAGCATCTTGGCAGTTCTTGTCTAGGTACAAATCTTCTTTCAGGTATTTCCTCTCTTTGATGTCGCAAGTACTCAATGTCGTCTGTGTTGAGCAGCACCCTGTTTAACACAGTAGAGGGGACTGATCTTACCTTAGAGCTTACTTAGACTTAGGGGCTTACGGTTCTAGTACTGACTACTACGAATGAAATTCGACAAAGGACATAAGGTCCAGTAGCTCTACTTATATACATAATTGCTGTTTGTACAGCTTTGTAAAATGGTCCGTGCGCAGGTACACTAACATATCATGTGACTACATATTGCACACTCTGTCATTTAATTCATAAGTCCACTCCTTAAATACAACCATCTAAGTTCTCAACAAGGAACTTTCTTTAGAATCAGCAGATGGACGTGCTACTCCCCATTAGGCTTCTGAGCCTGCTCATACTTACCTTCTCTTTAGTGCTGCTCAACAGGTTATGGGCCCTGATGCCAGTCTCAATGTCATGCTCGTCACTGACAATGATGACTTGGAACTAAAGCTTTTACCCTTGGAGAAGTGTCTCTCTCATCATTCCCTTCAATGGTTGAGCTTTGAGATATAACTACTCTATGAAGTGACATTGTCATGAACCTTGTTCTGATTGATGACTCCATGCATGCCTTATGTTGTAGTGCCCTCGTGATTGCTTTTGAGAACATTGTGCTAATTGCGCTCATTTGCAGTAACTCAAAACAACAAACTCTTAACAAATAACAACATGTTGATCACTGCTGTTATCACTGCCATGTCCTTTGTCTTCTCTGGTGCTCATTGGTTTGAGTGGAAGACAATGATGGAGACTTACCTTCAAACTGCCCAGTTATGGCAGATTGTCTCTGGAGTCTGAACTTGCCCATCCCCCCAAGACTCAGATAACATCTCGGAAATGATGATGTTGTTACAATAGTCTTGGGATGATAAGGATGACAGTGCCATGGGTTCAATAAAGCAGAGGCTATCCCCCAATTTAATTCATGCTGCTATGCGAGATGAGTGTAACCATTCAAGTAAATTGTGGCAATGGCTCATTAACAGGTTTGAGGTAAAGGAACTCAGTACCATCTATGAACCATACAAAAAGGTCAAGAACTTCAAACTTGGTGGTAGTAACCCTGAACCTGACTTCCTCTGCCTCGAGGACTTGTTTGATAGACTGTCTGAAAATGACTGTCCCATTCCAGAACTCTTATAGGCATTGATTGCATTATCTGCAATCCCTGAAAAATGGAGTATTGTAATGGCAAACTTGTTGCAAAACAAGGATGCCACCACATTGAAACTTACAGATATTAAAGCTGCAGTCACCCACCAGTTTACTGGTACAAATATACAGAAGGCTAATGCCTCTGGAAGTGGTGGACATGTGCAAAAAATGTCAAACATAAAACACAAATCCAACACAAACTCTTCTTACAAAGATCAATCCAAAAAAGAAGACTCTCCAGCTGATCAGAAGAAGAAGAGGCAGTGTGGTAAATGGGGTGGCAAGCCAAAAGGAGAGAAAGAAAAAGCTAAGACAGCTGAGGTAGAAGAAAGTGGTGGGTCTCACTCCCACATCGCATCAATGGCCATGCCAGCCACCTCATTTGGTGCCAGGTTGAGCACATCAGCTCCCTCAGCACCAATACCTACTTTCTTATAGGAAAATCCCCACAAGTTCTACACTCCGTCAGCTGCTAGTACCTACACTAGTATGCAGGCGTTGAGGCATCCTGAGACACCCTATAAAAGTGTCAAAAGGAGTAGGGAGCTTGTAGACCAGCAAGGTCTGCCACGCCGACCACAGCATCTTCGTGTTCACGAGGAGACTATGTTGTTACGTGAGCAGTTGGAACCCTCGACCTCTAAATTAGAGGAAGTACCAGAAGAGGTAAGTGCACCTCCATCGAAGCGTATAAGAACCGCCTCACCAGAACCTTGGGAACTGCGCCTGGCCCGTTCGGACTCAGGTGATAGTGTATCTCTCGGATCGGAGGAAGAGAACTGGGACTATCCATGTCCCACTAACAGTTGGACAGAGATGGAAGTTGACGCGGAGATTGCGGACACTGCAGGAATTGGGCACATCAATGAAGCACTTGAATCTGGATATGTGAATGAAAGGCAAGTACCTTTATCTTCTTACACACATAGCAACAAGATTGATCATGACCCACAGCACCCTATTTTAGCTGGCTGCAGAGGCGGACTTTTATGTACCTTGTCACATGTATCTCTTGGCCCTTCACAGGGCAATATAAATAATCATTTTGCTGTCTGTTCGAAGTGTAAGGGAAAAGCAAAGGATCCTAATCATGCATCATGGATTATGGATTCTGGAGCATCGATGCATTTTACAAGTCAATTAATGGACTTCATTGAGTATAATACTCTGAAGACACCTATACCCATCGCAACAGCTTCTGATGAAGTTGTATATGTTGAGGGACAAGGTACCGTAATGATGAGTCATGAGATAGTTATACCTCTCAATGGAAACAAAGAGAGAAGAACATGTAAGACGACTAGGATATCTCCAGTCTATTACATCCCTAGATTGAACGGACACCTGCTCTCTATGGGACAGTTCCTGGCTGAAAAGGGGAACAGTGTTAGAGGGAAAGAGTCCCTCATCAATATGCATGATTATAAAGGCGTCCCCTTCTTGTCCTGTAAACCTCACATAAAAGGTGATACCATATACTGGTGTGATGCTCGCATAGTGCACAAACCCAGTGATAAGGCCTCTGTCATGGTGTACAAGGTTACCTATGATACATGGCATAAGAGATTTGGACACCCGTCTAAACGGGTTCTCCAGAAAGCACCTGAGAATACAATTGGTCTTCCGTCTTCTATGGAAGTGCCTAAAGAATACCCATTATGTCCGGGCTGTCTCCGAGGAAAGCAACATAGTAAGTCTTTCCCTCAGAGCTCTTCACGAGCTTCTGCACCATTTGAGTTGGTTCACTCCAACTTAAAGCAGTTTCCTATCGCGAGTTATCACAAATATCGCTATGTAATAACCTTCCTTGATGACTTCACGTCTCATGCATGGACTATGAACTTGCGCCATAAATCCAACTCGGTGGCTGCAATGAAAAAGTTCACTGCATTTGTTAAAGTGCAACACAACACTGAAATCAAAAAGTGGTGCTTTGATGGAGGGGGTGAATACCAGCAGATTGAAGTGTTGCTGAAGGAAATGGGAGTACTTGTTGAGAAATCAGTACCATATGAACAACAGCAAAATGGTCGAGCAGAACGTCTAAATTGCACCTTAATGGATAAAGCGGAAGCAATGCGACATGACGCCTGTCTACCAGATAGCTGGTGGGAATTTAGCGTGGAACAAGCAGTACACGTCTACAATCGTTCTCCTATGGCGCGCCTTAAATGGCGCACTCCATTTGAAGTTTTAAATAAAATTAAACCAGAAGTCAATCATCTCAGAGTTTTTGGATGTGCAGCCTATGTCTACCTCCCTGAAGAAAAACGGGTGAATAAACTTGCTCCTAAATCAGAGCTGATGGTATTCATTGGACACCCTGAAGGAGTAAAGGGCTATTGCTTTATGCGACTGCACAACAATAGCATCTTTGTGGCAGCTACTGCCATCTTTGATGAGCTTTCCTTTCCAAAATATCCAGATCAGAAAAATTGTGGTGTTACCGAATTAGGACAAGATCCCCCACCTCAAAGTCCAGATAATTCTGATGATGAGGATAGTGACGCTTCTGAGCAAAGCTTGCATTACGAACCAAATGTTGATAATGAACCCATTAGACCAGACAACCATTACCCGGAGTACCCTGTGAACTATGAAGAGGTCTCTAGCTCTCCAAGGAGATGACCTCAACAAATTGTTCACAGACCACCCATTCCTTTCCATGGGAGTGAGGGACTTGACGAAGCCCCCACACCCCCTGTGTCTCTAAACAGGGAATATCGACGCTTGCCTCCACCGTCACCTAGACCTAGGAGTGCAGCAGATGATATTGAGTATGCACGACGTCAAAGAACAGGCATGCCTGAATGGCAGTTTGTTCCCAGACAAGAACCGCTGCGACACTCAGAGAGACAGAGGAGAATACCTAGACGTGTCACAGAAGACAATGCTTATGGGAACACGAACCCTCAGGATATACTCCTGAATCAGGATGATATAATGTATTGGCGAGATAATGTGGACCAACATTGGGTTACACAGCCGCGACAGGTTCCCGTACCTAGTCCTGCACAATCACGCCCATCTGACAATACATGCCCTGATATAAGCACTAGGGAAAATGGATCAGATAAACCTGATGTTGCAAAACTAGCACAGGAAGGGGGTGTAGAATTCACGGCATACTTGCTTGCCATGGGCGCATCAGCTGTGGATCTTACTCCAACTCAATTTCGTGATATAGCGCACCTACCCAAGGCTGCCAGGGATGAATGGTATGTTGCTTGCCGCGAAGAAATGGAGGCTCTTCATAAGCGCGACGTAATGTCTGGCCTTGTAGATCTACCCCAAGGTCGAAGGGCAGTTAAAAACAGATGGGTGTTTGTGACTAAGTCCGATGGTTGCAAGAAAGCACGACTAGTTGCCAAAGGTTTCTCACAAGTAGAAGGGCTAGACTTCGAAGAGATCTTCTCGCCAGTTGTAAGATTTGAAACTGTGCGCATCCTTCTCGCATTAGCTGCACTGAAGAATTGGGCTATTACAGGCCTGGATGTCAAGAGTGCCTTTCTGTATGGCAAACTTGAAGAAGAGATCTATATGGTCCAACCTGAAGGCTTCGTTGTCAAAGGACAAGAGAAAAAAGTCATCCGCTTACAAAGAGCAATTTATGGCCTTAAACAAGCCGCTCTAGCGTGGTGGAGAGGACTTGTAACGAGTATGGAAGAGCTTGGCTTCCAACGTACTCAGAGTGATGCAGGAATTTTTGTCCATTGGTCAGAAGACCGATGAAATATCGTGATCGCAGTAGTCTATGTAGACGATGCAATCTGGACAGGGTCTAATCCTACCCTGGTTAACAAGCTCAAAAAGGAATTTATGAAGAAATGGGAATGTCATGATCTGGGAGATGTCAAGGAATTCCTTGGCATGCGCATTGAGCGAAGCGGTCAATCTTACAAGATAGACCAAGTAGCTTACCTGAAAAAGATTCTTGCGCGCTTCGGCATGGTGAATGCTCATAGAGCTGATACACCACTCCCTGCTGGCTATAAACCAGTCCCTAATGAGGGAACCGCGACCCCTGCTCTGAGAACAGAGTTTCAACAAATCATTGGAAGTTTGCTGTATCTAATGATTGGAACTCGACCTGATATTGCCTATTCTGATTGGGCATCTGACGAAACGTCGCGTAAGTCCCATACAGGTTTCTATATGATGCTAGCTAAAGGCATTGTCACGTGGCAAAGTCGCAGACAAAAAACTATAGCACTAAGCTCCACTGAGGCCAAATATATGGCAGGCTCTGACTGTTGTCGCCAACTCATGTGGATGCGAAATGTCTTTGATGAGGTTGGTTTACCCTTCGTAAAACCAATACCAATCTACATGGATAATCAGGGAGCAAATTTCATAGCTTCCAATCCTGTCGCCAAACGGTGCACAAAGCACATTGACATCCGTTACCACTATATACGAGAGTGTATCAAAAACGGAAAGGTCAAGGTTTTCTTCGTTGAAGGAGTAAACAATCCGGCAGACATGTTAACAAAACCTCTGTCTAACATTCTTTTTTATAAGTGCCACACCCAACTACAGCTTGAATTTTATTCGCAGTAATTTACAAGGTTCTATGAAGTAGACATGTGACTATGACGGACATAGCACGGACCCTTATGCAAATATGTACATACAGCTAGAACTGTATATAAGGACACTCTTATGCGAATAGATACCTTGTCCTATTCTATAGGTAGTAGTAGTAACACTAACCCGTAAGGTGTGATCTAAGTAAGCACAAGGTAAGAACTTTGAGTTCCTCCACTGTGTCACGCACACATGGCTGCTCAACAAGAAAAACATACGTCTGTAGGGGAGGCTCCATTAAACGTACGAAACAGAACAAAGACACGTACGTTACCCGAGCTAATGACCTGAAGCTGAACTGAACATCGATGATTAATATATTTAGCCAAATATTACATGTACAATGGATTGACTCACAACTCGCACATATCCTGAGCATGTATGGAAAACCATTAATGTCATAATGAAACAGGATATTGTGGAACGTACGCCAGCCCAACAATGCTGAAGTATCGATTCTATGACTTTTTATTAGTTTTTAAAGTTTCAATGTCGACGATTGTACCCATAACTGTAAAATCCTAAGGTCTTTTTTCCCGATGGGATCAACATTAAATGCGACTCACGTAAAGTATTCCGGTTACATTCCAGCTTTTTTTCCAGATTAGATCAACCTAATCGTGTTCCATGAAGTCTTTTATATCGCATTCAGAGCTGGTAATAAAACCATACATACTTCTTCTTGTAACGAAATTAGGTGGTCATATCTACCTAATTAATGAGCTTGTACTACACTATTGGTGAATACTTTACGGTTCCTTACATCACAAGAGCTAAAGCCATCACTTGGAAAGAAGTTTCAGCTCAAGCCAACCATAAAGGTGATCTGAATCTTACCTATGAACCAGTTGGATGTTCTTGCATCTTCTATGAATTGGTGTAAGGTAGGCAAATCCACTGGAGTTTTCGATTGCATGGGATAGAGTGTAATAGTGACTCGGGGAGGGCTTCACATCATTTATATACTCCCATGTCAAGAAATCCACAGACACTTGAGTGGGTCATATCAATCATGATCGTTTGCGATGCGCGCTGAGATCGGGGTGATGGGACTGATGAGCCATTTCTAGATTCAAATGCTACAATCCCGGAACCACTATAGTTTCATCCTATCCAAGCACACAAAGCCTATCCCATAGTCAGAAAAGGTTGTTAGAAGGTAGAACAGTAGGCGATCCTCTTACAATTCGGCGAGAGATGGTACTCGGTAGCCTCTATTCGCATCCTAGGCCGCATACACCCTGCCTAAATTTACTGGTAGGCATCAATTAGCTATCAGGCCGTACAAGGCCGTACAGTCCTTGTTACTACTTAATGACCAGGCTCCAGCCTGCTCACTGCGTTGTATGAGGTTCGGCTTTACAGCTTATATTCGTTTGCAAACGACTTTGTTTGGTCTCCTACTGGGACATGAATATCCCGATATACCTCAAGCGTCCGCGTCAGTGAGCAGGCTGGTTCTATGAGTCTGCTAATGACCACACTTTTCGGATAGCTCTCAAATTTCAAGTAGGCGCTAACTCTAACTTATGTATACATTAAGGGACGTACATTGTCATATCCATACGGCCCCAACGTGAGCCTTATCACCGTACATCCCCCTTCAGATAATCTCACTGGGATTAGGAGACTTGTTTATAGGGGTGAGGATCACTTTTACTATTTCTTATCTCGTGCACCGTTATCCGATGGTTACGGAAGAAAGTTGGAATGCCTTATTGATCATTCACTATCCCTGAGCCCTTAAAATCATAAGCTCACCAACGCATGGCTCATAACCAGACGGCCTCTTGCCCATCCAGCCATGCATTTTCTGTCAGAATAAAATTCGAACGCATGCTCACATGCAACAATTGATGGAAGAAAAAAGTCGCTTTTTTTTTGTGCCAGTACTTATCTTTTCAAGTTCGTCAGCGTCATCGGTGACGTCGAGCGCGCCTCTATCTCTCACGATACCGACAACCACCTGAAAAAAGATCCAACGGTTTCATAACAAACCGCTATGCTATTTACAGATAATGAAAAAGTTATCCAAAAGGAGAATGTGAGAACTAAAAACTTCGGAGAAGAGCAAGAAAGCAAGGTAGGACCCCGAAACTTTTCCTGTCTTCTATGTCATAACGCATTGCATCGTGGTGGCTCGTGGTGGTGTGTGCCGTACGTGGGTGGTGTGTACTTTTTTAAGCTAGCCAGCCATCTGCATCAATTACTGCGCTCCACTGCACCAACATCAACTTACTTGGCAGATGGTAATTCTAATGTTAGTAAAATTGTCCACGTTTTTTTTCTTTGCAACTCCTGTGAGTCCTCTCACACTAAAGTAGTGCACACTCACACACACACACACACACACTGCAAAGAAGTGTTACATCATTCGTCCACTAGATTGATGAAGAACTATGTACACATGGATCCCGGGTCAGCGAATTTCTTGATAATATCAAGGGTATTATTATGGCTGTGGTTCGACTTTTTCTTGGCAAATCGTAAGTGGCAAATGTCAGCGTGTAAGTACTTACTTAACCTAACGTACATCCAATAAATTGTTCAAAAAACGTATGTCATGGAATTGGAGCCCCGCACGACTCCTACAATGGATTTTAAATTAAAATTTTTAATTGTAATACTAGTAGGCGTGATGCAATTTATTGTGAACGGGACTTTTCTGAACTCGTTTTCGCCTTCTTCTCGGCTTCGTTAACTCTCCAGTCCTCGGTAATGAACGTATGAATTTGGAAACTCATTTACGTACTTATTCAATTTATACATCGACTAGTAAAGAGAAACCTTCTATTGCACCTGTCCGATGTTAATCTCTATTTCATTTTATTCTACGTCGTTTATTTTCTCTATACCAAAAGTACAAAACAAAAAGTACATTGTAAAAACAATATTTCTATTCCAGGATGAGAAAAGAGGCTAGAGAAAAAAGAGAATATATATGAATAGCGCAAAATAGAGATAAAGGGGATTTAGAAGACTAAGAACAGGAACAGGGGCAGGAAGAATCATGATAATTAAAGATGAGATCGCGTATCGTAAATCGCCCTAACAACAAATCGTCCGACATCCGACTGTATTCAACATTCTAAACTTTCAACGAAAAAGTCTTTGTGAAAGGACAGAGAATAAAGTCAAGGAGGATCCAAAGAAAAAGAAAAAAAGTAGATATAAAATGACTTTGTAAAATATATGCAGGATGATTGTATCAAAAAATACGTGTTTATGCGCGATGGGTAAGAAGGGGGAGAAGGAGGAAGGAGACATGATCTGGTAAAAGTGGAATCGAGCTGTAAAACATGTATGTATCGTTATCACAATCTGAATCAAAGCAGCAAAGAACAATAATTCAACAACAACAAAAAATGCAAGGTATAACAATAACAATTGTCCGATGGGGTACTGGGAATTATTGGTATAATCGTCTTTCTTCGTATCCGTATTGTAAAAGTTTAGTATGAGAAAACCATAAGCCAAGGGTTCAGTACGATCTGTATTCGCAATAGTCAATAAAGACAGAAGATATTAGAAGAAAGGATTCCTTACAGGGAACAAGATATGACATCCGACAGTTACTCTGATTTTACGTGTATCAGTTTCTGATCATCCTTCCAGAACGAGAAACTCACGATAGAGGGAAGATCACGGCCCAAGCCGAGCCACCCACTCTCCACTGGATAGGAACCAGAGGCGTGCTGAGGATAGCCATGATGGCGATTATTATTGTCGACAACAGGAGTGGGAACCAGAACCTAATGGAAAGTGGGAATGTAAATTGACACGTTATAATCAAAGAAACAGGCGCAGAAAAAGGAGATACCCACCGTTTTGCGATCTTAGGTATTTCTTTAAAGAAATTAGACCGTTGGACTTCTTTAATCGTAGCCGACCATTGGATATTGTACGAAAACAGATGAGCAAGTAGCGCTTGCGTAAGCGGTATCGATAGTCCTCCAAAGAAAAAGAAGCTATGGGGAGATAATGAGTAATCACGATCCGCAGGATGGTAGAGGGTAGGAATGGAGCTGAAGGTAAAGCTATTATACGTACAAGAACGGAATCCACATAAGGTTCTCAAAGAACCCTCCAATCTAAAATAAGAAACGCTCATTTAACGATCAGTCAGAAAGGGCAAATGGAATGACTAACCAAGGATTTATTTCCTAATCGATATTCCAACAAGGTATACCCAATTATACCTGTTCCCCAAAATACCACAGTTGTAGCAAGCCAGATTTCAAAACTGTGCATGAAGTAACCGTCGACTGGGAATTGGAACCCGAGGAGAACGTAGTTGATGAGTGAAATGGTTATGGACGCCGCAATACCGTCTATAAGCGATAATTTTAGCCGATCAAGGAAACAAGAAAATAAGGTTGCACAACGTACAGTACGAGAACATATCTAATCCGAAATTCAGTACAGAGGCAAAGATAGAAGATGAGATATGATAACTCACATGCTAACATCGAGATCTTGTAATGCATAGGTGCCTTTGACCACAAGAACCTATGGATCTGGTGCGCAATAGGTCCTTTCCGGAACCACTCAATAAACGGATTGAACAATAATCTTTGTTTCCCCACAAAGCCATCAGCTTACGAAACAAAGAGAGAGAGAAAATCAAACGCACTCGTTACACCCATAAGCATACTTTTGCCACCGATTCAATTCATCATCCACACTCAACGATACACCCTCTTTGAATGCTCCGTTCGAATAGGTAGCCCAGCTATACGATTCAGAAATCAATGTAATTAATTGAGCTGTAATTAATCGCAATATTTACCGAATGATATATCCCTTAAGCATGAGACGCAACGCCATGTCGAAATCTTCAGACACGTTTGATTCGCTCCAAATTTTTTCTTTTTTATCGACTGGATCAATGAATGCAGCATCTTGAACGGCCTTCCACCTCATAAACCTGTTGATTTTTCCATTTCATGAGATGGGAAAATTAGAAAACGAAGAGGTGCACAGGACATACGCATTGTGTCCCATAAATGGAGCGACCTCGCCATTCGCACATGCTACACAAGCAACATAAAAATGAGCACTCCACGCTGTGGGAATGGGATGAGACATAAAGACGCACACATTGATATACATTTATTGATACGCCTGGTAAAGTATGAAATGCCGTTTTCAAAGTAATGGTGCGCGACCTGCATGACATCTGACAAAAAATCATAAAAAAGTGATGAGGTGAGAAACATCGAAAAAACACGCACCACTCTCGTGTTGTATGATCGCAACCGTCGGACACTCCCTCATCTCCCTCGCAGCATCACGTAGACAATCCTCAGGGACGACCGTATCCGAATCCACAAGTAGCAAGATTTCTCCAATTCTTGTTGCCCTTCCGTTTGCTGCCCAAGGTCGCCATTTTCTTCCACTTTCTTCCCATACTTCTTCAATGGCTAGTGCGAGAGCCTTTTCTTCCAAATCTTCATCGTCCGCAAGACCGACAGGTGTTGCAGTATTGTTATTAGGAGGGTTCGGGGTCCCAGAATTTGCGCCCACGCCTGAAGTACCAACACCTGCACTCGTACCTGCAGCAGCAGTTCCCCACACAACACTTTCATCACCTTCCCGATTCTGATATTGCATACCATACTGCATCGGTTTGTGTCTCACATTGCTATAATTACTGCCAACAGCAGTTGAGTCCTTTCCTCCGTGTGCAGAATGACTTCCCCCATGACTCGTGCTAGTACTGGTGTGTCCGTGAGAAGATGAAGAACTACGCATTCCATTATTACTATTGTTATTTTCCGCCGACGAGTTTGCAAGAAGAGTTTCAAGATGTTTCTCTGCCTTAAGGGATAATGATAAACCTATGAAGCGAAACAGGGTCATTAGCTTGGGAGTATGGGAAAATGAGGAAACTTGCCATAATTCATATTTGAAGCTTTCTTGAATCTCCCAGCGCGTTTGAATCCATCTTCAGCGGCATCATGTTTAGGTCGAGCAACCCAGCCAATATTATGAGTCGCATAGAATGCGAGCCGTTGGTCCCTGTCTGGAGCTGATAGGAGCTATGTTGGGAAAGAAATAGGTTAGATAAGATGGTGATGCGTTTGAGGGTAGATACGGACCCGTAGACCATCATCGTTAACGAAAATTGTAGAGGTGCCACCCTGTCTCGCATACGTCTGCATGGCTTTTTTCAGAGACATGATTGAGGGTGCTCTGTACAACATTCAATCATTTAGGGTTATAACTAACACGGGTAAAACTCACAAGACTTTATCTAGACTCTCCTTATAGACAGGCATCTGGATTGTGATATGAGGGAGGTTGTTGTCCACTTCTTTATTAGCGCGGGGTTTTATGGCAGAATAGTACCTAGAATTTCTGTGGAAATGGGCAATTGGTCCGAATCTATTTAGAGTTAACTAAGTATGTGCGGTGGATTCAGAGTAGAAAACCGTACGCCATGGTGATGTTTTGAATAATTTGTAGAGCGAAAAACTATATCATCCAAGGGTTAGTTTGATTATCGGATACACACCTGCGAGAGATGGCACACCAAAGATACACAATACAACAACGGTGACACTGCCAGCAGTGCAAAGCGAACGAATGAGCCATCCAGTAGCCATTCAATGAGTAGTGTCTTAATTCCATTACCCACAAACACTGCGATAAGAAGGTTGTAACCCCTAAAATGTCGGAATAAGGATGGTAAACTCACACAAGGCGAGTCCGGCTGCAAGTCCATTATACACCGGTGCATAAAGTTTTGCATCTCTCTTGCCACTCAGTATATTTGCTTCGACATCGAAAGTTGTTTCTGAATCATCGGCATATTTCTCATTGGTAGTATCCGAGGGATCATCAGGTGCGGCTGCTCCGTATTCTTGTTTCGAGACTTTTTTTCCAAACCAGTTCCTTCTTGGTTTGGATTTAGGGGTACGGGGACTAGGCAATGATTGATCTGTCCCCTTGCCCAATCCGGAATCCTTTTCTGGGTCTGACATCCCTCGAGGACCACCAGGACCGCCTCCGATCAAAGGACTATGTCCGATACTGCTCTGTCCCGCTACAGCAGCAGCGCCGACACCCAATCCAGCTGAGCTTCCAGCAATATCCGAAGAGTGGTCATTTACTGATGATGTGGAAGTCGCAGTTCCTACACCAGTGCCACCTGCAGCACTGGGGCGTGTTCTCCAGAGGAGTTTGATCAACCGATCTTCAAACTCTTGACAGATGGGTACAATTCTATCGAGAGATTCTGCCCATATAACCATAACGCGTTCATCGCGCTACATAATATTTTTTAACAAACGAAGAGCTTGTACAGTGGAAAAATCGCTTACGATGAATGCTGCACATTGTTCCCGGTCAGCTTGAGGAAGCATGAGTATGGTATCCAGGATTTGAATACGGGTGTTTGCGTCAACATAGATGCTCTTTTCCTCTGGAGCGCTGTTGATTTTGCAACATTGATGAGACGCGGATGAGAGGAGATAGCCACGTGATGTGAAAAGTAATGTGGGTGGAGCGATAAGTAAGAAATGATCATGTTAGCGTGTTTTCTCACAATAACCGAAACCACAAAAGAACAGGAAAATGAAGCGAAAATGATACGAAATTGGAACAAAAACAACATAAAACAACGACTAGGCTTCCCGCAGCGTACTGCAAAGAGCATTGGCAGACACCCATGTCTTGTTCCCTTGTTGCAATTGTAAGTCACCAGTACAACCGCCCTGGAGGTGTCGTCCAGGTGTCATTTAGTGGTGGATACCAGGATCGTGCCGATGCCGTGATAATGAAATATCCAGATCTTCTGGATTTGGCGCCACCCCTTGCAGCACGCGGCAAATTAAAAAATTCTGAGTGTAAGACTTGGATGACCCTGCGATCCAAATATCCGAATTCAAGCTTTCTTGGGATAACATACGGCACAGGCAGGTGTTACAGCGAGGGGTTTGCAAAGTGGTCTGTCGCAGACACATGAATGAAGGTCTGTCACCTGTGTGCGCATACAACGAGGCTCACACAGACGTGTGAGGATGCTCAATTAACGTGATGCCGAGGTAATGAGAAGCGAAAGGAACGATGGGATTCGGATAGGACACGAGGCAGGAGCTAACTCGGAACGGCGGAGCGTGTTGATTGCACGCGGCTCTGATGAGGCAGGGATCGAATCACGACAGGAATAGAACAAAGCGAAGATCGACAAGAGAAGCGAAGAGAGCCGTCAACGCATAAGTGTTTTTGCTTTTGTGATAGCAGATAGGAAGGACAAGGAAGATGGCTAGACTTGATTTGATGGGAAACGGGAAACAAAAGATGGAAGGTGCGGAAGCAATAAGTGGAGAAAGACTTACACTTCAGCCAAAGCGGCGTGGACTGCAGCACTGCGAACCTTGACGGCGACGAGGGGATTGAGAGCGGCCACGGCACTCTCGAAAGGCTCGAGGGCGGCGGTCTCATAAGGAAAGACACGAAATTCGGGGACTTGAGCAGTTGCTATGAAGATATTTGTAATGAGAAAAAAAAGAGCAGACAATGTGAAAAGAGCGGACGTACGATCGGAGACACGGAGAGCGACGCCAGAAGAGATGTCCTTCTCGTTTGGACGAAACCAAGCGTCACCCTGTGTCTGGCGGAATAGCCAGTGGAGGAGAGCGTCGTTCCTATCGTAGTCCATTATAGAGAATGGAGGGAAGGGAGAGCGCTGAAAAGGTTGGGTAAAAGTACTGGTATCGCAGATCTAAGATGGGGTCCTAGGTGGTACGTCATAGAATTGTCACAGCTGCAAGTGAGGACGTACAATTAGATTCCACACTCCCTTCAATTCCCTTTCCAACATGACTTCTCTCGCTCCCCCTCGTCCTTTTTTCTTTGCTGAGTCTAGTCGCGACCACCGTTCCTCATGGTCTGACTCTACCTCTGTCGATCCCCCTTCAGAGTCTCCCTCTGATTCAGACCGTGAACAGCCTCCCCCTCCCCCACATCCCCCTCGTCCTCGCCATGTTGTCCACGCTCTCCGTCGCTCCGACTCTCCTGACTCTTCCTACCACGAACTTCGCACCTCTCTTCCCCGCTCTCTTTCTCGTATGTCTCACGGCTCTCGTCCTCCTCCCTCTTCATTCCCCTTCCAGGCTTATCCTGGCAATCCAGACCCTCTTCCTCCCATGTCCCGTCGTCGCTCCTCCCTCGAGTCTCTCCCCTCTGGTCCCGTTGACACTCCCGTCTCCATAAATCATTCAGGCTCACTCACTGACCTCCGTCGTCCTCTCGCCCCCTTTATGCATCCTTCCTCTGATGTCTATCGCAACAGTGCCGCTGCTTCCATGTCTTCTTCGTTACTTAGATCACCGAGCAGTCAGAACTTTCGTGCCCCCTTCCTTTCTCCCACTTCCCGTCCCAATTCGTCCCTCTGGTCTCCCCCTGCCTTTAACCAGCAATTTGTTACACCCTATTCTCCATCCGCCTCGTCTGCTGCATTGCCTTATCCTGCAAAGAAATCCCGTACACCCCTTCCGTCTACCCGACTCAATGCCCCTCTTGACCGAGAAGACAAGCCCTGGCTGACCGAGCGAGATAGTCGTGCTCGTATAAGTTGGTGGGCTACATTTTTCTGCATGGTGCTTGGCATTGGCGCCGCCGCAGTTCTCTGTTGGCAAGGCGTCAGCAGCGTGATGAAATTGGAAGATTCCCGACTTTGCATGGTTCTCAACGAAAATTTCGATGGTACGGATTTAGATACTACCGTATGGACCCGAGACGTTGATCTCGGTGGTTTTGGGTATTATTTTTCTTCAGTATCTCTTTGTATTTCTTATCTCACGATTATCACAGAAATGGTGAATTTGAGATGACCACTTCCTCGCCAAACAACCTCTATCTCTCCAACTCAGAGCTCTACATCCACCCAACACTCACATCTGATGTTATTTCACGTGATGACATCCTCAATGGTGGAACCTACACACTGCAGGACTGTACCGCAGTGAATAACCCTGCCATTGTTCCTGACACGCCACCACCAACAAATACCACTGTAAATGGTGGAAATGGTACCGCTACCAATGGAACGACCACAGGAAATGGCACCACCACTGCTGGGGGAAACAACCCAAACAGAACCCCAGCTACTAACGGAGGTCATAACCGCCGGGCTCCATCTCCAGGCCCAGGTACAAACCAAAGTGCCTGTACGGCGGTCAGCGATAGCTCTCGTGGGACCGTCATCAACCCTGTTCAAAGCGCGCGTATCTCTACGAAAGGCAAGAAAAGTATACGTTATGGTAAGGTAGAGGTTCGAGCAAAATTACCTAGGGGGTGAGAGCAACTCTCTCCTTTTGTTTGCGGGTAGCTAATCGACATGATTTCGAAGTGATTGGCTCTGGCCTGCTATCTGGATGTTACCTGAAAACAACACTTATGGACCATGGCCTGCATCTGGTGAAATTGATTTGTTGGAAGCAAGAGGAAACGGACCGGGTTATCCAGCTCAGGGAAACAACTTTGTGCGCTCTACGCTGAGTTATGGGCCCATGCCCGGTGTTGAGAAGCGCCTGTTTGGATGGTGAGTTTTGGGCCCCATTTTCGTATCCATGCCACTTCCATTTATCACTCAGCTGACTTTACTTTACTTGTCAGGTTCTCGTTCAAACGGACAACACTGGCGGATACTTTCCATACCTATACGTTAGAGTGGGACGAAAAGTTCATGAGGTTCTCGACTGATTCAAGGTTACATGCAATGCTTGACCTGAGAACAGTGGGGAAGAAGGAAGGATTCTGGGAACGAGCTGGGTACGTATTTCCCCTTCATATGACCGTATTCTGCCGGATTCTAATGTTGCTCATTCTCAGGTTTCCTTTGACAGCTCAAAACGGTAGTGCGCAGGTCGTAGTACAAAACCCATATGAAGGACGTCCGAAATCTGCACCTTTCGATCAATGTAAGAAACTTTCTGTTTTTACCGTTTTGGTACACCTAATTTCTCGGTAGCTTTCTATCTGATCGTTAACTTGGCGGCGGGAGGTACATCAGGGTGGTTTCCTGATGGTGAAGGTGATAAACCGTGGTTTGACGGATCGTTAAGTCCGTTTGTTTCTTTTCTAAGTTTTAATTTCGTATTGAACTTATTCCTCGACAGCCGCGATGAGAGATTTTGCTCGTGCACAAGATACCTGGTCTGCTACTTGGCCTGAAAGTCCAGAAGACAGGTCATTCAGGATGTGAGCCTTCTCCGCTTTTTTTGTTTATAAAGAGAGGTTGATTGAATTCCTATGAAGCGATTACGTGAAGATGTGGGAAGTTTGTCGATGATCAAGACAAACCTGCCATTATCAAGAAAAACGCCCAAGTACCCAATATACACGAAATACACGGCTGGACAATTGTTGATATTTTTATATTCTCCCCAAGGAAAAGACTACCAAATGAACCCTTTTACATTACCCATTGATATGATATACATAAACGAGAAAAACTTTCCTTTCGCTTCCAACACCCTGTGAATTTTTTGTGATTCTCTATCTCTGTTGTTGGCGCTGAATGAAAAGAGCTAGATAATTTGTTCATATCATACGTGCTGCTTGTTGAAATAATAAAATTTGGACAGTATAGATAAGTAGTATATCTTAGATTAGATATATGATTTGAAATGACAACGTTTCATTAACCAATATTTTGTTTTCACAAAAGATCAACTGTGTATTCTAGATTTTTTGAATAAAGTATAAATATGAATAACAGCTCTCTAAAAAACATATATAATAATCTAATGCTTTTTTAAAAAGGTGGAAATGAAACTGTTAATTTTGAAACGAACGAACCGAGATTTTAATGGTTCGACGAAGCATCTGGCTTCACACCAAGCAACTTCCTTTGAGGGAGTTGCGACTGTGGAGCAGGTGCGAATTCAATGATACAAGTTTCACCGAAATCCCACAATTTCTCAAACACCAATCCTGATTCCTCGCCTAGCCTGATGAAATGTTCAACTGTGCGTTCTTCGCTGTTGAGAGCAACCATCATATCGAGGTCGAGGTTGTATTGGCGGATACGACCGACACCGTAGTTTGGGAGGAGAGGGTAGGGTGCTTGCGTATTTGCGTATTTGGATACGGTTGTGGTCGGGGTACGATTAGCACTTTGAAGGGCGTATTCGTCTGAGTTTTTTTATAGAGTGAGTAAATTGTTTATAGGTTTGAGGATGAGATACTTACGGATGAGAACGCGGCTGTGGGGAGCCATTGATTTTTTGACATTACTGAGGATGGTGACACAGTCTTTGTCGGGCCAGTCATGACTAGATGGAGGGTTTTAAAAAATTATTGAACACCATATCACATCTCTTCTGGAGAAAAAAAAACTCACATGATGTTCTTCAACTGTTAGAACGAAAATCAATCAATCAGAAAAAGATAAGCTGCGATGGACCGAAAAGTAACCTACATAGTACACATCACAGTTCTTGATCGGCACATCCTTGAAGAAATCAATACTCTTAAACTCAATTCTTCCTTCCGCGATCGCTTCCGGGCACTCCTTCGGCCAGACCTCATCCCTAGCCTGTAGTATACGTTCCGGCATATCTTGTAATTTCAATTTCAAGTTTGGATATGCTTTAGCTAGTTGCAGTGTGATGTTCCCAATTCCACCACCGACGTCACAGACGGAGGCTCCATGAGAGAGTTTGTACCATGGGTATTCTAAGCATGCGAATAAAATAATTTTAGTAGAACACATAAGATAAGGGGTGTCCGAATTACCTTGAATCATGGAGTTGGATTCGAGGGCGGCGCCCCAACCCATCATTGCGATGGCGAATCTAGATGCTTTTGCCTATAAATATACGAGGAGGAATATGTTAGTATTCTTCATGTTTAAGAAACTTGCGAAAGAGTTCTGTACCTCGTCAAAGGTTTCGAAAATGGGAACATTAGTCCCGGTAGCTTTATTGTGAGCAGTCTGATTAGCCGCGTAAGAGTGTCCCCACTCAGGATCTTGAAGGGTTTCGGAGAGACAGATCGTCGCTTTAGAAATTTCGTCCGTACTGTGTAATTCATTTCAGTATTAGATAAGCTGCTTTGCTGATGCGGCACAAAGGGAACACATACAAGTGAAACGCAAGACTATTAATTGGATTAGTAGAAAGAAGCTGAACACTGATGCGGTTGTTTGCAAATACGTCATTCGAGACTTCACGGAAGCAATGTTTAGTTGCGAGGAGTCGCAGGATTCTTCCAGCCTTGCGCGCTTCGAGGCCAGTTTTTTGTTCGATTTCCGAAATGTGCATCCCTTCTGGTTTGTCCATAAGAATGTCAGGAATTTTGAAGGTTATAGCGGCATTGATGCATGCCGGCTCAAAGACCTTGGAAAGTATCCGTTAGTTATGAAGGGCCCCAAGGGCTAAGTGTCGGTGTAACATACATTCATGAATTTCTGGTAAAATATAATTATCAACATGTTCCACTTTAACAAAAAAGACACATACGTTAACTATGGTGTGGTTAGGGCGCGCAACAGTAGCGCAAAGTTGAGCGCATGCGCCTTCAATAATCTGAATTGCATTGCGCAATTCCGAAGTAGCAATTTGGGTATCGAGCGGGTGAGGCTCGACATCGTCCAGGGAAGGCACACCGGGCTTGGTGGACTTTTCAAAATGCTCTTCGACAATTTTTGTGGCTTTGGCAATCAAGGTAACAAGAGCTGAGAGTTGGCCAGATGCTGAAGACATGTTTTTGTCTAAAAAATGTGGGGATGAATTGATGGTATGGAATGGCTCTGGAATTGGAGGAGATGTTGATGAGTTCTATGGCAATTGAATAGGCTCCTTTTATCTGCTCCTCGTACGCCACAAGGCCCCCACACTAGTATGGCAGGTGCATCAAACCGGTAGCGGATTCGAACATTTAGCCACTGCACCAAGATGCCGATAACAATTACTCCTGATTATCCCAGACATGAGGATTTGACCATCTTTTAAGTCAAACCTGCTTAATCACTCAACTGAGCACATATTTCGAAGTCAAATTATTGTGCTGCATCAACCAAGAGAGTTGTATAGCCCACTTGAGTTCGCCCGCGCGCCGTACATTCTTTCATCGAAATCTACCCACGGACTTCTGGTGTTGCACAAGTTGGTTATGCCTGTCATCGTTGAATAGCTGTGTTCATCTGTTTAAACTGAGAAGTGGATGAGGGAGATCGCTTCACGCGTTCTTTGTCAATGATGAGTTCTTGGTCTTGTTTTGGGATGTGGATGGCGGATTTAGTCGTGGTTTACATAATACGCTTATTGCAATTATGTCATCAGTTCTTTCATCTCTGCTCCTTTGACACCTAAGTAATTCTTCCAATACGACCTCAATGATCATTACAAGTCTATCGTAACCGTCAATGTTTATATATCCGAAATTATCACACGAGCTGGAAGTACAAGGACTTTGGTATAGCAACAAGTGAAGATCTCAAGTGCTGAAATTTGAAATGTGTACCGACGATGTACTATCCCGAGCTATCTAGTCAACTCCCCCACCAAGGTTCATGAACAATATCAAAATGTTCATCCAAGATGCGAGATGCTATGCTCCTCAAGAATTAATCTTTTAACCGTTGGCTGTGGATGAGCGTAGTGATGAGGATAAACAAAATCCGATGTTTACAACTCTGATCACTGTACTGGGTATGTGCATACCATCTGTCTCCAGTAACTGAGGTATAAACTCCTCTCTTCACCTCTTCGGTGTCTATGTGCTACACTTATTCACAGCTGATTTCAGGAAGTCCATCACTTCTGGGTTGATGATTTATCAATGCAGTATCACCACTCTATCTCATTCTCATGCGAAAATCATTGCTTAGCTATCTTCAGGTATCTTATATTTGCGATATCTATCAGTCAGTTGGTCAAGCACCGCAAGAGCGTTAAGGATTCAAAAAAGTATGAAAGTCTTGAAGTCGTAATTGCAGAAACCATCATACTCCCTGAAACTGCACTCATTCACAACAATGTCAACAGTCGACTATACCACTGCAGCGATCCATTTGTGGGTACCTCTCACTTAACGGTGAACTCGATAATTAATGAAAGCTGAATAGAAATGCGGCGAAATATTTCCAACTGGCTTCGTTCATTATGCTTGTGTATGACCACGGCATGTCAAATTTTTTCTCCACTATCGCAGCATATATTCATGACACTTGTTTTTAGTATTAACATTTTCACAAGAAGTGGCCAGAGAAATCAAATCTCGCAGACAACTTCACTGATTCGTAATTGTCTTTAGGTTGAACGTATTTGGAAACGGAAGTTTAGCGGCGCGACAATACTTTTCCTCATTGTTAGGTATGTGAACGTCCTCGATGGAATAGTCTTGCTTGTTGGTAGGTAGGAATAACTTACTTCGCAGTCTATAACTAACTTTTCTCTAAGCTTTCCATGACCCGAAATGGAAGAATAATGTAAGATTTAACACGTGCCAGAGATAATCAGAAATCTAATTTGTATTTTCTAGTCGTACGCTTTGAGTCTCTTTTGTATCCGCAAATACTATAGCTGCCGTATTTCTCAAGCTGCTCGAATTATGTTATGTTTGAAGGTCTTCAAACAATAATCTTGGTAGCCAGTATGTATTCCAAAACCTGTCTTTATACATGAACAATAACAAGTCCCCATCTTGTCTAGTCGGTGAATGTAGGTTCCACGAAGTCCGCCCTCCTAGATCAGGATGTAACAAATGCATTTTTTAGTGATCATGATTCTCCGGGTCTATGCTTTATTCGCTCGTAATCGATATCTGTTGACATTCCTCATGATACTCTGGGCGTTCCAAGTCTCGTTGTCCTCCTCTAATATAGCACATCATTCTCGTGAGTAACGCCCTGTAATTGATAACCAGCGATTAAACATGGCAATGATAATATTAGCCGTACCTTTGCCTCCTATTTTCGTTGGTAAGTTGTCGGTGTCTGTTTCATCCACCGGTATCGGTATTGATCGGTTGCTCTTTCCATAGGTTGTATATTATCTCTTGAAGGATTCCGTGAGTCTGGTTCTGAATAAAAATGTTATAACGACTTATTTTTCCAAGCTTGGATTTGGGTTACCCCAATGATCACGGATTCCTGTATCTTTTTCCTGACTATCTGGAAAACAGCCGGTAACGTGTTATCAAGCAAGAACAGTAATTGTAATTCGTATGTGGTTTTTATATAAATTTTGAAGATTTCCACTGAAATCTTTTGTTATAGAGCCTTCCATATTTTGTTCAGAGATGGAATTATGTATTTTCTCGCAATTTTCGTCGCCAATCTCCTTAATGTCTTGATCTACTTTGTAAGTATTCTTAGCATCAAAATATCAGATTTTTCTCATTTTTATCCACAGAGCGCAGTCGAAGATCTCAAAGTGATAGGTGCTACCTTCAGTCAACTTATCACTGCGGTCATGGTCAACCGTCTCGTCCTTAATCTTCGCTATACCCACCCTGCATCAGCCCAAGTATTAGTTTTCCAGCCAACTCGTGCATATACAATCTCCAGCTTACTTGACAAAACAATCGGGAATTTGGGTGAAGCGATTGAAATGTCCGATTCAGCGGATGTCGAATGAAATATTTCTTTCTATTATGAAAAGCCTAGTAACCAGTTGTTTCTCTTGATAAGCTGCTGTTTCTAGTGTTAAATTTTGTTATATATGCAATATATATATAGATGTATGTATGTATGTAAACTTTATTATATGTATGTATTGCAGGGGTCCGGTCCCAAAAAAACTTTGAGTGTGCGTAACATATGCAGGAAGTGATGCACATGCAATGCGCGTGTAGTGCTTGAAAATTTGAATATTAACGTAAAAAACCTCCTTATGAATATGGGCAGTACCATGTCAATTGGAATGAATCGCCTAGGATGCACATTTTGATAAGGCAGGTAGCAGGGGAGATGAGAAAAGTACATTGGGAATGTTTGTTCTGTTAAGTTGCTTTAGTTATGTGTGTATTCATGAACTGAGCGTGTCAATTAATGGTTGCTATAAACGGCACGTTGTTTTACTCTTTGTCCTTTTTCCATTTCAAGTTACAACCAGGGCAAGTATGTATTAGGAACGAGTGATCAACCTATTTACAGTAAGCTTGATAGAGAATAATGACGAGAACATCAAGGCGGCCGTTGTGAGTAAGTATAATCCCATGGAGGAGCTGCCAGTTTGGGACATGTAACTTGAAGTAAAATTTAATGAAATCGCCGCTCGTTATCCGCGTGTATACATTTCCTTCCATTTGTAGCTTTGTTCAATCAATTATCCTTGAACAAACCACCATGTTGGAAGTGCATTTAAGAAGTGCAAATTCACACATGCGACTAGCCTTTTTTTAATAAGCCAGGACAATCTAATCACACTTGATGAAGACCTAAACATTCCGTGACCGTTACTGTGACAAATGTCATGTGCAGTACTCAGAATATTCCCACTCGTACTTTTGTTTCCAACTGGAAAGCAAGCTGCGCGGCACTGTGAGTCCATACGGGCGGGCCATTACTACGGTCAAATATCTGCAACACTCTCATTCTCCTGCGACGCATTAAGACATGTCCCTCGCAAAGCTAACGTCGCTCTCAACAAAGACACTATCTCTTCTCCTAGAGCGTCAAAGATTGCAGAGCCTACCTTCGTTCTCATCATCTTCAGCAAACTCGCATATACAACAAATTACAAGAAACCTGAAACAGCTGCGGGAAGGGATTTTGTCCTTGGAAGATAATGAAGGACGGACAGAGGCTGTTACGCTGCTGCAAAATCAATATGAACGTATGAGGAGTATGTTGGGGGAGGATAGTAATGTAGAAAGGTGCGTTATGAGAGAATACTCATTTGTAGTCATTCTCGAGCAAATACGGTGTTTCCAGCTTGGATTCAGAAATACCACATGAAACAGTGTCCAATTTACCACCTCAACCACCTATATCCTCTTCTCCCGTTCCTTCTCCCTCACCTCCAAACAGAGATTTCATGGTACAAGATCCTGTGTATACCCCTTATACGGATGACCCAGAAGTTGGCCAGGAGCCAGGTAGCATGCTAACCACCCAGCAACTCATGATGAATGGTCCGTTTACCCTACCCTTACCTCGTTGTCCTCTCTCACGAGGGATGATCACGAGCTTTACTCACGTATACAATAAATCTAGAACAAGATGAACATCTTGACAGGCTATCCCATTCAATTAACCGGCAGCATCACATTTCGCTTCAAATAAATGATGAACTTGATGTTCACACTGGACTTCTCCAAGAACTGGATACAGACTTGGATCACACCGAGAGCAGATTGAGCGGTGCTCGTCGGCGGCTGGATAGAGTGGCTAGAGGAGCCAAGGAGAATGGTTGGTACTTCAGTTTCTCACAATTTCAGCTTATTATTAACTGAACCTTGTGACTTATAGGGTCCACTGTTACGATAGGACTGCTGATTCTTCTCTTGCTCATCCTGATCATAATATTCAAGACATGACTTCCATAACACGTTGTCACGAAAATCATGCTTTTTCACGATTTGGAAACATCAATTATTTATGTATCTTTAAAAGTATTGCTCAGGCCACGATACACCACTATATTTTTATGGATGAGTACTACCAAATTCCTCATGCGACATTGTCGTATCTTGAGTGCCGTCCTCTTTGTAAACTGTCCCCGAGTCCGAGGTTTGAGAGGTAAAAGTCCTTAAACGACATCCTATGACAAGCGACGCTAAAACCCTCAAATATACAATGGATTAAAGTATACATCATCTATTTACTTTATCTATCTGGATTAATCACGGTGTAACTCCTAACACACCCCATATAGCTTTACCTATAACTTCAACGCCGTCATTTTGCCAGAATCGTCTTCTTTCAGCATCTTCTGCGGCCTGTTGATCTATTACTCCAGATGCAGCTCTTTGTGCCACAACTCCGGTCACTATCGGCTCTGTAAATTCTGGATGGCCTTGAGTAGTAAATATCTGGATATCAGATAGGGAAAAATCGGAATCTGCAGTGTTGGGGTTCTTGAATGTAGAACCCTTGGCAAAACGTACTATCCCCTGATTATAGGATAATGGTGTCGAACCAAGAAGGTGACATCCTTCTGGAACGGTCGGGACATGGTCCCGGTGCATTTGCTGGATGTTCTTTTTGCCAGTGATATGAATGTGATTAGTATAGATAGCATATTTCAAACTCTTACCAAGGACTTCACACCGAATATCTTTGCACCGATATCAGTAAGATCAACCGGGGTTGGGCCAACTTCCCATCTCCCGCCATTGGGAACGCATTCACTCCCTAAAGCCCGGGAGATGATTTGATGACCATAGCATATACCTAGATGTATTGAATATAGTATGATAGGCATCATAATTCGCCGTGAAGCGCACCGATCAACTTTATGTGAGGTTTGGTTCTGGCGATGTGTGCGACGTAATCTACGAGTTTGTTGATCCAATCTACATTTTCGTATGCAGAAGCAGCTGAATAGACACTATTAGTGGAAGGTTTGATAGCGAAAAGTGTGTGGTAAATGTACCAGAGCCGGTCAACAAGATTGCATCATACTTATCAACAACATCATCTGAAGGGTATTCCATGTTCTGTACGACATCATATGGGTCAAGAGTGAATTTGGTATCATCTGTGAGAGAGTTCTGGAGAAACTCTGAGAATATGCGATGATAGCTGCCATGTGTGGCATAAAGGGCACCTGTGAGATTGCCACAGACAAGGAGAGCGAGAGATTTAGACTTTGGCATGGTGACGGGGGAAAGACAGCAAAGAAGGCATGACGTCAGCATACTCGGGAACTTTGATGGTGTGTATACTGGTGTTGTACTACAACGTGTGCTTCGAACATGGTTACTTGTTCAAGGCACGAGTAAAGAGCGTGCATAAACAGGCATGAACGGAGGTATTTTAGGTTTATATTTTTGGGTTCGTAGGCTGGCTGGCTGACGCATGGGCTGTTAATAAATTGCGCAGCACAAGGTGACTTCAAGCTTGCTTCAGAGTGGCTGATAGTACTTTGAATAGACATTCCCATTTCTGAAAGCGGAGATTGAACTAGTGCCTGGATTTGCAAACCCCGATTCCACAGCAGAAAACATCTCACTTCACTTGCAAAAGTCTCCGTTGTTGCCCTCAGCACCATGGATGACAGCGAGCAAGAGGTCCTGCGCGCAGGCGTTCACAGTGACTCACACTTCCTTGCTGCTACAACCATTGCTGCCATTCTCCTTGCTGGTTCTGCATACATCTGGCGCTCAAATATTCTCAAAGTCACAAGCACTAACCAACGTGGTGACAAAGCTTCCAAAGTCCCTGACCGAGTGGAGATGTCTACTCCACTTAGACTCGACAGACTCGACGCCAAGGCTCGTCCTCTTCAATCAGATATCGAGTTGCATATCAATGTCGCTACTCCTAACGACGCGCATGATTCTGACTCGAAGGAACTAAAGAGTCCTCGCCCAAAGGAGCGTCGCCGCAGGGGGAAGGATCCTTTGAAAGAAATTTTCAAAAGTGGAAAGAGATTCAAAGCGTCAAAGCCTGGCAAACTAGGAGACACAGACGAACGGGGCGTCGCTTTGTCAACCCTCCCACAGATTCAGGAATCTGTTAGCCCGACACATTCGCGTAATTTATCGATTGACGGCCGCTCTTCGCGCTCCGCTTCTACAAGCTCTAGCCGCAGGACCCCTCAAAGTACCACGAGTAGAGAACAGTCTGATGCTCCTCGAATCGCACAAGAACTTGAGCTTCGAGGTGGTTCTTCTCCATCTTCTCCATCTCTCTCTGCTTCAATGGGGGACGAGAACGGTAGTATGACTGTCGATGAGCTTAATGCTTCAGAAAAGCGTGCTTCTGACCCTTCTAATATATCTAAAGAGAAGAGTTCAATACCAGAGTCGCAATCAGAGATTCCGGCAATTTCGCTCTCGATTTCTTCTACTTCTCAGTCAGGTTCCTCTGCTATTTCTTCGAGTCCTGTGGTGACTCCCAATACATCCCCCGCCTTGTCATCAACAGAAAATCCTTCAAATGATACAACATTGGACGTCTCACTAAACTATTCCCCTTTAAACCCCTCTGACACCAAAACGGACACGCCCACCCTTTCACGAGCACCTGCTTCAACCACTTCATGGGATTGGAATAACGAAACTATTACCCCCACCCTTCCAGAATTAACCACTCACCGCAAGCCTCCCCGTTTCCAAACGAAGTCCCGTCGGTCTGCCTCACCCGCTTCTTCTCCTACTGTATTTTCGGCTTCTACCAGTTCGCCGTTATCCACCACCATCGTCGGCCCACCTCCGCCCACTCATCAGGCTGCATCCTCATCACATTCACATACTTCTTCCATACTTCCGTCAACTTCCGAAGATATCCCGGAGGACGGTACATTTTCGTACCCTACACTGAACCCACCTTTTGGATTGAAATTAAATTCATCAGATCCTGCCAATTCAAGCCATTTGCCGGCTATGGCTGAAACTAGCCACCCTACCGGTAGTAATGGCACGGGACACTACAATGGAATCACATCAAGACGTGTCCCTACCCCGCGGCGGACCCCTACTCCATCATCAAGAACTAGCACCCCGCCCCCATCTCTTTCTATACAAACACAATTGGCATCAGTTCGGGGTGCATTAGAAGCGGCTCGGCAAAGGGAGGAAAAAGTGAAAGTAGATATGGAAAGATACATGAAGGAACTCGAAATGTTGCGCTGGGAAAACTCATCTTGGCGGCGTCGAGAATTAGAGGTGAACAAATTCATTGCAGTTTTCTTATTTTTGGGATAGACAACGTTGACAAACTTTCCTGTAGCTTCAAGCCCAAATCCACCATATGATGCAACAATTGCAAATGTATGCTACTCTACTTTCGACTATGAACAGTCAACCTTCCGCCACCAATCACCCTCATAACAATGGCGGTAATGTTTCAACCCCGAATTCCCCTAATCCAAGGCAGAACGGATTTCCCGGTTTAATTCCCCCTCTGATGGCGCCACCTCACCATCTACACATGCTCTCTCCCGTACAGAATTCCCACCCTAATGGGATACTCTCTCCAACGGCAATGGTCTCCCCGATGTCTACATCTGGCCAACCATCTCCCTACTTTAGTTATCCTTCCCACCTGCAGTCAAACGCACATCAACCGTCATCCCACCAAGTCAATCTATTTTCTATCTTCCCTCCGGCAGCGAATGCCGCTCTTGCAAATTGTAATAGTCCATCGGGTATAGCTACGAGTGGCGCTGGTTCATCGTCTGCTGGCTCAATGTCACCTGACTCGAGTGGTTCCCCAGTAAAGCAATCGGCATTACTCGATCGTGGGAGGCAACGTACAAGAACACAAACACAAGGAGACAGAGCGGCTTGGGTTGCGGACGGAAATGACGGCTGGATGGGTGTTTCACAAGAGGGAGGGTCCGACGGTGCAAGCGAGATGAAGCCCAACGAGAATGAATACCATGACGATGATGAGGGAGATGATTTCAATGAAGCTTTAGCGGACGCCATTCTCAAGAGACCGGGAAGCATTCGAGTACGCTCTTCGAAAGGCAGAAGTAAAGATAAAGATCCTGAGTCTGAGGAACTCGATGAACAGACCGAATTTACATTTCCCTCACTCTCAGATCTCGGGAATGTTAGTAAGGGAAGGCGGTTGAATGGAGAATTAACTGGAGTTACCAATGAGGAAAGGATAGCCTCACAAAGTATAAGTGAACTCATCGACACAGGCTCTGGCGCAAAACCAAACATTGAGGATGTTTATGCGCCATCCAGTTCTCCTGTACCACTGCAGAACGACGATCAGGAGATTACTCCCAGTTGAGTACTACTAACCTCCATTCTGTGTTTGTCGCCATGCAATTTTGATTCAATTATACATTTATGTATTTGACAATTTTTTCGTCGTTCATTCTTTTCATGTTGCAATCAAAAGGCTGGTGTTTCTTTACATTTATCTTTTTGTTAAAACGCATTACTTCCTCTTTATATGACATTCATCTCCTAGCGCTGCCCCTCTCCACCTTTTATCATACCCGCTACAAGATATAAAGCATACCTACGTATTCATTACTTCTTCACGTAAACACATCCCCCTCACTCTCTTATCCTTCCCGCGGTCCAACTGGGCTCATGTTACAGCTAGTTAACGGCAACATAATGGATTGTGTATGTAGACTTAGATGCAACACCTTGCTATGGATGGATTACGGTTAATTTTAGTTTCAGTTGGAGTTATGATCGTTGTCGTATGAATCTTTGAATCTCCCTCGTGATATATCTGAATAGTTCATGCTTCTCGGTCGCTCAATGGGTTGCTGGGATAATTTACTGCCTGGCTGAGTGCTTCCCCCAGGGGACTTATTCTGCGCTGTTCGAGTTCCGGGGGTCGAAAAGGGAGCGTTCTACTGTCTCATTACTGGCTCGCATGCATACCATTTCGTGGCTGACTCTCTGAAGGGTAGACTGTTCGCCAAGACTAGAGTTGGTCTCCAAATGTTGGTTCCTCAGGACGCAGCTGTGGCTTTGTATTCATATTATTTGGTTCTTTAATTTATGTACCTGGTTTATTGAGTATTGGCCTGGGCGGCTGTCATGGCTGTTATGAGTTTTCATTGACGCTTCATCCCTGCTTCACCATCCACAGCAGCTCGATTGCCAATAGTAGTCCTAGGCATTCCGCCTGTACTTCTTCTACGAGGGTGTGACATGCTACCGTTACGAGTACGATATTTGTGTGAAAAGGTGAGGCCACGAAGTCGAGAAATGGGCGAGCCAATTCACAAGGCGGTGAATAGTGGCCGGCATTATACTATTACTATTGTATCGCCGTCTCGGAAACTTGAAGGCAAATGAGTCACCAGTTCGATTAAATTCCTTTCCTCAAATATCTTCTACCAATAAGTATGATGGTACTTACACTTTGACTCCAATGCCAAGGTATAGGGACAGAATGGCGATTCTATGTCTTCCACTGGCATCAAGGACGACTTCAACACAGGTATCAAAGTATCAAGGAGTTGTTGGTAACTTAATAATTTCTGCAGATCAGAGCTCGTGTGACAGTTTGTTGATGTGATTTTCGTGAGATTAGGGTCTTTCAAAGTTGACATTAATTTTTCCATTCCTCCTACCCTTGTTCAAGATGGCCACACCGAAATCACTTAAGAAGGGGTTTCACATCGTGGCATTTTCTGGTCGTTTTATATCAATGAAATCAGAACTGAAAAGTCTGATTAAAAGACTAAAAATGCCCCGTTGTGTTATAGCGCTTCCTTTCGCACAAAGACGAATCAAGAATGACAACCTGATACAAGCAGTCGAATTTTCCCTGCAACTCTGGAAATCTCACGGATGGGTGATGATCATGATGAATGGTGATATAAATACCACAGGCTCCGATCTATATCAATCATGAACGGTATGCTGCCAGCCATTGAAATTATTCTAAGGACAAAGTCCAAGATTGAAGTATGAGCTCTCTTTTATATACTGTTTAGATCATTTATTCCATGTTGTTACCTGATTATCACATATATTATTACAGACTATGCGACATCCCCTTGATTTCGAAATCTGGCTGGAACTAAGTTGTATAATTATTTATAAGACACGAGGAAATTTGAACTACCCATAAACACCCACGCGCACTCCCAAGCATGATAATTCAAACCAGAATGTCAGCCCCTGATCTTGCTAGAGCTTCGCTTCACTTGTGAGCATTATTTACCACTCTTTGTGCCCTACTGACTGACGCATTTAAACAGAACTGCAGGGAAATACTTTCAATATGCGTCATTTGTGATGCTCGTATATGACCATGGTGTGTAGAATGGCTGGCCCTTTAAAGCACACACCACTAATATCCTCGTCAGCATTGACATTTTCACAAGAGGTGAATGTGATCTCTATTGCTTTATCGTTATTCTAAAATATGAGATAGGTAGAACGGATTTGGAAGCAAAAATTCACTGTCCCCACCTTCCTCTTTCTCATTGTCCGATACATGAACTCACTTGAGTCGATAGTACTACTGGTTGGTGAGCAATTTGGTATCCTCCGCGTAAATTCACTGACTCCAGTCCATAGCATTCAATGACCCCAAGTGGAGAAATGCTGTAAGACTTGCCACACAACAGTATATCTCATAGCTTTTGACCACCCTATTTTCTCAGCCGTAAGATCATCAATAGCTTCGTCTAAACCAGACTCGTAACCTTGACACTGTTAAGCTGTTCCCATTTCGTTCTCTTTGAGGGTGCAGCAACGATAGCATTAGTGGGAGGTGTGTAACACTATAATTCATTTCAAATTAACAAATTATAACTATCTGGACGTCAGCTGGCGAATGTATGTCCATTCACAAATTGCTCGTTTTTTCTACCTATTGATGGGATAAAGTGATATTGATTCTTCGAGTTTATGCGCTATATGGTTGTAACCGATATCTGCTCATCTTCCTAATGGCGCTGTGGGGATTCCAAATGGCCATGTCGGTCGTTAATTTGGCCGGTACCACAAAAGGTGTGGCACATGATATATAATTGATTACATAGAATACATGCTGATACGTTGTAGCAATAAATCTACCTCCTGGTTTTATCGGTGAGATCCCAAGATTTGTATTTGGACAGTTTAATAATTGTGGACTTTGTAGGCTGCATACTTGCCGGACATGGATTTCGTAGGTGATATTCTCGGGAAGTATTAATATGTTGAATAAATTCTTGTAAGCTTGGGTTTGGGTGACCCCACTGATAACCGACTCGTGCATCTGCATCTTGACAATTTGGAAAATAGGTAAACGTATGAAAACATCTAGGGGAAGTATGGGGTGCGTACTGTACCAGGAGTCAAAATCTCTACTAATAATCTCAACCACAGCGCATTCCACATCCTCTTCAGAGATGGGGTTATGTACTTCATAGTGATCTTCGGTGTGAACCTGCTTAACGTCTTGCTTTTCTTCGTAAGTCTTAACTTATCTTATCATTGCCGAAGTATTTATATTCTGTTTTAGAATGCGGTGGATGATCTAAAAGTTATAGGGGCCACCTTCAGCCAACTTATCACTGCAGTCATGGTCTGTCATCTCGTGCTGAATCTTCGTTCCCTGTCCACGAAAAACGCAATTCCGGTACATCAATCAGCGCACTCATCTATAAGATTTGTAGGAAGGACTATGTGGAATTTAAGTGAGGAGGTTGAGGTTTTTTCTGATCCAGAAAATACAGGGTGTTCATGAAATCTTTCTGTCATTCAGTCTTGTCCAGCAATATTTACTTTCCTGTCCTTATATGTATGCAGATTGTATTGATAAAATGTGTTGTTAGTTTGCTGGAACCTTGGTGTGACAAGTTTTATTTTATTTAGATTCTGGTATGGGTGATTACGACGTTACTCATCATATGCTTGTGTATTTATACTGACTATATTATGTGTATGAGAGTATGACATTGATATGCATATAATGGAAATAGAGACGAATATAGAAAAGGGCTTGGAGTGATCCGTTTTCGCTGGAGCGTATAATATGAGGTGAGGTGTGGCGAGATTATGGAGTGGGGCAAGGCAAGGCGGTTCTGGGAGGTGGGTACTAGATGTGGAGGCTGTTATTACACCAGATGATTCCAGTATGGGATGACCTCCGTATTTCTGTGTTGTGAGATTTTCGGGGGTTGGGAGTGAGAATGCATGAGCAGTGCATTGTAGTGGGATAGCAGGGTGCTTGTCCCTGGGAAAAATTGGTTGCACGCAATGCTCATTTCCGATGCATGGATTATACAGGCAATGATTGCAACTGATGGGTGTTCTAAATATCATCAACATAGAAAGGCAGAATGAACCCGAACAACGACCTAAACCGAAGACTTTTCGCCATAAAGCTCAGCGCTCCGTACCAGTGCTGAAGCCATTGCCGGCAGTTTTGGTACTCCTTATGTACGAGTCAAAGTTGCACTCCAATCCATAGATGTGTATTGAGACCATGATATACGGCAAACAAAGTATCTCCCCGGATCTTTCTGATGCAGATCTCCTCACAAGCATAAGTAGCGAGAGAGGCTATTCTGCGCCTACAACAACGGAAGCAGGAACGCAGTTGGCCAGTGTTGGTGTGAGCTGAGAAAGAGGTTATGTAATTCTGGTGACACATTCATAAGCGCAGAAGTGTCGGAGCGGGGTATACATTGACGAAACAAACATTCACGGTTATTAACACCTCTTATTACCAACCCCGTCAATTTATTTCATTTCTCTTTACTGTATCTTCAAGCGCTTTTACAATTATTATTATAACCAGCAAATCATTTTCCACAATCACCAATTATGGGGGAAGTGGTCAACGTACTTGTCGCGTTCGCCGTCATTGTCTTTCTCTTTCGCTGGGCGACTTCGGGTATAACTTCTTGATGATTCGACAAGTGAACCTTTGACGTGATGATCTTATTTCTTACGCAGGCAACGACTCCTCCGATAGAAATGGTGCGGATGCACTTGGTTTCCGGCCAAAAACAGTTACGGATGACATGGTAAGCAGAAAGCTCTTTCAACCTCTATTCAAAGAGTCTCTGACCTGTTGTTGCTGTTGTAGATCAATACTATATCTCAGATGTTCCCCGATATTCCTAGGTGCGTCACATTCATATCTGCTCCGTAACGTGTCTCCTAAGGTGTCATTACAGAGACAATATTCGCTATGACTTGCTGCGGACCGGGAATGTAGAGGTTACTAGTCATAAGATATTGGAAAAAGGATTTCTGGATGCTGTAAGTCTCTGTTTTATGTTCCTGCCTTCATTGTATCAAACACATGCACAAGCCCCCACCTGCATATTACACGCTCTACCCGAGGGTTAACAACGCGCCTAACACCCACGCGACCACATCAAACGAAGGTGCAACCACGACTGCAAGATCAAAGAAAGAGTCCTTGATTACGCGCTATAACCTCCAGGAACGTCTTGCTTCCACCGAAAATGTTGCCCTTGAGGAAGTAGGTGGCAAGGCGGTTTGGGAAGCCACTCCAGAGAAGAGAGAAGCAAGCTTGAAAGAGAGAAAGGCGCAGATGATTCTAGCTGCAAGACAGTATGTACAACTGCTTGAATATTTGCCGGGCCTCATTTTATATGATTCTTACAGACGCTTACTGGCACAACAAAAAGCTTCTTCAGGCGCAGGAAAATCATAATATCCTCTATGTGTATCTTATTCTCGGCACCAAAAATTTTCCAATCAGTTGATTTACGTACGCCCCCTACTAATTTCAGTTTTGTGAACCCCTGTTGTTACCATCGCTGTCCTTGCGGAATTCAGATTATTCAGATTGACAAGATCTTCGAGATACTCTCGCACATCATATATAATCAAAATCTTTTTTACACCTTGATTGATAACTAATGTTACGGAATCACATGCAGAACTAAAAACATAAAAGCACAATTCTCCTTTTGCAGCCTCACATCTTAACCTTTTGGATTAGTGCATAAGCTGTTGCTATATCGACCTTTCCTATATCTACTGCCCAAGGCCTAATAACTCGCACTGCCTCGTCAACGTTTTCCGATGTTAGACCTCCTGTCAATATGATTGGCATAGGCCAGTTTGGTAACTCTGCCAAATTCGACATTGCTTGCCAGTCGGACAGATCTACATCTTGACCTATATCTAAACTCGTGAAGGCGTGGAATCCGGGTCGCTTGATATCATTTGGAATGCTTTCCCCCTTGCGAAATTCAGCTCCACGTATGACCGGTACTTGAATATAAGGAATCCAACCAGCTGGCTCGGTACCATCTAGTTGTACTAGATCGAGTTGAGCAACTGCGGTCGCATGTATAATGTAAGGCAGTGGTTGGTTCTTGAAGATTCCCACCAGCAGAGGGCGGGGACCACTTGTTTTGATGTTTCGTGCGTGGGTAGTGAACCATGGAGTCGTATTTTCTGGGGGGTGGGCCTCTAAAAATGGTGGTACTCTGAGGGCACGGACCTGACTAGATATATGTGAAGCAGTGTCTAGGGGGATGCTGTTTTCGTGATCTGGGATGAGTACAATGCGGATCATATCAATCCCAGATTCCGTCAAAGACAGAGCTTCCTCAACGGTTTCGACACCAGTAACTGATACCCACACATCCTTCCAGCCAGTTTGGTCGGGTTCTTTGCCAGGCCACCCTAAAAGATCAGAGATAAAAGCAGAAGTATCTGCTGCTCGCATCAAAGCTTCCCCTACAAGTACTGCCCTGACCCCCTGATCCTTGTACACGCGAACATCATTGGGAGATGAGATACCGCTCAAAGCGCATAGGATGACATCCCGCTGTTGTACCATTTCTACTAGCCGACTGGTCGTACCCATGTCCACTTGGAAATCGTGCAAGTTTCTGTTGTTCACTCCGATGACCTTTGATCCAATTTCCAGTGCACGATCCATCTCTGATGCGTTGTTTACCTCTACCAGCGGCTCCATTCCAAGCGATAAGGAGTATGCGTACAGTTTTTTGAGACGTTCCTGGGATAGCATTGCCACGATAAGAAGTATAGTATCTGCGCCATGTAGTCGTGCTTCGGCAATTTGATATTCTTCCAATATGAAATCTTTCCTAAGAATCGCGGGTCGATCTTGGAAGGAATCTACTGCTTGTCTGACGAGACGCATATCAAGCAGAGTGCCCTTGAACCATGTGGGCTCGGTAAGGACAGATATGACAGAGGCTCCAGAAAGAGCGTATATCTGAGCTTGCTGAGCAGCATTCGCGTTCATGGCAATCGGACCTTTTGAAGGACTTGCCCTTTTGATCTCTGCCATCAATGAAGGCGACGGTGATGATGTATGTGTGGAAGGATTACGCTTTAAACGCTCGACGAAGGAGATTAATGGTGGTGCGAGATTCAGTTGTAAAAGGGTGTCGATATCTTGAGGCGTAGTGCCAGGGGAAGCTTTGGCAGCCTCGACATCCTTAGCACGCTGGGCGTATATTTTTTCCAGGATGGTCAGTGGTTTATTTGACTCGGACATGTTCTTCGGTTATAATTGCAACAGTCAATAAGCAACGGACGATATTGCTTAGCGTAGCTACTACCTGCCAAGCCACACGAAAGGTATGTTAGAGTTGTCGTGTACTATATAAGTTGCGATAGCATGTACCGGGTTTCTCTCTACCAGATGTCTCTATAGCTGTTGTAGGTTGACAAGATGCGAATCTATGAGTCGATCTAATCTTTCGTCACGGCTTGTCACACCAACTTGGTTCCAGCAACTTCACAATTTGAACACATATACTAAGGACAGAAAAGTAGCTAAATAAATATTATACAGAGCTGAGTGGTTTATAATCAATGCGATTCTCCCGAATTATCTGAATCAGAAAACGGTTCAACCTCCCCACCTAAGTTTCCAATCGCTCTTCCTACAAAGGTCATAGATGAGGGTGTATTGTGATACACTGGAATGGTGTTCAATGAACGAAGGTTAAGAACAAGGCGGCAAATCATGAGTGTAGTGATAAGCTGGCTGAAGGTGGCGGTGATGACCTTTAGATCAGCTACTGCATTCTGGGACAGAATATAAATATTTCAATGATGACAAGAAAGATGAGATCTTACGAAAAAAATCAAGACGTTGAGCAGATTTGTAGCGAAGATCACTATAAAATACATAACTCCATCCCTAAATATGATCTGGAATGCTCTGTGGTCGGGATTATTAGCAGAGTTTTTACGACTCTGAAAACGGTACGTACTTCATACTTCCCCTAGATGATATCATACTTTTACCCGTTTTCCAAACTGTCAAGATGCAGATGCACGAGTCGGTTATCAGTGGGGTCACCCAAACCCAAGCTTACGAGAATTTATTAGATATATTAATACATTACGAGAACATCACTTACGAAATCCATGTCCGGCCAGTATGCAGCCTACAAAGTCCACAATCATTAAACTGCCCGAATACAAATCTTGGGAACTCACCGACAAAACCAGGAGGTAAACTTAGTGCTACTATGTATCAGCGTGCAATCTAATCAATTATAGGATATGCGTCACACCTTTTGTGGTACCGGCCAAATTAACGGCCGACATGGCCATCTGGAATGCCCATAGCACCATTAGGAAGATGAGCAGATATCGGTTACAACCATATAGCGCATAAACTCGAAGAATCAATATCACTTTACCTTGTCAATATACTAGGATAAACGGGCAATTCTTTAATGGACGTACATTCACCAACTGAAATCCAGGTGGTTATAAGCGGTAACTGACAATGAGTTACAATGCTGCGTACCTGCCACTAGTGCTACCGTTGCTGCACCCTCGAAGAGAACGAAATGAGAACAGCTTAATGACGTCAAGGTTACATATCTGTTTTAGAAGAAGCCAGATGGTGGTCTTACGGCTAACAAAATATGGAGGTTAGAAGCCATGAGAGATGTTATCTTGTAGCAAGCCTTACAGCATTTTTCCACTTGGGGTCATTGAATGCTGTGGACTGGATTCAATAACCTTAAATGGAGGATGCCAAACTCACTTACCCACCAGTAACACTATCGACTCAAGTGGACTCACATATCGCATAATGAAGAACAGAAATGTAGCGCCAGTGAGTTTTTGCTTCCAAATCCGTTCTACCTATCCCAAATTTTAGAATAATAACAACGCGACGGAGATCGCATTCACCTCTTGTGAAAATGTTAAAGCTGATGAGGATATCAATAATGATGTATGCTTCAAAGGAACACCCGTTTAACGCACCATGGTCATATACAAGCATTACAACCGACGCAAACTGGAAGTATTTCCCTGCAGTTCTTTTAACATACATCAGTCAGTTAGGCTCATGCTCAATGGTAGTAAATGATGCTCACAAGTGAAGCGAAGCTGTAGCAAGATCGGCGGCTGACATTCTGGTTTGGAATATTGTGTTTAGAAGTACCCAGAGGTGTCTGTAGGTAATTCCAGCTTCCTCGCGTCTTATAAGCAGTTATGCAACCTAGTGTCCGTCTTGACCATTGTGACGATCAGATGAATATTCAGATCCTAGGAGATTATCAGTCAATTTGTAATATGATAATCAGACAACAAAGTTACTAGATATCAGCTCCGGAATGTATTATATGTACTATTTCAAAGCAGAGTCGATACTTTTTCGGTCTTGAAATCTATATTCGGATGGAGCCTGTCATACCATTCATTGTTTGATAGATTTAAGCCTCATGTGGGGTTCAGCATCACCTTGCACAGGTTTCTCATCATCCATCTGTGAGTCTTTGAGAATGATAGAATGATAGAATATATTGCCCTAGTTGGGGGGAAAATTCAACAGCTTGCATGTGAATGATGTTACTGGAACTGGAACGAAGGCACAATGCCAATTGTCGGTTTTTGTTTCAGGTTTTGATTTTTCAGTTCTGATTTAAAATTGATTTTGATATTAATCAAGAAAACCGGTACAGAGATGAAGCTTAGAAGACCGAGAAACCTCTCATTATTATCAAATGACAGTCTCTGGTTGATTTTCGTTCGTCATTATAAATGTAACACTTCATGCGTGCAAAAAAGAGTGGATACGGGTGGAATTTTGGGGGAAAAAAAATATTTTTACATAAATCACACAGAAATCACATCAAATTATTCTCACACGAGCTGAACGGATCTCTCCAGTAAATTCTTGATGCACATCTGTCTTGAAGTCAGCCTCGTAGAAGACACGGAACCACATTCAGCATGTCTCGGTACTTTGACGTTGGAGTCAGCAAAATGAAATCGATAAAAGGATTCAAGTACCCGCCTCCAAACTTCAATTAACTACATTCAAACCATGTCTTCTACTACAACTAGTCATCTCTCCGCGTTGGTGACGCTAATAGCTGAGGCCACAAAAACGGTCGAAAAACACTTTGCGCAGTCTGCGAAACCTGGCGTACCTCTACTGGACGACGTGGAGGCTCATCCCCTCGACACGCAGATTACCGCCCCAGAGCTACGCAAGGCCGTGCAAATAATTGAAGGTGCATGCGCTCAGCTTTGCGCTACAGTCGCTCGTCCAAACCACACAATAGTGAATGTACGATTCTATATATTGTTGGTAGAAAGAAAGCTAGCTTACAATCATAACATATCAGAAATTTATGACTGTGGGTTGCGCAACGTTTGACTCTGACTGTTTTCTCATTACATGCTTCCTAGATTTACGAACCACCATGTATCAATGCCGTCACAAAGTTCAAGATACCCGATGTCCTGTTGAACAAACCGCAGGGTATGCACATTTCAGAAATTGAACAAAAGACCGGTCTTGAAGCGCGCAAGGCGGGAAGAATCTTGCGACTTCTCGCAACAAAACATTGCTTTCGCGAAGGTTATATATTGCATCTCTTTAGGGGAGCCGTGTGCTAATACTATTTTGTAATCAAGTCTCCAAGGATGTATTCGCAAACAATCGTATTAGTATGCAACTCCTCTCCACAAATCCGCTTTCAAGTCTTGGTTTGCACTTGTACGCGGTATATGTCATCATCCGTATACATTCAACTCATCTCACTTTCTAGCACGGACGAGAATGTAAAAAACACCAGTTACCTCACCGAAGTACTCGAAGACCCCGAGTGGGGACACTCTTACGCGGTCAATGAAACTGCTTTCAACAGATGTACTGGATCTACACTACCTGCTTTTGAATATTTCACTGGGGTGGGTTTCAAACTAACCTGTCTATACTGTTAGGTTGAGAATGTGAATTATGTATAGGAAATAGGTGCCCGCTTCGCAGTCGGGCTGCAGGGCTGGGGTGCTGCCACCGAGTCCAGCGCCGTCATTCAAGGTTTGTCATGTCGAAACCCTAGTTCATTATTTAAGAGTTGACTTTTTATTTATAGAATATCCTTGGGCAAGTCTTGGTGCTGGAGCTTCCGTGTGCGACGTTGGTGGTGGTATCGGAAACATCACTATGCAACTAGCCAAGGCATATCCCACACTACAACTAAAATTGCAGGATATTCCAGAACGCATACAGCAAGCGAAGGACGAGGTCTGGCCTAAAGAATGCCCGGAAGCGATCAAAGAAGGCCGTATTGAATTTAAAAGCATCGATTTCTCCAAGGAGTCACCCATCGCAAACTGTGATGTATACTATGTATGTCACTTCATTTCCTGCCCCCTCTACAAATCTCTTACTTGGTCATTTTCCTCAAGCTGAAAAACGTCATGTGAGTTAGCTGAAAAAAATTTTCTAAATGAGGATTTCCAATGACTATTCTATCAGTCATGATTGGCCGGATAAGGCCTGTATCACAATTCTCAGTGGTGTCAGAAAAGTGATGGCTCCGCACAGCCGTGTTCTTATCCGTAAGGATATTCACATTCACCGCGGGGTAGACACTGATCATGTTTTTCTCACATGAAGACGAGTACGCCCTACAAAGCCCCAGTCGAATGTCAGATAGCGATTGCATATATGAACAAGCACCTGAGCCTCTTCTTCCCAACTATGGTGTTGGTCGCATCCGACAGTATAGTCTTGACATCAATATGTTGATCGGTCTCAATAGTGAAGAACGTACTATAGAGCACTTCGTCAAGCTTGGACAGGATTCTGGTCTCAAATTCGAGAAACTCTGGGATTTCGGGGAAATGTGTGTCATGGAATTTAGCGCTGCGCGAATGTAATACTATGTTAGCATCGATTATTGGTGGTCGAGTATAGTATTTTTATATTGCTAAACACCAACTGAACACAAGGTTCTCATACAAATTATTGAAGTTTCAAACGTAGTTCTCCATTCTAAATACGAGATAGGTAGAACGTATTGGGAAGCAAAGATTCACCGGCACTACGTCCCTGCAAACTGACAACTCGTCGAACCGATATAATCTGGATACTTATAAGGACAAGAAAATGGCTATATAAATACTGCTCGACAAAGCTGAACGATCGAAAGGTTTTAAGAACATCTGAATCAGAAAACGGTCTAACCTTACCTAAATTTCCGTTGGCTTTTCCAACAAAGGTTGTAGATGAAGCCTGTGTTGGAATTGTACATGTGTTTTTGATGGAAAATGAACGAAGGTTAACAACAAGGCGACAAATTGGCATGACTGCAGTGGTAAGTTGGTTGAAGGTAGCTCCTATGAAATGCGAATTGAATTGAATACTATGATGCCATATCATCAAGACCTTAGGTGCGAACTTAACTTTACAGTGATAAGTACCAGCCCATCGCTCAGTATTAGAGAACATCACTCGACCCCATTTACGACCACTCACAAACAAGCCATAAATATCTTAGTAAAGCAAGTTGAGGCTACACAAAACACAGAATGCACCTTTTTGGAACTATTCTTTGTTACACAAGGGAGGGGCATTTGACAGAAAATAATCGGACTAATCGAAGACTATAGGCTTTAATCCCTATATCCGACTCTCGAGATTGCCAACCAAAACTGTGATCCGCCTTCTTCACTCCATCCAAGTGGGCCAAGATCACATTCGGCACATGAGAGCAGCTTCAGTTTGGGAACTGAGAGAATGCTTGTTAGTTTACAACAGGGATTATGTCAAGAGTGTATGGCCAATGACCTGATGAATCTTGAGTCACTGGGCGAGAAAAACCGATATTTTCAAATTCCATGGGGGATGGTGTTATCAACCACCATTCTGGTGTAGCTGGAGGTGGTGGGATGGCCGGAAGGATGGGATTAATTGGAATCCCTGGGAGGTCAATCTAGGTGTAAAAATTAAAACAACTCTGTTAATATTTCGGTAGGAGCTGTGCAGTTCCACTAATACCTGGGGACTGGTCCGTTCTGTAGATTTAGCTACATGCTTTTTCAGAATGACACTTCCGCAGCCATTCTTTGGGCAGACTAAGTCAAATTTATTGACGGGTAAACCACTGATAACAGTGGTTACATCGGAAATACCATTTGCAAACTCGGAGATGAGCTGCGGTTTTTGTTGTTGAGGAGTTCGTCTCTGTAACGCTTCAAATAATCCAGGTGGTAACTGTTGAGTCTGGCTTGACTGCTCCGGAGAATCTTTCAACGCTAGATCTGGCTCCGTGGTCGTGGTGGGTAACACAAGTTGCAGAGAATACCAAGGCTGTGATCCATGCACAAGATCACTTTTCCCTAGTAGTTGGAATCCAGCTTTCTGATAAAATCTTATTAGCTCTTCGTGTGACACTAAAAGCACCCGTTCGTAGGGTTTCCCGCTCTCTTTGCTTTTTACTAATCGGGATATATATTCCTTGAGGAGCCGTAGTCCAAGCCCTTCTCTCCTATGCGTAGATGAAACACAGACAGAGTGTATGCACACCGATGACGAGCCCGCGACATGAGTGGTCATCGATTCGTGTGTCAAAGTGGTCGACGGGGAAAGCGTTGAGCATACATAGGCTAACAGTTCGCGGTTGCCTGAAGTGGTCGAAAAGGCACCCAGGAAGAGATCACCTGCCTCGGATTGTCGGAATCTGAGGGTTCCGCATGACAAGAACAGAAAAACTCGTCGTAATGATTATTCATACCGAAAAGCTTCTGGACTAGCAGCCTCATCTGGTGGGTAGCCTGTCACTGAGCGTTAGGCTCGGCAGTGATATGGATAAGAGGGTAATCATACCTTCTTGTTCAATCTCTATGGCAGTATTCAGGTCTTCTAAAGAGACCCAATCGAACACAACGTCGGGCAACATTATGCAGTTTTCTGAGATACGCCTCACAGGAACAACAAGGTTGGTGTGACATGTCACCATGACCATATTGAATGCACTCAGCTGAACATTTCAACGTCAACGACCAACTTATAGGATATTCCACTACAATTCTAACATAACTGTCTACCAGGAGTAGCCTTTGTACTAAGCGGATAGTCCGCGACTTTACGGGCTTTGCATAATTTACTAAACATCACAATTTTTCCGCCCCGTTCGTCCAACCAAATAGATTGCGGCAATATCGTGTAATAAATAATCAATCAGTTTTTTATGTTCCGAGTCCGTAAGGAGTCGGTCTTATAACCAGGATTTTTTGTTCGTTTCAAGCTTGACGTGGGAAAATGTGCACGTGATAATTGGCACAGACATTTTGTGTTCGTTCCAAGCTTGACTGGGAACTCTGCACGTGATAATTGGCAAAGGCAGTTTTCGTTCGTTTCAAGCTTGACGTAGGAAATTGTGCACGTGATAAATGTCTTACACAGTTTATGTTCGTCTCAAGCTTGATGTGGGAAAAATGGTTCTGCTGAAGAAGTGTGTGCCCTCAGACATATGTGTATATTAGAGAGGTAGATACATTGTAACATATGATAGTACTGGTGTATGTAAAGTAATGTAGGTGATTAATTAGGGAACATTTCATTGAATGAATGCCGATTTAAAGAGAACGAGTGGATATAAATACTCGCATTTGGTATAGATCGAAAGGGGATGTTGAGGAGAATTTATATGCAAATTTGCGAAAGGTAGCGTCAGGAAATGCAGTCTGTAGAGTGTTTACATTGCAAAATTTGAATTGTACACTGCTTAAAAATACTTTGATGCGTGTTTTGATGCGATCGGAAAAGCTGTGCTTGATTTGATTTCGCGTTATCGTAGTGAGCGTGGTGAGTATTGCGAACGTGGGAAAATGCATTTTAACCTTCGGATTTCATGTTTTCTTTGTTTCCTCTGTGATCCCTGCTGCGTACATTGGGATCTGAGACGCTTCTAGTTGATTGAAAGGTGTAGAATTTGATGCTAAAATATTTGGACAAGTTTTGGGTGAGAAATGGTATATTTTCCTTCATGTCTTCGCATATTTGACTGTCTTTTTGCAGATTTAAGTTGCTTTTGACAATTCTGATGTGTTTCTATGCTTGGATCAATTCGCATTTCATCCTGACTATGGCTTGGTTGAATTGGTAAGTCATTATGGCACTGCTGATATGTTTTCATGCAGAAAAAACTCAATTTTAAAGCTTTGTTCACATACATATTATTCCCCCGTTGTTGTTGTCATTCTTCCTTTATCTTAGAATACAAATAACATGATTTGAATGAGGCATTATGTGCATTGCAGTCTTTTAACTAGCTGATCTACATCTTAAGTATTGCAATCTAACTATGATATCAATATCCAAATGAGGCAGTCAAAGATGCTTATTTTCAAGATTAAAAAAACAACTGTATGTTTTGCTAAGTGTGTGACTAAAAATTCTATGACCTATGTACCATGCTATGAGTTTAGTAGATAATTGTAATATTGCAATAATGGACTCGGATATGCCATGCAGAGCAATGGCCCATACCCCCAAGTATTATTATGTATCGGGTAGAACCAACAACGCAGAAAAATCACGATGTTCAGTTACTAAAGTTCAACACATTTTCTTGCTCAACAACCACTCTATTGATCGGCCTCACACTTGCTGGAGGATCAATAGATTTATGCTCAAATGCCTTGGCTCAGTTTTAACTTTTAACTACAACTTGAGCGGGAGGAGAGAAACTAAGTCTTGTAAATTGACATCGTTTTGCAAAACTGTCACGTTGCAGTCACGGCGAGATTTCATTAATCATTCCCCGCTTTGGCATTAGGCGCATTTATGATCTAAACTGTCTTCATCAATCTATCAGAAGTGGAGTTGCCGTCCAGATTGTCATGCTCAAAAGTTCAATCTCTTCTCAAACGGGATTCCAGTGCTAAATCATCCCGGAGAAATGGTTTATATCATCGATTGAGCATATAGAATAACATATAGAAAGTATATTACAAGGAAATCAATGAGTCCTCAAACCGAAGCATATCTAGAAATTTTTTGACATAAATTTGGCTCTGCCAAGCTCCAGCAAAGGGAATATATCATAAAAAGATAGGAATATGTTCAATACATATGTATAGAGCTCTAGTAACATATGAAGCTCCAGGATGCACGGTTGTGCTACAAAAATCATTTTTTTGAAGTGTTGCAACCCTAGCTATTTGATAGTAATCATGCAAAGCCCTTACGTACTTGTGTGTAAGTATCTCTCCGAGCACAAAGCTGTTCATCAACTCCATATATAACAAGACCAGTTCAAATAAGTCCCTTCCCGCGTCTCCTACTGGCATCAAGATCCACTCAAAGACAACAGTCATCAAGGGGTTGATAGCGATGTCTGCAGATCCTTGTCACCGTGCGTGGCGAGTGTTCAACGTTCAACTCTGAGTTTGAATGTCACCGTGCTTCACTTCATTCCATTCGCGTTTTCATATACCAGTAACAAACAACTCCAGTAACAACAGTCCCGAACGCCGGCGGAAGCAGTCGGGTTTTCCTCCCATCTTTTGAGTGCTCGTGGATGGCTAACGCTCCTGATGAATGTATCACTGGATCTAGAATCCTGTGCCACACGGTGATGTAACGTCAGATATATATCAAACATTGAATCTCATGACAAGACTTATATACATCCTACTTTCGGGTTATAATGCTATAGGTTTCAAGATGGAAGTACGGACACCAGTCCGGCGTGATTCCTTATAAGCCACGAAGAAGTTTACTTTACCTACAGCCACCTCTGCACTCTTCCAAACTCGACAATTCAAATCGGAATGTCAGCCGCCGAACTTGCTACAGCTGCGCTTCATTTGTGAGCATTACTTACTATCTTTGAGCTTGAACATAATAAGTGACACATGTTAACAGAACCGCAGCGAAATACTTCCAGTTTGCGTCGGTCATAATGCTCATATACGACCATGGTGTGTTGAACGGATGCTTCTTCAAAGTATACATTACTGATATCCTCACCAGCGTTAACATTTTCACAAGAAGTGGATGCGATATCTCTTGTGTTGATCTCCTTTCTAATATCCAGGATAGGTGGAACGGATTTGGAAGCAAAAATTCACCGGCGCTACATTCCTTTTCCTCATTATCAGATATATGAGCCCACTTGAGTCGATAGTATTGCTGGTTGGTAAGCGAGTCTGGTATCCTCCACATCGGGTCACTAACTCCAATCCACAGCATTCAATCAACGACCCTAAATGGATAAATGCCGTAAGACCTTGCTCAGTAGTATTTATCGTAGCTATTGACCGCTCTATTTTGTTAGCCGTAAGATCATCATCTGGCTTCTTCCAAACCAGACATGTAACCTTGACGCTATTAAGCTGTTCTCATTTTGTTCTCTTTGAGGGTGCAGCAACAGTAGCATTAGTGGGAGGTACGCAGCATTGTAACTCATTGTCAAATAATGACTTATAACACAACTGCATGTCAGCTGGCGAATGTATGTCTGTTCAAAATCGCCTTTTTTTCTAGCATATTGACGAGGCGAAGTGATCTTGATTCTTCGAGTTTATGCTCTATATAGTTGCAACCGATATTTTCTCATCTTCCTAATGGCGCTATGGGCATTCCAGATTGCCATGAACGTCGTTAATTTGTCTGGTCCCTCTACAGGTATGATGCATTCTGTAAGTGGTCAGGTTGCATGCTGACGTTGTGGTAGCGCTAAATTTACCTCCCGGTTTTGTCGGTCAGTCCTCAAGGTTTATATTCGTGTAGTTTGATGATTAGACTTTTTGTAGGTTGCATACTTGGTGGAAACGGATCATTTCGTAAGTAATGTTCCCCGGACGTTACAAACATATCTGACGAAGTTCTGATAAGCTTGGATTTGGGTTGCCCCATTGATAACTGACACGTGCATTTGCATCTTGACAATTTCGAAAACAGGTAAAAGTGTCATATCATCTGGAAGATATACAAAGTATGTACTGCCATCAGAGTCGTAAACGCCTCACTAATAATCTTGATCATAGAGCATCCCACATCCTCTTCAGGGATGGAATTATGTATTTTATAGTGATCTTCGTTGCAAACCTAGTTAACATCTTGATTTACTTCGTAAGCTCTCGACTTTCCTTGCCATTACTGAATTACTGGAGTTATGTTGTAGAATGCAGTAGCAGATATCAAGGTCATAGGCGCCACCTTCAGCCAACTCATCACTACACTCATGACTTGTCGTCTTGTTCTCAATCTTCGTTCACTGTCCACCAAAAATACAATACCGATACATCATCGAACACGTTCGATTCCACTCTTTGTAGAAAGGGCCATTGGAAATTTGGGCGAGGAGATTGAATTGTCTTCTGATTCGGATAATTCGGGATGTTCATACTGAATGCAAAATCTTCCAGTTCAACATTCAGTAATAGCTGCTCCTTGTATCTAAAGTTGTACTTATTTATAAACTGGTTTTGATAACCACCGTGACAGTCTCCCATAACAGGTTTACAGAGTAACGTGTTTTGCAAAACTTTGAAAATATCCGTCATGGACACTAACGACCTCTTCTCGTTCCTGGACGAGACCCAGCCGGGAAATGAGGACAACAGTGAACACGAAGATAACGACGATGTTGATGACTCAACATATGATCAACCTAAAATCCCGCAAAAACGAGAAGCAGAGTCAACTTCCAACTTCCAGGGATGTACCCGACAGTGAACTTAGGCAGTCGTCCAAAAAAACAAGAGGAGCTTCCCCAAACCCATAGTACGAAACAGAAGCGAAGCGAGAGGTTGCTGCTAGTGCAGGCTTGAACTACGCCATCAGGTAAGAGGTTGCTTGTGAAAATATCAGTGTTACGTTGATATTGATAACATCTAGATTAGGCATCAAGTGGCTGTTCCACCCAGATATAACTACGTACCGATATCACAGCATGTCCCTCCTTCAAAACCAGATAGAGAATACAAATTCGAACTCGATCCTTTCCAGAGAGTGTCTGTGTACTCAATACAAAGAAATGAGAGTGTCCTTGTGTCAGCGCATATGAGTGCTGGAAAGACGGTTGAACGTCGTGCAACATTACCTTAGATATGCCCTCACTTAAATTACATATCTATCAGCAAGTTGTATTTTGGTGTTGGTGTGATTGTTATCATATGATATTGAATAGAAAACGTTTTAGCGTCAACAATTGGAACAACTTTGTAGATATTCTACCAGACAATTCTACCATAATTGCAGTAGTAGGCAGATTGTCTGCGCTTTTACTGGGCTTTGGATAAGTAATTGAATATCATGATTTTTCTGCATTATTTGTCTGACAGGTCCTGTCATTAAGGTACTTCTGATCAGCATAATCAAGCAATTGAGGTCATCGAACACATTATGTAAGAGAGTCTGTTGACTGCCCATACGTACCTATGATAGCTGAAGATGGCGTGGATTGTCCCATCCCGGCAAGTTCATGGTATAACCAGTTTTTTTCTACACCCCCTTGTACAATATGATCAAACAACATGGTTGAATAATCCGGTATTCAATATCTACATATCCTTGTTACTGCCTCCCGAGTGTCAGCTTTGAGTCAAATATCACTGGCTTCACTTCATCCCATTCACATTTTTGTATACTGGTAGCATACAGCTCCAGTAACAACAGCCCCGAACACTCTGGCGGAAGCAGTTGGGGTTTCCTCCCAACTCCCGAGTGCTCGTGGTTGGCTAATGTTCGTGATGAATGCATTACTGGATGTAGAATCCTGTGCCACACGGTGATGTAACGTCAGATATATATCAAACATTGAATCTCATGACAAGACTTATATGCATCCTACTTTTGGATTATAATGCTATAGGCTCCAAGACCGAAGTACAGACACCAGTCCCATACAATTCCTTATAAACCAAGAAGAGGTTGAATTTACCTACAACCACCTCTGTGCCCTTCCAAACTCGACATTCAGACTGGAATGTCAACCGCCGATCTTGCTACGGCTTCACTTCACTTGTGAACATCGCTTACTATCTTTGAGCTTGAACCTAATAACTGACACATATTAACAGAACTGCAGCGAAATACTTTCAGTATGCGTCATTTATAATGGTCGTATATGATCATGGTGTGTTGAATGGATGCTTCTTCAAATTATACATTACTGATATCCTCCTCAGCGTTAACATTTTCACAAGAGGTGAATACAGTCTTTCTTGAGTTCATCTCCTTTCTGATATATGGGACAGGTGGAACGGATTTGGAAGCAAAAATTCACCGGTGCTACATTCCTTTTCTTCATTGTCCGATATATGAGCCCACTCGAGGCGATAGTATTAATAGTTGGTAAGCGAGTTTGGTATCGTCCACATCAGGTCACTGACTTGGGTCCATAGCGTTCAATGACCCTAAATGGATAAATATTGTAAGACCCGCCACACAATAGTATTTATCGTAGCTTCTGATCACCATATTTTCTTAGCCGTAAGATCATCATCTCGCTTCGTCTGAAACATATATGTAACCTTGACGTCATGAAGCTGTTTTCATTTCGTTCTCTTCGAGGGTGCAGCAACGCTAGCACTAGTGGGAGGTACGCAGCATTGTAACTTATTGTCAGTTAATAGTTTATAACTACCCTGATATCAGTTGGCGAATGTATGTCCATTAAAGAATTGCCCATTTTTCAGCATATTGACAATGCAAAGTGATATTGATTCTCCGAGTTTATGCTCTATATCGGCGTAATCAATATCTGCTCATCTTCCTAATGGCGCTATGGGCATTCCAGATTGCCATGTCCGTCGTTAATTTGTCTGGTCCCACTGCAGGTATGATGCATCCTGTAGCTGATTATGTTGCATGCTGACGTTGTGGTAGCATTACATTTACCTCCCAGTTTTGTCGGTCAGTCCTCAAGGTTTATATTCGTGCATTTGATGCTTAGACTTTTTTGTAGGTTGCATACTTGGTGGAAAAGGATCATTTCGTAAGTAATGTTCTCAGATGTTACAAACATATCTGACAAAATCATGATAAGCTTGGATTTGGGTTGCCCCATTGATAACCGACACGTGCATTTGCACCTTGACAATTTTGAAAACAGGTAAAAGTGTCATATCATCTGGAAGATATACAAAGTAAGTACTGCCGTCAGAGCCGTAAATGCCTTGCTAATAATCTTGATCATAGAGCATCCCACATCCTCTTCAGGGATGGAATTATGTATTTTATAGTGATCTTCGCTGCAAACCTGCTTAATATCTTGATTTATTTTGTAAGATCTCGAATTTCCTTGCCATGACTGAATTACTGGAGTTATGTTGTAGAATGCAGTAGCAGATATCAAGGTCATAGGTGCCACCTTCAGCCAACTCATCACTACACTCATGATTTGTCGCCTTGTCCTCAACCTTCGTTCACTGTCCACCAAAGATTCAATTCCAGTTCATCATCGAACACATTCGATTCCACTCTTTGTAGAAAGGGCCATTGGAAATTTGGGCGAGGAGATTGAGTTGTCTCCTGATTCGGAAGATTCGGGATGTTCACATTGAACCTTTCAGTTATTCAGTGATAGCTGGTTTCCGGTCCTTATGTATATATATCTAAAGTTTTACTTATTTATGAACTGGTTTTGATAACCACTGTGACAGTCTCTCCCATAATAGGCTTACCGAGTAACGTGATTTGCGTGACACGCTTTCTGCAAAACTTGGAAAGTTTCTGTCATGGACACTAACGACCTCTTCTCGTTCCTGGACGAGACCCAGCCGGGAAATGAGGATAACAGTGAACACGAAGATAACGACGATGTTGATGATTCAGCATATGATCAACTTAAAATCCCGCAAAAACGAAAAGCAGAGTCAACTTCCAAGGATGTACCCGACAGTGAACTTGGGCAGCCGTCCAAAAAAATAAGAGGAGCTTCTCCCAAACCCATAGTACTTGACGATTTTGAAACAGAAGCGAAGCGAGAGGTTGCTGCTAGTGCAGGCTTGACTGGTGGAGTAGAGGCTGGGTCGAGGCTTGAACTACGCCATCAGGTAAGAGTACTAGTTGCTTATGAAAAGATCAGTCTTTACATTGATAACATGTAGGTTAGGCATCAAGTGGCTGTTCCGCCTGGATATAACTACGTATCGATATCACAGCATGTTCCTCCTTCAAAACCAGATAGAGAATACAAATTCGAACTCGATCCTTTCCAGAGAGTGTCTGTGTACTCGATACAAAGAAACGAGAGCGTCCTTGTGTCAGCGCATACGAGTGCTGGAAAGACGGTTGTAGCAGAATATGCTATCGCTCAATGTTTGAATAGAAATCAAAGAGTGATATACACCAGTCCTATCAAGGTTCTTTTCCGATCAAACATCTCAAAAATATATCATTTTTACCTGAGACTGTTACTAGGCCCTAAGTAATCAGAAATACCGTGAAATGTTAGCTGAGTTTGGTGATGTCGGCCTTATGACTGGTGATGTTACCATAAACCCAACAGCAACTTGTCTAGTAATGACAACAGAAGTGAGTACCCACTAGACATATTTTGAGTTTATCTACTTATCAGGAAATTTTCCCACTACACTCTTCAGATTTTGCGTTCGATGTTATACCGAGGATCCGAGATAATGCGTGAGGTTGCATGGGTTATTTTTGATGAGATTCATTACATGCGAGACAAAGAACGAGGCGTTGTATGGGAAGAAACTATTATCCTGTTGCCACACACAGTCCGCTACGTTTTTCTCTCTGCTACAATCCCGAATGCAATGCAATTCGCCGAGTGGATTTGCAAACTACACGAACAACCCTGTCACGTCGTGTACACCGACTTTCGCCCAACGCCTTTGCAACATTATCTATTTCCAGCTGGCGGCGAGGGCATTTACCTAGTGGTGAACGAGAAAGGAGAATTTCGTGAAGACAACTTTAGTAAAGCCATGGGAAAAATACAAGATAGCAGTGGTGATGATCCTGCCGATCCCAGAACTGGCAAAGGGAGAAAAGGAAAATCCAAGAAAGGTGGCATGGACAAAAAAGGTGAGTTAGCGAAGTTGTAGTCTCAATTATCTTCTGAGGATATCAAAATAGGCCCTTCGGACATATCCAAGATCATAAAAATGATCATGCTGAAGAACTATAACCCTGTTATTGTTTTTGCGTTTAGCAAACGCGAATGTGAAGGGCTCGCTCTTTCAATGTCCAAATTCGAGTTCACTTCGACAGAAGAACAAGATATGGTGACAAGCATATTCAATAATGCCATTGAAAATCTTTCTCTAGAAGACCGGCAACTACCTCAAATAACAAATCTTTTGCCCCTACTCCGTCGTGGTATCGGCATTCATCATGGTGGCCTTTTGCCTATTTTGAAGGAAGTAATAGAGATTCTCTTTCAAGAAGGCTTGATCAAAGTTCTTTTTGCGACGGAGACGTTTTCGATTGGATTGAATATGCCTGCAAAAACTGTAGTGTTCACAGCGGCTCGTAAATTCGATGGCCGTGAGTTCAGGAACCTTTCTTCGGGCGAATACATTCAGATGTCTGGGCGTGCTGGTCGACGAGGTCTGGACGATAGAGGAGTGGTAATTATGATGTGCGACGACAAGTTGGAACCAGCAGCTGCTAAGGAGATGGTTAAAGGAGAAGCGGATAGACTTGACTCGGCGTTCTATCTTGGCTACAACATGATCTTGAACTTGATAAAGGTTGAAACTGTTAGCCCTGAATTCATGTTGGAGAGATGTTTTCACCAGTTTCAGAGCAGCGTGGGTATTCCCAAGCTTGAAGATGGTAACTTTTAGTAACCAGAATCTTAAATTCTGTCGACTAAATGCTATTCTGCAGAACTCAAGCACGAAGAGGACACACGAAATCATACTGTCATTCCTGACGAAGAGCTTGTAGCAGAATATTATGAGTGTCGCCAACAGTTGGACCAAATGCTTGCAGACTTTAGAGAAGTTATAACACACCCATCTTACTCGCTGCCATTTTTGCAAGTCGGACGGCTGGTGAAAGTGAAGTACCGGAAACTTGATTTTGGCTGGGGTGTTGTCGTGAACTTTCAGAAACGTCTGTCTCCCAAAGTAAGGATGATTTTCTCGCGTTGATTTTGGGTGGTGCTGAGAGAGAATTTTTGTCGATAGGACCGACCAATGCCAAAGCCCGAGGAACTACCGCCCCACGAACAATATATCATTGATGTTCTCCTCAACTGCGCATCTGGGAGCTCAGCCACAAGAGAGAGAAACAACTTTGCACCTACTCCTGATGGAGTTCAACCTTGTGCTTCAGGAGAGAAAGGAACTCCCATAGTAGTTCCAGTACTGTTATCAACGATAGAGGCTATCAGTCATCTCCGTATATTCCTAGCGAAGGATATGCGACAAGATGGAGCATGCGAAACTGCCTGGAAAAGTGTTCTAGAAGTTCATCGACGATTCCCTGACGGTATTGCTCTGTTAGACCCCGTACAAAATATGGGCATCAAAGACGATAAATTTAAGGAGCTTGTCAAGGTATAATACCCTGTAAGATCGAATTCTGCAGATTAACAAAACATTTGTACAGAAAATAGAAATAATGGAGAAAAAATTGTTCTCAAGTCCTCTACATACAGACCCACGACTCCCAGAATTGTATACCATGTACGGCAAAAAGAAGGAAAGCCAGGAGCGAGTTCGGAGCTTAAAGAAAAGAATCCAGGCGACTCATGATGTCCTTCAAATGGAAGAACTCAAATGCCGCAAACGCGTCTTACGTCGCCTTGCGTTTACAAATTCGTCTGACATTGTCGACATGAAAGGGAGGGTTGCTTGTGAGATCAGCTCTGGAGACGAGCTTCTCCTCACTGAACTTATCTTTAACGGCGTGTTCAACCCCCTACCCCCAGAGCTTTGTGCAGCTTTACTGAGTTGCTTCGTATTCGACGAGAAGGTTAGCAAACCTTTAGTCTGTGCAGATTCCATCTTATGACTTGTCGCATAACTAGAGTGATCAAGCTACGAAAATCAAGGAGGAGCTTGCTGCTCCTTTGCGAGTTATGCAAGAGCTTGCAAGACGAATAGCTAAAGTGTCCAAAGAGTCGAAATTGCCCTTTGACGAAGACGAATACGTCTCATCTTTTAAAGTTGAGCTTATGGACGCAGTTGTTCAGTGGTGTCGAGGAGCGTCGTTTAGTGATGTTAGAAAGGTTTGTTATTGGGTTTTCTACAAAGTCTAACGCAACACTCGCTCAACAAATCTTTCATTTTCGCAGCTTGCCGAACAGTTGTTTGAAGGAAGTTTGATTCGCGTCTTCCGGCGTCTTGCGGAGCTGCTACGCCAAATGGCACAAGCAGCGAAAGTTATCGGCAACAATGAACTAAAGGAAAAATTCGAAAAAGCAACAGAAATGCTAGAGCGGCCGAATTCGATCATTTTCTGCTCTTCACTTTATCTATGATGATTTTTGTTGTATTTCTTGGTATTATCACAAGATCATATTTCAATTTTTTAAAACACAATCATTTGCTTCATTTCAAGCTTTCTAGAGGGATCACTGGTTATTTTTAACCAACATAAACCATTCTATAAACCTGAACAATTTCTTTATAACTACTCCACGACTATCCTTCTCTTCCTTTTCAAAATTTCGTAACAGTTTTAACTAGCCCGCTCGAAGTTTTGAAACTAGCAACGGTCTTGCCTTGATACACTACATTTACCTGCCTGGCGGTTACACTCTGATCCACAGTGAATACTGCACTTGTTGGGAGTCCACTAGACCATTTCAAGTCTACAGTGATCCCTCCACGCGCCCGAGCACCATGTATGGCTCCGGATGACCATTGCTGAGGAAGTGCCGGTAATAGCGTGATGGTGAGTGGGGTACTATAAGATGCAACGTCTGGCGCTTGCAGAAGTGCGTTCTACAGATAAAATAAATCAGGTATAATTGCAGAAAAAATGGTCAAGGAATAACAAACCATTAATGCGCCAGGATATGCGAGGTTTGCATCTATTTGGAATATGGGATTAGGGTCAAAAGGATTGTACAAGCTGAACAAGTTGGATCCCAAATTTTCCGAGATTGTGAACTGTCATCACAATGCAAAGCCCCATTACTTTTTGGGAATATTCATTCAAATTTAATAAAAAGAAGGTATTGCTGACAGAGAGCTCATCATAAAATTGTGCCGCATTTCCAAGTTGCGCCCATACGGCTGCACGCCACGCCTTCTCCCATCCAGAATCCGCGTCGGGGCCCCTTCCATTTCCGCGATGAATAAGACTGACTTGTGCTGCAGATAATACCTGTTCTTTTGAAAGCGCACCGCTTTTGGCCCCTTGCAGAGTGGAATCATATGATGCAATTGCATAACCGGGGAAAAGTCCAATGAGATGAGACAGATGACGGTGTGTATCTGTAGGAGAGTCTTTTTCAACCTTCCATTCTAGTATTAAAGGGTGGAATTAAGTCAATGAATATCTCAGAGGTGCATATATCATACCCTGCAGCTGCCCAAATGATCCTACTTTTAGCCCCTTATCCATTTGTGCTCGTTTCGTGCGAACCTCTGTAGTCATAGGTAAGTGTCCATGTCATTAGAGAAATTTTGACAAACCTACCCTCCAGGAACGCGGTATCGGTGTCACCCGATGCTGCAAACCCTTTCTCAACAGCATTGAAAAGTTGCCAGATAAGTTGTTGGGCGTGAGCACATCCTAAAATTTTTTCAGAAGGGCGTTCATCGTATCAAAAGGTAGTGCCAGGAAGAAAGTTCACTGGATAAACCTACGTACCAAATGTAATAGGTGGCTGCTCTGGTGAATTGCAAGGGTTCACGACAAGCGTAGAATCATTAAAATGCAAGTCGGGGATGAGCTTATCCAGGTGGAAGCTAGCTACACCCTAAGGAAAATTTGTCAACCTCTTGAATACGGAAAGCTTGTTTGATTAAATTGAATAAAACTCACCTTAATGAGTGGCCAGCCTTGTGCTTTCCACCAATTTATATCATTAGTGTAATCGAAGTGGTCCCAAACATGTAACATCTTCACCTATTGGTTAGAACTCTAAATGTTTCGGCTGATAATGTTTGCTTACCATCCATACTGCTGATTCTGATTGGAAAAGTCATCAGCATAGTCGACCCGAGAGAAAAAAAGGGACGCACCAGGATAATTTGCCCATTCGGCTGTGTTCCCTCCACCTTTCATACCAGAGTGGCCAAAGATCTATCAAACATACATGAACAATGTACTCCGCAGGTTCCCCAGCTATACACCTACATTCATCTTATCAAGGTTGCGTGTTTCATAAGTCAGTGTTAATGTAGACAAGGAGATAAGTCAATATACGTACCTCGTTATGTACAACCCAACCACGTGTGATGTTATAGAGAACGCGTGCAGTTATCTCTCCGCGTGGAACCCAATTTTTCTATTATGTAGTGTTGAGTAAATGGTCCCAATCAGCTTTATCACCAAATAAGTAGGTTTGATAAGATGTACCTCGAAATAGTCAAATAGTGATTGAGTCACGTCGAGACCAGTGGGTTCAGCACCCCAGTAGTTCATTTGGATATTGATGTTCGAGTCTGTTTGTAAGATTTAAAGTAGGCATTTCAGCATGAGAACATAAGTCGGATGAAGAATGGATTGATACGCACGATAGTCTGTAATAACACATTAAAAATAGATTATAATGTAGTGTTCAAGCTATTTGTATTGAATTAAGAACTGGTTTACTCACCTGCACCCCACGCATTCGCAGAACCCGACGCCCATTTTCCTTGCAAATTTGCCGGAAGCGCGCCACGTGCGCTGGTAGCAAGCAAGAATCTCCCAAAGTTAAATATCAACCACTCGAGGTACGTATCCGAAGTCGAGCTAGCTCGTGTTTCCACACTATTACCACTAGCTTTTGCAGCTGCCTTTGCACTGACACTCAAGCTTCCGCCGGTATATCCAGCCTTTAAAACGTCGGTAGGTACTTGCCACGCGTCACTTGAAACCTTCAAATCAAGCGCGAACCCACCCAAGACATTTCGTATGTCCGCTGTGTGCTCAGCGAAAGCTGCAGAGTACGTAGACACGTCACTGACAGCCTTATTTGCAGAAAGAGTAACAAGGCTATCATGTGGATCGACTCCACGGAACGAAAATCCATGCGTTGAGTCGCCAGCATTTAAGTCGAATTCTGTTCCACCAACCCATGAAATCATTGCCTCACGAGCGGAGCCACCAGGTTGATAGATAATTTCAAGAGTTGCGTTTGGTGGAGCACCGAACACCACAGGAAATTGGATACATCGTACAGTGGCCCCAGATGAAGCAGAAGCACTAAAGATAAGTTCATAAAGCATACCACCGGGTGTATTTGCGTCTGAAAATACAAGAATGCTCTGAATTCTGACTAAAATGTATGAATTAGTATTCGCTCACTAATAGGTGGGGATACCCGACCACGAACACGAAGAGTTGAGGATGAGGAGCACGTTATATTCGGAGCTGGGAGGTCTTGCTCAAGAGCGGAAGAATAAGCGTGCGTAATTGTGAGCCCAGGGAAATTTTGGTGTGACGACGGCGTGGAGATGGATGTATGCTGTGTACAGGCTTTCGTGGGGTGAGAACAAAAGGTTGTCCTGCCTTAGAGTCAATATTTTTGTACCAAAGTAAAAAACAAGGGTCTACCTTTGGAAGTTGCTTCCAGCTTGTGTCCAACTTGTTCGCGTAAAGGCGTTGTCAAGGTCAAGGAAGCGAGAGTAGCCCGAAATGGCCCCAGTGGTGTTTAATGAAGATACTAGATAACCAGCACCTGCATAGGAGCCTTCAGGGAGAAAAGTTAGAATAAGGGAAAGTTAGTTATAGGCTTTGGACTATGCAGACCATATTGCCCTGCATCCGTCGTAAGTACTTCGACATCTGTAAAATTTAATGTATCAGATCAAAACCAGCAACGAGAATTGGGAGAATCGGCGCACTATCAATATCACCCGTCGGACTCTCGAATATGGTATTTCTGATGTTCTGCATTGCCTGTGCCATGGCTGCCTGCTCAGAGGGCTGCTTATTTCCGCCATTATATGTCTACAGATGATAGTAAAGAATTGAAGCTCATAAGATGCGTCAAACGAACTGGATCAGCAAATGGGCCACCAGACCATAAAGACTCGATATTTAGCTGTGTCGATTCGTGTGAGGTTCCTCCTGGCGTCATTACTTCACCAAAATATGAGTAATTGCATATATTCAGATCGGAGAACACCTACCAGCAAGATACCCATTGCCTACAGGAAGCCATGAACGCGACCACGCTGTGGTCGCAGGCTGCTCAAACCACAAGCCATTACCTGACGCAGGAAAATCTGGTGGAGGGCCAGCAGCGACGGCAATTGGTGACAAAATGAAGAGCAAATGAAAAACCCTTCCAGACCAGAAAGCAATTCGTGCCATTAGCGTTTGCCAAAGTGCAAGTATTATCCTCAGGTGGGGCAGGAACTTTGTTTTAAGCTCAAAAGCCGCGATAGGGTGTAATAAATTCTCATATGGCATAACTTATGGTAATTCATGCGTACGGACCTGCTGGATAGGGCGGCACGGGGTGGTGTCAAGGCGGAGCGGTGAAGAAGCTGAGAAGTTAGGAACGTATGGTAGATGGGCCAGCTGACGAGAGCCAGCAGCAGCAATGACTTACACGCTGGCAACACGGAGAAACTGCAAGGTTGAAAATAGTCAAGTGAGACAGAGGAACTAACTCGGAGGTGTTCATATGACATTCAACATTCAATATGGAATAGAATATCTTCGAGTTTGCTTACCTAGTATACGTATTTATACGGTGGTGACTTCCTGCATGTTAGGAGCCATTCTCGGCTATCATTCATAAGGCATTAATGGGGTAGTGGTAACCTGGGTCGTTGCCACATTCGAGTGAAAAGCTCGACCCGCCGGGGGTTCGATTCCCTCTTAATGCAAATGATTTTTTCGAATTTTATTCCATGATTCAGAACGACAGTAGAGTACACAGACAAAAGGTTTCTGAAGAGAACGACAATTATTTATAAAACCATTAAATCATGTTCCACGCATAATTCGTTCTACCTCTATCTGCACCCTCACGCGGGCCGCCTTTGCTTCATTACTCGTCCCACCAATCAATACGTCGTTACCCATACCGGTCGTAACGCTTTCATATGCTAGAGCAAGCATTTTGATCCATTGATGTCCCCATACTTCTTTGAGCTCCGAACCTAACACATCCAGAGCAGCTATTGGTAGTGAGACAATTGTTTATGAAACAAAACCAAAGAGATCACATACTGGATATCAGTTGAGGTGCTACTGGACTTTGGAGCAATCCCCTGGAATCCATGAGCCTCGCGAACCATACCCAGACACGGGGGAGTTGGAACATCGGTTTCATCGGTTGTCGAGTAGGTGTAATCTTGAGGATATGGAAATATACACGCATTATTCCCGCCACTCGTGCTGTGTAATCACCAATATTCTCCACTGTCAAATCATTAGATTTCGCGTCACCATCTTCGCTAGTCTGGCGGTAACCCATTGCTTTGATACGTTCTGCATCATTTTGCCACGGACGACCGTCGAAATCCTTCTCGGGTGGGATAATGATAGGAATTGGCCATCCGCCAGTACGTTGTACGAAGCGAGCAAAGAATATTTCGGGAAAACTGTCAAGTGTGTCCAACAGAATAAATGTCACCCGCGCAAGGGGTTCCGCGCTCCTCTTTTCTGCTGTCACTTCTGTCTCTGCTTGTGCGATGATGGCCTTGGCGAGTGAAGACAGGAGAGCTGCGTATATGGCAGGATTATGTGGTGGCGCATTATTTGGGCGAACAACATTGATCAATTGCGTTGACTTAGAGAGTGATTAGTTAAGGACTAAAAGAGAACGACGGAGAAATTCCGCCGTACAATGCGTGTAATAGCTTCCTCGTCGTTTGTGATCTGTCCAATTTTTGGTGTAATCTGACGGCGCCATTTCCCCCATTCTGATTTCAGCTCCTTGTTAGCTTTCACGACCTGTATCGATTGCGTTTTGAGGGTCTAGAAATAAATCGTCAGCCGCAAGTTCTTTCGAAGGTTTCTTGTAATGGGCATACATGCAGGTCTGAACGCGCCTTTGCCCAGTCTTCGTCAGCGCTAGTCAGCCCAATTTGCTTTCTTTGGGCGGCTTCTGCATTTTGTCTCTCTTTCCTAGAATTCTCCTCTTCAACCGCCCTTCGATGCTCTTCTTCTTCCTGTCTTTTAGCTTCCTCGATAACCCTCTTTGCTTCCTCCTCCTCCTTTCTTTTCTTTTCTTCCTCCTGCAACCGCTTCTCTTCCTCTTGCCGACGTTTAGATTCCTCTTCTCTCTTTTTACGCTCTTCTTCTTCTCGTATTCTCCGCTCCTCATCCAACCGCTTCTGCACCTTGTCTTCTTCCAACTTAATCACCGACTCGATACGTTCCCAAAGTGCTCGATCACGCGCTTTGAAGGTCTCCCTCAATCGTTGCTCATCGGTTTGTTGTTGTAGTTTAAACCGTTGAAGAAGAGTCTCGACCTCGGTCATTTGGTGTTTATGCATTGCTGATAATTTTTGTTGTTCGATTTCGTTGATACGGGCTTGCTCACTGACACCCTTGGACTTGGTTGTTAAAGATTCCCTGCGTGCAACTCGCTAGCAGGAGATGTGAATTTACTATGAAGATAGCACAGATAGGGTGATCCTGACTTACAAATGCTTCCCTACGTGTAGCTCGTTCCCATTGTTCATAAGGATCTTGGTGGTGGGTGCGCAAACGTATTGCTGCAACAGTCTCATCTATATATCGTTTTTCTGCCGTATTTCGTGTTTTGCGTCTCGTAGGTCTGGTTACCAGACAAGTTATTAGCAGATATTACAAAAAACTGATTTGGAGCGCGTACACAAGAGCATGTGGAGAGGCAGATATTGAGCGAGAATATTCATATGAACCTGAAGAGGAGCTTGTCGTTGAAGTCGTATCTGATTCTGAGTCGGAATATGACTCTTCTGATTCTCCACTGTCTGGCTCTTCATCGGAGGATGGTTGTAAACCAAATGTAGACCTCCTGCCTATTGTCCTGAGGCAAGATGAGCGTGTATTTGGATAGAGGCGTTCAAGTACTACCTTCTAGAGGGTGAAGGTGAAACCGAGGGTGATCTCGGTGCACTGAACCACATTCTAAAAGTGGAATTCTGAGAAAGGCGCGGACAAAAATGCGACAGTTGAATTGTTTTGGTTATAGTCCGATAAAGGAACAGCCAGAGCTAGATATTAGTTTGTTGATAGTGGATATCACGAAAACACGTTTCTAATTAGACTCAGCTAGAGTCAGGCTGTTCACAAACTCGACTGTAATTCATCGAGTCGCTCCCGTGACGTGACTACCTCTTTGTCACACCCATTTAGAGAAAAAACAACATCAGTGGGCAGTGGGCATTCAATTGCTTTAAGAGTTATGGATCAGCACGGGAGTCGGGTTTATGATTTGTACACGCATTAAACGATATTAGGTAGATAAGAATATATACAAAAAAAGTACAAAGACAATATAGTCCTACTAAATGAAGCTACGCTCGCCAACCAAGAGGATCATAAAGGCCTGCGGAACTTTAACAATGTAAAGAAGGAAAATCATGGAGCAGTCTGCAAACCAAACCACCGATACATTACGCAACTGATCATGATGTGAAACCAGAATCTAGACCATCTATCGTAATAACGTGATAGTCACCTATTATTTCGCCTGAAGAGTATCGTTAAGCAAGGTCATAAAAAAAATTCATGTGTTTCTTCATGAAAGGAAGAATGATGCTGGGCGTCTCCTAACCCGGTTTCTCGGAGACGTGTGATGCTGTGAAGTAGATGCGCCCGTGCCAGACGGATGAACAGATGCATCTCCCAATGATAGGGGTGGCTCTGATTCTTGAGCTGATGAAGACGGGCCTTCAGAAACAGATGAATAAGTGGTTGTGGTTGTGCTTTCTTTGGATGATTTCCAGGAAGACTGGAAAGGCATCTCTGTGACGCTTCCTGAACTGGAGGCAGTAGGGGGATAAGCCGGGCCACCCAGAGTATGCGCGCGAGAACGGGAGATAGGACTGAAATGCAACAACATGATCAGACAAAGGTTAATCTAGGGTTTAACTAAAACTTACGTTCCGACTCTGATTAAGTCATACAATCGGGCATGTTTCTTTGCCCGCATCATAAACAAGCCCGACATCAATACGGCAGATGCTTCACTTGGCTGTGGAGGACTGAACCCCGGGGCGGATATCGATTGCCTGTGATGGGACGTTAATCCCTGCTTCGGGGGGGCGCTGTCACTTAATATTATCCTCTCTATGGCTTGATTGTTGCTGACTCGAAGGATAGCCTCGTTCCATAAGGAAGGAGGTACAGTGGAAAAAGTATGCAGACAAGGGCGGGTGCTCAGAGCTAAAGTGAGAGCAGTTACAGGCCCCAACTGCTGGATGATTGATGGATCACAAGTCATGACAAGAGACAGAGTTGAAGGATTTGTATCATCACAGAGACGTAACGCTATATCGGCTACTTCCTGGTGAAATCTAAGATACGACGTTTCGAAAATAAAAAACAAGAACAAAGACGTACGAGTTTATCCCAACATAACATTGAGGTGGCAATCTCCTGCATGACATACCGTACTTTGTTGAGTGTGAGGTACAAATTTGCAGGTTTACGGAGTATGAAGTGTTTGAGATTTTTTAAGCCCATCAATCCTTGGCGTAATGGGCAGATAGGTGAATCTTCAATCGGATCGCTGTCGAGCATGATTTCCAATGTATGAAGATTTGGGCCACACAACTGAAGGATCTCGCCAGTGTCTCCCCACACAGCCCCAAGGATGAGTCGACGGATATGTAAGGGTAGCCCTGCGTTGGGTCGCAAAGCGTTGTCAAGGAGATTGCGAAGCTGTTGTTTTGTAGTTATGCGAATGGTATCGTAAAACAATGGCGTAGAGATGCAGAGGAACCGCTTGCACGTAAGCAAAGGCGCCAGTCTACCTCGAGGAATCTTATCGGGTGGGGGTGATACATCAGGGGAGGCTGACGGTATGCCAGCTACAGTGCGGTGCCACGCAGGCCTGTCTTGAGCTGAAAGGGGGGCCAAGACACAGTAAGACAGGATGCGCTCCAGCAACTCGTCAGGGAAGGACATGAGCTCAATCACATCCAACCCTCCGACAGTCATGTTTGAATCCATAGCACAAGTTAGGGGATGGGGTAGGTGTGGTGAAATATAATGGTGGTTGCAGCTTATTCAGAGTGAATGACGACGGCTGGTTTAAGATAGTAAAGTAATCTGAGTCTGTGAAGATAGGATTTTGTGTGAGTGGTAGAAAGAAGACGTCCGCATGAAGACTAGCCAAGCTACCTGGAGCCTCCTGTTTATAGTGGGGAGCTAGCCTTGTTAAATGGGTCTGTTGATTTACGAGGAGAGGCTAGAAGGGGTTTACCTAGATTGTCGGACGTGAAAGTATGAATGAAGCAAGTCGTAAAGAAAAGTAAGGGGAAGCAAAGAGAAGTCCAACATACACGGAACCCTCGCTCAAAAATCGATCGGAAACGTCCCAATCGGACGTAACACAGCCTGTCACACTGTTGTCTTCTTTTCTGGTTCTACCATTCTTCCCAGCTCCCTTTTCATTCCTTTGTCCACGGGCGGATTCACATTTGCTGCATTTTTTATGTCGTCTTCGCTCGGTTTATTGCGGGCAATTTTTTTTCTGTGATTAGTTCGACCCAAAATTGTGACGCGTCACATAAAAATCTTTCTCTTTATACTCGATAAGTTCGGAGACCGAACCCTATCAATCAATTGACCGTATGTTCTACGGATGATAGCTGAGGCATGTTTTCTCCGCGTTCTTGTTCTTGACTGAGGTGCAGTGGAGGGAAGTTGATAGATAAACGAATGTAATAATAATGTAGACTACGCGTCGTGTATCTACTTCAATACTAAGGAATGTTATAGCCTTTTGTCTGTTCTAATAAATATAATACCCAAAGCACTGATAAGCAGTATTAGGCGCTACATAAGGATGCGCTACATGGGGCGCAGCTTTTGAGTGAGGCTGCGCGTTGCTATCTACTGCGCGTTACTACCTACAACACTTGTTCCAAAAGCAACATGTGTATAGCCTACTTAGTACAACCTCTAAGCATGAAAATTGTCGATTCTGTTTTCAAACTGCATAGGACCCGTTGACCGACTTAGTTCCGGTACCACATGATGATGAGGTTCGTTTCTCCGTAGTGAACATTACTCAGGTTGTAGCAGTCATTCTGCTACAGCTTCATAAGTATGTAGACTCGGATTTCCGGTAACACTTATGCATTTGGAATGCATCGCTTCTCGGTAATTAATATACAACTACATAGCTTCATATCGGACAATCACATTTCTCCATGGAGTTTCAACTAACTTACTATAAGGGCATGTAAGTATGTATGTAACAGTCGCTGACAAAAGTTGTCAAATATTCTTGCGGTGCGTTACCTAGTCGATAAGTATGTCCCCGATCCTTGTTGCTATTACAATCTAGTTGGCCCTAAAATCTATCATATTTAGATGAACTCGCTGATCAAGCCTTTTTGGCACCTAAAGGAATTTAGAGGACTGGTGATCCGTTTGGTAAACAATAGGGCCACATACAGCCTCGTTTACACTTAAGCTTAAAAAATGGCACATCAAACTGCGCACCACCCATCTACCCACTCATCCATCTCTCGTTCTCCCCTCTCTCATTACGACTATTAAGCGATGGTAAACTACACCATCCTCGCAGGCGGATTTTCTTCTTTCATCGCAACTTATGTACTGGATACAAACGCTTCAACATTGTCTTTGACGAAACAAAACCCAACAGGCGATAATCCTTCGTGGATTGCAGCTCACCCAGAATTCAACAGTATCATCTAGTGCGTCACCTTTGAAGGTGCTACTGTGAACAAAGAGTTGACCGACCTTGTTTTGTTTTGTTTAGTGCTACTAATGAGGTCGAAGTCGGACAGTTGCAATCGTTCCTGAGCGATAGTAGTGGTGAACTAGACTTAGTGGACTCTGTTCCCACCAGTGGCAATGGTCCCACTTTCAGCGTGTTGCTTTCGAATGGAGATGTCGTAGGATGCAATGTTTGTATGAATTAAATCTCAAGCAATGCAGTTACTGACATCGAAATTCTAGTTTGGATCCGGTAGTACGGCTTTCGCACCAACGAACGCCAGTAATCCTCTCCAATTCGTTTCGAGCCCCCAACTCGTCAATTTCTCCATTGGAGATGCAGTTTCCCAGCCACACATGGCATTGGAATATAATGGTGAAATATTCATCCCAGATTTGGTTTGTTCTCTCATCTACAACCCTTACTTTGTAACCCAAGTTTAACATATAACTTTAGGCTCAGGACAAAATCTGGCGGGTTGGGAACCAGACAAGTGATGGAACGTTAGCGATTCATGGCCAGATAAACATTGATGCCGGGGCTGGTCCTCGCCACATTGCCATTTACAGTGAGCGACAGCTATGTGTCGATATGTAATGATATGTTACTGATTTTATCATGATGCAGATAATGTCTTGTTCACTGTGCATGAAACAGTATCTACGCTGACGGCTCAACTGATCCCTGAAGGTCCCAACGGGACAACCCTCCCATTGATTGCCAACGTTTCTGTTGTACCTGCTGGACAAGATCCCTCCATATTCCGTGCAGCAGAAATACTCTTAGCCTTCCCAACAGATGATACCACTGGCAACCCCAACCCTTTACTCTACACCAGCAATCGCAATCAAGATGTTAATGCTACCATTGGAGATACCATCGCCATCTTCGAATTTGATATGTCCAAAGCCATACCCACAACGAACACCAAGCGTATGCTTAAAAATCACAGAAGACTTTTCAAGCGTGCTGACACACCTCAGACGGATATGAGTCCAACTGGAGCTTTGAAGCTGTTGAATCAAGTTCCTACAGACCTTTTCCAGATTCGTAGTATGGCGTTTGGGAACAAAAAAGATGGTAGTGATAATTATCTAATCGCTGGCGCAAACACGCATGGGGGCGTGGAAGTGTTCATAAAGACAGATGGTGGACGAAACTTGACCTTGTTTGCCGGAAACACCGACATTGGTAACCGTACTTCTTTCGTTTTCTTATGATATTGTTAATTGCATCAGTGAATGAGGTATTGGGGACACAAAATTGTTAGTTGGACGATTTGTCACGATTTTACAATTTTACTCAGTTATATATATAGAGTGTATGCAATTTTTTATTTACTTGTAAACATTGTGTTCTACTTCCCAGAATGCACAAATGCGCCCCAGAAAAATGCATTGACCCCATCGGCCCTTGCTTTCACAGTTGCTCCATGAAGCGCCTTCGCAGTGTCCGCAAAATGGTCTTCGGTCTTCATGTCGTCAAGTCCCTTGCTTAGATTTTGGTAAAAGTCTCTAGCAAGGTCTACCGACAGCGTGTCATCGATCCTCCATAATGTAGCCACCACATGCGGCACCCCAGCTAACTGAAAGGCTGCCGAGATATGAATTGCCTCTTCCTTGAGCTGTATGTCTCGCACAACAGCTGTCTCACATGCAGAAAGATATACAAATTGGCAGTTTGGCATAGGTGTGCGCATCAGCGAGCGAACGTCGAACGGAGCTCGATGCCAGTCTTGAAGTAAGATCAGACTAGCAGAAGGATCCTTTTGGTCTGCACTTCCATGGCATGCAAAATGTGCTGCCGTACAGGTTTTCAACTTGCTGACAACTTCCTTTCGCGTGGGTAGATCAAGCGTGGTTGTTTGGACACTAGCGGCTTCGAGAACTTGTCCGACAGCGGATACTTCGAGGACTACGTTATCAAGTGGCTCTCGATCAGGAGTAGTGGGCATTTGCACAAGCATTGCTGAAAATTCTTCTCGTGAATTAGAAGCCTTTTTCTTTGTCGCCGCAGACTGCCTAGAAAATTCTAATGCCTTCAATGTGGGTGTGTAAGACGATATAACTCTGTCGATCACCGAGCATGGCTCTCCAGCCTGCAGTGCTTTTTGGTGATCTCCTGCTGCGTGGATTGGAAACATACCCACCCAACCACTCGTCATCCACCATATACGAGGTAGTTCCTCCCCCTCACCTATACAACCCGTAAAGTTTAGTTTATCCAGAACAGGACATGCCGCAACTTCCCAAAGCCACTTCAAGACAGAATCAAGCAACACCAGAGACTTTGCCTGATCCTTGGACGTGATTGCATCCAGCAAGTGAACGAGGTTGGATATACAAGATTCATGTGTCAAAAGGGGGAGAGATAGTTGTATCACACCATCATGCTTGATTATGATGGCATCGCTACGGTAACGTGAGTTGCTTAGAACAACAATGGGTCCATCAATTGCAAAGTCTTCCAAGCGCTGAATTGTTTGTGGGAGGATCAAGAAGTTGTCAAAGCCAGGTTTCTGTCTGATGGTAGTCAACAATTCATGGTATTGAGCTGCGTTGGCTAGATGGTCTAAACGATTACGTGACAAGGTTTCCAGCGCAAGATTTCTGGTTACCGAATCCCGTGACAGCCGTACTCGGATTTCATCAAAAGATGTTGCAAGTTCTGGATACTGCTGCTCCAGATTTGATAGCTCTGAGCGCTGATCTATCAGACGATCCCAGATGATACACCGCGCTCTTTCGAATAGTTGTAATGTACTGGCTGGGGAACGACCAGCACTCAGCGAAATGGAAATGGAGATAGTGGGTATATTCCAGAAAGTTTTCGCCAAACGAAGCTGGTCCGCGCGTTGTGGACCCACCATGACAGCTTCAGGTAACAACTTGATTGCAGTTTCAAGAACATCAATTGATTTTGCTGCATCATTAGAGGCTTCAAAGGTCAGCCGAGCGACTTGGGCTGCGGCATGTACACGAAAGTAAGGCTCGCTGGCACTGTTTTGGAAAACAGTAGTGTATGATTCAATTGCGATGCGGCTTGATAGTTTAGCTCCGGGCTGGAATCGCTCGTTGTCATCGTAATACATCGTAAAGGTGTTGCCCATATTGTAAAAGAGGACACGCATGGAGTATGGATTAAGTTTATTTAAGTTTTGCGCAGTGAACTTGAGCATCTGCGAGCCACAATCATGAAAGATTTTTTGGTCCTTGGTGGCCTCGTACTTGTGCATCAGCGTTGAGAACAAGTTTATTGCGGCAGCATCAACCTGAGAGGGGTCAGTACATCCAGAAGTCATTGCAGTACGGTAATGTGTCTCTGCTTTGTCGAGATCAACCATATCTTTGTTTTCCGACCACCGTCTGAGATGGACAGCACCGAGGCGAGTATGCAAGAATACAATTTGTGTTGGGAGGAGTGGAGGGTCGGTTTGAGAAAGAGCAGTAACAAGATACTCTTCAGCGGCTTTTAGTAGTTTGAGATCATGTGTGATGTCAAATTTCTCTTGTAGTGCCCAACTGAGTCCACCGAGGCGCGTGCAACGGCGGCTGTCAGTGTCACTAGTGGAATCGACAACCTCTTTATAACATCGTATTGCAATATCTATTGATGGCAACTGCCTCCAACGTTCAAACTGTAAGAGATGAATGTTTGCAAGGCCATATAGAAACATCGGCTTATCACGAGGTGCTGTGGGGGAAGGGAATCGATCAAGACATTCTATAGCCTCTGTAAAGCATGCCGTAGCTTTGGTTGCATCTTCGCGAGACCCGGTGGTTCCAAATCTATGTGTCAGCGCATTGCCCATATCATTGTGGTAATGAGAAACTACTGGGTCTGCTCCACAAAGTGAAATGGCCTGAGCATATGAGTCAATGGTTTCCTGGAGGAGGGCTGGTGTACCGTCAAGTATGTGTTGTCTATAGAGGATTTTCCCGTATTCGCGTAGGCAGGCAGCTTTATGGGAATCTGGGAGATTAATGCAAGCCAGGGCTGAGCGTATGTAGCGTGTTGCATTATCAAGTTCACTACGTTTCTGTGAAAATTCATATCGAAGTAGGTGTCTTGTGCTGATGCGTCTCAAACAATCCCAACGATCTGATTGTGGTAGCAGAGGAGATCCAAGGACGGTTTCCAGGATTTGAATTGCCTTGTCTAAGTCCTCTGACGAGCCTTTCAGCTCGAATCGTTCAGAAAGCGCTTCAGACAGCTGACGTTGCCATTCTATCCAGTTAGCATCGTTCTCCGGTGTCTCTGCTACAACAGCCTCTAGAACATCGACAGCCTCCGTTAAAACTCGCTGAGAATCGCCAAAAACACCTGATTGCTTCAAAACATTTCCCAGTAATACTAAAGTCTCTCTATTTCCGGGGCTCTCTCGCAGAGCTGCGTGTAAAAGCAACTTTGCGCGCTCTCCATCAATGGGGGACCCCAAACGCGTAAACTGTTCGTTATATAGCCTACCAAGCTCACGGAAGAACACACCACGTCCATCATCCGATGTTTCGGTTACTAGGCGTCGTATATTTGAATCCATACTATGAATAGGATCAGCTGAGCTCATTGTGTCGGAGAACCTTGCAAAATATGCCAACGCCATGTTTTTGTGTAGCACTGAGATTGGATGGGGAAATGTATTCGTGACAGAATTGATGGCACGGACATGAGCGCCTATGCTCTGATCAAGTATTGAATTACGATCTTCTGCGGGAAGATCCTGTACTAATCCTAGGCGCTCTTGCATTATGAGACCTAGGTTGGACAAGTACAGTGGGGTTCCACAGTGATCTAATGTTGAAGCTTTTTCAAATGCTTCGCAAGCATCATTGAAGTCGGCTTCTCTAGTGGACGTGCCTACGTCCGCCTGTTGGAAAGAAGTCTTGTATCGATCCCACAACGCACAAGCAAGGTCTTCCAACTGCAGTGCATGATCTTTGGAGGGAGATACGTCGGTTTCCGTTTCAGTGTGTAAGTCATTATCGGGACAAAGTTCATTAGCTTTGCGCCCCTCAACCTCGATATCAACTGCTGCGCGAAAGAAGCGTATGGCATCGTCGAGGTGTGCCCGGGTTCGTGTTACGTGCCATCTGCAACGTAGAGCACGTCCATAGCCCCTGATTATCATACCACGATCTGGATGCTTTCTGGGTAAAAGAATGACAGACATCGCACCCATAACGAGAGCCGTGGATAACATTTCAGTCATACTAGGTGACGCGGGACAAAAAAACCGGGGACGTGATGATAACTTGATATGTTCTACACGATTATACTCGCTTATTAGCGCATATATGATGCAACGTTCAGCCTGGGGATGAAGACGTGCGGGATCAAAAAGATGGGTCCAGATGAGGCGGATGAGGTGCGGGGGCTGGGCAGCAGGGAAGGCAGGGTCATCAAGAGGGGCTTTTGGTTGAAGAAATGACAATTCAGACGGATTCGCAACCAGAAATGCATGTATTTGAGATAAAAGTTCATCTGTTGTGGGTTGATCTGTAGGGGTGATAGACGATGTGTCTTCTTCGACGTTCGCGAGATCAGGAATTCATTTTGAGCAAGTTTTCGAGTGGCATACCTTTCGAGCCGTTGGTTTGATCCGAAGGACCAGAGAGCTCCTGTGTTGAACCCGATGTTGACATCAAAATATAATGTCTTTCCGTGTATCGTTCGGAAGATAGGCAGTATACTTTCTTTTACGAGTGAGTGAATGCAGAGTAAGTGTCGTCGTGATGTTAATAATTTGAAGTTTAAGCCTAGAGGATGTTTTGGGGGTGAACTAGCTGCAATGTTTAACAAGCGCAGGCTTTTGTAGGCCTTCGATGATGTTGAACCGGCAGTTACCAGTAACCAGGTGAGATTGATGTCGTTTACATTTTAAGACAAGTAGGATCTGTCAAATGATTTTTCGACAAGTTCTAACGAATTCATTGTTGCTCTCGATAGCTGTAGCTTTGGTAGCTAGAAGGACTAGTAAGTCTAAGATAACTAGTTGGTTGAATATTTATTTGAATCGTTGTCACGTGAATATTGAATGAACACAGACAATATTCACTCTTGATTTAGCTATAGACGTTCTGCTCCTATTCACGTCCAATTTTTAAGTGTTTCAGTCAGCCCGGAATTTTTGATCATTGAGCAATCTTGTAATGATGGCAACTATTCCACAACTCAGTATATCCATGAATTTCAGGCTACCGTACTCTGATTCACGAACTCATGGCTATCAGGGCCCAACCCGTAATGTTCGTCTTCTCCATACGACGCCAAGTGGAGGTGGCGCAGTTGGGAAGAATGAGGATGGTGTGAGATGTGCAGTTGCTGGGAAAGAATGTCTGTTTGAAAACCATCTATGAAAAATCATGCTGCTGAAAGCTTTCTTAGCCCTTAGGATCTTGCGAATATCAGAGCCTTCGCCATCTCATAATCCAGGACACAAATCCGCTGTTGGACGTGGCGGTCATCGAATAGATGGCTCACGCAACTTTTGGGATGGAAGTGGGTTGAAAATTGATAGCGCAAGTACAGACGTTGCATGGTGCCATGGTTGTATGTTAGTATCTGCAGATCTTGGAACATGCTGTACTCACAAACATGAAGTGTTCAATAATAAAATCCTGACAAGCGCACGAAATGGTGAGCTCATCATGTGGGACTTGAATAAGTCTGGTGGAACGAAATACGGTGTGTTCATATAGATTATTTACCGTCTACAAACTTAATTAACGGAGAGCAATAGAACGACGAACGAAGGATCACATTCGTTCAATCAACAAGATGTCTATTTCACATGTTGTACACCACTATTGTATTACTGGCTCAGCTGATGGTGATCTGCGTGTATGGGTAAGTCAAGCAATGTTCTAAGTCTGCATTCCCTACTCACGACTTGGAAGGATTTGAGAGATTTGTCAAAATCTATCATGCGAGTTCACCACCCAACATCAGTTCGAAGTGTTGTTTTCTCTCCAAGTCTATGGCAACCTCTTCAAGCGATTGCTGGCTTAGACAATGGAAGCATATATCGGTAAATCTTCCAAGGCCATCATAACTTGACATTTATTGAAGGATTTAGTTGGGATCTTAAAGTAGGTCAGCGGGGCCAGTTGGATCGTCTTCCGGTCGCACATACCGCATCAGTTACATCACTTGATTGGTGTAACTTATCCGCACCTACAACCCAGGGTGCTAACACACCATCAAACGCAGCAACGGAAAACAATGGGATGGGTTGGTTTGTAAGTGGTGGTCTTGACCGCTGCGTAAAGGTAAGGATTTTGATTCCCGACCGATTCATCCCTTCTAATACTCTTTCGAAGGTTTGGGACCTTACAGCTCCTGGAAGCAATACACACATACCACATAAACCAACATATACACTATATCCTTCTTTTCCCGTTAGACGTGTTCTTTGGCGCCCTTCATATGAATGTGAACTAGCTGTTGTTCCTAACGCCGACGGTGCAACAGGCTCTACTCACGACGTCCAACATACTGGAAACTCCGTCTCTGGACTCCTGACACGGGTCAACAGTAGTTTGGGACTGGACGCGAAATTGAAGGCTCCACCAGGACATAACTATCATGCTCATGAAAAAGACGGATCAGGCTTCTCTATCCCAGACATCAAAGATAATGTACCACAGTGTGATGCAATTGAAATTTGGGATGTCAGGAGGCCATGGATAGCCAAATGGGCTATTTCTGGTTCTTCTTCTGACGGAGTCGTTACTGGTTAGCAGATCCGCATCTTGCTGGTATTCAGGATCTTTGATATAGCTGTTTAGACATGGCGTTTGGAGATTCTCATGCTATATGGGCACAGCAGTCGTCCGGAATGTTCTCACAAATTGATTTGAGGGACGCAGTCAAACCATTAGACGAAGTCCCTCGAGTGGCTACGACTTGGGAGGCAACTGGATCGATGGCATTTGTAGTAGACAAACCAAGGGAATGGGAGATACCATACGATGACCTGTATGTGATACCGCTTCCACTAATTAACCATCTAAGAATTCTATCCCCATTAGCCCTAGTCGACAAACTGCAGTGGAAACACGTAAGGTTATGTCAAAGACGCTGGGAGACAGACCTGTTCGACCTACGTTGCAGTCTGTTGGAACATTCAGTGACACGACTTCTGGACAAGATATTACTGCATTCACCCGACTCTCCCGTAAATATATATTCCATGGTCACGAACGAGTGAGATTATGTGAAATCAATGCAGAAGTATGTATAGCTTGGATTATTTGCGAATTTAAAGAGCTAAGTATATTTGCAGAGTGCATCTCAAGCGGGGCAACACAAAGCAGCACACGTTTGGCTCCTTATGGCTGTTGCACTGACTAAATACATGGTCGATGACGATATTCCGAGATCACCTAATAGAAAGAGTTCAGCACATCCAAACTCATCTCCGATACAACCTAATGGCGCAAATGCGCCGAATACGTATTCATTCCCTCCCAATACAAGTCTTAATGCCACTAAGTCTACTACACTGAAAGCTACACCATCCCCAGAGTCCATGAAGAATCATGATCACTCAACGAGAATTCAGTTTCGTGGACAGTCAAACTCCTCATCTCACAAGATGACACCAGTATCGTCAACACCATCTTCTCCACATTTCATACCCTCGGCTTTACCACCGGTCACGCCCCATCGAGCCTCCTTCTTTGCTCGCCGTGAATCTGTAGATTCAGGGGTCTCCAGCTCTAGAAGGCCATCGTATCGACGAGGTTCTGTTTCCGTAACCCAACTCACTCAAAGTCCGAGTCCTATTGACAAGAATGCACCAAGTCTTCGGCATGTTGGAGAAGGTGCTCTTGACGATTCAGATTCAGATCCAGAAAGCGGAGAAGGGGAGCACACTGCTGGTGCACTTTCCAGTGATGAAGGTAGTACCGCTCCTCGACATCCTAATTCTCCCAATCTTGCGTCCACAAAAGCTGCACTTAGCCCCTTATCTAGAGTTGCAGGTCGCCAGCATTGGACCGAGGATGAGAAAGAAGTTGATAAAGATGAAGAAGATGCATCGTCTCCTTCACCCCGATCAACTGATACAGAATCTGGTGGTTCCAGTTCTCCGGAAAGAAAAGCGAAGTCCCGTAGGTCATCAAGGCGGAACTCGACACTTAGATTAAAGTCACGGAGCAGAAGTTCTACAGTCGCTTCGTTAGCGGCCCCTCCCATATCGCGAGTACTTGCCCATCAGGATTCCCTAAGTAGTATACGAACGGTTACGGCAGTAGATATGTCCCTTCGAGAACAAGACAGTGTTCATGGTATTAAACCTGACGAAACCAATTCAGAAAGCCGTCGCGGCCACCATCGTCAGAAATCGCAGACCATCCCGGAAGGTATCCTCAATACAAATACTGAGAATCTATTCGACCCGGACTTTGTGGATTCTGGTGAGATTACTGAACGCAGAATGGATATTGTTTGTGCAGAAGAGGCACGATACCGTGAATTGACCTGGAAGTTGCTTCGTGAAATATTGGAAGAATTCGCAGAAGAGGTGAATTTCCAATAGACAGTACTGAAAAGTTGGATCTAACATAATCCAGGGTGATGTACAGATGTGTGCTATGCTATCCATTGTGGCTCAGCATGAGCTACATTTACCAAAGCGTCGTGTGGTACACTTTATTGAGGGATATATAGGTATGTCACAGTATTTTGCGATTTTAATTGCTAAATAAAGGTTGTGAAGATCTTCTTGAACGGCTGCGGCTGTACACTTGTGCGGCAGAACTTCGTAGATATGGCCCTGTATTAGAAATTTCTAATAAAACACTGGTTAGTCCATTTTTCAAATCGAACATGCCCAAATTTTAATGATAAATTTAGCTCGAGACAACAATATACACCACATGTAGGAAGTGCCGTAAACCCCTCCTCAAACCAGCGGGAAATCTTGTCACCAGGGGTAACTTTTCTTTTTGTCTGGCCTGCAAATCTTCTTGTATAGAATGCGCAATATGGTATGTGGCTGGATTTCTCCACCTAGTTCTAACTTGAGCTTAGACCCAACTTTTTCAGCCGCCTCCCTGTGAAGTCACTTCTCTTCCAGTGCGCTGTATGTAATCATGGTGGACACCAATCGTGTTATCGCAAATACTACATGGAACAGCCTATGATTGAGCTTCCCAGTCCATTCTTACCGCCTCCAACAACAGCTGGTCCGAGAGGGCGTCCTGTGGGCACACCACCAACTCAAGGAGATGACGACTCGAGCTCTGTGGGCAGTACACGAAGTAACATTTCTGATTCTATCGTTGAGCGTAACACAGTGCAAAGGTACAGACTTGCAGGGCATTTATGTGCTGCCGGATGTGGTCATTATTGTTGGGTCGCCACTAGTTCGTCTCAGGATCTTTAGTATAAAACATTTCTTTCCCAGCAAATGCGATACAACATTTCCGTTTGAATGTAATTTACAATACATTCAATAGCGTGGGTTACTATCATGCGGCCTTTACTTTATTTGCAACTTTTCCTTTGTTTTTTCCACCCTGATCCGGATTTTGGGGTGCCTGAAGCCAGTGGACGATTATCGCCCGCGCACCAAAAAGTGCCGCAAGAACTGTGCCACTTAGAGCCTTTGCATCCGTAGTCGAAAGTTGATTCTTTTTAGTTGCGCCTAGTTGGATCGCCAGGTTGGAAAATGCAGGACTACCAGTGGTGGTACTATATATTATTGCTGGGTAAAATATATGATATTCATTTAAGTTAATAAACAGCCAGACATAGCATGCTTACCAACTAAAGCACCACCCCATACATCCAGGGTGTTCCATACACCAGCACTTGCTCTCAGGAAAGGTGGAGTGGAAAATGACCATTCTGGAGACCAGGTTGAAAAGGTAGCGGCGGAAAGACCGCCTCCCGATGCAGCAAGTGCACCAAGGATGAAGTGAGAAAGAGGGGACGATACATATGCGCTAGGTCCTTTTTTGAGGAGGGCAAGGGTATTGGTTACAGAGTTGGTACGAAGGAAAGCATCGAGTGGAAAGAGCAAAGTATCAAATATCTTTGGATCGAGCAGCTGAACACACTAAGGTTAGCGGAGATTATATCCCAAAAGAACGAGCGATATACGCACAGCGGGGAATAGCGTAAAGACGAATGACAACAAAAAGTGCACCATAAGATAATTTGTATACAGCGGCATGTCGTAGAGTTGCGGCGGAGGAAGTCCAAGCATTATATGACTTAAGAATGAACCTCCCCAAGACATAACCAAGAAACCTGCAACACTGGTTATAAAAGGAAGTCTTCCTTGTGATCGTCGTGCGTTCGCTTGGTAGGCCATACTAACTCTGTAAGATTACATGTTAGCAAAACGAACTTAGCGCGCTAACGCAAGATCAATCTTTGCACACCTGGCAGCGTGAAGCGTTGGTCCCCATGTGAACGGGAAATATTGTTCATTTACTCGTTGCTGGGACAAAAAATTGAGTGCGCTGCGCGATGCGAGCACGATGGGCTGCATTGTGTGTTAGGTAGGTGGTTTGCGGCACACGCTTATGATTGACAAAGTTGACAAATTATTATACAAAGAGCGTGCGACACTACTGTCAAGTGACCCGGACCGTGTTGGTTCTGGTTAAAAGATTGTTGTTGTCGTGTCGTTTTTGCTGAATGTCACTGCCGGCATCGATGACATTGAGTCCCTTTAAGTCCCTTAAAACGTGACCGGTTGACCGCTTATTACACAACCGGATTTCCAACCCGGAGATAAGTATTTAAACAATTTGCTGAATCCTGCATGATATGTAATGGGTTAATTTGACGCCTTTTACAAGCACAGAATGTCTTCCCCACCTTATAAGCCATCTAGCCTCGTTCCAGGACGTTACCCACCCCCTGGTGATGATAAGATAGCAGATACACTCCGTGAAAACCGTCCTGGAGGTGTCTTGTCTCCGCTCGATGGTGCACTCCTGCATACACCTCTTGTAGCGCGAGGGTTCATGTCTATGATGGGTGCTATCCGGGCGAGAGGAAAGCTTCCGGATGATATAAGGGAGATTATGGTGAGCCCGTGATTGGAACTATGATGAGGAAAAACGGTAAAAACTTTTTATAGATTTTACGTGTTGCAGCTCTTAACAGTGCTGCGTTCGAATGGTTTCATCATGAGCCTTTTGCGCGTAAGGGTGGAGTAACCACCGCACAACTTCGTGTAATCAGAGATGCGAACACGACATATTCATCAGTAACAGCTCCCAACCTTGTATCATTCAATTCACTTCAGCGCGCTGCGCTCGTTTTCACCGACGTCAGTACACGTAATGTCCGTATACCTTCTGAGTTAGCCCGCACTCTGCAGGAAGAATTTCGTGTTCAAATCGTGAATGGTGCAAGGGGAGGAGAAAAACACGATATTGATGCACAGGTCATCGCTCTTTATACCGAAGCCGCGATGGTTGTAGCATCTTACAACATGGTCTCGCGTTTTCTACATTCTGCAGATGTCGCGGGCTGGGCGAACCGCGAGGTGGCATGGCCAAAAGATTCGGATGGTGAACCGGTGAGTGATCAGACTACCATGATTTTCAGCCACGATGACCTTGGATTAACAGAAAAGTCGTTTGTAATCAATGAGGATTTGATATCACTAAAGCAATATCACATGTTTGTACTAAATGTACGGCCTTCTGTAATGCGAATGGATACATCGACTTGGGAAAATAGCGACCCAGTACCTGCACGGCTTATTATTTCTAGTATTTCTATATATATTCCGTGGTTGGATAAAAGCTAACAAATTGACAGCAAGAATACGCGTCAGTCACCTTGCTTTAGTTCTGCACTGCTGCCTCGAGAAATACATTATACTTACTAGGTTGAATTTGATATCTATCTTGTTAGGCAGTCTTTATGACTGTAAGTAAAAGGTATATATACCATCACCCCCGAGCTTGACCTTCCTTCTTCCTTACCAAACGCAATTCACGAAGTAACATACAAAAGTCATGCCAACTTTGTACCAATTGTAGACTCAAAATCACTCGACTCTGTGCTGGCCGACTCACGCCAATTCTTTTGGCACGATTAGGATCTCTTGAATATCGAGCTCCTAAAAATCTGCCAAGTGAACTACCGACACTCCAGATGTAGTCAAATAACTTTATTTCTTCGAGAAAGTGGAGGCATTAATCTTTCCAGGAAATTTTTCTTGACTCGACAAGCTAATAACATACTGTGTTTCGTTTCTCGTTTATCACAACAAGATCAAAAGTATTTATTTATTTCAACAGTAACAATCAGGGAACACAAATTTCAACCAGGGTCTTTCGGTACTACGGACAATATTTATCTCATCCACTAAAGGTTGAGATTAATAGGGCTGCATCCAATGACGAGGAGACCATTGAAGCTGTCGCCAGTGCAGCAAGCTGCTTGCGAGTTGCTATTGAAAAGCAAATTAACGATATGACAGGTAGCAGGTTGTTGATCTGAAAACCTACCAACTATTTCCACCAATGACAGGGACGCAATTTACTACATCCGAATCAATTTCTGGACTATGAGGGTTAGATACAAAATAACTCACAGCCGACTTGGCCAGTAAGCGTGCCAGCAACAATACCAAGGAGGGCCGCGATGATACCAACGGCGGTGCTGTTGCTCTGTGTATATGGTCATGAGATCAAAGCTGTCAACTTCAAGTTGTATATCAAGCTCACATCCTGTACTGAGTTGCAGCATTGGACAGTGCCCGTGCTACATTGAGTGGTAGGGGGGGGAGCGTCATTACGGGGAACAGCAGTGGCGGCTGCAAGGAGAGGCAATGCGAAGAACAAGAAGATAGCGGGGGTTGAGATACGAGCGAACATTGTTATTCTTGTTACTAACGGTGGGTTTGTAGTGAACTGAGTGAAGAATTATGGTTATTTCGCTCACCCTTTATACCTTTTCCAACCACCCCAGAATAATTCAATAAATTCTGCACCATATATTTTCTGGTACTGGTACGATGACGTTGTTGAGCTTAATGGAGATGTCCTTGTATATGTTACACCGGGTGTGATATATCTAAAGTTAGCTATAATACTTGGATCCATTGCAGGACCGCTAAGAAGAGAAATGCCATACTCGATCTTACCATTCCTTAGAAGTGGGAATTACTGCGAGACATCGATTCGGCCGATTTACCAGCCTACAATATCGACAAGTCCCATGTGCATCAATAGGCAATAATAAATATATCCTACTATTTAGTGGATATTCACCAGAATGATACAATAGATCAGGGAGTGTACAAGCCCAGGCGCTGATTAAGTCATACTCAGCAGGAGTCAGACGTCAAGATTTTACATGTATTTATTGAGCCCTTCTTTTTCTAACAAAGACAATCATTTCTCAACCTTTATCGTTTGTTACTTGTCTGGTGCTCAGTTCCAATAACCTGTAGTATTATGCTCATACCTATCGAATATCAAGGTAACTTAGACCATTGCCTCCTATTATTGAGGTGTTTCTCGGCAACTCCTGAAAGGATCGCCAATATTGCATCTGGATACTGTAAGTCAGCAAGTCAGCAATTTTCGTCCGCCTAACCGCACTGGGCAGATTGCCACGGCCCAGAACTTCAACAGGCCAAGCCCATTCCAGCTGTCATAGTCATCGGGTTCAGTGGGTTCCCGCAAAATTACTATCCTTGACACCTCGTGTTTCTGCAAAGTGTCAGAACTTCCGCGTTGTGAACGTCTCTCATCACTCTCAGAATTCCGTGTTTCCTACCGGTTCCATTCACAGGTCCCTATCGTTATTCTCACTCCAAGTTAAGCTCCACAATCCTGTCGACGATCGAGAGGGATGAACAATGAGACACAAGCAAGAGAGATGAAGCTGTGGGTCTACAAGTCTTGATGAGATATGTTGAACGATAACCCCTGTTTTCGATGTGACCACTTACCAGAACACCCATAATCAGATTAGTCATCAATTGACGGTTGGTCTGTCGTGCTGCTTACAGGTCTTGCGAATATCTCCCCCATTGAAGGCTGTAATATGCCCCACACCACTCCATGCGCCAAGCTGTCTATGTCAAGATAGAGGGTTCAAATTGTGTATAAACTATTCAGACAGGTGTCGCTACGGTCTAAAGCGGAGTGGAGTAGCCGTAGCTTCTACCATTGCTTTTTTTCAATGAGCTACACAGCTCCAGAACTTTTCATTCTATGGGAGGGTATAATGCGGTCCATAACTGATCGATTGAACAAAACTTCTTGACGTGAGGAATGAGAAAGCTGTTCATCAAATCAGAAGAAGAAATCTGCTCAAGAGTATCCTCTGATTGACAGAGCACACCAAATGTCCTAGCCAGTATCTCAAAGCCAAAGTCATAATCACTGGAGCAACACTCAACTTTCATGACTTCAATTCAGAAATAACCGGTACGCTGCAGGCGTTGAACGTTGATTAATGATTTCTTAGACGGCCACCGAAAGTCCCGGCGCACTCGGAGTGGAGCGATAATTCCCATCGGTGATGCAGAAGAACACATAATAGATTGAAATGTTTGCTTCCACAATGCTCCACAAGCACACACTCGATAGATGTCACTAACTGGCCTGCAATTACGCTTTGACAGAAAATGGTGTATGTATCACATGATAATCATAAATTTCGGCTTTCTTTTGTACACATAAAAGGTTTCCGCTTCTTTTAGAGGCAAACACATCGGTCTGGTGTGGTTGATATCAACAGGCGAAGCTGTTGTGTCTCCGATAGGATATTTGATCATAACGTATGGTGGTTGCACCGACAGCGTTTCCGAAAAAGTCAATCAAGTACGACATGATCCAAAATAACCAGCAAATGAGATAGCAGCGAGTACTTGTTTGTTTGACATTTCGATCGGTCCGATTGTTGATTCAATTCAAAGTGACTGACCACGTTAGGAAACATGTAAAACAGCCTAATTTGTTCTTCACTTCTTTACCTGCTTCTCCTTCATACCTTCATCTGCTTCCCTTAAAAATGGCTTGCAAGGTTCTCAGGTTCTCGGCTCTGGTCGATGGTGCTGCCATCAAATCCGGGTCAGGCAGTAGTTAGTCCTTCAGTAGATAGAACAGAGGGTGGTGGTTTGGGGGGATTGGTATCTTGCTTGCTGTGCTGAGTGCGGCGGGCCTGCTTGGAAAAGTAGCCATGGGCTTGGAGGAAAGCATGGCGTCAACGCAGGATGGTTGGGTGGAATGGCCATTGTATTTGCGATACGTGACTTCCAATCGACTGATTATTTCCGAAAGCTTGCGTATACCAACTATATCTGATTCCCTTCAAAGATATTGATGTAAGTAGGGCGTACAATTTTAAACGAGAAGTGTATAATTAACAGCAACTATGTCACCTTGCTTCACCTTCACCTTGCGTAGCAAGGTCTCCTATAAAAGGCAATTAGTTTTCTGCCAAACAATCAAGTCCAATGTGTTGCCTCGTACAACATTCCCTCTACCATTCTATGTACATTAAAATAACAATAAATGACATATGAGTACAAAGAGAGAGTAGGTAACTATTTATTACTCAATGAGCACAGGGTGGCGATGATAATTATTTTATTATGTTCAACATTATAGTAGTATAATGAATTTGTTTGTATATGCTGCATATAAATCTATTACATGCCTATTGACAATAATCTTCGCAAACTTGGTGGAGAAAGTATATTGCGATTACAACCGTGGCTGTGGAGCAAGGTGTTCTGTTGACAACGTCAACCACTAGTTTCATATATTATTTATTAGTCCTACCACCCTCCATCCTCGTCCTCTTCATCTTTCTCATCCTGTGTTTCTTCAAGCAAATACTCGCAGCTCATTTCATAGAACCCAACTTCTTGTTCCTGAACCTCATTACCCTGCCTCAACGGAACCTGACACAATCCATCCGCTGGTGGTGCCTCAAAAGTCGTGACCTACTGTTGACATTCCTTTCTTCAAGGTTTCTGCAGGGGCATCACCCCGAAACTTTGTAGCCTCTTTTCCTGTCACTTGCTTCAATGGCTAACAGCAAGTTAGCCAGGTTGCACGTCAGGCAAGTCTAGAATATGCTAACCTTCCATGGAAACCATCTGTACTGGAACTTTAGCCCGGAAAAGAACACCACAAATTTATCATCTGGCTATAGAATGAGAGGCCAGTTAATATAGGAACTAGTGAGATAAATGTAAGCAGGAGACGCATCACCTTCGCACTCTGATATAAGCCCCAGTCTTCATCTCGTTTATCTCTATACCATTCACCACTTGGTGCACACTCTCCAATACCCACAGCACGCAACGCAAACCCTACACGCACACTCAGACCCTTTCCTGCCCACATTCTAATTGCCGCTTTCTGGGAAGCATATGTAGATGTCACGATCCATAATTCATGCTTGCCTAACTCAGGTCTTCGTTGAAGTAGCACACGCGCATTGGCTGCAGCCCATTGTGTAAAAGGGGATGTGTGATATAATCGTTCATGTGTTATGGGGGCTGACGTGAGCAATACTGCGCCAATATCGCGCGTACTTGTGAATGCATATTCAGCGGAGACCTCGGCAGGGATACCAGTAGCTACTGTTATATCACTTGAGTGAAGTGCAAAATAAGGCAAGAAGACTCAAAGAGACGGAGACCGAAAACGTACACTCCGGCCGCCAAACTGACTTTCCGGGCTTGCGTGTCCTGGGAGATTTTTGGACCCCAGGAAGTGTTGTTATCGGTAGGGGCACGCTGCATGTCACCTGGTAGGAGAGGCTGTAGCCCAAGTGCTTTAAGTCCTGCTAGATCGTCGAGGCTCACAATTGGATTCCAAGCACCAACGTCATCGAAGTAACCACAAGCACCTGGGTATAACAAATATTGTGTGAGGGGATGATACAGCGCAATTCCATATGGATGGTGCCCCATGAGTGCTGCATATTGTTGGTCGAGTTGCAGTGAGGAAAACATCTCAAAGAGAGGTCCGATGTTCAGAATCAGGTTGCTGCGTTATATAATGATATCCTGAATGAAGTACTAAGATATAATGTGTTCCGAGTCAATTATCACATCACAGTCCATATATATCACGTACGTACCATGTTACTACGTTATCCCTTGGCAGATCGGCATCAGTGCTGGTTGAATGTCAGCCTCATCAGGCCACAAACTTATGTATATAAGATGTGTCTGCCTTTGGAAGTGTTTATCTTGAACCACCACATCGAACCTATTAACTTCACTCCATTTCGTTGAAATGCCTATCTCATGCGACTCTAGCGCGGCCAAACCACTGGTTACGAGAATAAATGTGGGCGTCAATCATTATCAGGCGGTCACCGGGGCAGAGACAGCTGTGTCAGAAGACACCGAACAGGCACCTTGAAGTGCTTTGGTGGTCATCTGCGGAATCCTGCGGACTGTCAAGATAGTCATCCCATTTGACCGTTCCTCAAAACAATCAAGCTTCAAGGACTTGGCCCTTTGCCCCGAGCCTCAAATGGTGATTATCGCCTCTATGTGACCACATACAAAGATAAGTAGCGGTACGGGGCTTGTTGAAGAGTATCATTTCCCCACCGTTCTTACTAGTGAGTATTTCCACTTACAATTGGATGTTAGGATTACGAGAACATGACTTATAGAATAACGAGATATTGAAATATCGCCCATTTCGTTATCATGTCAGAACCAGACACCTCCGAACAACCATCTGTTATATCCAATCCTGACCCAGTTCCCGACTCAGAGATAGAAGATGCTCTGCGCATTAGGATCAGAGATAACTTCGCGAAGGAGACCGACTTGGAGATGAACATACTCCGCCCTGGCGAGTTCTGTGATAATCCTACTTTCCTTGACCCAATCCCTCTCGACACGCTCGCATTTATCTTCAAAATTACGGAGGTATCATCTAGCCCACACAAAGCTGAGCTATGTAGCAGGCAAAGCGAGATGTATCTTGTTCGTAGCGTTGAGCAAAAAGACAAGTCCGAACGTGATAAACTGTTGAACCGTGCCGTTGCGCTTGGGGCAGTTGCTGTCCGATACGCCACTCGAGAAGATGAGAACCTCGGGATCGTGATTAGCATGTTTGCACGTGCATTGGAACGACGTTGGCGAGCAAGTGAAGAGCCAGAGCACCTTGATGCTGCAATTTATTGCTATCGTTCTGCTGTGGAGTTAGGTCCATTGACAGAGCCGAATCGCGCGTTGCATCTGAATGATCTGGGGTGTGCGCTTTGGTCACGCTTTATTCATGCACACTTTTTAGGGGAATTCAAACGAGAGCCTGTATCTGGCCAAACCAGTTCAACAACTGTCAAGGAATATCCGTGTATTAGCACAGACTTCGAGGAAGCCAAATCCACTTTCGAAGCTGCAGCGGCGCTGCCCCATTCTGGGCGGCCAATGTATCTCTCCAATCTTGCGAGGTTTTTGAAAGATAATGCACTGACGAAAGAAAGCGCCGATCAACGGCTCTCATTCCTCGACGAGAGCATTACCACGCATCTACAGGCAATTACATGTGTTGGACCTGGGTTCCTCGGTTCTGTGAGGGAGTTGCACCGACAGCTGGCCATAGCATATATCGAACGATACGAGACAAATGGGACTGGAGACGACGATATTGACTCCCTCAATCTGGACCAGGCCGTAAAACGTAGCATTGAAGAGTCCGGAAATTCATGGATGTTCCTATTCGAACTCTCTCGCCTCTATTCTGCGCGATCTAGTAAATCACAGAACCAAGCAGACAGTATGACTGCTTTGACCTTGCTACGTGTTGCACTGGTTGCTAGTCCTGACAACGCCGCAGTTCAAACTGCACTCGGAGAGGCAATCCAGGAGCAAGCCTTGTTCAACAGTTCATATCCCGCATTAACGGAAGCAGTCACCCAAATTCGCAAGTCTGTGGAGTCTACAACGGACTACGATCCCCAACTACCTGAACGTCTCATGCGGTATTCAGTTGCCCTTACCCACCGCTTTGAGTTTGCCGGAGCACCAGACGACATGAACACTGCGATTGAAGCTGCAGAACGGGCACTTTCCATCAACTCCATTTCGGATCAGCAAAGATGCATTTATAACGAAACACTTGCGCTGCAGCTATTGCACCGCTTCGAGCTTACTAAACAAATGCAAGACCTGTTGAAAGCAGATGCATGTATCCAGTCAGCTCTAGCTTTTGAATCTATTCAGGACGACCGGAAGGCACGATGCCTGCGCCTACAGGGCAAGGCCATGTACGAACACTATCTTTTGGATCATAAGGAAGAGGATCTCATCAGCGCCATTCAATCATACGAGAAGTCCCTTGTTCTGGATGGTCGTACGGGTCCTAATGCTGCATATTGCTGGAACGACCTTGGCAACGCACTGAGTGCCAAGTTCCAGCGCACTAGCAAGAGCGAGGATGCCAAGTTGATGGTTGACAGCTACCTCGAAGCACTCGCATGCCTGGACTGTTCCCCTTTTAAAGGTTCTGAACGTTCGCGCGCAATGTACCTAATCGGCCTTGCCAATGCCCAGTTTTTGAAGTATGAAGTATGGGGACAAGCGGCAGACCTTGACCTGGCAATTTCGTATTACAAAGATGCCGTCGACTCTACAGATCCCGCAGATAGAAAGCTGGCACCTCGTACAGGAAGTTTGAGCTGGGCTTTTCAAAAGAAATATGATATCACCAAAGACAAAAAATTGCTCGAATCTGCAGGGGCTTGTATCACATCAGTGTTGGAGAGTCAAGCTAATAGACTGCCAGCTCGCGACATGGCGTACCTACAGAATCGACTGGGCGCCACCTTTATTCGGTCCTTTGTCGATACGCAGGATGTGGCTTACCTGAATAGCGCAGCTGCTTGCTTTGTTCAAGCGATCCAGGCGAATTGTCTTGATCCACTCCATTCTCAGCCCCCGTTGATCAACCTTGCGCGGACAATGATGCACAAATACGAGATCAGCAAGACTCAGACGGATCTATTCATGGCTATTAAAACATTCGTTCAGGTCTTAGGACTACTATCGACAAACATGCCGAACCAGAACGTCCGGGGATTACTCAACAGTGCGGGCGAACTTTGCACATTAATATATGAACAACAAGAAAAACAGTCCCCAGGCCCCAAAGAAGTCGGCAGTATGGCGCTCAAAATCTACAGTGTGATTCTTGAGGACCCTTCAACAACTGCCTTGGTCAAAGTTAAAGTGTCTATCCGTGTTGGAATGCTTCAATATGAGATAAACCACAATGCACGCGTTGCGGCGGACATCACCACCTCTGCAGTAAATCTCCTCCCTGAAGCTATTTTGATGGGTGCTAACCGTGGGGACCAACTCCGCCTCACAAACGGGGCTACACATCTTCCGGAGCTGGTTCTTGCCTTCACATTAGCTGCAGGCGATTCTCCAACTGATGCTCTGCAACTCTTTGAACGTGCGCGTGGTATCATCTGGAACCGCTTGATCGACCAGAAGACAGAAATAACTGAGCTAAAGATTGATCATCCAGAAATAGCTTCAAAATTCGACGAGTTGAGGGGGAAACTTGCACGGGCAGATCGTCCCCAGCAATTTACGGTCGAAGCTGAAGTCATGTCGCGACAGAACCAGCAGTGGTATGCGTTCGAATACAACAAAATGCTCCAAGACATTCGCAGTCTGAGCGGTTTCGAGTCTTTCCTTCTCCTCCCCAACGACCCCTCCCGAATGCAAGATTATGCAGCTCATGGACCAATCGTCCTTATCAATAGTACTGCTTATTGCAGTGATGCTATCATAGTAACATCGGAACGTGGTATTCTGCGCTTGTCGTTGCCATTATTTGACATGAAGACTTGTTTTGAGATGGCTGCCCAGCTATATCTCGCTATGGATTCAGACCTAGAATCAGCACGATTAAAATTTGCTGTGGTCTTGAAATGGCTGTGGGAAGCAGCTGCACGCCCTATACTAGACGAACTTCAATATCTGGGCAAGAAAGACGATGATTCCAAGCTCCCGCGCATTTGGTGGATGATGAATGGATGGTTGAATACATTTCCTATACATGCGGCTGGAGACCATGAAACAGCGCTTAAAACTGGCGAACCCTGCACGGTTATCGATCGAGTCATCTCATCATATGTTCCTACTCTGAAGGCGCTCAATTTCGTCCGCAATTCCTCTGCCAAGATTTCGTCAAACCCTGCGCTTAATAGTTCGCCTTTACTAGCCACCCTCATCAAGATGCCGACAACTCCAGATCATACGAATTTGGAGAATGCAACTACAGAAATTGATACTGTAATGGAACTTCTTGGATCGACTGGTCAGGCAACAATATTGGATCACCCGAAACGAAAAGACGTTCTTTCGTTGATGAAAAACACCACGATTGCCCACTTCGCTTGCCACGGAATCGCTCACTTAGAAGATCCTTCATTGAGCAAACTTTTGCTTCAGGACTGGAGTAACGCACCTCTCGATATCCGTGCATTGATGAGAGCCGATATGAATAAATGTCAATTTGTGTACCTCTCCGCTTGCGAGACGGCCGTAAGCAAAGTCATCGGGCTCAGGCATGAATCCATACAAATGTCATCGGCATTCCTTATGGCAGGTGTTCCGCATGTCGTTGCTACTATGTGGAAGGTAGAAGACAAGTTCTCGGTAGATGTTGCGAAGGGATTTTACACGCATATGATAGAGAAATTCGGGATGGACTTTGGTAGTTCTGCAGAAGCTCTGCGAGACGCCATATTGACAAAACGGGCGGAAGGAATTAACCCACTTTTTTGGTGTGCATATATTCATTGTGGAGCATAACTCGAAGGGATCCTGTGTATAGTACTTATCGTTCTTATGGGTTGTACTCAATATATCAATTACGACTTCGTAGTGAAAAGGATATCTATTTCAAGCCTGTGATAATCTAAAAGCGGAGGAGTCAGAATTTGACCAGCCACAATTCAAACATCGCTTCTACTATGACTGATACATATAAGTACAGGCTAACACCATGCTTAACATTAATGTTGCGTCGGTGAGTCATTCATGCTATGCTCGAACAAAATTGTGACTGGTCCGTGCGCAAGTGAAGGGCTATATAAGCTCAACGTGAACGAATTGAAATCTTTACCACTCTGGCCTTTGGCTTAGATCAAGTGTAGTATCTGTTCTTAATAGTTTAACCACTATTACTGAGGCATTGCCTCATGTTATGGTTATCTTATTTTTGCCGCCCCAGTTCTCTGTGCTCTGCTTGCACCACAGAGACGTGATGACCTTGCCATTGCACTATTGGCTTGTGTTTTCGGGGGTATTGTGTTCTTTCTGGTTTTATTTGCTTGATTTCACGTCATGTGTCAGTTGGTATCTTGATGAGGTTCAGCAAATATTATCCATTAGAACATGTACATTAGAGTCCTGTGGTATGTCGTACAAATGCAATAGAGTTCGTAAACGAAAAACCTTCCGGGATTCCCATGAAGTATCGAGTGTTGTCAGGTTACTTGGGCACCAAGCTCAAGAGTTGTACAGGAACTATAGGAGAGCTGAGATGGTAGTTCTGGAGGGGATGTGGCTTGTATCTGTGGCGAGAACCGAATTGGAGATGAGAACTCTAATCTCAAGTTGCCGAGTGAAATTCCTTCTGTGGTGTCCCGGACATTTTGAAGAGCGCGAGTAATGCTAACTTGCACGTTGATGAGTATCGGTGTGATTCCCTATTTCCTGGAGGGTCAAAATAACTTCCACCATCGAGGATAGGTTGTACATACCACGATTTGGATTAGTCCAGAATCCAAGATCATCTAGTGAGTCAAAGATGCAAAAGATTGACTGAGGAATCTGAGATGTTAACGAAAGGACTGACGTTCGCGGTTCGGTTATGTCCTAGAGCCAAGTCAAGGATAATATAGGCACAGTATAACAAACCCGACTCAATCCTATGAAAATAGGAAGTCAGAATAAGTATGATGTTTCAAATACAAGAACCTACAGAATGGAGGCAGAAATATAATATCTGTGTAACAAGTCTCGCCCCAATACCTGACGTGATGTATGTGCTTTCCACCCAAGTCTACCCGCTTTGAGATGTAGGTATCAGACATGGATTCTAGAATGAACTGGAACAACTTACCCGTCAGCAATGTGATGATGACATTGAACACTAGAGTCATGATCATAAATATCCATGATCCATAAACATGTACTTTTGGGCCTTCTAAAACGAACCCGCAAACTAGAGTCTGAGGTGAATCGGAGGAACTATAATTCGAAAAAAAAGTCAAGTTACCTGTAGTAGCAAGTAGGAGGAGCGTAGGTCCGACCACTATCAATTTTTCATTGCCCCAGACAATGTAACAACGATGTATCTGCTGCGGAATTGGATAGATTACAGGAACAAGGCGACGTCCTGACGTACAAGTAGAATACCAGCTAGGAAGCTATTGCAAAAGAGATTGGAGGCAAAATTGTACGCAAAATGTGCAGGAACTCACTTATTTGCCACATACAATGGATATTTGGGGTATAGGTGATGAAAGTCCAGTCCCGTTCCTAGAACTTTGTTGAAAAGGAGGGTATATGTATATATTAAATCTGCCGTGGAAATAGAGAACATGGCAATCGTAGAAGTTAACAGAATTACGTGCAGGCGTTCCTTCCGAATCAGTAGTAGGGAGACAGACAGCATGAACAGGGTCATATATATGCCTGTATATAATTATGTCAAGGTCTAACAGACGTTCCTATGAGGGGGATCATACCATAGAGGAAAGTTTCAAACTGCGCGTAGATTGGTTATCTGAGGATGGCTGTCAATGAGGCCAGAGGAGGTGACTTACAATGACGGCACCGATGTAAGGAGATAGCGTTGCAGGGAATGCTGTTGACTCTCCGTCAGCTGGAAAGACAGGAGGTGACATGCCCAACCAGTACGACAGCAGGATACGGGCGGGCCCCTGGTAATTTTGGCCGTAGGAAGGTGGGGGAGGATAAGTACAGCTTTGAACCCTGTCCTCCGCACTATATGTATCGCTTGTCCCTTGCAATGCATCGTGTATTATATATTTGAAAGTTATGTGGAGTTCATCTTAATGCAGTGGACATGCGTAGCAACGGTCTTTAAAGCAACTCCGGGTTTTAAACACCTTTTCTGACGCAGTTTGGAAGAAAACAAGTCCGAGTCATCATGAGGCCACCTTTTTTTTGTTGTTTTGATAAGATTTTTCAAGATAAAAACACACCTTGGAATGCCTCATTGCCGCTATAAGTAAACGTGCAAAACGGGTTAGCTAGGTTTTACTTAATACGGCACTAACAGAGTGTGCTAGCAAACCAGGGGAAAAAGAGAAAAAAGAGACGTCAGCTGGTTGTGACGTGCATGAGAGTGTTAACTCATCTCGGCTACAGTATATCCATTTCTGGAACTTCACCATCTTACCACCCTTTGCAATTGGTTGCTCCCGGTACATTTTAATTTAGTTAAACGCAAAGCCGTTGCCCTCATCGCACTGCTTAATAGTACGAATATATCTAAGTCGAGACATCTTACAACAGACTCACATCGATCGCCCAGCAGTGGTCGGAATACCTCGTCCGCAATCATCCCGATCAAGGTCTCATACGCGATTCGCGACAAAACAAGATCCAAGCACTATACACCAGGCACTAGCTGCACTTGACGCGCCATACATTAGCAGCGACGACTTCACACGACTATATCATGGTCGGCTCGCAGAGGTTCTCCAATTCATCGCGGAACATGTTCGAGGGAGGCTGACAGTCGCAAAAGCGAGGAAGTGTATACAATCGTATGTCTCAACCCTGCACTTGTTTTACTAACAATATCAATCATATCTCAATTCAAAGTGCGAGAGAAGATCGCCAGAACTCACAGATCAAACACCCAGACGACATTGTAAGTAGTGCAATTGTCAAGGGTACCCGATCACTTGTTGCGGCGAATAAGGCGCTTGCTGTAACCAAATTTCAACTCAGCGAGCTTCAGGACACGCTTGAACACTTCCCGCAAGTACGCGTTCTAGCCTGCAGATTCCGTAAAAATCATTTGCTTTTCCTGATAGAAATCGAGGAAAATGTCCTGAAACGGAAGCTTAATGAAAGAATTCGCGTAGCTTTGCTACTGGAAGTCTTGGCGAAGAAAGAAAGTATACGAAAAGAGCGCCATGAGGAATTGCGAATCATGATGGATAAACTACGGTATGGAGCTATTTCGTCATGTTCTAATATAATCTTGTAAAAGTGTGGACTAGAACTGCAGTGGTTGGATCTAGGCTTGAGGTCTGCGATTTATACCTAGTTTCAGAGACGTAATGGGCTCTAACCAGCAGGTCAGCCACCTTCCACACTTCATAACCCGACTGCGCGAACTCCATTTCCCCGAATATCACAAACTCAGCGTATATTAGCCGTAAGTTTTCGGTCCATGTGATCCAAAATTTATCGACATTTCCCTTAGGATCTGTGTGTATATCATACGCGTTTGGCTACGTTAGCGGTAAAGGAAGGAAAAAGTATGGACACATCAGCGAATTGCCTGGGAACACTTATTGAAGACCATGACCTTCTGTAAGAAGTTTTAGACGTTTACCCTGTCCCCTTTAGTAATTATGTTGGAATACAGAAAAAGATGTGAGGCCATTGCTCGCCAAAGAGCCAGAAGGAGGGTGCGATACCAAAGCAGTTTATCAGAAGGGCGTAATATTTCACAAAATGAGCTTGAAAACAAGTTAGCTTCCATCGTAAGTATTTTTTGTCATTAAACACGTTAAGCAACTGAATTTTGATTTAGAAGGTTCGGGAGGATGACGTTAAGAAACTGATAGAACACTTGGTAAAATTGAATATTACCTCTAGAGACTCACTCAACTCAGTAGGTTGCTCCACACGGCTAAGGAACATATCTGATAATTAGTACGCAACAGATCTCTATTTTCCAAAACACTACATCGCACGTTCTGCGAACAGCCCTGGAGAACGAAATGTCATCAATAAGAAGTTATGTGGATGTGTTACGTCTCATGATTGCTTCTTCTGTTATCCCAGAGCATGTACAGCAGTCACCGGTCCAGAGTGTCCTTAGCATAAGAGGTTCCATTGTATGTAATCGACTTTTACCAAGTTCCAGACTGACTGACAGTACAAATAGAATTCTGACGGCATTGTTTCCCATATCGAGAATCTCCTGCAACGAAGTATGTATTTAGCCGAGTAACAATATTCGTTACTTATGGGTAATTTCCAAAGGCAATCAAGAAAAGTTGATATTTTCCATTTGGAAGCTACGCAAACCTTTCCCACCAGCGGATCAGGATAATTTGGTAACCGAATATCAAGAGAATCTGAAGAATGTCAATGATAGGCTAGTGAGGTTGTTGACGAGGAAAGTGGAAAAGGCAGAAATGGGATTCTCGCTTGCAAAAGATATTGAAGCGTTGATAAATGAAATTCGTTATATTACTACCGGAAAGAGTGAATGATACACCTCATCTCAATATATATCTCTATGGCAAACTTCTATATAATGGTTTATGAAAGTGTAGCTGCGGGTGCAGCGGAGGTAGGAGAATAGAGTAAACTAACGACGCGTCGGCAACAGAGCGGCGGTGAAAGCGAGGGAGCGGGGCCGTGAGAAACCCAGAATCAATGATTGGCTGGGATGTGTCCCGGGTATTCACGTGCTCTAGCGTGCCCTGCCTCATAAATTTGTTCGTCCGTCACAGTCCGAAACGCTCCCTTATCATTCTTTCACTTCTTCGTACTCGTTGCCATCGTCGTAGACGATGCTCAACCTCACAAACCGAACAGCGAATGCCCTTCGGCGGCTAGCCGCGGGGATGGCTACTGCTGCACCTCGCATTGGTGATACAAAGGTTCCAATGTCTCTACTTGAGAAGGGAGCATATATCAACTACCAGCGCATCGAAGATAATTTGGCAGTGATTCGCGATAGGTATTGAATCCTTGCTCAGGACTCTACCTTGTGCTCACCTTGCGCACAGGCTCCAACGTCCTCTAACCTTATCCGAGAAGGTCGTTTATGGACATCTTGATGATCCCCACAACCAAGACATTGACCGCGGGGTCAGCTATCTCAAATTGCGCCCTGACGTGAGTTTTACATATGCTTATCACCGAGCTCAAGCTCATCCCTTCGATAGCGAGTTGCTTGCCAGGATGCTACTGCACAGGTATGCATTCCAGTCTACGTCACGGTTCATAAATTAATTGACGTAATGTAAGATGGCCCTTCTCCAATTCATGTCTGCTGGCATGGACACTGCTGCTGTCCCGACAACTGTTCACTGTGATCATCTGATTGAAGCTCAAGTTGGTGGTGTGAAGGATCTTGCTCGCGCAGTGGATATTAACAAGGAGGTTTATGACTTTTTGGCAACCGCGACCGCGAAGGTTCGTTTATATCCCTGCCATTGTTCTGATGTTCATGTGTCGTGTTTCTTCAGTATGGTCTTGGCTTCTGGAAACCCGGGTCCGGCATCATCCATCAGATTATACTCGAAAATTATGCATTCCCTGGAGGTCTTATGATTGGTACTGATTCACACACACCCAATGCTGGAGGTCTTGGTATGGTTGCATGTGGTGTGGGCGGTGCGGACTGCTGTCGATGTCATGGCTGGTATTCCTTGGGAACTCAAATGCCCCAAGGTCATTGGTGTGAATCTCACTGGTAAAATTAGCGGATGGACGACTCCCAAAGGTAACCAGTTTTACGCCTACGGATCTTGCGACGAGTGTCTCACAGAGCAAATATATAGATGTTATTCTCAAAGTTGCAGGGATTCTTACTGTCAAGGGTGGTACTGGCGCAATCGTTGAATATAAGGGTCCTGGTGTGGAATCTCTATCTTGCACGGGAATGGCGACAATTTGCAACATGGGTGCTGAAATTGGTGCAACTACTTCAATGTTCCCTTTCAATGGACGCATGGTCGATTATCTCAATGCTACTAAACGTCACGACATCGCTAACTACGCTAAACGATTTGCCCATAATTTGCAAGCTGATGAAGGCGCGGAATACGATCAGGTCATCGAAATAGTACGTACCATTTGGAAGCCTTGCGCTATCGTAACTGAGCACGACCTATAGAACCTCTCGGAACTTGAACCTCACATCAATGGACCATTCACCCCTGATCTTGCTACCCCAATCTCCAAATTTGCTGGAGAAGTCAAAAAGAATGGTTGGCCTGAAGAACTCAAGGTTGCACTGATTGGGTCTTGCACGAACTCATCTTATGAGGATATGTCACGTTCTGTTTCAATTGTCAAAGAAGCTGCGGACCACGGTATCGAGCCTTAAGAGCAAATTCACCATCACTCCTGGCTCTGAGCAAGTCCGAGCTACCATTGCCCGTGACGGTCACATAGAAGCATTCGAAAATGCCGGCGGTGTTGTCCTCGCTAATGCTTGCGGACCCTGCATTGGTCAATGGGATCGACAGGATGTCAAGAAAGGCGAAGCCAACTCCAGTACGTACTATATGCGGTACCAGGAACCTTTTATTTATAGTCTATTACAGTCATTACCTCTTACAACCGCAACTTTACTGGCCGCAATGATGCCAACCCAGCAACTCACGCCTTTGTTGCCTCCCCCGATGTCGTGACAGCTATGGCTTACGCTGGAAAGTTGACCTTCAACCCCTTGACAGATACTCTTACGGATGCCAATGGCAAACCTTTCAAGTTCTCTGACCCATCAGGCAAGGAATTACCACCCAAAGGTTACGACCCCGGGGAGAACACTTTCCAGGCTCCTCCAGCCGATCGCGCCACTGTCAACGTTGCCGTCAGCCCCCAGAGTGATCGTCTGCAATTGTTGGAGCCATTCAAGCCATGGGACGGTAAGACCCCTACCGACCTCCCTATCCTTATTAAGGTCCAGGGCAAGTGCAGTAAGTCTTCATTACTCAACGTCTGATTCCGTTTTCTCAATCCTATGTAGCTACCGATCACATCAGTGCTGGTGGCCCATGGCTGAAGTACCGTGGCCATCTCCAGAATATCTCCCGTTAGATTCATTATTTCTCTTTCATGAGGACATGCCCTAATATTGCATTTAGAAAATTGTCTTATCGGTGCTATCAACGCTGAGAATGGTGAGGCCAACAAGGTTAAAAATCAAATTACTGGCGAGTGGGGAGGTGTCCCCCAAACAGCTGCTGCCTATCGCGACCAAGGAATCAAGTGGGTCGTTGTTGGTGACCACAACTACGGTGAGGGTTCATCGCGTGAGCACGCAGCTCTTGAACCTCGCTATCTTGGAGGATTGGCAATCATTGTTCGCTCTTTTGCACGTATTCATGAAACCAACTTGAAGAAGCAGGGCATGCTTGCTTTGACTTTTGCTGACCCCGCCGATTATGACAAGATCAAGCCCAGCGACCGTGTTAGCATCCTTGGATTGGAGTCCTTCTCTCCCGGAAAGAATTTGACCCTTGAAATCAAGCATGAAAATGGTTCTCAGGAACAGGTCTCTCTAGCACACTCTTTCAATGAAGGACAAATTGCTTGGTTCAAAGCTGGTTCTGCTCTGAATTTGGTGAGATCTTCTCCCTGCAATATGCTTTGATTGCTTACAAGCTATCCTATTAGATGGCTGCACAAGCTAAAAACTAGTAAACGTCTACCCGAGGAGTCTAGACAACGCAGGACATAATGGATCTGATACATCCTGTGTTTTACCCGTAATGTCTTCATATAATTCTGTAGCACTTATGACCTTCGTCACATAAAATGCTGATGTTGATGTACATCCCTTATTGAAATTATGCCCAATAAAATGGCGAAATTTATATCTCAATCTGGATCTCGAAACCGAGAAATGAATATCATTGGATGTCTTACAAATGAAAAAATGTTTGTACATTCAAGCAATGGGGAATGGACGATCGCCCATGATGTTTGATCTCAGTTGAGACGATACTCATGGGAATACGGGCGGAATTTCTTTTGCAGCGATATGAGCTACGAAGATCTTGGTCTCTGCCATGATAACGAGACGGCCATCTCCAGCGAATACCATATTTGCGGAAGTCATTCCAAGGAAGAACTTTCCAATCAAGGTGCCCTCGTTATTCCAAACCTGTGGGATGGCGTCGATCAGGAGTCCAAGAGCTGCAGCATATGGAACAAGTGCCTGCGTACCTGGACTCCGTCTCCACATCCTGAGTAGACGTTCCCGTCCTGGTCTACTTGAATTCCGTCTGGAATACCTGCATCTGTGTATGCAAATATGCGACGGTTTTGGAAGACTTGAGTGCGGGGATCAACATCGAATGCATATCTGGGATAAGACGATCAAGTCGGGAAATGAATTAATGTTTACGTTCGTGTGCATGAAATTCAGTTAGAGATAAATACATTGTGGCCGGTTCAGTCTCGTTGTTCTGCGCAATGACACCACCGCCAGAACCGGTATCCGACCTGTCATGTTGTTACGATGGTCATGAAACGGGGGGCAAGCAGCGCCCATATAGCGATGACGTACACATATGCAATTTTTCCATCAGCTGTGAATGCTATGCCATTAGCCTTATCAAAATCTGTCGCAACAACCCGAATAGCACTCGTCCCGGGGTCCAATCTATACACCTGGGTTGGAAAAATGGGTGGAGGGCGAAAAGCATTGATAAACCCATAACTAATCGCAAGCACGCATTTTTTTTTGTCATTACAATGTGGACCGTGGTAACCAAAAGGGAATAAGCGCACTTACAGTGAATCTGTGAAAAAGATATTTCCGCTTGGATGGACTTTGATGTCATTCAATGAGTTGAATTGCCTCCCAAAAAAGTTATCTAATATCACGGTGACGTTGTTGGGGAATCGCGGATCAACCAATGCAATGGAAGGGGGTCTTGCGCCTCGACCAGATGTTATAAATAGAAGAGATGACTTATAAGGCCCCGTACCCCCGTTTACCATTTGGATCGTATCAGGGAGATTGAGCTATCCATAAGAAAATGTATTGTGTCCGAGTCAGAAAAAGACTAAACCATACGCTATGTCCCCCGCGGTCTTTAGTGGATTAAACTCACCGGTATGACAGGGACATCGACGGAAGGGGCATGGCTTCTTGCGAGGGCAGCTTCAACGGCTTTCATGCTGATCTTGCTTACTTGGTTGTTATTGTTAAGGTCGCTAAGTCCGGGAACCCCTCCATCAACGCTTGAAAAGAACACTTCGTCGGTGCTCGGATTATATATCGGAGCTTCGTGCGCAAACGCAAAAGTATCGTTAGATGCGACCGCATGAATGGAAGGTTTGGTTCCCAACACAGATAGGAAAGACCGATCAAAAATTTGGAAGAACGGAGGTGTAGTAGATGTTGGATTGAAGGGATCGTTGAAAGAGGATGTTCGGAATGAACCGTTAGCCCCAAGGACCGCGAACGATTTAGGATCTACAAACTAATCAACGCATCCGACAAATATTTTGTCAGTGTGTAGGAAAACCGAAAGAAAGGTGGAAAGATTCTTACTACAGACTGCGATGGCAGATCCAGGGATACAGATTCTGCAGCTCCATTTTGCGCGTTGGCATATACAAATGCCGCACAGGCTACGAGACCCGCAACAGTCAGTGATAGCATGCTTTGCACGGAAAACAAACGGCAATTCACAGGCTCTTCTGAACTGTCTGCCTTTTTATCAATGGAAGAAACTCCCATATTCACACTATCCTTGGGTACAAAGAAGCAGAAGCAAAGGTTGGGACCAACAAAAACCTATTTTTCTGGAGATAACGAGGAAGACGTATCACATTAGATGACAAAAGTGATCATGAGGCAAGGTTAATTCATCACTTTTGACCCTTTGGGCGATATTTTCACTTAAACGTGTTTTACCATGAACGATCAAATAAAAGAGTATTTCCTGATATTCATCAAAGAGTTTATGACTATGCATTGTGCTCCAACTACAACTATTTCTTACCGTGTGAACGACGATGTTACCGTGGTGACTTTCTGTGTAAATTCCATGAGCACATGTGCATAGATCCCGATTCCAACGTTGGAGTATTCTTTGCTAAAATCTTATACGGGGAATTGTTTGATTCATCGAAGACTATGTGTTTCATCATCAAACTTATGGAATGGACTCGGGTAAGATGGTGAGAGCAAATCTCTCAAGGTCTATAACTCTGATTTTAACGAAGTGTAGTTTACTACTAAATGACGTTAACCCAGTGACTAGATCTACTATTCCCTTGATGAACTGCGTGGGCAAACATCTAATTCCCCTTGAAGTACATAATTGGGTACATTTGGAACGTACCTCTTCCCATGCGACCCCGATCCGACTATTTGGTTCTCTGCACCCTGTTGTCTGCTTCCTGTTCTTCCTGTTCCTCCTTTTCTAGCGGAAGTTGAACTTCCTTATCTAGAAAACCGAAATCTAGGTGATAATCTTGGCGATCCAGCAGAGAACCATCCGTGAATAAGTAGGTCATTACAATATTTATTCCCCCGTGGCCAAAGAACCCACAAGCATCGTTCCCATCTTCTCTTGTCATTTTCGCTCCATCCCACTGCTAGCCTTCCCATTGTACTTCGTGTTTGATCCACATGCTGAAAAACAACATTCCAAGTATCCACGGCGTGCGCTGGTTTAACTTGGGTGTCCTCACTATCACCCCAACCATAGCGGGATATGGCCTAATATATGCATCTCGCCGGTACGAGACACTGGGATTTGCGGTCTTATACTACATCTTTTCTATGCTAGGTACGCGTATCATTTACATTCTCGTCATCGCGCGATTAAATTGTTTGTATGCATCAGGTATAACAGCTGGTAAGAAATTGTTGTTTTGCTATACTCCTGTGAGGCTAACATGTATTATGTTCAGGATATCATCGCTTGTGGTCGCATAGATCGTACAACGCTTCTCTACCCCTACAGTTCTTCTTGCTATGCGGCGGGACTAGTGCGGTACAGGGTTCCTGTTACTGGTGGGCTCGTGCACACCGCTCACACCACAGGCATACGGACACAGATCTTGACCCTTACAATGCTAACCGTGGTTTGTTCTGGACTCATGTCGGCTGGATGATCTTCAAGTCCGACCTACGCACTGGACCTGCTGATACGTCGGATCTCAGAAATGACCCAATCTTACAATGGCAACATCGACAGTACTTCTGGCTTGCAGCTATCTTGGGATACGTTCTGCCGACAATCGTACCAGGGCTGCTATGGAGTGATTGGCTAGGAGGCTTTTGTTTTTCCGCAGCGTTAAGGTTGACCCTTGCACATCACGTTAGTGGGCGCGTTCTTGTGTTCATCTTTCTTAGTCCGATTCATCGTATCCTCTAGAGCACCTTTTGCATCAATTCTATTGCTCATTGGCTTGGTTCTGCCTCGTATGATGATGTATTGACTCCGCGGGATCACCTTTTGTCTGCGGTCCTGACTATGGGAGAAGGCTATCATAACTTCCACCATCAGTTCCCTATGGATTATCGAAATGCATACCATTGGTACCAGTGGGACCCAACCAAATGGTTCATTGCGACCTGTGGGATGCTTGGCTTGGCAAACCACCTACGAATGTTTCCCAACAACGAGATCAAGAAGGGATCGTTGTGTATGAAATTAAAGGAACTCAAACGGGTACAAGACTCCTTGAACTGGCCAGAGAACACCGAGCAACTACCTGTCCTGACATGGGAAGCATGTGAGTTGGATCTGGCATGTACTATAATGTGTATTAATACCAGTACGTCTAGTCCAAGGAGAATCCAGAACCCGGGCCCTGATACTAGTTGCTGGCTTCATTCATGATGTTTCCTCATTCATTGATGAACATCCTGGTGGATCTCAGTACCTTATTAGGAGCGCTGGGAAGGATATGACGTCGTCTTTCTTTGGAGGAGTGTACACCCATTCACATGCTGCACACAATGTGCGTTATTAATAATAATTAATGTGCGAACGTCACTGACCTTGAATTAGCTCTTATCCATGATGCGTGTCGGGATACTGGCTGGGGGAGTAGAGTCACCAAGACAACATCTTTCGCCAGCCCAGAGACTATACATCTTAGAACGACCCGCACATTGAAAAATGACGCACACGATTTGGCTGAAGAGCGGAAGATGACCAACTGTTAACTCAGTGTTGTAGAAAGTTATAGAAACCAGTGCACTCCAGTTCGATGTGTTTCTGGTGTTGATTTGCATGCATGTACTAGATCTCCACTCCTCAACATTTTCGTTTTCTTGCGAACTATGAAATACCTAGACTTAAATTATCTACTCGTTTACATCTACTCAACGACCTTGTTTAACAATACCAAGTCTGTCGATCAGCACATGCATGTATATATGTAGATTCACTTATCTCAATTAGACGACTATCTTGAAATTCTCACACAATTCTTTGCTCTAGCTGCACGCGGAGATAGTTTTTGACTTTAACTATAACTTGGATGGCTACAGAGGAACTTTCTCAGATATTTGTTGGGACCAACTCCTCGAACTTGTTCAACGAACACAATCCTATATATCATGTCTTATCAGGCTCCTTTCGGTCACTATCCCTGTACTTGCTCGCTTTCTATCCTTCAACCAGGAGTCTAGAGCATATACAGACTGTCCCTGGTTTTGGACCCCATCAATATCTTGCTGCTGATGCTCAGAAAAACTATGTTTATACTACCAGTTGGGCACTACCACCTATATTGTCGAGTTGGGAGATTGAGAAGAGGGATCCGTGGAGAGTCAATCATGTTAACAATGTTCCAATCAGTGTGCAAACCCTTTCTTTTATTTTTGATTTGATATTGGTTTAATCTTTGGGGTTGGTGGGATATAGCTGCAACGTCTTCTTATACCAATGTCCCTCCACCATTTACGCATGTATATTCTGCTGGAGGTCCGACAGGCGAGGTCCATCTTATTGATTCCGTAACAAAGGGCTTTGGAGATCAGATACAGAGAGTCTTGTTTGTCCCGGAGGAAGAACTGGAGAATGCAGATAAGACACGCGTTGCTCTTGTAAGTCCATTTTGGATTTTGTTCATAGCTGGTGCTAACACAAATTAGAGGTATGGATCACACGGTATAGAATTCTCCTCAAGTGGATATGCATTCATTCCGGTCCTTGGAACCGATACTATTGAGATGTATACGCGCGATCACACTACAGGGTTATTAACGCATTTATCTTCGAATCCTTCACCTCGGGGTACAGATGTGCATGATGGCCCTCGACATGTAAAGGTTCACCCCAATGGCAGAGTTCTTTACTGCGTCACCGAACACAGTACGCTTACTATCTTAATTCGTGAACAATGATTAATTGGTGAACAATTATAGCAAACCTAGTTGATGTGTATTCCATTACTCCTCCAACGTTAACTTATGTGGCCTCTCGTGAGATCCTTCCGCAATCCCTGTCATCAAAGAGTAGTGTTTATAGAGGTGACACCCTGCTTCTTACACCACCCTCCCCTCTATACCCTGCTCCTTCAGCATTATTCACAACTACCCGCGGAAAGACAACAAGCGAGAAGGGTTGGATATCGATCCTTGCCCTTGATTCTGATGGTTACTTCACCGAGGGGGAAGAACGGTATGAGACGCCAACAAGTGGTGGAAAAGCAAATGCTATTGATTTGCTACCGAAATCTTTGAACGATGAGAATAGCCAGGGCATGTGGATTCTCCTTACTGATGATGATGACAACTGCCTTATTGGTCCCGGCATTCGGGTGCTAGAATGGGATGGATGGGGGAAGGGGGGTGTCAAGATTGTCGCTGAATGGCCTGTTGCTGGTTCAGAGGGAGGCACGACCAGTAAAAATGACCTTGATGAGGAGAGGATGCAAGGGGGAAGTCATGCAATATGGTTGGATTGACAATGTTCAATTGTATTTGATAACATAGAACATATGATTTCCGGGAAGGTATATGTACATCAAGACATAACTTGTCATCTAGCATCACGTTAAAGTCCGATCACAGCTTCAACAAGACCCGGGATCGCATCATAGAAATCAAGCACTAAGATGGGAGGGTCCTTAGTCATGGAAATTTCCTTGAAGATGTTGGGACGTACTGATTATCCCAAATCTCTTTCCTTTTCGCGCTTGAAGCCAAGGGAGCAGCCTCTGGTTCATTCCAGGGACACTATCACTACCGAGAGCGAAGATCTATAATGGAATCGTAAACATGAGTATGAAATATGTGAAGGGTCTGATCTACCCTTGGGTCCATCGGAGTTGCAGGACTGATAAAAGCAGCACTTGCAAAGCTGATGTAAAGCTGGTCAGGATTTTGAGTTGTTGCATTGGCTAGATGCGCTGTTGTAACAGCGAACTTTGACTGGATGTAGTCGGCCACGCCAGATCCATCGGGTAAAACGATATTATAATTATCCTGGAAAGCGGATTGTCAAAATTGATGTTGCAACACCCAGCAGGAAAAAAAAAAGATGAAACCTCGATGAAAGCAATTTGGTTCTTGTCAGCATTGTATACCAACTCGATGGATTGGCCATTGTCCGTCCAGTGTTCAGGATCGAGATGGATCCCAATGCGCTTGGTTAGGGATGCAGGAAGGAGGTCGTAGTCGAACCTTTGTAATAGGATGAGCTTTCCACGAGCTTCGCCGAGAGTACCGAGCTAGAAAGAAATATTAAACTATCGCAAAGCAAGGCATTATAATAAAAAGACGCACAACATCTCTGGTCTGTAACCAATACTTTCTGGCGAGATCGGTATTTAATGTATTGTATACGTGCTCTTGAAGGGCAACATCATTGGGTGTGCCAGTTCCACTTTCATGGTTCATGGAAACGAGGATTGTCTCAGTGGGATGTTTGTTTAACCAATTGTACAAGCCGAACAAGACATCCTCAAGCCTCGTTGTAGGACTAAGAAGAGCGTTTGCTGAAAAAGGGGCGTGAAGTGCATTGGCATATATGTACTTGAGACTTGAACATACAATGGTAGAACCCGATAGTATCGTTTCCAGGATTATAAGCAAAGCGGAGATCAAAGACTCGTATACCCTCATTCAACATTTGAAAAATAGAATGTTCTTGACAACGATAGACACTCGTATCCGGAAGCCTTGTCACCGAAAGTTGTTAGAACATTTCAGACGAAATATAGCACAACGTACGGGCCCGTGTATCGAGTGAGGGCTGCCTGAGTAGCATCACTGTAGTTCCCTGAGAATTTAGAGAAAAGTTATAAAAAATCTACTAGCAGTTTGTGTAAGGAGCTTGCATGTAGAGGTATCGTGAGTTCCAGGTAGGTTCATATGTACAAGCTTAGTACTATCAGGGAATTTGGCCATCCAATCACATGTTTTGGAGTTCTTCGAACAGCCATCATCAATGCCTACAGAAAGGTTAGAATATCGGGCGCCCGGAAACGTTCGACTCACAGGACACGTACCTAAGATGGGTGCCCCTCTATCAAGGATATCAGCCAATGCCGCCTGACCCAATGCCGCTTGATTATTCGTATTCTGGAGTGCCATCGCGGAGCAAGCAGATGGAACAAAAATAGCCATGATTGAAAGTAGATTTGTTAAACCCATTTTCTATATACCGAGAATTTTAGCGGTAAACGACGCTGAAATGAGTGCAAGGCCTGGACTTAGTTCCCGCTGTGCGCAAGTAGATAAGGGCGAGACGACAACGAAACTAAGAAGCGAAGGTTGAAGCCTGAGGTTTTGAAGCACGTTCAGTGTTCAAATTTATGAAGCACCCATTTGTCGAGAGCGGTTGCCACAAACGCGCCCTCGTGACTAACCCCGCCTGTTCAACCTTAATCATCCACGTTCATTCATCTCCGTTCCATGGGTTGCCGTCCCCTGATAATGACACACTTGTCCAATACCGTTTGGCGATAATTTCTCTATTTCTGGAGAATTTACAGCAACCAATTTCACCGACGGACCGTACGTCTCCAAAGAAGCGTGTGGCAATATGCGCACGTTTCTCAATGCTCATTTTCAACATCTTAATGACCTGAATCATGTGTTGGACCACGCCACCTTCTTCATAGGAAATCTCTTAAAAGCCATATGTTCGACTGCTTCTGAGAAGGCCTCACAATTTGCGATGCTTCTCTACACATCCCTTGTCTTCGTTGGGCTGGCGAGCACAATAACGCAAGGAGCGGTGGTACATTACCCTCCCAAGTCGACCAACTTGAACAACTTGACCTTTGTGTTCAATGGAACTGGTGCGCCCGGGATATTCACTTCCTCAGTAACTCCAAACAATCAGTATGGCGAGTACAACTGGTGCAACATGCCACATGTGCGCCAGCGTGAGTATAAGTATGTTCTACCTCTCTTGTGGAGTTCAGGGTAACTTTACGAAGCCATCCAGGACACCGTCGCGGGACTTCTCATTGCAATATGTGGAGGTCATCCAGAGGCATCACAAACGTACCCCATATGCATCCAACACCTTCTTCAAAGAAGGTATCACTTGGAGTTGCACTGGTTCTGGTCCAGCTATCGGCCTTAGAAAGTAAGCGATTGATTCGATTCGATTCGAGCTCGATGTTGACCGCTGTTCGCTATAGCGCAAATGGCCCCGGTGCAGACAGCACTACTGTTCAGGTCTGTCCCCAAATGTGATATCATAGTCCGTGATACTTATAGGTAGCTATTAATAGTGGCAAGGATACACAGACTCTCAGAACCCATGGACCAACACTGTTGGTCCTGGTTTTGTTGGCAGCAAGTGATTACCAATTTCACTCATATGTTATTCTCGAAAGTTAATCAAATAATAGCTGTCAGTTCCCTCAAATCACAGATGAAGGACTTGAAGATGCAATTACACATGGATCGGTATGTCCAAATGAATTCTGAGATTGTAAATCCATGCTGACGCGTTGATTTTCATTTATTGATAGGACTTGCGTGCCGTCTACGCAAAGCGACTTGGGCTCAGCTCTAGGTTAGACCCAACCACCTCCCGAGTCCGTAAGTCCTATTAAACTTCATAATCTGTTGGATATAAATATTGATTGAATTATTTAGGAGTGACAAATAATGTCATCACCTCGCAAGTTGCAGCTGGTTTGTTGAAGGGTCTCTTCCCTCAGAGCGACGACGTAGCCGTGTTTATTCAATCTTCGAATTTTGACTCGCTGGAGCCAACCTACTCGTGCAACGCGGCCAACAATTTGAGAACCGGTTATACCACAGGAAGTAAAGGACAACTCTGGCAGGAGCACTTGTCCGATGCTGCGAGTTTGTATGCAAAGCTCGACCAAGTATCTGGCATTGCTTCCCAAGACAGTGGCGGCTGGCATGTCAGCTTTGACCAGTAAGTCTTCTATTCTGTCAATGTAACAATTTGAAAATTAAAAAATAAAACGTACAGTTACTATGACAATATGAGCGCAAAACAGTGCCATGGAAAACCCCTTCCTTGTAGTGTTAACGACACCTCTGCCTGTGTGACACAAGAAGAGGTCAGTGCTAGCTTTATGTGGTAACTTTACTCTATTAACATTAGTATATTAGGCAAACACCGTCTATCGACTAGGAAACTGGGAGTATTCGTACCAATTCCGCGATGCACCCGACTCTGCACAATATTCCGCTCTAAGATACGGTGCGTGGGTGCTCGAGATGAAAGCTCGCTTGCAAGAACAGATAAACGGGAGCTCCAAAGTAATCCCAATTTTCTCACTCCGCGCATAATCTACTAACTCTGGTTTATCTCGTAAAGCTCAAATATGTCCATAATGTAAGTAACCCTCCATCATACATATCAAAAAGATCGAAGACTCATCAACGAAATCTCCATGTGTAGATTGCCCACGACGGATCGATGTCTCCCTTGCTAGGGTTCCTCCAGATCTCCGAGATGGTTTGGCCAGGAATGTGAGTACCTGTTTATATATTATCAACTTGTCCTTCTCCCGAACTAACTTCGCCGCTCCAGGGGTTCCGAGGCATGTATTCACTGACGCGCGCTTCGTAAGCTTGGATTACTGATGATCTCGTATTAGGTCGCATTTGAGCTTTACCACCGTAGCTCTAAATACTACATCAGGGTCCTTTGGGGTGGTCAGCCCATGGAAACTTCTACTCCTTTGGGAGTGTTAGACATGGTGCCGATCGAAAACTTCTTTTCATGTATGTCTATTCCTTGTCTATATAACTCCTTATTATTGATATTTACCCCCCATAGATATTGATAGCATGGTTGGAAGTAGCCAGGCCCTTTTCGCTGGTTGCAATCAGTAGAATGACAAATATCCAAAAATATTGTAGTTTTGTGAGAGATGACCATTGTTGCGCAAAAGATAGTGAATTAGACTTGGTTTTAAACGTTTGATAACTCATTTGCAATGCACATCAAGAACACACGAAAACATTGTATTATACATATATGGGCGAGGCTTAAAACTAAAACGGTCCAAAACTACAATGAATAGGTCGGACAAAAAGGAAAATAACAGAAAAACTTCGACACTCCTGCAAAAAAGAAAAATAGTATGTAACCTTCACTTTCTAGGCTGGAGGTTTGTGCGCCGTCTTAAGCCATTTGGCCCTATACCAAGATCATTGAGCATCGAATTCGAGTAATCATTGATCCCGCCTCCCAAGCCGTCAACGGTAATTCCAGTCTTGTTTCCACCCAAGCCAAGCCCTTTGAGAAGCTTGGAAAGGCCCACAATGATAGGTAGATGAGGTTTGGCTCCAGTTCCGGAATTGCCAGTCTCGTCCCCAATAGCAAACGAACCCAAGTTGCCTGAGTAGGCACAATATAGCTGTCGCAAGTCAAGAGATGTCACAATAATATTCTCGAGTGTCGCCATCAGGGGGCCTAAATTCAATCCGTCGACGGATTTACAATCCAGAAGAAATTTCCCTGCCAATAAAGACACAGTAACAAGGTCTTCAGTCGCCTCCTCCAGATTTGTGTCATCTGATGTCACAAGTTTGACAGTTGCCCGTATGATTGAAACGATAAGGGAAGCATTGTCTGAAGATCCATACGCTGTATCATGTAGCAGGCTAGAGTTGCTCTGTAGGTTGATGACAAGGTCGACAAGCGCATTGGATCTATTTAACACCTCAGACCAGAACTCTTCTTTCGAGTTAATATCAAAATCATATCGACGTCTCAAGCTCTTTGTCCCGATTGCAAGAATGTCGGCAGATTTGTTTTTGTCATTTCCTAAGTCGCCAGCTACTGAATCACAGTTCATCTTTTCGTTCGCGACTCGTTTGGAATTTGCAGGGCCAATGCCGCCGAAGTCATCAAAAATGTTATTGACAGCAGAACTAAGATCGGGCCCCAGACCATACACCCGGACACCAGATTTCAGCGCACCCAAGCCCAATTTAGCGAGGAGGTCATTTAAGCCAAGCACTATAGGAACATCTGGTGCATTTGCAGGATCGAATGATGTCCCATGAATGGAAGGCATGGGCCCCCCAGAAACTTGTAGAGAATCAGACCCTGGCGCGTTGATGGAATCAATCGCGGTTGTTATATTAAGATCTGTAGTATAGTTGCCACTAAGTGTTTGACCAGATTCGTCCGAGGGTATAATAGGATTAAGGTTACACCACGTTTGCAGATCCAAGATAGCAGCGGAGAGCTTGACGGTATAATCAACAAGAGCGCCTAAGCCAAGGGAGTCGACGCATCCACAGCCTTCAAGAGTGCTTCTAAGAATTGTGTTGAATCCAGCGAGGTCGTTAATATTATTGAGCAGGCTATGGCTTGACGTGGATGTTATCAGAACAGCAGTCGATTCGATGACCGCATCCAATGCCTGGGCAGTAGAGAATGATTCAGACTTTACACTGGAATCCAAACCACCCGTGAGAACAGAGGACGCAGTTGCTGTATGCATCTCCGCGACCAAATTGACAGTGAGAACAATTTTTGCAAGTAGATTAGAGTCGATAGCAGAGGGTAAGATGGTTTCAGAGTTAACGCGCTTCTTCATCATCCTGAGTTTCACTCGTGTTGCTGATGTAGGGACACATTCTGTTCCAGGTTGATCCGGAGCCCAACCATTCTTACAAGTCATTATGGCACATTTATGATTGATACATTTTGTCGCTTGAGCATTCGGAATACTTCCGCAATTTTGGCCTGGTGATTCTGATGAACCCTCGACATCAACGAAAGGATGAGGTGTCGTGCAACCCCCGCCTACATCGAAGCTATGAATATCAGGGGACAGTTAAAAGCAATGGACATACAACTGTTCTTGGTTACAGACGTATCAATGCATTCAAATGAGAGTGTGTCCTCGCGACCAGCAATACCGCATAGAGATTCATTGGCCTTGCACCTGACTTTAGCTTGACTTAAATTAGATATCTGGCTAGATCTCGTTTTCAATGAACCAGGAGTCGAAGATACACAGCCCTATAAAAGTGGTTGTTAATATATGCGCATATAATTATGATCAATGGGTCATTTAATGGTGTGACGTCAACTCACATGAGGATGATTGCCACAGATGCCATTGCATACAGTATATGGCAGAGCGCAAACGCAACTGTCCCCATCTCTAGAGTAATGATCATCACAGCTGTAGTGGCAAGGGTCGGAATTGTTGCATGTACGATGGGAGTTTGGTGGAAGACTGCATTCACGCGAATCTGACGTGTTTATCTCGAGAAAATTCAGATCGGAAACAAAGGAAGAGGGTTATCAAAAATTACAAGTGCCCGGATTGCAGCTGCTACAACATCTTTTCCAAGAAGCGCAACGAGAAATTTTGCATTGACGTCTGTGTCTAAAAATATGTCCAAGTCCTAGACAAAGTAGCAGTCAGTCAGTTCCACAGCAGTGGAAGAACTTGCGAGATAGAGTGACCTTCAAGCAGAGACATATGTGCACATCCGTCCCGAGAAATGGGATACCCACTAGGCCTAGAGCGTCCGTAAGAAGTTTTAAATCTGTAGAAAGACACAAGTCGATGAGAGCGCGAGGTTCGTGGTGTTGTCTGGAGGAAATAGCATTCGCAATGCCATCATGGGATTTGTCTTGGCGACGATTAAGCGCATGAGGGTGTATGGTAGCTACAAAAGGAACAAAATATGAGAAAAAGAGGAATAAAACGAATGTCGCTGAAAGGGGAGGCATCGGTTCAGGTGGTTTATACGGATAAAAGGGCGCGAGTGGTAGTAGGAAGGATAAAGTCCGAAGAGGATAACCCTTGCTTTATAGTTCCTTGCATCGTCGGAGTTTCGATCTGGCAGTGCAGCAAGAGCGAAGGTATTGATATGTCAATGACATCACCAAATATGGGGCTTGTTGGTGGTGTTGACCAGCTCGTACGACAATGTCACTACTCAAGGACTCACATCGCAGAGGGGATATAAAATAAATAAACAGTCAATTTTTAGCCAAGAAGCCATACAGAAGTGTTTTGATCCTAAGGTATGTCAAGAATGACCAAAACCAAAGGTCTCAAAAAGAACCTTCAAGCATCATCAAAGTCTAAATAAAAACTGATACTGAATAATGATAGACATCCAGGCACAACACCGCGGTGTATGAGGTAAAGAAGAGTCCATACCAGCTTGTTCCAGCGTATCATGAACCCTACGTCAATTTGGGGCTATTCCGCTTCGCCACTTCCAAATAATAGACCGTTGGTAGACGGTGGATTTATCATGGAAGGGTCAGCAGGTGGCGGTGAAGGTTGTTCCATGTCTCCTTGAGCTACAAGTTCTCCTTCAACATTTACTTCATCCTCATCACTACTACCACCTTTTTCTTCGTCCGCGGACTCCATTCCAACATCACCATCTTCCGTATGCTGTGCTTGATTGATAGTTGTATCTCGGTATACCCTCGGATCCCAGTCCAGCTCTTCAGGCTCTTCAACTTCAACTTCCACTCTTTGTTTCCAATCGAACTTCTCTCTTAACATAAGTACTGCCCGTACTGCTCTCTCTACCCGATGATCGTGTGCTCCTCGAATCTCTGCACATTCTCTGATCACATCTTCATATGTAACCTTCTTTGGATGCCCCGAAAAACCAGCGTAACCGAGTCCGGTCGTATTAATACTTGATGTTTGTGTCTGTGGAGGTCCAAGCACACCAAGGGAACCCTTGGTGGACATATGTTCCGCAAGCCGACGGACTGTCTCATTTTCCATTCTGAGCACATCAGTAGTTTGTTGATTCCGTAAAAGAGGTATTATTTCGCTGTCGAGTTGGGCATCTGGCATGCCCATAGCAGGATGAACTGCGATCCGTTCGTAAATGTTCGTGGTTACTGTTCCGTGAGCCGCCACCCCATTCATTCGAGCCGATTGAATAGGGATCTGAGAAACAAGAGCATTTGAAAAATTGTGCGTTTGAGATAACAATATATTGTATTTGGAAAGAATGTCTGGCCACGCGTGCATTGCACCAGGATTTCCGCCGGCTTCGATCGTCCATTGGAGGGCCTGAATGGACTCTATAATCTGGTTAGCCTTGAATTTAAGTGACTCCAATTGGGAGACGGGGAAATTTGGAATAGAAGGAGAATAAGTTTCCGGAAACGATGGAGGTATAGGGTTGGACATGATGCATGAGGTTGTGATTCAATTGAAGTTGATTTGTTCAGTGTCTAAATTCCCTTCAGAAATGCCCCCCAGCTGATGCGCGCGAGCCCACTTTGATCATGTAGATGGCCAACACGTTTTGGTAATGAATCTAGTTGTCTGTCACGCCGCCAGTCACGATGCGACTCTTTCATTCAAGTTTCATGCCAACGGGTATTCGAATTCTATATCACCGAGTTGATTCATCCGATTGTTTCAAATATCCATTAGAAGTTAATTTGGATTGGATCGACATATATATAAGACTTGTGAGCATGTCTCAATACTACGTCATCAGACTGGCCAATTTTTTTGCGGAAACAGTGACGGAGATCCTTGTTTTTACCACCACATAAATTTATCATAGCAGACCAGTTGCTGGTAGGGCCTGCTTTTGCTGAACTGATTGAATTGTCACATCGATACCCGGGTCTGTTCCTCACATACTTTTCAGGTGTCAAGAATTACCAAACTGTCGTCGCATCAATGCAATTACCCGATATCATGGACAACTGCCCGTTTGAATTCAATACTTAGACTACTTGAACCTGAACGAAATTGGGGGTAAGTATCATTTTCAGGATAATATTGTCCATGTGAGCCGTCCAGCATCTCCCAGCGTCTATTGAACTCGTAACAAAATAAGATGCGCTGGTGTGCATAGTTCGTTTCCGCGCTGCTGGTCCATAGAATTGGTCCCAGATCAAGTCAAGGAAGTATTTAATGTTAGAAAAGTCTATCCATGAGGAATGGAACCTTCTATTGATAATTTTTATATTCCTATGCTCAACATTGGACAACCTCACCTGGGAACAAAAAAAAATTACCGTCACGATTCGTATGCACAGGACGCCTTTGTTTGGACGCCATCAGCACAAGTGATTGAAATGGGGTATGTGCTCCGCATTAATCCCATCAAGCTGTCAAGGTGGCATTCACCATGTCTGACGCCTGGTTCATTGTCTTAAAAGAAACTCCCCACTAGGATTCTGTCCACCACCCAGTGCCAGTTCGTTATTGGCTTGACTTCACGTGGAAATGAATCATATTCAAGGTCGCTGTGGAGGTTATGTTGATTGAATTAAACAAGAAATATGAATTTGCCGTTCGCGGATTTTTTATTGTGATATGACTTGCCGTTCCCGTTTAAGGTTTTTTTTACTGAACTTTATATATTCATAGTTGATCCCAGGCCCTGCAGGCGTGTCACTGGTTTGGCTTGTTGCTCTAGCTCGGCAAAGATTGCTTACAAGAGCGATCGATGCAAGACATGCCTCCATATTACCGCACGCTGAAAATACTTCCTGATCGAGAAAGCGTGTAATTCTTGGTGCTATCTCAACGGGTCTTTATTGGTACTCTGCTCTCTTTACCCACGATGAAACAAAACCTATAAACATGCACTCCCCTGCTGGGGTGGTTGTTGCAACTTCTCCTCCTCTCTATATAATGCTTGTCGAAGGTTTTTCGAGTGACATTGCGATCGTCCTCTGCGTACTCTCCCTGGCAACCTTCCTCTATAAAAAAAAGCACAAAACCGGCCTACCACTTCCACCCGGACCAAAAAAATGGCCAATTGTAGGCAACACTTTCCAGCTCCCCAAGTGTTTCGAGTGGGAGACCTATGCACACTGGGGGGATGTTTATAGTGAGTCAGAGCCCCCCCTCTACACGTGATGGGCGTTGCGTTGAACAGGGAGCGACCCATTTTAGACTCGGATATCCTCCACCTCGATGCTGCTGGCCAGTCCATCATCATCGTCAACTCTATGGCTGTCGCTACCGACCTGTTTGATAAGAGATCTTCGCTCTATTCTAGTAGGTTCGTGTCGGACCTATGTTCCGTCTCCGTCGGTTTTAAATTTTCTCCCCTATAATAGAGCTCATTTTACAATGGTCAACGATATGTAAGGGATCAACGATTTTTTGGGGTTCTGTTCGAATTAACTGGATCACCTAGGATTGGCTTCGACTGGTTGTTTGGATTTATGCCATACGGGGAGAAGTGGAAAGAGCGGCGGCGTTTGTTTCAGCATCACTTCCATCCGCTTGACCATATGAGTCACCAGCCTCGGGAACGTGAATATACTCACACAATGCTTCGTCAGATGCTTGAAGAGCCCGAGCGTTTTATGGATCATATCAGGCAGTGTGTTCATGTCCCGTCTGCAATTGAAAACATTTGACAGTTGAATGATAGCATGGTTGGCGCAATCACTATTACAATTGGCTATGGAATTCCAATTCAGCCACAAGACGATCCGCATATCGAAATTGCTGAAAATGCCATGATTGGACTCGCAGCATGTGCTAATCCGACCAACTTCCTCGTGGAATCCTTTCCCATTCTGAAATATGTCCCTTCATTCCTACCAGGAGCAGGCTGGAAAAGAAAGGCTGAGGTATGGCGGGAATGGACGCGCAAGATGGTTGAGGTACCATTTGCGGAAGCACAAAAGCAAATCGTTCGTAATCATTCTTAGCTCGCGTAAATTCTACACTACTAACTAGTGTACTTTAGGCTGAAGGAAAAGCCACGCAGTCATTCACTTCGATGTCGCTTGATTCGCTTGATGACAGTAAGGATAATACCCTTGCTCGCCAGATCATAAAAGAGACTGCCGCGTCTTTCTTCGTTGGTGCGTGAAGTACGGATGGTATACAAATGGTTACTAATCGCGTTTGAACAGGCGGTTCGGATACAACTGTTTCGGCTCTGAACACCTTCATACTCGCTATGACATGTTACCCGGAAGTGCAGGCAAAAGCTCATGAAGAGTTGGACTGTGTACTTGGTCGAGGGATGCTACCAGACTTTAGTGACGAACCTTCTTTGCCCTATCTTAATGCTCTAATTAAAGAGGTGCTGCGGTACGTTGAAGTTAATTTTGATTGGAATTAGCCTTATGCTCCCCCAACAGATGGCAGGCTGTAACACCATTAGGCAGGTTCCCCTTCATGTGAGACTGACAATAAATCTTACCTCTTTCTAGCGATACCACATTATCTCACGGAAGATGACGAGTACAACGGTTATCATCTCCCGAAGGGCTCTGTGGTCCTGGGGAATGCATGGTTAGTTGTCATTCACACCGATCTGAGAGCCAAGCTAATTCCAAGAACGAAGGGCAATGCTTCATGACAAAGATGATTATCCGGATCCTTTTGTCTTCAATCCTGACAGGTTCTTGCTAAATGGTCGGCCTAATCCTGACGTCCGTGACCCAAGTGCGGCATTTGGTTTTGGCAGAAGGTCAGCCCGCTGGTGATTGATCCCATGCCAGTACTTATTTTCCCACCAGGGTATGTCCTGGTAAACATATCGCGACCTCGATGTTGTTCATTGCCGCGGCGTCGATCTTGACGGCGTTCCGAATCAGCAAGCCTTTGGACGAACAAGGGAAAGTTATTGAGCCCGCGCAGGAATACATATCTTCTATGGTATTGTGAGTAATCACTTTATCAACGTGTTTGCCATTTTGTGATCTGAAAAAAACTGAACATAACAGGCATGCTGCTCCATTCCGCTGCACGATAAAACCTCGCTCGAAAGAAGCAGAGATGTTAATTTTGTCTACCGCAGAGTGATTTACTTGCTTGGCAGTTGCCAGATGATAGTATCCAGTAAGGTGGTCACGTTTGCTTGTATGAATTGTAACTGTCGAACAGACTTTTTGCTCCACAGTAGTTTTTATAATCACAAAATCGAAGGCTGATATGAACAGATCTTCTCACTAGTTATGACCCCTTCCTTCTCATTCATAATTCGCACAGGTTGCTGGTGGCATGTACGAAGAATTGATCAGCTGTGTCAGTTCGACGGAGGCTGTCACCAATATTGCTTCTCCTTACTTTTCACATGACGAAACCATAACGATTCAAGTTTATTGTGGAGTATAATATGTATAGTAGTGATATAAGATAGATAAGGGTATATAATACGTTGGTACTTCTTTCAGTGATCTCGAATGACACAAACCGTCTGTGATGGTCTGACTCTAAATTATATAAGCAGCATGTCACGGTCACATACAATACAACACGAACGAGCCAAGTGCTTCAGACATTTCGTGTTTTCTACTTCCAAATCTACGTCCAGTCCACCCAATAATACTTCACAAGCAGGTTTTAACACGTCCGGAATATGTTAGCAACAATTAACCTTCGACTCTTACCACGTTTGTCTGTCTATCCATTCGTAAATGTGAGGCCTAAAACTTGGGTTAATGTTCCTACGCGTTCTTTCGCGACGACCCCTCTTCTGGAGTTTCCTACTCATATGAAACCGGCGAACAAGACTGTTACAAAAAAGGGTGAGTATCTCTACACCTCATATCCATATATTTCTGACCGTATCTTCAGTGCAGTCCAAGAAAGCTACTACTAAAGCACCCAGTAAAAAAGCGAAGGCTTCCAAGGATAAGATTCCAAAGAAAAAGCCCATCAAGAAACCTGTTAAGACTACCAAGAGGAGTTAGTGAGGCTTATGAGAAATTATCTTTCTATATTGAATTTCTCTTTAGTCGTTCTCACTGACGAACTCAAACCACCAAAACGCCCTGTTTCTGGTTACTTGAGGTTCCATTTAGAAACTATTCGTAGTCAAGGCGCAGATACTCCTGTGGTGGATATTCGCGAAGCAGCTAGAAGGTCGAGTGAACTCTGGAAAGAACTTCCAGAAGATGAACGACAGGTGTGTATTTTTAGAGGCGTGGGCAGTCTATACGCACTTCTTTTATTCTGAAATTCTGTACAGGCATATAATACTAAATCAACAGATTCTTTGCAAAAATATAAAGAAGATGTGCAGGACTGGCTGAAAAATGTTGATAGTGGAGTTCTCCGGGAAGTAAATAAGCGTAGGGTCAAGAAAGGTCAGAAAGCGATACGCAGAAATTCGAAAAGGCCTGGATCTATCACCGGTTTCATCAAGTTAGTTGTATAACCACCTGGTGTTAATTAACTGAGGCTAACAGTTTTGCTGAACCATTAGATATTCTATGGAATACCGTAAACAATATGTCGCCGAGCACGGTCCACTTGATCTAAATGCTGCTCGTACAGTGGTAAGTGAGGCAGCTAAGAAGTGGAATGCCATGACGGAGAATGAGAAAGAGGTGCGTTTAGAATATGTTCATGACCTTCTTCTCACTTTGTTATGTCTAGACATACAAGACAGCAGCCAGGATTGGGACAAATGCCTGATACTTTTACCACAATACTGGACTACCAAGCTATAGGTAGCAGAATTTCACAATCTCTGTATTATGGCCCTGCACTCGAATGTTTAATAAACACCTAAAGTGTGACGCACTCCTTTGTATAAAGTTTATATATTTTTTAATTTCTAGTTGACTGGTTTTCATATCCTTATGTGGTTAATATCATGCTGAAATCACCGTTGTTTAATGGTAAGCTACGACAATAAAATTTGGGCAGGCCTGTTTCACAGTGAAGTTGTATTTGACTAGTGGCTGCTCAGTAGTTCGGTGAATGTTCCAAGGTATCAATGCAATGTTTAATGGTTTCTTCCGCCCATAAACGCTGCTTCTCCAAAGCTTCATCCTTGTCCTCCCCCACTTCCTCCAGCACGACGAGAGCTAAAAAGAAAGTATACCACATTCGTTTTGTTTTATGTCTAGGGAAAACCATTATAGGGTTCCCACCACTTGCCACGTAACCCTCCATTAAAGCCGTTGAGATAGGCGGTAGGAAAAAGCTCTCCAGAAGCGGATCTCCCCAAAGAGCATGTGTTATGTTAGGGAGAATAGCCGCAATGGTAGGTACATCCTGGGAAGATGCTGAAGGGATGGTTATGAATACGTCATCTTCAGTCCCAGTAAACCAGATCAGAGAAGGTACATCGACGTCATCGAATAGAAAATGCCCAATTGATCGCGACAGATAGCTTCTGATAGCGTGGTAGGGTAACGAATATGATTGGCTTTCAAGTCGGTCGAGTAACGTCTCAAATAACGAGGTGAAAACCGATTGCCAATCATATGACGGATCGGTAGGCTCGGAGAGTTCGTGTAAACCGAACCAATCGTTTTGTACCCCAGAGTGGAGTTCTCCGAAAAATTTCCCAAGCGTAAGATCAATACGCATAGTGTCTTCGGCACTTAGGACACCTGATTTTTTCGCCTCAGACAGTGGAATGACATCAGGAGCGCAAAGACGTAATCCTGGGAATAGAAGGATATTGTAGGGAACATTATCGAGTGATGTATCCAGGATGGACTTTACGGTTGGAATGTCAGTCCGTGAGTGCATACGGTTAAGGAGCTCATGAATCACGGGAAGGGAATTGTGATGGTAAATGCCCTTGTTAGGAGATGGGTGGGAAATTGTGATGAAGCAATGACTTGGCTCATTGTTATCGGCATTACTGCATTCAAGGAGGTATGATCTCAAACCAGCGATATAACTGATGGAGGGGAACAACCGGCAATGATGGGTACAGTTGCTCTGAATGATCTCAACAGTAGCTGCTCTTACCTATAACCTTTGTGATCAAGCTCCTCGAATTTTAAAATGGCCGATTTTTCATGTCCAGGAAGGAGTTTCTGAATAATCTTTTCCGCCTCCGGCAAATCAATCGTTGGATGTTTCATACCTATCACTTGACATCGGGATCAAAGCTTGTCGATATGGTTATCGGCCCAGTCGTACCTACGATCTCGCAGTTTCAGATACGCGTTAACTGGCAGGACGGGGTAGATCATAATCACCAATCACCAATGGGAAGAAGCAAGTGTAAACAAAGCCACAAATGTAAATTGGTCAAGATTCAAGTGGTACTCAAGCTCAAATACTAGTTGACATTACAGCACTAGCGTCACCATGCTAAACACTTCTCTGACAATACCGTTCGTTGGATAAGAATAAAATAGCGGATTCATTGGGCAATATCCAGTCCATGGGTTTAAAAAATCCAATTTGATTTGATCACTGGCTCCGTTGCGGATGGGAGTTGGTTAGTGCAGCTAGTGGAGTAGAGATGGTGTCATTATGGGTACATAAGACTACTTGACACTTTACCTTGTTAAAGACCTCTTCGGTTCCTAGGTTTTATTGGACGAAAGAATTTGGGTTTACTTCATGGCATGTCATAATGAGTTAGAAGAAGGATCGGTCAATCTGACGCGCCCTAGTTTAATAATTATTTTCGTCAGAGTGAATTAAGCATCCCAACAACAAGGTCGATCATTACGGCTGTCCTTAATAAAATTGTGAGCTATAATCAAACTGTGACCCATCCATGATAGGACTCGTTGCAGGGAAGGTCTCACGGATCAATTGTTTGGCGTAGAAAAACACTCGCCAAACAAGGTAAAGAGCCCAAGAGCACCCAATGCGCCACTCTACCCATGAAGTAATCCGCTTCCCTGTCCGACACATCAAGAACCCCATCATAGTGGGCGGCCAGGGCGACGATGGCATGCACCTGACACTATTCTCTATGCTGGATCAGGTCCATGGCTTAGCTGAGAGGGGTGCCACACCTGAACCCGCGCGCCATCTACCCTAGGCGTTAAGCGCGGATCCCACGTCGCACACACAGCAGCGTGCTATCATGTACGACTGAGTCAGAGTTGGCGGTCAGAGGCCCCGCTTTCCCGTGTGGTTGTATAGTTAGATAGCATGTGGATTGGATGCCCTGAACTGGGAGTATGCCTGTATACATTGTGTGGTATTCTTTAGCCGGCGTAGATGGCGTTGTATGTTGGGTGACAGATGTTGGGAGCCTTTCAGTGTATTAAGGGTGTTCTCAAAAGTTACAAGGTCGCGGTACCTCCTGGGTGGATAATAGATGTTTGGGGTCAAGGGAGGTTGTCGGTATCTCAGTGTGGTACATCGTTATTTATACGCGGTCATGGGCGTGATAAGTTGTCTTTGTTTGGTCCCAACACGCATTATTCCTGCGCACGTGATTGAGCAAGTGACCCTTCACCTGCATATTGGTGGCGATCACTTCCAAGATAAATTCTAATGAGGGGAAACCATAGAACATCTGCGCTTGTGTACCCAAATGAAACACGAAATCCATTTCTAAGTAGAACTTCTAAAAAACTTTTACATGTGATGTAACTAAGCTAGTGAGTACAATTGTCCATCGAGTCGTGCAATGTAGAACTTAAACAAAATTTTCCTTAAAATCTGGTTACACATATAGTGATGTCTTTTCGTGAGAATAGGTATTTATATACGACACCTCAGGTTACTGTCTCAGTCTTCCGAACCGACACCCAGTGGCACAATAAATAATCCCTGCCTGTCATACTTGTTCTTGATCGACCTTAATCTGCTATAGTTAGAACCGAAAAATGTCTTCTGGAAGTCTTCAAAGAGTGATGCCTAGGAAAAAGAATTACGGTCAAGATTATCAAACTATCGCTATGAGAAACTTACTTCGTCAAAATATGTGGTTGAATTTGGAGAAAGAGGGTCGAGGAGCTTGAGATTGTCCTTGAGATTCTGTTGTACTTATTTGATAACCTCCACAGGGGTACCATTCAACCATCTCCACTCATGTAAACAATTCCAAACGATTTCTGAAATGCTGGGTTCAGCTCAACAGAATCAGGATCGACTTTGGCAACTGCACCCCCTGCAGCATAGGCTATTCTGTTCAAGAACCGAATTCAACCTCACGTACCCGCCTATAACCGATTGCGCAATCTCTGTGGACGAAAAGTTGGCGTTGAACACAAATGCTGTTACAGGGTATCGTTCATGTGTTTGGTAGGTTACCGAGGTGACGACCCCATATGTACCTCCACCTCCTCCACGTAATGCCCAGAACAAATCTGGACTTCTGTGAGCATTGACGGCACGGTACTTCCCATCTGAAGTAACAATGCCGAATTGAAGTGTATTGTTCACACCTGCAAAGCAGCGTTTATATTTCAAATACGTAGTGTGAAGAGACCATGATTACCTAGTCCATGGCGAGGGGTGAATGCATTATGACCACCACACATAATCCAGCCTCCAGCAGCACCAACAGATCCGCCTGATATCCCGTCTACAACCAAGCGTCCGTTCAAACGAGCAGCATTGTAAGCTTCTCGCCACTGTACACCAGCCCCCAAAGTTAAAGCTGAAATTGCTGAGTTCATAGGTTTTAAAATAGTATAGGGACCACTCACCTTTTAAACTACTTGAAAGCGGACCTCCGAGGGGAACAAATGAGGGTTTGTACGTTATGTCATCTCCGGGAGTTGTACTTCTACCGAGAAGGTCATGATTTAAAAGCAATATGTAAACCATCTTCTGGTTTGAGAAAACTACAGGAGGGTTACCCAGTGTTCTTAACCATTATATGGAGGTTATGTTGTGCTGCAAATTTGACAGCAGCTTGAACGTCTTTAACGGTACGCGCATCAACACCAATGGGGGGTATATTCCCTTGGCTACAGGGAAAACCTAACGTAGTGCCCAGAAAGCAAGCGCTGAGTGTTCCATTCTTGAACTGGAAGGTTTCATAATTTTTGAAGTCCATTGCCCAGGATGAGACGACCGAAAGAATCCATCCCAAACTGTTTACTTGTACATCTGTGCAGTTGCCCGTTGGATTGGAAGGCGGATAACAGACAGACGCCAGAGGAATGGGAGAGATAAGTGGTTGAGACAGTTGTGCGGCAAGTTCAGAAAAGAGTAGGGCTGAAGGCCAACATGGCACGTTGTATAGACATTTGCAGTCCGAAGATTTACCCAGAAAAAAAGCTGGTAGAGTCAAGGATGGTTGATGAGGTTTGCCATATGAATTTTGTATGAGAACTGCTCCCATTTTATAACTGCTCCGGATTGCTTTCGTGTTCGTTATATATACGTACCAATGGGAGGCTCATCTCTCGTGAAGAGTTCATTGTATCGAGTTGAATTACATGTTTCACGTGCGCAAGATTAAAGCGCGCCAGGACCAAACAAAGACAACTTTTCACGCCCATGACCGCGTATAAATAACAATGCACTACACTGAGATACCAACAACCCCCAACCTCTATTATCCACCTAGGAGGTACCGCAATCTCTTAACTTTTGAGAACATCTACTACCGCCTTTGCCCACTTCTTAATACGTTGAAGGACTCCAAGCATCTGTCACCCAACATACAACGCCATCTACGTCGGCCAAAGAATACCACACAATGTGGACAGGTATATTTCCAGTTCAGGGCATCCAATCCACATGCTGTCCAACTATACAACCACACGGGAAAGCGGGGCCTCTGACCGCCAACTCTGACTCAGTCGTACATGATAGCACGCTGCTGTGTGTGCGACGTGGGATCCGCGCTCAACGCCTAGGGTAGATGGCGCGCGGGTTCAGGTGTGGCACCCCTCTCAGCTAAGCCATGGACCTTATCCAGCATAGAGAATAGTGTCCAGGTGCATGCCATCGTCGCCCTATGATGGGGTTCTTGATGTGTCGGACAGGGAAGCGGATTACTTCATGGGTAGAGTGGCGTATTGGGTGCTCTTGGGCTCTTTACCGTGTTCGGCGGGTGTTATTTTGTATCGTGTGCGTATGAATTCGTAACATTTTTTAAATACCCCGCTAATGCTATCTTTCCAGTCCGCAATTTAATGTCATAACCAACTGATACATGAGACTCCCTGCAGCGAGTTCCATCTTATGCTCGAGTCACAGTTTGACTATAATTCAACAATTTATTAAGAACAGCCCTAATGCTTGCTCTTGGGATGGTTGATTTACTTGAAGGAGATATTTGCATACACTCGGGCCTGATAGTGAATAGTGTCAAGCTTGATTGATCCTTCTTCCAACCCATTATGACTTGTTATCGAAACTGCAAGTAAACTTGATAATTTCAAAACTTTCGCCTAATAAAACCCAGGAGCCGAAGATCTTTAGCAACAAGATACAATGCCTTGTAATTTTACATACGCATAGTGACACCATTCCTATTTGCCACTGGCTGCATTAGCCAACTCCCATTGTGTGAATTTTTGACCAGGACATAGTCTGCCTCGTGGCGCACGGATTTGTGACACGCTACTTTCGTACCCAAACCTTGCGAGGGATTGTCCCTCAAATATTTTCCCCATCTCCCCAAAGAATAATCAGATGGCTTTCCGCCTAAGCTGGATTTCTAGATAGTCGATGATGAACAAGTGGACACATGTGAGCAATCATTAGCATGTGCAGCATCTCGGAGGTTGTTGCCTTTTTCTGTCTACGTGGTGAATAGAAGTTCCGATGCCATGACTAGTCCTGTAGGAGGGCAGGTAGTAATCGATAATCGTTGATATTCGACCTTCTAGAAGTTTTAATATCAATATCGGATAAATGCGTATCTGATATACAGAAATTTTGTAAATTCATTACTATACGCATAAGTACAGTACCACAAATCACTGATCATGTTGTCGGATTTATTCTCCACAGCTGCCGCTCATCAAAGTTCTGGCTGGGTGGTGCAAGTGTGATCTTAAACATGACCAGGAAAGTCAGAAACTAATTAGCTAGCTGTATCGCGCTACCAAATCTCACGATATTTCCGTTTTCTCCTTCTCCATCGTTCGAGCTCCAAACAAACCCGTCAACAATGATCCTATTGTGTCCAATTGTCACTAACGTCCCTTAAAAATTTAATTTTACTACACACCTGTACACGTCCATGAATACCCATTCGAGCTCCCAAGACTCAGTATGCTTCTCTTTCCCTATTATTTGATTTCCGCTTGTGGGTGCACCATCAGAAGACGCATACTGTGCACAATTGAAGGCTGCACTGTAGATTAAGTACAGCTTCTTCTCGGATCGTATCCTTTCCAAAAACCACTATAAGATAATGCATACTCATCAGTTCCCTTTTTTCGCCCAGAAGAAATGGATACTTTATAATTTGGTTTCAGGGGACCAGAACACGGCGTTTCAATACATAATAGCGCACTTTCGTTTCTTAGAAGCACCACACGCGCGAATGAATTGTAAGCATTGGTGATTGTGTACTTCCCATTTGGCAGGTCTTCCGCCATTATGTCTGGTCGACTAGAGAGTTAGCGGGTGGAATGAGCATTGATAGGTGCCTAATGAAGCTGCAATCAGAGGCATATCAGGGAACAGGAGAAGCAATAAGGGGTTCGACATAGCAAACGCCGCGCGTAAAACAATGACGATGAATCCTGATCATGATCATGATGGCGCAATGGAATAGATGTAGCACTCGCACCCTTCTAGAGTGGCAGCGTCAACGGTGCCCCCTATAGTAATGCAGAAGTTTTGATCACTGGTAGGATCTATACAGGGGGAGATTATAATGGATGGTTCACACAAAGGAGCTCGTTCAAAACCCTCGTTGATTGATATTAAGAAATGCAACCCACAATAAAATACAAACGCGGATCAGTACATTCGCATACATTTGACTATCTCAAGTGATGCAGTTTGGTTGAATCCCAGTCTATGCAATGAACCACAAGGCTTCTATGACTCTAAACTGTAGGTATTTTTTTCCAGCTGTGCAGGAAAATAGGATAAGTATATTGCATCCACAAAGAGGAAATGAGTACAACTCACCTCAGCCTCCAATTCACGTCTCACCCGGTACTCCTCATCTGCCTTGATCACAAGGTGGTGATCATCCAGGTCTTCAATCACAAAACTCTCTTTCTCATTCATCGACAACAGAATCTGTTTCACGGCTGGGTCACTACATGTTCAATGCCCTGAGTGTTGGTTCTTGGTTTTTGAAGGCAAATTAAGTGAGCTGACCATGTGAGAAGAACACCTATTTCATACTATCGTAAGTCCCTTGCTTATAGCTTTGATAAGGTGAACAGACCTTTGATTGCACGCATCCCAAGTTTCAGAACGAAAAAACGAGCTCGCCGAACAGATCGTTAATCGGCAGATGCCGAGCAGTGTGCTCGACGCCTCATTCGAAACTCAGTACTCAGTATTTGCTCACTATCATATTAACAAGTTTGCTATTGTACTTGACAGCGTGTTATCTATCGTATCTTTTACGCGACCCATCTGTCTGTTTAGAGAGAGCATGTCTATTTCTCATTGTATCCTATGAGAATAGGCAACCTATTCATGTATCTCGATATCAACCTGAGTCCATGCCCTGACCTCATGTAGGAAATTTTGCTAGACCGGACCGAACTTTGAAATCGCAAGTGCGCCGCGCCCGGAGTCGAGTAGTGCATTGTAGCAACGGATTTGGGCAACTACTGAGCCAAAGTGACCTAGTTCGTGACTTATGATACTTAGATCACTCAGTCTACGCCGGAAACCCCTATTTCTCATAGGAAGGTTGGCTTTGCCATTTCAAGTCCACCCCAATTTTGCGTGTGTTTCAACCTCACTCCCCATGTTTTCTCGATTGTCGCTAATTTGAATTCGATCCATATCATTATTTATTCTTAACGGACCCGGATTCACGACATTACCAATTGTATTTCTTCGTCAATTTCATAATCTCTGTCGTGTCGTTTAAATAAAATTGCAACCTCATGATCAACTCCAAAACTCTCTACAAACCTCGCAAACTCGTCTAGTCCGCCACCAATCATCAGAATGGCTCAATCAGTTGTAAGTCTTCCTGAGGGTAATTTCAAGGGCTCGAGCCCAGAAGGTTCGCAACGACTTGACAGGTTGTTTCGATTCATTTATCTTAATCCACTCATCCAGCAATTCTTGTAAAACCTATCCTGAGCGCGATTGAGGGATCGAAGAAGTTGGCTGCGTACACCGCAGTGGACAGACATGTGAAACCAGAACACAGAGTGAGTGAATTTGTCTTGGAGTTTAATATTGATAATTAACGTATTCATTAGATCATTGGTATTGGTTCTGGTGCGTGCTTCTGTGAGATGGAGCGAGGGTACGTTAATTAATAAAGGCACGAAAAGGTTCCACAGTTCCGTATGTTGTAGGAGAGGATTGTTCAGCAAGGTCCTGAGGCGAATAAGAATCGTGTGTTCATACCCACTGGTCTGTGTTTCATGAGATTGTGATTGATTGGCAGGGTTTGACATCCAATGCAGGTTTCCAGTCGAAGGAACTCATCGTCTCTTCTAAATTGACACTGGGCGATGTGGATGAGTATCCGACCATAGATGTCACTTTGGATGGTGCTGATGAGTACGTTGTAATAACAGATATTATAATAATTTTGATATAATTTTTCCTAGGGTTGATTATCGACTTAATTGTGTGAAAGGTGGAGGCGCATGCCACCTACGGGAAAAAGTGATAGCAGAAGCTGCGAATACGTTTGTGAATTTTGCTAATTGTTTAGTTATTTTTGTTGACGTTCTCTCACAGCTTCATTGTCGTAGCTGATTATCGGAAAAATGTCGAATTCCTAGGAACTAGTGTACTTCTCACTCTGATGCTTCTGCTCCACAACACGCTAAATGGTACTTCGTATAGTATGCTCCAGGAGTGCCGATTGAGGTAGTGCCGTTTGCGTACGGGAAAGTGCTACGGAACCTACACCATAATCTTGGGTCACCTAATGCGACGTTGCGAATGGCTGTGAAGAAGGGTGATGTGATAGGCTAACAGGCACTTTCCTAGTAACTGACGTCTCGATTGCCCTTCTAGCTGGACCAGTCGTAACAGACAACGGCAATTTTGTCATTGACGCACCATTCGGCAGGGAAAAAATGATAGACCCATATACAGTGAGTAGCGATCGGCTGCTTGCTCAAAAGATCATTCGCTGATCATTATACGACTCTCAGATCTTGTCTCAGATCAAAATTCTGACGGGCGTTGTTGAAGTGGGTTTATTCTGTCATATGGCGAAGGCGGCATATTTCGGTAATGAGGTGAGTTCATATTCCTACTGGATGAAAATAATAGGGTGACGCTCGCTGTTAGGATGGCACTGTTACAGCTCGGTGGGACGACGGTAAAGTAGAGCAGATAACTGGAGCAGAGTAGGATATTGGCACAACACCTTGGATATTGTTGAACGCCGGGTCTGTTAAACTGAGTTTTGTTAGATATCCGTTTATCTCTTGTGCAACGACACGTATAACAAGCTGAATAGTACCATAACCGTGAAGGCTATTTTACTTTCGCGGTGATAGCTCGTCTGAGTGATTGCGCAAATCTACCTGTGCCTGCTCCGGCTGTCATGGACTTGGGTGAGAGCACGTGACTGCACTGATAAAGATAATCGGAGACTTCGCAAAGTCTTCAAAAGGACATTTCGTCTTTTTATGATTTCACTAATTACTTAGTCCACTACCCACTACTCTCCTCATCCCCGTCTGAGTTTTCGACTGCCATGGCGGAGACAGACGTTCTCAAAGTCTCCATTCTTGGAAAGGAAGCAATCCATTGCGGAATACACCTGATCCCGTACATTGCCCGCACAGTACTTAACACCCTGCCGTCATCAACTTATGTTCTCGTCACGGATACGAATGTTGCGGAATTTCACCTATCTGCTTTCGAGCAAGAATTCAATGCGGTTCTATCTACAAGTACATCTAACCCAAAGCCACGTTTCCTAAGTTTCGTGGTCGTTCCCGGCGAAACATCAAAAAGTCGTGAAGGCAAAGCGCTTATTGAGGATTTCTTACTTCTCAATCATTGTACCCGAGACACTGTAGTGTTGGCCTTGGGTGGAGGAGTCATTGGAGACCTTGTCGGATTTGTCGCCGCGACATTGTGAGTAGTCATTAATTTCGATCATTAGATGTTTTTATGTATTGTTATGCTCTAGTATGCGTGGAGTACGATTCGTACAGATCCCTACGACACTATTAGCTATGGTAGACTCGAGTGTAGGAGGAAAAACTGCGATCGACACTCCCCACGGAAAAAATCTCATTGGTGCTTTTTGGCAACCCGAGTACATATTCATTGACGCAGCATTCCTTGAGACTTTGCCTTCCCGAGAGTTCTCTAACGGAATGGCAGAGGTAGTAAAGGTAATTACATTACTACCGGACCCCTTATTTCTAGTGGTGACAATTAAATTTTTGTGCTCAGACCGCTGCCATCTGGAATGAGACTGAATTCATGTCTCTGGAATCTCGCTCCGCAGAAATATTTTTAGCGATTCAGACACCATCCCAGAACTTCGCCGGTAGATTAAAAAAGACGCGTTCCGCCGCACAGGACCTCCTGCTTTCAGTGATTGTAGGCTCGATTTCCGTCAAGGCCCATATTGTCACTATTGATGAACGAGAGACTGGATTGCGAAATCTAGTCAACTTTGGACATACTATTGGGCATGCTATCGAGGCTGTTCTTACCCCTACCATTCTTCACGGAGAATGTGTCAGTGTAGGGATGATTTTAGAAGCTGAGATCTCTCGGCAAATGGGGATTCTGACCCAGGTTGGTGTCGGACGGTTGACAAGATGTCTGAAAGCATACAACCTGCCTGTTTCTCTTACGGACCCAAAGATTGCGAGCCTCCCGGCTGCTAAACTGCTATCTGTCGACCGCCTGCTAGATATTATGCGCATTGACAAGAAGAACAGCGGACCGGAGAAAAAGATAGTTATCCTTTCCAAGATTGGAGCTACCTACGAGCAGAAGGCCACTGTGGTTAAGGACTCTACCATAGCGAAAACGTTGTCTGAGGCTGTCAAGGTTATTCCGAGTATCCCCGCGCACGACCCAGTAAAAATGGCTACGCCAGGTTCCAAAAGTATCTCAAACAGAGCATTAGTTTTAGCCGCCCTCGGAAAGGGAACTTGCAAACTCAGTAACCTCCTGCATTCGGATGACACACAGGTCATGATGGCAGCGCTAAGCGAACTTAAGGTGAGTAGAAATCACGTCAATTAAACTAAAATTAACACTGTATTTAGGGAGCTAGTTTTGCCTGGGAAGATGGTGGCGAAACACTTGTAGTCACAGGCGGTGAAGGAGCCCTCAAGGTCCCGCCTAAAGGCAAAGAATTATATCTGGGCAATGCTGGCACGGCTGCACGCTTCCTCACTACTGTCTGCACATTGGTACAGTCTTCACCTAACGACGATGCAGAGCATACTATCATCACAGGAAACGCACGCATGAAGCAACGTCCGATCGGACCCCTTGTGAAGGCGCTACAGGAAAACGGGAGCAAAATCAATTTTCTGGAATCACAAGGATGTTTACCTCTGGCAATCGCACCTAACGGCCTGAAAGGCTCTACTATCCAACTAGCAGCTAGCGTGTCAAGTCAATACGTCTCGTCTATCCTACTCTGCGCACCATATGCTGCAGAACCAGTCACTCTTGAACTTGTTGGGGGTCAGGTTATTTCACAGCCATACATTGATATGACCATTGCTATGATGAAAACATTTGGCGTTGACGTCGTTCGCCGAAAGGATTCCGTTACTGGCAAACTTTTGGATATCTATGATATTCCCAAAGCTATCTACACCAACCCGCCAGAATACAGCATAGAATCTGACGCTAGTAGTGCCACTTACCCCCTGGCTATTGCGGCAATCACAGGTACTACTTGCACAATCCAAAATATCGGTTCTGCCTCTCTCCAAGGTGATGCCCAATTTGCGAAAGAGGTTCTTGAGAAAATGGGTTGCAAAGTCACGCAATCGCCTACTGAAACTACCGTGACGGGACCGCCTATTGGTCATTTGAAGGCCATTGAGGAAGTTGACATGGAAACTATGACGGATGCATTTTTGACTGCTACTGCACTCGCGGCTGTGGCTTGCGGGAAGACGAGAATCCTAGGTATCGCGAATCAGAGAGTAAAGGAGTGTAACAGGATACGCGCTATGATTGACGAACTTGGTACGTTGTAGTCATTTTACAGTGACGATTCATCTTGCTAAGGTATCAACTATATGCAGCAAAATTCGGTGTCGACACTGTTGAACTGGATGATGGATTAGAAATTATTGGGAAACCCATGTCGAAATTGAAGAACGGCGTCAGTGTCCACTGTTACGATGACCACCGCGTTGCTATGGCGTTCAGCGTGTTAAGTACAGTTGTTGCTGAAACTGTTCTTGAGGAAAAGAGATGTGTCGAGAAAACATGGCCTAACTGGTGGGATGATCTCGAAAATAAGGTAATTCCCTTTCACATGACAATGATCAATATATGCTTAAATATCACTGCAGATCGGAATCAAGGTTGAAGGTGTAGAACTGATATCACACAACCCCAGCTTGCCTCTCCCAGTACCATCAAGGATGATGAGCTCCCTCCTTCTCTCATCTTGATCGGAATGAGAGGAACTGGAAAAAGCTACATCGGGAAGATTGCATCAGAAGCTCTTGGCTGGGACTTCGTAGATGCTGACGCATACTTCGAAAATAAGGTCGGTCTTACAGTCCGTTCCTACGTTCACCAACATGGATGGCCCGCATTCCGCGAGATAGAAAGCCAGATTCTGGAGCAGCTTCTCAAAGAAAATTCCAAGAAGCACGTTATTAGCCTTGGAGGTGGTATCGTAGAGTCTGAGCAATCTAGAAAGCTTGTCAAAGACTTCGGCCAAAGCAAGGGAACCGTGGTACACATCGCTAGACCGATCGACGATATTATTATGTATCTCTACTCGGAGGGTGCAAGGCCTGCGTATGAAGAGCCGATTGCAGACGTTTATCGTAGGCGGGTGCCTTGGTACATCGAATGCTCTACCTATGAGTTCATCAACTACGTTGACGATGGTAAGGACGAGGGGATTCAGTTGAAGAGAACCGTGAATGAAGAAGTGGCTCGTTTCTTCAAACACATCACTGGGCAACAACCTAATGTTGCACACCTTAACTCTGGACACAGGTCCTACTTCCTCTCATTAACTTATCCCGATGTCACCCATGCTCTACCCATATTCCATACATTGACAGAAGGCGTTGATGCTTTGGAACTCCGAGTCGACCTACTCCAATCACCCGACGATTACAAGACACTTGGACATTCTGTTCCGTCCACGACATACGTTTCGAACCAAATTGCAGCAATTCGTCGCGCATCATCTTTACCAATCGTGTACACCGTCCGGTCGAAATCCCAAGGAGGGACATTCCCTGACACCGCAGTGAAAGAGACATTCGAGCTCCTACTCCTTGCACTTCGTTTGGGTGTCGAATACATTGATGTTGAAGTCTCGCTTCCCGCAAAGATGATTAACCAGTTGGTGTCACAGAAAGGGTTTACCAAAATCGTTGCTTCTTGGCACGACTGGAGTGGTGACATGAAATGGGACGGAATTCAAGTTCAAGAGAAATATAAGTTAGCTGAGCGACTAGGCGATATAGTCAAGGTTGTCGGAAAGGCGAACAACATTCAGGACAACTTCACATTACACAATTTCGTTACAAAAGTCGGGAGCAAGCCTAATGCAAAACCTTTCATTGCCGTCAATATGGGTATCGAAGGCCAGATGTCTCGCATCCTCAACCGTACATTCAGCCCTGTTTCCCATCCACTCCTTCCAAACAAAGCAGCACCTGGTCAACTTTCTTTCAAACAGATTCAACAGGCCCTTAATCTAGTGGGACTTCTTCCACCACGCCGTTTCTATCTCTTCGGGTCACCTATTGCTCATTCGATGTCTCCAGTTTTGCACAACACGGGATATGAAATTCTTGGTTTGCCCCATAGATACGATATTCTGGAAACCTCTGAAGTCGGAGAGGAGATCAAGGCTGCGATCACAGCACCTGACTTCGGTGGCGCTTCTGTTACAATCCCACACAAGATAGAGGTTATTCCTTTGCTCGATGAGCTGACACCTGCAGCTCAAGCTATAGGAGCGGTTAACACCATCATCCCTCGTTCAACTGCTGGCTCCAATGGTATCTTGGTTGGCGACAACACAGACTGGCTTGGTATCAAGCGTTGTATCATTTCACACGTAGCATCCACACCGATTCGCTCAGCACTCGTTATTGGAGGTGGTGGCACTGCCCGTGCAGCACTGTACGCCTTGAAGTCCTTGAAAGCTGATGTGATATACATCTATAATCGGACGACAAGCAAGGCAGAAGCGCTAGCAGAGGCATTCCCAGGTGCTAACATCCAAGTCTTGACCGCACTGGAATGGAAGGGTGATTCTGTGCCTCCAAGTGTCATCGTTTCAACAGTTCCCGCTTCTGCTACTACTTACGACGAGGGAGAGTCGCCGTTCCGTAACATCTTTGCTTTCCGTGATGGTCCCGCTGTTATTGTTGATATGGCATACAAACCCGCAGAAACTCCGCTACTTAAACTGGCTAAATCAGCTGGTAGTCACTGGAAGACCGTTCCTGGTGTTGAAGTACTTCTTGAGCAAGGTTATGTTCAATTCAGGATCTGGACTGGTAGAGATTGTCCCAAAGTGCCTGTATCCAAAACAGTCCTGGAACGTTACAACAGCTCAGCATGATTAGTGAGAATGTTCTAAAGAATAGAAAGATTTGGGCAGGTTATTTTGTAAAGCATAGTTGTATTTCTTTCCATGATGAGGTATAAACAAACTGGGGTACGCTCAGTCGTTTTACCGACAAATGTAGAAACTTGGACACTCTCATGGGTCGCGGGATTGAAGGAAGGTGAAGATAACATGTACCTATGTAAAAGTTGAGTGGCGAGTTGGAACGGAAGGGGGGTATCCGGAGGAAAGAGGGACAAAACAAAATAGAAACAGCAATAATTGAATAAAGAAAGTAGGGCGACGATAACGATTATTAAAAGGGGGATATGTAAGGGTTCGTAGGATGTCGTATAAATTTAATAATCGCCGGAAAGAAAGTCACAAAAGCACAAGAGATTTCAAAGTATACATTACCGGTTCCACTATTATCCATTTCGCACAAACTCTTATCATCATGACCTTCCTAAAAGTACTGTAAGCTACAGTCTGTGACCAGGCACGGCCCAAAACAACATAGTCAATGCTGTCACGAATGCTGCTAACAAGGACGCTAACCCAAATCGCACGACCCATAAGTAGCCTCTTGACATACGGCTCGCGAATTGTCAGTGTGCGGAAAGGGGTCGTCTCAGACTGGCCAAGGAAAACCAAGATAGGGTCAAGTTCGTACTGATGGGATATGAGGAACAAGACAGCAAAAGTGAAAGGTATGAATAGCTGTCATATTCCCAAGATCAGTCTAGTGTGTGACTAGATTGTATAGATTACTTACGAAGAAGCGCTTTGATTTGGGATGTACGTCTAGGAAGATAAGTGAAAAGGCAACTGCGAGTCCTATCCAGAGGATGATGAGTCCGGCAATTAACCGAACCAGTGAAGATATAGGGGTAAGATTCCCAAATGCCTTTTGAACGCAGGAATCGGGGAAAGGCATCTTGTTCCATTGCCCTGAAACAGTACTCCTTCTGGGCATGGAAGATGTCAGGGATTTGGGCCATCAGTGCCAGTTCACTGGATGACTTGGGTTCTTGCGAGCTGCTTAAGGGAAAGCTATGGATACGGAGTGCTGGTGGCAGATATATTTCGTGGTTTTCCTGGGAGTTCACAGTGTTCCCTGCGGGGGATAGGTAGCGGTAGAATATTCGTTCTGCGGAGGCGATGAGGTCCATGCGGGTGATAGCTGCGGAACGTGGAATGACTGTTGGGGCACGCGATGCTCGTCTCATGTTGAACAACGTTGGTGTACGTCCTGAGAGGGAAAACGGTGTTGATGACCGAGGTGGGTTTTCAAGACCATCATTAGGAGAGGCGGAGGCAACACGAGCGTTATCACTCATGGGTGGTCTAGGACTTGTTGAACGACGACCTTTTTCATCGTGACTTGCACCTGCGGCAGCAAGGTTGCGCTTATCCTGGTCAGTGATCATGTCGCCAGTGCTTGCCGTACTTCGCTTCGTTCCGCCAAGATCTGGATTCAGACCGACTACTGTGCCATAGATTGATCCTCTCCTTCTTGCATAATCCCAATATTGCGGCCAGTCCTCCTTGATTGTACGCCCAGACTTGCGAACATCCTTGAAGTATGCTCTGCATAGATTTTCATGCTGCTGAACATCAAGCCAAAAATCGAGTATATCCTCTGCACCTTCCCGTTGTAGGAAGAGGCTGTTGTCATGATCAGTTGTCAGCACGATGTAGTTGAGCACTTTACAGAAAAAAAGAAAATTTGACGCACTAGAACATGAAAAGATCAACGGGTGGGCGAGTTCTCCTGGAAAGGACTTCTGTGAAGGATGGGAGCCTGTTTTTGCGGCTATTGGCCCAATCATCTTGTTGTCGTTTCTCGTCGTCCATAGCAAAGCTGAAGAAACGGCTTGCTGGACGTCGTCTTTGGTGTCGTTAGCGGCGAGAGAAGTGTTGAAGACAAGCGAGGAGCGTGGGTTCAAAATGGGACATCCATGTTGATAGCTGGTAACGGCTTATGTAATTAATTCCTTGCTGATCCGTGACCACCACCATCCTTTCAGTCACAAAGAGCTTGCTCATTCAAACATGTCTTTAGCAAGAGTTTTCACTCCAGCATTGCGAGAAATTCGCATTCTATGCTCACAGACAGGCCCAGCATCAGCAGGCACACGGTAGGTATTAACTCACCCTATGATACTACATGCGTTGACACCGCCCTTGTTTTAGGGAGTTTATTGTTGCCAAGTACCCAATCATCAAACAACACAATCCTGATTTGCCCGTATTAATTCGGGAAGCGAATGGAACACCAGCACGAGTGTTTGCAAGGTTTGGTGTGTGGAAACGCGTGGCCTTTGATCTAAACTATGCTAAATTGCTATTCTATAGAGCGCGGCTTGGAGAAACACGTTGAACTAGACAACCTCACTGCTGCAGACGTGGAAAACAAAGTTACACAACTACTACAGTCATAATTAATACCTAGAAGTGAATGAAATAAGATGAACACCTTACACCTTACGCAACTTCGTCGGACGCTATCCGGTACATTTTTCTCTGAGATGCCGCTCTGCTAAGGTATGTCACAGCACAGCATCATGTTCGCGAGGTTGGTTTCGTTCATGCTTCAGATGGGATTACAAGACTATATCTTGGCTTTGTGGATATCCTTAAGACCAGACAAGTTATTTTTTAAGCATCGAGCTGTAATGGTTTATCCTCAGTGTCAACTATAGTATCATCATTACCAGACTTATAGGTGGCTAATGCGAAGTCAGATATGGCCGGGTTCCTTATTTCGGCGAGCTCTACCTCTTCCACATCGTGGATAGAGAACTGGTTGACTGCCTCCGATGTACGGAATATCAGATCACTTGTAACTGTGTCCAAGACCACCGTCCCGTTTGGCCCCCTTTCCTTGCTAAGAGTTGATGGTAAATCATGGGTGGCATTTCCTAGGGCAACTTGAACAATTATCAGTATTGGTGTTATGCACTTCAGAAGAATGTTAGTTCTGGAGAAACACAACTTTTTGCGAGGTGCACACTCCACTTACGACGACACAGATTGAAATGCATGCAGCGACCACCTATTGTTGTTACTTTTAGTTTTAGATCTTCAACTTACGAGGGAAGGTGCTCAAGACTTACAATATACCGGGTTGGGGATAAAATCAACACAAGGATTATCGAAGCGCTATATAATATTCCAGACTCTATGCTGCAATTATATTCGTCATTTTCGCTTGTTGTAGGTGTAGAGCCACTCACATAATAGCTGTTGCTATAATATATTGATTAGTTGTCTTACAACCTAATATCCTACGAATCTCGCGAGTGATCCACCAAATTTTTCCCGCTATGATAACTTTCAGCATCTTTTTTCTCTGCACCAGTGAGAAAAAAGGAAATTTTACCCATCAAAAGAGTGAGAATTACGTTGAGACCGAAAATCATGATGAGGTACACTGACACGAACTTCTTGAGAAAAACAGATGTTGTTCCCTCACTGATGATCCCGAACACTACAGAATATAATTATTGACCTATAAAAGAGCCCACCAGGATGATGACACGTACTAGTGCCTACAATCAACGTCAAACCGAAAGAAATGGTCAACACTTTGTTATGTTCCCATATTATATATGTTCGGGCAATCTAGGGTGGTTCATGAGTTACCCAAACTTCCCTGGCCAATCCCTCTATCCCTATCTCTCTCACCATAGTAGCGTCGGCAATAAAACTGAGAGGTGCCGTAAGTACAGCCTCAACGCAAAGAATCGGAAGCACTCACTTGTTCACTAGGTGCAGCCAGAACTTTGGGAATGCTTTCTTGAGTAGAAAAATACTATCCGAGTCCAGAAACTCTCCGAGATGCCGAAATATGATATGCCATGATACTGCAATATCTGCTGTAGCCAGTATAAACATAACCGCCGTGGCCACGAACATCGCAATTTGTAACCCTGTGCGCTTTTTTTAGAAGAACGAAACTGCAACAGACGAATAGGACAATATGGATCCCTTAATGGACGCCCCAAATTTGAGAATCGGATCACAATAACAAACTCATGGCGTACCATAAATCAGCGATTCTACCTGCAAAACCGAAGCTAATTAACACAGGTTCCTGTACCAACATACGGGAAGACACTTACCAAAACTGCAGCTATCAATATTGGTAGGTTACTCAAAGAGATAGGGACTTTGTCAGAGTGGTCCCATGGGTTAGGAAATCTTGCATAGACATGGGCCTCCACAGGAGTTATGGTCATCTCAGATTAGTACCTCCTGGGTGGAGAGAAAACATAATTGGGAAGCCGCGGAGGCATGTAAGAAAGCTAATATATACAATAAGTTTTACTCCGAACGTAACGTGTTGTCCTGTCAATCAGAATTCAGGGGAGAACGCTGGGGTGCAGGACTGACATTCGTTTCTGCCATAACGGCTGTGCTAAAGTGTTCTAACCAAGAAGCGAGAAACAAAACTATGCCCAAAATCTGTTTCCTTTTCTGGTTATTACGGCAAAGTCTTCCTGAACTTTGGCATGTGTATTTGCGTCGCGATTTACTCTTCATTTTTCGTTTGCCATTGCTAGGGAGGAGATCAAACTCTAGTTATTTTAATCTCTCTCACTCGGAATCCGGGCTGGCAACCTCTCCATAACAACACAAAGTACATTGCACAATCCATAATCGGATCATATGTGAGTGGATGCAATTTCTATGCTCATCAGTAGGTAGATAGGTTTTACAATCTGGTCGGCAGGAACTTTGCATCAAGTGCGTCTCAGCCTAAGCTCACCCTGTTGTCATATTCATTGCAAAATAAAAGGATTTCGAATTGATGATGTAACATACACAGGATGGATGTAGAGATACAACACAGTCGATATATGACACTGCAGGTTGGGCACTCATATTTCGCAGGGCTGAAGACCAGATTTAACAGTTAGTTTTTTGATAACATCATCTGCAGGGATGAATCAGGGTTATGCCCCAACAACAAAAAAAAGATAACCAATACCTTCACAAACTCTGTACAGAACTGGTGAGTCAACTAATGGAAATGAATAGTAATTGCTAAACTTACCCTCGTAATTGATTTGGCCGTCACCATCAACATCAGCCTCGCGAATCATCTCGTCAACCTCTGTATCCGACAGCTTCTCACCTGAGATATAGTTCAGAAAATTAGGGATTTTTAAGGATCGTACTGATGCGCACCAAGGTTCGTCATAACATGTCGCAATTCAGCAGCACTGATATAACCGTTTCCGTCCTTGTCGAATACTTTGAAGGCTTCTTTGATTTCTTCCTCACTGTCTGTGTCACGCATCTTGCGTGCCATCATCGTCAAAAATTCTGGGAAATCGATTGTGCCGTTGCCATCTGCATCGACCTCGTTGATCATGTCTTGAAGTTCTGCTTCAGTGGGGTTCTGTCCAAGCGAGCGCATTACGGTGCCGAGCTCTTTAGTGGTGATCGTGCCATCGCCGTCTATTTTACAGGAAAGTAGGGGTCAGCTATAACACGTTGGAAGAATTAGGGGGTGGCATACCCTTATCGAAGAGTGAAAACGCCTCTTTGAACTCTATCATTGTGGAAGCATTAGATTATTCATTACAAGATAAGGACGCAGATGATTGGGGGCGATCGTTAGACAGATGACACTTACCGGAAATCTGTTCTTTATACGCCAAAGGAGTTGAAAAACGGCAAGACGCCTATCAGTAAAGTGTGCTTCGTAGATGTGAGATGATTTATTGTACCTTCAGACTATAAAATAATAGTGAGATAACAAAGCTAATCAACGAAAATGAAGAAACGTTACCAATTGATCAGCCATGTTTGTCACTGGGATTTATAATGAGGATATGAAGATTGTGTAGTGGTTGATTGGAGTAAAGCAAGAGATTGTTTCCGTCAGGTACTACTTGTAGCTCTAATAACCACCCTTTACTTAACATGAACCATCCCATCTCGGCAATCGCCGTTTATAGACATTGTTTCTCTTGCTAACTAGTTTTACTCCTCTGTGTCAGTAATAAATTTAGCACAAATTTTTTATTTATTTCGTTAACAAGTAAAAACAGCTAGATTAATTGTTTTTTTCGAATATATATGCCGAAGATGTTTATCACGGCTAAACGGGTGTACACTCATCTGCTACCATCTTCACCGGTCTTTTCTTAAGCACCCATGCCATTCCTTTCACAATCGATGTAGGTGTATCAACTGATAAAGAACCGCCGTCACACACGCGTTTTTCTCCAGCTCTTTCCACCCTCATGGGAAACTTTGTTCAAGTGACCATTTGAACTCTTACAAGCATGTCCATCGGCTCCGCTAAGACTCCGTGCACTTATTTGGCGTTTGAATGGGCATCACATGTTACATCGCGGGTGTACAAACTATCTTCAGTAGTATAGTAGATAATTAAGTCTGGGTCGGCCTGTTATCGGTGAGAAGACTTAAGTACTAGTAGCTCATGCAATTTCGGTTATTTATATCTTACCATAGCGAGTCATTATCCAGCGCTCAAAAGGCTGACTCAATTTTAGCGCCCTCCAGAATTTACTGCTCCAACGACTGTTGCCTTCATTCCGGTACTACGCAACCTCCATTTGACAATCTCCATCCCCTGTCAAACGAAGAGATGTCTGAACATCCTGTGAGTACTTTCATGTTCTGAGCAGTGGCGTAGTACTGATAAAACACACGCTGCAGGCCGATGGTATGCTACTTTTAAACATTCAATTTTGGTTGGTCTTCGTGGTAACACTAATGCTTCAATCTTTGCAGACCAACTTGCCGGTATGTGAAACTAATTGATACTGTCGAGACTTACCAACATATTCTGAACAGTGTACAGAGAGTCATTTTTAATGTTTGATAAGGGTCAGAACCGCTTCTCTTCCCGTCTCAATCACTGATCGGTACAACTTATTTCACTTCTAGATAGAGATGGCACAATCACTACAACAGAACTAGGCACTGTAATGCGTTCTTTGGGTCAAAATCCTACAGATTCCGAGCTGCAAGGCATGGTGCGGGAAGTGGATAGTGACGGCAATGGCAAAATTGACTTTGACGAGTTCCTTGATATGATGAAATACCAGTCGAGGGAAAACGACGTGGAAGAGGAGATCCGACAGGCGTTTATGGTTTTTGACAGGGATGGTAGTGGAAAGATCAGTACAGTCGAACTGAAACAGGTTATGGTCAGCCTTGGTGCGTAACTTGTTACTGCATTGTAACTATCTAATCTTAAACACATTATAACTAGGCGAACAGCTGTCAGATGAGGAGATTTGTGAAATGATCAGAGAAGCGGATGGGAATGGAGACGGGGAAATCAATTTTGAAGGTGAATCTGTTTGAGCTTCTAACATTTGACATCGAATACTAACCGGTCAACACTCCGGAATGAAGAATTCCTGAAGGTAAGATAGTGTATTGGATTGGAGTAAAACAAGTTTTATTAAATGAGCTCCTCTCCCATTCTTCAGATGATGACCGGAAAATAATGATATCACATGACATTATGTTTTTTAATTATGTAATATTTTGCTCCGAGATTATGTATTTAATGTATTTGTGATGTCATCGCTTTATACTTACTATTTCGGTGCGCAGCTACACCGCAGCTGCGTCATTCTTTTCGAAAAACCCTATATAAGCTGTACCTCCTATCTATCAGCTTCTCCCCTATTCTCTTCTACAACTACAACAATGTCCGGTATCATTGACTCAATCAAATCTAAGGTTTCTGGCTCAAACAAAGGGGCCACAAAAGAAACCTCAAACACAAACTCTGAAGAACAGCAGTTCTCTATTCAACCCCACCCAGCTGTATGTTTTGTATTTGAACCATGGCTGGAATTATGTCTAATGTGTTTTACAGAAGACAAATGATCCTGCAGATCTTCGGTCTAACCCCGAACAAACTGGTGGACTGAAGAATGGAGGGGGCTTTGAGGCTTACAATGCACGTGGTCCTTACGTTCCAAGCAAGGAGCTTATGGACAACGTACCTAAACCTTTGGTACGCAATCCATTGTAGTACTTGCCTAACATCTACTCATAATTGTTCATCATCAGAGCCGTGAGGAGCTACAAGCTCGAACCAACGAACTCAACAACAACTAATAATTATGTTAATATGAAGTACAAACAAACATACAGTAGATTAGATTTTAATTGCCTCTGACGGGTGTATCAAATGAATCTCCCCTTGTATATCCACTGTAAATCATATATGATTGAATTTTAATTTACAAGAATGAGTCCACCAAAATACCAACAAAAAGTGAAAGTGAATAAACTGTGCTGTGCAAGTTTAGGGTTTTACAATTGTGGAGAATACGCAAATACAACGTGTTCATCAAATGATGATTTTATCAATTCATGTACACCTTTATACGTCACCTAATGAGCAGGAAATCCACCAGATTCGAGGGATGCCGGTATTGCTCCAGGCGCTGATCCACATCCCTTTGCTACTCCAGGATCTGATCCAACCTCAATGACGATATTACCCCCACCAACGATATCTTGCCAATTGATCCAACAAACGCTGTTACTAACCACTCCATTGATAGTCACCCTTTGTACATACAACCTACTCCCTGCAGGTGGAGCAACCACAAGGGTAGTCTTATCAAAGTTGCGTACTGTGACCGAAGTTGACGTGCCGAAGAGTTCATTTCGGATCGTGTATGCAGATACGAACGGACTGCCGATAAGCAGTTGAGTTGATGAAGGGACAGGATAGAGTCCGAGGAGATGGAATGAGAGTAGTGCAGCCATTGCACCTGAATCGTCATTACCTGGTATGCTGTTAACAGAATAAATCTATCTAGGCGATCAATATGTAGATAAACAATTGCTTACCCCCCAATCCCTGTGTTAAAATTTTTTAATACAACATTCCGGACACGAAGTGCACTCAGATCTGGTCGATTGGCGTAGTGGTATAGCCATGGAATCTCAAACGAGGGCTCATTTCCGGCCTGGAAGTAGCCTTTCGAGAAGTAGTGATCTCTGTCGTCGTTTATAAATAAAACATACCTCGATATATAATTAAGGAAGCTTACAGTCGACTGATAAAAGTAGTTGGACCTCCCATGAGGTTAATCATAGTTGACATAGAATGAGGTGTAAAGAAACTCATTTCCCAAGAGGATGCTATGATTGCAATGTTTTAGTTTGGCTATTTGAGATTGAAAAGAGCTATCTGACATTCATAGAATCCAACATTATTGTCGTCCCCTCGAGCACATGAGTGAGGGGTGGGATCTACCGGCGAGCACGCGTCCGGAGGACTGAAGGCAAAGGTCCCATTCTGAAATATCACTTGAGCAAATAACGAGAGTTGATGTAAGCCAACCTACAGGAAAACGGCGTTGTGCGAAACCTGTAAATCCGTCATGTGTGAGGTTTGGATTCCACATGTTGACAAAGTTCATTGATCGATTAGAGTACTTTGCAATGTCGCTAGCGGGCATATTCAATGCTATGCCTGCTTGTCGAACGGCGAAATCTCCAAGGGCATACTGTAGAGCATGATGTTGACTGAAACGAAAATAGTGAACTGGAAAACAAAACATACTTCATATGCTCTTGATGCCTCACGAGTAGCTAATCCCGTTGACCCCGAGGGGTCTACCCAATCAGTTGGGATGTATCCGAACGTTTTCCATGCAGTATTTTGACGCCCAACTACTAATGTGTCAACAAGAAATACTGAACATTCGGGCACTATTGTATACCTCGATACCAATCAGGAGGCTAAAGTGAAAGTTGGAATGGAAGGAATGTCAGGATAGTACGAACTCACAGTATTTTCAGCTGTATCGACAAGGGCTTGGTAGAGATCATTCATTGGCACTTCAAGCTCTTCAGCATGTGATGCATATTTAACCGCGAAATCTCCAAGAATTGGCATCCCGTCCGATCCACCTTGAACGTAGCCGCTGTTGACTCGTTGAGTTGATGTGGGGGAGTGAGTGTGATAAACTTTTCAGGAACTCACGCTTTGGTGTTCGCGCGGCACTCGGGAATAAAGCCTGTATGCCTCCAACCGTCGACATATGCATTGACGATTTCAGACCATTCCTTAGGAGCTATGATGGAAAGGAAGGGGTGTACAGTCCGGAAAGTGTCCCACGAGCTATAAGTATGCGCTTATATCAGACTATTTTGAACGACAAAGGAAATTCTGGGTCATATACCAGAATAGTGCGTCATAGAAAGGATAAGGAGAGTCCCAATACGGATTCTCTCCTGTGAGGTTAGCAGGCACGAGTGATACACGATACAGCTATTAAGTGGTGTAATAATAAATAATTGTTGACATTGGGAGTGTTGTAACATACCGACGAATAAAGCAGTTGAAGGACGGTCTTGTCTTCAGTATCAACGTTTACAGCCACTCTCTCCAGAACTTCTTCCCACTTCTCCCTGGACGCTTCTCTCACACCGTCCCAGTCCCAGGTAGGGACTTCCTCTTCTGCATTTGCACATGCTTGTTTTGCACTAATGGTAGACACACCAAAACGTGCTGTGACTGTAGTGGCATTAAATGACAAAAGGGCACCCGCTTGAATAGGTGACACGCTTCCTTTGAAAGGAAAGTTCAGGGTGGTGGCACCAGGAGGAGAAGCTGTGACAGTAATAGCAGATGGAGAAGACGCCGTCGATTGGTACGTTCCAAACTGTCGCAAACTGGATGGAACGGAGCTTTGGGTGAAGTCGTAACATCCAAAAGCGGTGTAGTTGTCTGTACCATAACTCTAAGTAACAACGTCAGCTTGGAGGACTGGACCATGGAAGTATTGCCAGCTCAAACCTGAAGAAAAGTTCCTTGAAGCATGACTCTCCCTGTAGGAGTAATGGACAGACTACCTCCTTCAAATGACCGTTGCAGATCATTCGTCAGGTCCACTACAACCAGATTTTCTGATTTGGCAGATGGAAATGTAAACCGAATAAGCCCAGCCCTTCGAGTGGATGTAGCTTCAATCTTGATATTGTTCACAAAAGTCGTAGTGAAGTATCCGGGGGTAGCCGCTATTCAATTATTATTCGATTCCCTGTTCGAGAGAACTCTGATAAAAGTCACTTACCGTCTGTCCCTGCAGCTCGTAAGGCACGTCGTGAGTTTATAGCAACGGGACATGTAGTAAAGGAACAGCCGGTCAGAGGGAATAGAGGAAATATTCCGTATCCCCCATTTGTATTTCCTCCTGTGCCTTCATCGTGCATCAATGAGATTCCAGTTATAGATGAATTGTCAGCAATGTACCCGGCTTGTCTGGGTGCAGTGCTAACATCTATTCCGACCTATTATCGGAAACGCGTGTTACTATTGAGGGTCAAAGTTCCATTGGATATATGATACCTACCTTAGCCATTGCATGAGGAACGGCGGCGCCTAAGGGCAACAATGAATCTGCAAAAATTTAAACTTTCAATCACTAGTACCTGGAAATACATTTCCTCCACTGCCTCCATTCGCTCCAGATGCAGTCCCTATGAAGAGGTTCACCAACGAGGTAAGATTTGTTGCAGCCTTGGAAACAGTTAGCAAATTAATTGCACTGAGCACAAGAAAGCGATTGAGGGCCCTCATTGTGATAAGAAAACTTGCTTGGTTCCTTTGCAACACACGTCATATTTGGAGTCTTAAATAGCAGTTCTAGAGCCAGAGCACATGTTTAGTGTGCAGCGTGTCTAAGAAGTTGGGAAGTTCGTTCGTTGGGCCTATGTGAATATTTTGTCTTTGCCAGTTGTTGGAAGCTTAACTGTCCGACTTGAATAGAACTAGCCACAAAAATCCGAACCCCTTACTAAATTTATGGACGAGACAAATGACTATATTCAATCATATTATGTCAGTGGAGAATTCAGGAAAGAGCATATGATTCCAACAACTTGTCATGTGGCACTAAATCGAGTCCTGGGTTCCTTCCTTGTCGTAAAGGAAGTATCGATGGGTGGGTGAAATTCTAGAAGGTATGTTGCCACAAGCCATGAGAACGCTGACATGATTAAGTTCAGTTTTTGTAAGTTTTCTGCGAAAGCATCCGTTCGAAGTATACACAGATAGTAAGTAGAAGGGATTTGTATATTATGGCAGAACCGATCAATTGTTGCATCTTGTCGTATTCTTTCAAGGGGTGCATCAGTAAGTACTCCGTATTTGGCTGGTTCAGGTTTGTGAGAGACAAGCGGAAGCTAGTTGATCATGCGGTCCCGTTGAGGTGTTACCCGGGTCATGAGAACCAGACAATTCGGACAGTTTATCAAAGCTTTAACTGAGAGGAGTGTATTTGGTTGAATTTGCCGAATATTTTTTCTTGGATTGTTTGGCAAACACCAAACAATATTGCGATACTTTAGATTGGTACTGAATTAGTTTCGTTTTCGTTGCAAATCGTAACATTTAAACCTCATGGTAGTAGTATCCCAAGAGGTGATACCCTTTAACCCTCCCGATGGTAAAGAGCAAGGTAACGACTGGACTTTATCCCTTCAGGAATCATGGCAGGAAATGAACTTGTATCTCAGCAACTGATGTATTCATTTGCAGGGTAGCTACATATGCTCCACAATCTAATTGATCACCAAACTATATGCAGAGCTATTGAACAAAATTGTTGATTCTTAACTTGGCTGGCAGTTACAGTATGCGCGTGTACTCACGTTGTAAGTGTTGCCGACCCTGATGTAGCTTCGGTTCCTCCTTGTGCAGTCTTCAAGTATTGGGAGGTACTAACACCTTGACTTGATGTGAGGTACTATTGCCAAATTTAATAAATTAATAGGGTAGGTAATATGAGTCGTGCGTACTTTCAAGAATAAATTAAGGTCACCGCTGAAGCTCGTAACGACTGCACCACTTGTTGGCAAAAATGAGTAAACATTGTTTGCCCCATTGGACCCGAAATAAACATTCCTGATGGACATGATTAATATAACTTGCTTGGCATATATAGAGTCTCGTCCTCTACCATGTATGGCCAGCAAGAGAAACATTGCTAGCCTTGGGTTTCGGCGTGCCGTCTGAGTTGTATACCGCCGAGATAGGTCCAGCATTGTAATTGGCCAGCCAAATCATTATCTCGTTGACATTGTTTCCATTTGCTGTATTCGAGGTGAATAAGTCGTATGCAACGTTCGCGACAATGCTTCCGGACGTAGACTGGGACCACCTCCATGTAGCCTAGCAACAGACATGACTCACAGCCTGCCAAGATATTATATGCACTTACAGGAATGGTTTTGATGGCTGATAGTTGTTTATTCAAGCCACTGTTCAGTTGCATATTAGTGTAGCTCTTGACGCCATTACCACCGTTCCAGGTCCAGGTGTTCTTCCAGGCAATGGTTGTCCCGCTGAAGGAGGTGAGTGACGCGCAGTCAGAACCAGAGCTAGCACCAGATGCGCCCCATTGGTCCAATAAAAGTGAATAGGGCCCAGCGGTAACGGTATCCCATTGCCCTGGTAGATGATGAATATTTTATTACCCTCAAATTTGATGTTAACAATACCGCAGTGTGTCGATGTATCTATAGACTGTCTCTTTTCCGCAGGAGCTGCAGAGACGAGCGCAACGAGGAAGAAAAGAACCGGAAATTTGCTTTGGAACAGCATGATATGTGAGGTTTGTACAAAAGGTTCAAGCACTGAGTACCACAAGCAACTCGTCCACAGTATTGCGGAATTTATAGGAATTTGTAGCATTTATCCGAGATATCATGCTACAACCTCAAAAGATAGTTGTGAACCTATATGAATACCGCAGGAGAAAATAGAATGCAACTGGATCATCCAAAGAACCAAGAATTCAATTGAAGTTAGTCATTAGGTAGAGTCACAAGCAACAACGTAGTTGGTCCATAAACCGCAAAATATTGATAGGAATCAAGAGTTGGCGCTGCAATGGCAACCATAAGTGCCTCGTTTCTTCAAATCTCCGAAATTCAAAGTCTGATGAGCGGATGCGAGAAGTAAATCCGTAGGATGACTAGGAATATTGAATCTTATATGTTCCGAAGTTTTGACAAAGTAGATTATTCGAGAAGGAAAGCTAACCAGTGCTGGGCTATTTGAAGTCGGCAGTGTAAGAAAAGACATAGACTTCCCTATTTTATCAGTTGACGTGTCAAGCCGGGCTTTGCAGGTGTATCATCGGAATAATATACAGCCAATTACTCTATGATTTGGATATGTCAATGATTAGCCGTGTCAGGTTGGATATGAAATGAGGTCAAGTTCGTCGGTTCAACGTTGTTGGTTAAAAAAAGGCTCTCACGTGACATTCCATATAACAAAATTAAGCGCAACGAGATGTTCAGTGTGGTTGAGAAACTCCCCATCATATTACTATTCGCAACTATGCATTGTCCAAGGCATTCTACAACCCCTATTACTGGCTCAAGAATGTAGCTTATGGCTCAGATATCTGTTATCAGCACAGATGCGTTAGCCGTGTTCTTGCAGTGGTTGGTTTCCCCGTGGCCCTATAGTTGTCTCATGAACGGACAGTACACACGTCGCGTGCCCTTGGGGCCCCGGGTTTTGCGTTCCGTTTGCTACAACCCGGGGTCTACCAGCGGCCCGCTTCGGATAATGTGTCCCACTATGTTTTTCCAGATCAGTCTGAGTACATCATACATCAATTGTTCACCGGCTTGTCTTTGGCAATGGCTCGTCTCTCTGTGATGTCCTGCCTGCTTCACTTATGCTATACGACTCGCCAAGCATAACTCAAGACTTTCCTTCTCACCTTCCAATCCCAAGATTTTCCGTGGAGGTATATGACCGGGATGTAAAGGTGGAACACTTCCACGAATTTTTCGGAAAGATGCTATATGCAATTCCTTCAATATTGATATCTCTCGTCTACCGCTCCATTGGTGTTGTCGCACGTCCGAGCTCGTATGCAGTTTGGGCTGCTGATTCAGCCATCAAACGAGGACAAGGGAATGGTCTGGATTCTACAGGGAAAGCAAGTGTTTCCTACGAGCATGGTGAATTACAATGGGGACTTCGATTGCTCTATGAGAAAACTGGAAACAAGACCTATTATAACTATATTCTAAATGGGGCCAACAATATCGTTTTTGACAATGGGACTATTCATGGAGGATATGCGTACGTACAATCTCTTCCTGTTATAAAATCGTTTGTTCACTGTAATGCACAGAGTATCGGATTACTCCTTGGATCCTGTCAGGTATAATTTCTATAACTGAAGTTACACCATGTCTCAAGTTTCTACCAGGACAGGACCGACGTTTCTCTATCTGTTAGCAGATACTTTTACTGTCTTAAATATTTCACTAAATTAGTTCGTAGATACGAGCAAACGAAACTTGCAAAGTGGAAGATAGCAGGCTGACACGTATCGCAAGCAACTCGATGGTCATCCCCGAACAGCACAAGGCCAATTTTGGCACAAGCTACGATATTTTAACCAAGGTATAGGCTCATTATAATCACTTAAATACAGGAATGAAATACTACCTCACCCATAGGTTGGTTGGATGGCATTTATATGGGAGATATATTTTATGCCCAGTATACAAAGATGTTCCAAAGCAATAACGTAACCGCATGGTGTAAGATATTCTTAAGCAAGGGTTTCCATCGACTGACCAAAGCTTGCGATAGCCGACATTACCTCCCAATTTGATTTGATTTACAAGAACACCTTACAAGCGAAAAGCCAAGCGAATTACACCGGTTTGCTTTATCATGGATACGACTTCTCTAAGACTGCAGTTTGGTCATCTCCTGATCGTGGACACTCCCCGGAAATTTGGGATCGTGCACTTGGATGGTATTTCATGGCCCTTGTTGATGTCCTCGAGATAATTCCTCAGTCAAACGCCGGACATGCAACAATACTCAATATTCTACGTGATCTGGCACCTAAATTACGAGATGCAGCAGACCCCCATACTGGTGTGTGGTGGCTTGTAATGACGCAACCCGGAAGGGCAAAGAATTACTTTGAGAGTAGCGGAGGAGCAATGTTTGTTTATGCCCTTTTGAAGGGTTTGAGATTGGGGTATATCTCAGACTCTGATGGTAGCATATTGAAGGCAGCAACGAAAGCATACCAGTATATGGTTGATACATGGGTCATCCCTGATGCTGATGGGACATTCAACTGGATTAATACTGTTGAGGTTCGTCAACAACTAGCCTCGCTGCATCACAACCCTCTAACAATAACTTAGGTCGGAAGTTTGAGTGGCAATGGAACTTTTGAGGTGAATTTGTGCAGTTCATATAATGTGCATGCTTATCTTTCTTTCATAGTATTACGTAAGTGTTGGGACTGTTCTCAACGACCTCAAGGGGTTGGCGGCATTCCTTCTCGCCAGCTTGGAGTTCGAGAAGTTGTAGACGAGCTTCGATCATATCGCCGCTTTGCATGTCATGATACCACGCGTTGATCCTTCTTTTGCGTATTCTGCTCAGACGGGCCGCAAAGTGTCGTTCACTATTGATCACGCGCTTTCCTAAACTTCTACGGACTTTATATATCTTAACATCATGTTAACGTTGGCGATGTGTAAGATCTTCTTCCTAATATAAGCACCATTTCGTGGCGTACAAGTTATCGTCAACCCAAATTCAAAAAGAACGAAGCAAGATGTTTTTCACTCTGCTATTGACAGTGCTGTCAGTGGCAGCTGGCGCAGTAGCAAGACCTCAATCATACGCCGTCTGGGCTGCAGATTCTGCCATCAAACGAGGCCAAGGAAATGGCCTTGACTCAAGTGGAAAAGCAATCGTCTCTTATGAACATGGAGAATTCCAATGGGGGCTTCGCCAGCTTTTTGACCGGACTGGGAACAGAACATACTTTGACTATATTCAAAAAGGAATCGATAATATAAGTATTTCCTAATGGTACGGTCCATGGAAGCTATAAGTGAGTGTTACCGAATATCGCAATGCAAGGTTGCTTATGGGCATTCATAGCGTACAAGACTTTGTACTGGACCCCCTGAGGTAGTATTAACCATCAAGAGTAATATTTCAGAATTTGACTGTTGTCTTTTTAGAACTGGTCCTACTATGTTGTACCTGTTAGTCCTAACGACCCATACGATGATTGGGAAAATCTTCTAATCGGAATTTAGGCTAGAAAAAACAGGTTTACAGAAATACAAAATTGCAGCGGATATATTCCGTGGCCAACTGAATGGACACCCTCGCACAGCGCAAGGTCAATTTTGGCATAAACTGAAATATCCAAACCAAGGTATGCTTCACCTTAGAAGTGCACTGTTCTGTTCCGACGAGAGAATTCCGATTGTTAGGTTGGCTTGATGGTATATACATGGGTGAAATATTCTACGCCACGTATACCCAGATGTTCCAGAAAACCAACACTACAGCATTGGGTGAGTTACCAAGTCAAATTCTCATTTACAAGACGATTGATAAATCAACTTAGATGATATTACGTTACAATTCAGGCTGATGTTCCAAAACACTCATCAAAATGCTACAGCACCTAATAACACTGGGTTAATGTACCACGGCTACGATTTCTCGCATACAACAGTCTGGGCATCACCGGACAGGGGTCATTCACCAGAAGTGTGGGACCGTGCCCTTGGTTGGTTCTCAATGGCCCTTGTTGACATCCTGGAAATCTTCCCCACTTCACACCCGGGCCATGCGGAAATTCTCAATATACTACAAACCTTGGCCCCTAAAATCAGGGATGCTGCTGATCCTACAACTGGCGCTTGGTGGCTCGTAATTACCCAGCCGAGCAGAGAAAAGAATTATTTTGAGAGCAGTGGGACTGCAATGTTTGTGTATTCACTTTTGAAGGCCGTAAGGCTGGGATACGTTCAAGACAGGGATGGGAGTATTGTGGCTGCGGCAAAGAAAGCATATGCGTACATGGTTGCGAATTGGGTGGTTCCAAATTCAGACGCCACCATGGGATGGTTAAATACGGTTGTGGTAGGTTCATCTCAATTATTATAAGAGTCAGTAAATTCTAATCTCCCATTTTCTCCGTAATAGGTTGGAAGCTTGGATACAACAGGAGATTTCAATGTACGTTCAATGACTTACTGTTTAGTGATTTCGGGGCTCACTTTCCTTTAGTATTATGTCAGTCAACCAACAGACTTGAACGATCTGAAGGGATTGGCGGCGTTTTTGCTAGCAAGTTTGGAGTTTGAAAGGCTTTGACAATGTGTATATAATGATTTGACCCTTACTCGAGCACCCAGCATCACCTTCCAAGTTCTCTCTTGTAAGTAGGGTCAACAAGCAACAAGCACGTATATATGATTGCGTTAAAATTAAATCGAGAAAATGATGTAAAGCTAAGAATTGAGCACATTTGATATTAATATTGCAGGGACATAACCTGCCCCGTGGACGTCGATTGCATGTTGCACCTAGTTGTCTAGTTATCAATACAAGAATCCCCTTAGTTTCATGCTCATTTAAACGTACAGCAGTCTTCCTGTCCATAGTTCCCGGACCTTGAGTAAAATAACTGCACGTCCTGCAAATGTAATGCACGTAGTAGTGATCCAGCCCTGGATATAGTGTCGCACAGTGAAGTGAACGCATATCGACAATAAAGGATTGTACAAGACAGTCATATGGCGATACGAAAACTTTGCCGTTGTAGTCCCATCTCATTTTAAGGGGGTCGGGATCAATGCAGACCTGGAAACAAATATGATTCAGTACATCAGGGTAAAGAAGATTATTAGCGAAACAGCAGTAGCAAAAGTAAACTGTTCCTGAAAGACGAAAAAACGCTTGAGTTGAGTCACTCCAAGGGAAAGCAGCAGTTTGAAAATCTCGCCGGCGACATAGATATGTGTATTCACTCGCAAGTTCTCTTTCGATATCGTATGAGGGGTCATCATATGGAGTTGTGGCAATTGCACAAGACTTGTTAAGTCGCCTAGAATTCCTCAATTTCTTGGGTGATTTGGGGTATGGCATTGTTGACCTGAAGTATTGTATGAGCGCTTCAAAGTGGTCAGTAGATGGAAAGGCAAGAATTCATGTCGAAGCCACCGTCCATTTCTCTCCTTTAAACAACATGATGTCAAAGCTGTTTCTTTGTTACCACGTGGTGGGATTTTCTGAAAGGCGCAAAGACCGTAGCCACTGTTGCTAACATACTTTATTATTTTTAGTAGGATATATGTTGCTACATGGAAAGTCAGTCTGGCTAATCTATGTAATCATTTGTCAGAGAGGTGAGAAAAGGAGGCATAGTTTAAATTCAACATACCGGAAAACTTCTGTCAGTCCCAATCCTCATCATCCTCATCCTCCTCGTCACTATCACCCAATCTCTTGTTTCGCTCAAGTAATGCAGCGGCCAAAGCAGAGGTGAGGTCACCACCACCGCCACCAGAAGCAGCGGTAGCACCCCCAGCAGCAGCAGTAGCGGAGCTACCTGCATCAGTAGGAGGCGGAGGTGTTCCACGTGCTGGCGAAGCACTGGGGTCCGTCTTTCGCAAGGAGTGAACACCTTTGCCAGCAATGGAAGCCAAAAGATCACCTCTACCAGGCTGAGGGGCGGGTACACCAGCAATAGCTGGTGGTGCTGGGGCATCGTTTCCTACAGGCGGTGGTGGCGGAGGAGGGGGAGGAGGGGCGGGAGCACCTGTTTGGTTAGAGGGTGCCGGAGGTGGCGGAGGCGGTGGGGGTGGGGGCGGTGCTGGTGGAGGGACTGGTGGAGGGACTGGTGAGTCGGATTCGGCTTGTGGCTCTGCGACAGAAGGGACAACCCGAGCAGGTGGTGGCGGTGGACGCGACGGTGCCGCATTGGGCGGACGACGAGGCGGAGGTGGCGCTGCTCCCGTACTTGGTGGAGCTGGTCGAGTAGGAGGTGGGGGAGGAGCACTTGTTTGCGGAGGAGGTCTGCGGGGAGGAGCTCTGGGCGCAGCAGGTGGTGTGGGTGGCGGGCTCGAAGGTGTTTGCATGGCGAGTGGGGGGGCTGGTTTCGGAGGAGCAGGTGTGACTGGAGGCGGAGGTGGTTGCGTTCGTAATGGTGGCTCTGGATGGGATCGAGTCGGAAGTGGGAATACGGGACTGTCCACTTGATCGGAAGATGTGCTGTCGTTTTGGACATGACTCCGACGCGGTGGGGGAGGTGGCTTTGGTTTTTTTGCTTCCTTTGCTGGTGCCTTCTGCCCTTTGTCGTTCTCTCGAACAAAGGATTTAATGAATTCCATCTCTTTAGCGATGATTTCTTTGTCAATGCCCTTATCCTCCAGACTCCCAAGAAACGCCGTCCAAGATGGATCGACACCCTCAGAAGTGAACCCTTTCTCGGGATCGTAGCCCATGTGTGCCACATGGATGAATGAACCAGATTTCGGACCAGATATCATGGACTTGTCAATTTTCCCTCCTTTAGAAGATTTCTTCTTCTTTTCTGGCTGAGATTTACCTAGTTATCGAATAAATGGTGTCAGGACTGAGTCTGGAGCAAGGTGGACCTGCAATACCATTACTGGAATCCTTATTTGCGATAACTTTCTTCCAGAACTTTTTCGCTTCATGCTCATCAGCGAAAACGAACCCTATCATGCATTCCTATTGAGACACAATGGGACACAACATCATTATATAGTACACTAGGTTGAAAGTCAAACACTCACATCACCTTCAAAGGAATGGAAGAATGCTTTGTCTGGGTTGTACTCAAACCCTTTATATAGTTCATGTTCCCAAGTGATGCCTCGGTTCCCATCTAAGTCAACCAATCTGAAACTAAAAGAATTGGTATTGTTGTCCTTGAGGAATACCAAAGCGCCTTCTAGGCCAGTGTATGACCACTGGTTGGGCTGCGGATACGCATAGTATATTCGGGCGGGTGTTGCGAAGAATATCTTGTTAGAAGACGTCGGAATTGTTGACTTAATCTTTGCCTTCTCATCTGAAGAAAGGCCCTGAGAAGGCATTTATGAAGTACCTGTAAGTTATGTTTCTGTGAGTATGTTGTGTGATTAAGATTAAGAAAGAAAGTCGAGTAATTCGATGTCACATGTTGTCACGCTTATATTTGTGTTCACGACATCCCACCATATTGCTAACTTTTCTATCACTTTTTCAGCCGATACCTTCTCGACAAGCTTTGGGTAGGAATAACATTCAACACCTCTATCATAAATGTCAGCTAAAGACGGTATGGTGAAAACTACAATTTTTAGTCTGGCAAGCTAACCCGGGTGCCAACTATCCGAGATGGAACAGCTCACGAGAACTCAGACTGTTGCTCGGCCAGTGTGTACACTATGCTGCTTCATGCTTAAGTAGCTTTTCCTGACAGCTCTTATTATAATGTGTCTCAGAACTTCGGCCAATGAGATATGAGGTAACTACTTTTGTTAAAACCTGCATTTTCCATGGGTTATAGCTGTCAGTTGGCAATATATAAAGTTATAGAACTCTCTGAATATTGAAAAATAGCTTGCGAACACATCCATGCACTACTTTGTCTTCCTCGTATTGACTGCCAGACTTGTGCAAGCCCTCAATGGCCCCTGCACTGTTGGTAATACTCCTGGTGTTTGTATCACTATGTCTTCCTGCTCTTCTGGTGGGGGCACGTCCACCGCTGGTCACTGCCCAAGTGACCCTTCCAACGTAATGTGTTGTACAAAATTATTATGCGGCAGTGGAGGAAATTGTCGTTTTTCCGACTCTTGTGCTTCGGGGAACACAGCTTCCGGTAAGCTCTGCCTTTCATGTAACGTTGCCCCCTTCTTACCGCTCTCTAGGGCTTTGTCCTGGACCATCAAATTTTCAGTGTTGTCTTATATCTACTGGCGGTGCCAGTAACTGTAAGCTAACACCAGTAAACGCTGCCACAGTTACCCTCATAAAAGAGTTTGAAAGTTTTGTTCCCAGCCCTCCTCCCGACCCCATTGGCCTCCCCACCGTTGGTTATGGACATCGTTGCAAGCAGCCTGGCTGCGCAGAGGTTCCCTTCATGTTTCCCTTATCTGAAGCCCAGGCGTCCACTCTCTTGCAAACAGACCTAAACGAATTTACCCAGTGTGTTTCTGATGATGTTGCCGACTCCGTACAATTGAATGATAACCAATATAGCGCTCTCGTATCTTGGGCATACAACGTGGGCCGCCCCAATGTAAAGTCCTCAACCTTAATCCGTCGTCTCAACGCTGGAGAAGATCCAAATATTGTTGCTGCTCAAGAGTTACCCAGATGGAACATGGGTGGAGGACAAATACTTCCAGGCTTGGTGAGACGTCGTGCTGCAGAAGTTAAACTCTTCCAGACACCTTCCACTACCATTGCCCACCCGGCGTGTTAGTTCGAACCTCCACCATCGATTGGAAGCGGTGGACCAATTAATCTTTCCTTGTATTATCTTAGTCCTTCCAGTTAAATCCACTCAGAAAGTGTACATGATTTACTCCGAGGTTCCTTTATTTCGCTTCGTGATTTATCACTTCACGGTTTTTCAGTTCTATGTAACATTGGCTGTGTATCTTCACCCATAAATTGAGATTGTTTTCATACATGGGACCAGCTTACATGCAACGAAGGACGGTTGCGTTGCTTTGGGACTCATGATACTTGCAAGGATGATATCTCAAATCAAACTAACGCTTGCATTTTGTATTCTTGCAGAACAGAAAGTCACGGACCCATCATGGTATGACATATCTATATTTATCTCAATAATACCTCATCAAAATTACTGTTGCATTTGTAGATAGGCCTGAGGGATTTAGTAAGGTTGTAGCGCACCACAACCACAAGCCAGCGATCTACTCCTCCTTTCCGATGAACAAGAAAGACCCTTTACCATTACCAACCCTTTTTTTTTGACGTTATTAGTAGTCTAACGGTGCTTCTAAATCTTTCTACCTTCACCTTACGGACAACTTACTCTTAGGATTGTGTCTGCTGTTCTATCAATGATATTTGTTTTTTATTACTTTCTCAATATCTACTCCTACATGCAACTTACATTTCAGAGTGACATGTACCCCCAAAGAATATTTAGCGGGAGGATTGAGCATGGCCATCCAAAAATTTTCACACCACATGTAAGTAACGGCAAAGGTCCCAGGCAACCTTATGACCGTAATACAACAATCATAACTTTGTCACTGTTATGCACTCTGCAAATGCACGTATGTCAGGCATCTGTGCGGCCATCTGTCAGATTCAGATTCTTATCTTGTTTTAGCTGTATTAATCTGTCAGACCCTATCCTAGTCTACCACATAGCAGTAAAGCTAAATTTAGAGTTTGTATGATGTTGTAACGTGTTTCATGATCAGACTCGCGGATGGACAAGATATTGAAAACTGATGAACGTCCTGGATAGTATTGACTTCTGTACATGAATGATTAAATCTTTGATAAGCTTTCCGGAACTCGTTCATTGGGCATCACGGGATTTGTGATAGTTCAAATTCATCATCATGAACTTTACAAAAATTTTGCAGACTACAGCTTGACAGCTCACGATGATACCCACCTAAACAACATTGCCACCATGTGCTAGACCATTTGAAATCACACGATTCCACTGAATATTTAATCCCCGAATGTCTTGAACATTATGTTGTATTCGCTTGCGAAGCTGATTTCTACCAGTTAAAATGAAGTGTATTTGGGAATGTACTCGGAATATTTGATGAACAAGAACGTATGACAGCGATAATCGATAGTGACATGTGTCCTGACGACGACGAAAGTCGTATACTTATAAAGAAGGATTTTCTGTCAGCAATGAAGCAAAGTTGCAACCTCACAATCATCGAAATCAACATGTTCAATATCTTCTTCCTCACCTTGATTGCTGGCATCGCACACGCTAAACACGCTACCGTCTGTGCCCCACCACCAGTCAATGATGCTACTATCGCTCTCATAAAAGAATTCGAAGGCTTTGTCGCGAGTCCTTCCCCCGACCCTATTGGCCTCCCTACCGTCGGCTACGGCCATCTCTGCAAGCAGACTGACTGCGCAGAAGTCCCATTTTCCTTCCCTCTGACCGAAGCAGAAGCAGCCACCCTCTTACAGTCAGACCTGAAAACATATACACAGTGTATTTCGGATGACATCAAGGATTCCATTAAACTCAACGACAATCAGTACGGTGCATTGTCCTCGTGGGCATTCAATGAGGGATGTGCGGGCATCGCGAGCTCCATGTTGCTTTCCCGTCTCAACGCCGGAGAGGATCCTAATACAGTTGCTGCTCAGGAATTACCAAAGTGGGTCCTCGCAGGTGGCCAAGTACTTCCCGGTCTCGTGCGCCGTCGTAATGCAGAGATTGTGCTTTTCCAAACCCCATCCAAAATTGTCGCACACCCACCTCCATGCCAAAAACAAAAAGTTACCAAGCCCAAGGCCCGTATGCAGGAATAATTGCGAGGTAGAAAGTCCTGATATCTAATATCTGTTACCAATTGCAACGCTTGTTTTGTATTGCGAATAAAGGAATGTGTCTTCTTTTGCGGTTAAATATACACACTTTGATATAGTTGGCATGAGAAGAGTTCTGGAGCCCACAAAAAATCCGCGTTTTGTTATTATTCATGGCTATCTGAGTAATTCCAAATTTTCGGGTGGGGCCAACAACTTTAGTGAAGGTGGCAACATGTTTAGCCGGGTATTGTGTTAACGTTAGAGCTTGTAGTTGTCTTTTTTGGTGACCTTCTGACTGGGTCGCTGATCAGTATTACCTAATCTGGTCTCCTTGACTTTGGCACACCACACAGAAGTCGGTAACCACGTACGAAAACAACAACTCCCTATCTAAGCATGCGCATATGCATGTGCTCCACTGTGGACCCGACTCTACGAAGCACCCGGGACCATTATTCTGCGTATGACTAAACCCTGGAATTCTTGAAAGTCATGATATTCGTGGTTTATTCGCCCGAACAGTTGATTCGACGATTCGAACTGTGCGTGTACTTGGGATTGCTGAGATATCCAAGAAGTCAGTACGCAGCAACCATCGAGAATACCATGTGCTCTAGCTACCACAAAATCTGTATATAAGGTGGTTTTTATGTCAATACTGCAGACAGTTCCAGATTCACAAGCACCCAAATCGAAATGGTTAAGCTCTTCTACCTCACCTTATTTGCTGGCGTTGCACACGCCGCCCTTAATGGGCCCTGCACGGTGGGAAGTACTCCAGGTGTTTGCATCTCAACAAGCACCTGTTCATCAGGAGGAGGAACATCTACCGCCGGTCATTGTCCAAACGATCCTGACAATATTTTGTGCTGCACAAAGGCATGCTCAAGTGGCGGAATTTGTCGTTTTACAGATACCTGCGCATCCGGAAGAACTGTTTCTGGTAATTTATTTACCTAAGAATCAGTCACTTTGTTCTAACTTTACTGATTTAGGTCTTTGTCCGGGACCCACCGATTTCAAATGTTGCCTACCTGGAACTAGCTGTGCTCCGCCACCTGTCAACGCTGCTACACTTTCCCTTATAAAAGAATTTGAGGGTTTTGTTGCTAGCCCTTCTCCTGACCCCATTGGTCTCCCTACCGTCGGCTACGGTCATCTCTGCCAGCAGACTAACTGCGCAGAGGTTCCATTCTCCTTCCCTTTGACAGAAGCAGAAGCAACCACTCTCTTACAGTCTGACCTCAAGACATTCACAGCATGTATTTCGAACGACATCATTAGTTCAGTACGTCTCAACGATAACCAGTATGGTGCACTCTCCTCTTGGGCATTCAATGAGGGATGTGGCAACGTTGGGAGCTCCACATTGATTGCCCGTCTCAATGCAGGCGAAGATCCCGATACAGTTGCTGCTCAAGAGTTACCAAAATGGGACATCGCCGGCGGTCAAGTACTTCCCGGTCTTGTTCGTCGTCGTGCTGCAGAAGTCACGCTCTTCAAAACGCCGTCTAGCATCATTGCTCACCCAGCACCTTGTTGATCAGTTAACTTACGTCTAAGAACAAATCCAGGGCATTGAATTCAGACGGAGCACAGCCCATTGATTTATATATTTTGTTGTCATGATTGCCATTTGCAAGTAAACAGAAATATTAGTATGCTTTGCTCCCGGCTAATTTCATTGAACAATATTACAAATTTGATTGTGAACCACTGCCAAGTCTTACTGTATTGTGCTCATGAGGACTGATGAACATTCGATCAGAACCCCACAAAGCAAGGTTAAAGTGCTCACATTTTCCAGAGTGTGCCAACTTGAACGGAGTCAATTAATGAGATCAACAGAGCTGGAAGGTTGTTTCCTTATGCATTGTAAGTAGCATGAGGCTAGTGGTCTGATTCAATTGCCCGCGGCTTTGATGTGTTAGTTCACAGATACAACCCAATTAAAAGTCTTTGAAACAGTAGCAGAGAACTCGTCGGCGTTGCGACTGGGAATTACACATGTACCACTGGTTGGGGTGGTCCCGTTTGTATCAAGGGCTTCCAGGTATCCACGAATTATTTCTCTTCAGAACCTCAAAACCCCAGGGCTGGCCATATGGCGTCAAAACTTGCCAGCGAGGCAAGGCTCCGATGAAATGAACATACTCTAATTCGACAGGAATTCCCCGAGCGTGGACGTCACCGTTCTTCGAACGGACCTCTCAAGTTCTCATACCCACACTCCATCTAACTAGATGATTGTGGTACCCTGATGGCTCGGCATCGTATTCTGGATAGTTTCGGCAGAACAGCTATTTTCTTAAATAGACTCTGCTGCGCATCGCCAGTATATCGCCTTATGATTATCAAATTGACAGGTAATGCCTATATTCAACTATTCTTTCTCGTCGAACCAACAATTAGAATATCTTGATCCGTATTTCCTCCATGTTGACTGCTTCTGACAACTAATTGGTATTGTAAAATTATCCAGATAACGACAGAAAGATGAAGCAGGTACTATCAGAACCCAGCTTGGGCAGCTACCCGATCGGCAACAGAGCCTCTGGGTTCCCATGCCCTTTTATGTCCAGAATCGCCTTTAATTGTGAGGTTCTCTTCTTTCTTTGAGCCCCAGGCTCCGCCACCAGGTGTTTCTATTAGAATCTTATCACCTTTACCCATCCACACAGTAGCTTTCCCGCCAATATTAATTTCTCGCGTTTGTCCGTTATTTTGATCATCAAAGTCACAGTCTTCTTGACGTAATTGCTTGATCCAGGTGTTTCTACCCAATGCGCCAGGGCCACCTCCTTCCATTCCATATGGCTGTCTCGTTCGTCGCTAATCTGTATGTGAGAAGATTGACAAAAATACAACTTTTAGCGCTTACTTCTGATAAAATCGATACTTGCATGGGTTCTAAGAACTCGATTTCGCGAATAACACCCTCCCCTCCATGCCATTTACCCACTCCCGCGGATTCATTTCGCAGACCAAAACGATGGAGCATTACAGGGTATCTTCGCTCAAGTATTTCTACATCGCCAATACGCGTATTAGTGATATGCGTGTGTACGCCGTCTGTACCGTGCCAATTTGGTCCCGCTCCAGATCCTCCTGCGATTGTCTGCATGAAATTTGTTTTTAGATGCTTGGTAAAAGAGCAAAGCGAATACCTCGTAATATCCCCATCCAGCTATGCTTTTACCATCCTTGTCCTTTCCGCCGGTCCCGAAAGTAAGGTTGCTGTTGTGGGAAATGATTCGTTAGAACGTGTAAATAGTATCGAAAGAAACTGCTTACTTTGTACACCCTTGGCTGGCAGCGGCAGCGTGAAAAGCTTTCAGAACTACATCAACGATGCGCTGGGAAGTGAGCACATTTCCGCCGCAAACGGCCGCAGTGCGTGATGGTGACAGAAGGGACTTCGGAGGAATCTTGACTAATATTTGTGTTTTTTAGCATGATAGGGTGTTCAGCAGAGTGGCGTTACATACTATCCAGCGGAACGAGGCACCCTGCATTCAACGGGATATCAAGGTCTAACATCGCGCGCATGCAGTAGATTACTGCTGAATGTACGACCGAAATAGGGGAGTTAAGGTTTCCACGGACCTCGCAGCCGGTTCCCGTGAAATCTAATATTGCCGACCCCTCTTGTTCGTTTATCTCCACTTTTAGCTGAATCTGGGGTTACTACTGCTCAGCCCTCTGAATATATGAGTCAGTGGGTATGAAACGACGAACTGGAGAGCCATCATCCAGATAGTCGGTCGCTGATAGCACGTTTGTTCCAGCTCTCTTGGCAACATCCCGAAGGAGATTCCGAACAGACGTCTCTGCATTAGAACGAATGTGGTACATATATTCTTGTACGGTCTCCAGACCATAATCATCAACGACTATGAAAGAACCCAAAATCAAATACTTAAAAGAGATGTGTCCGGAGATAAAACGTACTAGCATGGATCAGCTGAATGCCCTTGTGATTAGCAGCGATTTGCTAGATAATAAAACATGTCCAAGGCATGAGTCAGTAGAAATTCCATAAGTCACAGCAAGTACACACCGCTTTCAGATCGCTTTCAACATCACGTATGTTTCTGCATCCGGAACTACCTGGGTATTGACTGGGTTTATCAATCATATATTCGTATAGCCCTTTTTTGTCGAATACGCCTCCATCCACGATTTTAAAGCTAACGATCTCTGCTCCTTCTTCGAAGATGTTGACAGAAGTAGGCGGCATTGAACCGGGGAGTATACCACCAATATCTGCGTGATGTCCGCGCGACGCAGTGAAGAATATGATTTTCTTAGATTTTTCATCGAACACAGGTGTTATAATAGTGATATCCGGAAGATGACTAGAGCATATTTGATAATTGAAAACCATCAGCAGTATGATATGAAAGGGTAACATACGAGCCGCCAGCATGAGGTGAGTTCGTCATCAGTACATCACCTTCCTTCAGCTCTTTCCCATAAAGGTTCATTTGATATTTGACAGCACTAATCAGTCCAGTCAGCGAAGCAGAATAGTACTGATAAGTCGGAACTTACAAGCTCATGGACCCTAAATGAATTGGTATGAATGGGGCATTGGCTACGAGATCACCATCTGGTGCAAACAAAGCGCAAGAAAAGTCAAGTCGTTCTTTGATGTTGGTGCTAATTGATGTCTGTTGAAGCGACCGTCCCATAGCTTCTGCAACACTCATGAAACGGTTCGCAAACAGCGTTAGAAGAATCGGATCTGGTTTGTTAGTGGTGGGTCCTGGAGATGGGGTTTTGGTTTCAGTCATGGTGTGTATGCTGATGATTGGGTTCACGATCCGCCTTTTTGTATGTTAAATCGTTCGTTCCGCTTGTATTCCGGGGTGGCTGTGGTAAGACTATTTAGTAACACCCAAATGCGTTGTGATTACTGGATGATGATAGTTGTTTGAAAGAGTCGTAAGAATTCAAGAAACAACATGTGTGTGTGCGCGATGAACTCAAGAGCGCTATCCTGTAGAGATGAACATCATAATCGTCGTCTTTGTAAGGAATGATTTGATCGTAAGCATGAACGGCTACACTCTCCGTTAACTCCGTCAGTCAGGGTAACGACAGCTCTCAAACCTGGCTGCACACTAGCACCCGAGCCCTACCTACTTGCTGTCGAGCAAACTTGTCATGGATGCTACCTTAGCTGAGTACTTGGAGTCCCAAGATCACCTTGTTCGAGAAGCTGCATTGGCCCTGCCACACCAATTTTCTCAATGCACTTATTCCAGAGGTTCGCTGAGGTTTCTATGGTTTTATCTGGTTTGGCAGAGCTGCTTTTGACGAAGTATCCTAGACAAGCCGTTTACTTGTGCCTAACCTGCCCAGAAGCTCGTGGCTTATGCTCAGCATGTTCCATCGCGTGCCACACCGATCATGAACAGGTTGAATTGTGAGCATGTCTCTATTTCCTTGCCAGCGACTTCTCTCGAAAGTTTTAGATTCCCAAAGCGCAACTTTCGCTGTGATTGCCCTACTTCAGCTATCGCACACAGTTGTACTCTTCATAAGACACTTGAAGACGAAAACCTCTCGAATATCTATGGCCAAAACTTCCAAGGTCTGTTTTGCAGGTGTGGAAGACCTTATAACCCTGCTACAGAAAGAGAAACTATGATTCAATGCCTAGCGTGTGAAGTCCGTTCGAATTCATCTCTCTCTGTGTCGTCCAGTTGAACCATTGTTGTTTCTCAGGATTGGTTTCATGAATCGTGCTGCAATCTGCGGGAGAGACTGAGTTCTAGGGAACCATCCCCAAACATTACTCCTTCCGACTCAAATCATGTGGAAGACAATGATAATGTATCAGAAACCTCATCAGGCCTTCCACCCCCGTTTATCTCTGGTGAAGAATATGAAAGCTTTGTGTGTGGAGCATGTGCTTCGAGCATTCAAACTTTGAGAAAGTACGCGGGTACACGCGGGGTAATGATGGTGCTACGAGATAACATCCATGAGCCATGGCGACGTGTAAACGGTGACGTACACACTCCAGAGGACTCTATTACAGTACATGAAGAGATTGGACCTTCTGAAATCCGAAAAAAGCGGCCACTTTCGCCTTCTGCTTCAGAACCCCAACATACGAAAAGGTCCCGAGGACAATCATCAGAATCATCTCCTCACACGCCTTGCCTGGCCCCCGCTCCTAATATAGCCGCGCAAAAAATTTACTCAAACGGTATCACCACTGCTCTGGATCCTAACATTTCCCTAGGCACAGGAGATGTTTTCTTATGTGAAGGATTTAGGCAACGTTGGTGTTGTTGCTCCGCAGTAAGTCAGCAGTTCGGTCAAGAGATGTATCCATATGAATCGCACAGATTAGTGTCTACCTTCATTGAAAGAACACCCATATCTTCTCCAAGAAGAAGAAACATATGAACCGCCTGATGATCCTGATTCAGGTGATTTATTAATCCGACCTTACCAGTAGCTTTCGTGTACTTATAAACTTCAACTACTTGTTTAGGTCTCTCTTTGGAAGAATTAGGTATACGTGCGTTAGAGCGCATTCCGCGTGACAGGGCCATTGATGGAATCCACGCGTTCAATGAAATGAAGTACGTGTCGCAATAACTATATACCTGCAACTGGGTCACAAGAATCTTGTTCTAGGGATGATCTCGTGAAATTTCTCCGCCCTTTTGCGCAATCTGGGAAGGTTGTCAATGAAAGTGATGTTAGAGAGTTCTTTGCATCTAAGAGAGAGGCTGCGGACGAGAAGAGGTGAAAATCTTACTTTTAGGTGAGAAATCTTCTCCTTTAATATATCTCCCTTTTAGCTTCGCTCATCTATTTGAGATCCTAGTCAATTTCGTTTACGAGAAGTCCTCACTTGTTTTTTCCAACCCTATTTATTGAATTTGTACAGCTTTTCTTGATCACACAGGACATGGTCAGACTCACATCCTACTTAGTGAGATGCCAAATTTAACGTGTTGATTGCGTGGCTAGTCCACATGATACTTGTTTTGACCGAGGTTTAATGACCCGGGAGGTCGTCTATCGGATTTATTCCTGGAGCGTGTCCAGGAGAAGGTTTCGGGAGCCCGCAAAATTCGAATTGTCCTACTTACCATGGTCAAATTCGTGTTCACTCATTATCCCCGTAGGGTGGTTGTTATGTTCGGCCGAATATAATAGTATCCTTTCACGCTCTCTATCCATCATTCACACATGGACATGGAGTGGTCCCACCTGTTTTGTCAAACTGTTCATGTCAGACAAGATATCAAACTTGGGTAATAGCCCAGTTTTGATTCGCTCTTAGAAGCTAGTCGACTATTGCTCGAACATCATTCCCAAATAGGAGGACTAAAAGGGATATCCTTTCCGGCTCATTCGGACTGTTCATCAAAGAAGTCGACCACCTTGCCTGAGACATCACCATGTGACAAAACATCCTTACCATTCTAAAATGAATTACCGTAAGAAAGTACCAGGAGTTGATCTTATGCCTCTACCGTGGAGTAGGTTGTCCTTTAGGATATCATTCAGATTACACTGCCCAAAAATTTTGTTTCAAAGGTCCCTAAGTACAACACCGCGAAAAATAGATAAATAAATTACACTGTTACTAATTTACTGTTCCAAAGAATCTGACCAACATTGCATCATTTTCAAAACAATCCTTAATTGAGGGTCATAGCATAGCTCGAAAAAGTTCCGTCTCCGGGAATGCATGGCCAGAGAAGACAGGAAGGCTCGAAAGGTAAGCCTTCCATGCAGTATCGGACACTATCGGCGCATTTACATATTGGTCAATTTTCAGGAGTTCGAAATACTTCGTCAGGTGAGGTATCATGGATGACACGGCTGCATCTTCCCTCAGGCGCTGTTCCATGCGCGAGATCCCCGCCTTTTCAGAGTACCATGCGGGATCTTGCCGCATAACTGCAACTTCGTATACATCAAGTACTGGCTTTGGAAGGCCCGCGTTTATAGCCGCGGAGTAAGCATGCGCATGTCCAATTGCTTCAATGACTTTCTGTGATTCAGGAAGAATAAGGGAATTGAAAGCGTTGCTACGATGGTCACGCTTTATCGAGTTGAACATTTCAGAATGTTCTTCCAAGAGGGAGTTGGCGTGGAGTGCCAGAAGCGACTCGTCTGCTGGAGGCATTGGAATTTCGTATCGTCCTATCAACAACTCGGAAAATAAGCGGATGCACAGAGTAAGGACATCGCCTTCTGCGATGATCACTCCTTTTCCATCATTCTGTAGGAAATTTAGATCAGATAGGAGTTTTTGGAGTAAAATCACCAATCCCACCTCAATTTTAGCCATGTAGTTGTGCTCGAACGTTCCTTGGGCACCGCAACGCTCTGCAACTTCGGGTACACATCGCTGGAAATGCCTACAAACCGTTGCTTTGACGATCACAGACATTGCATGCCTGACGCGATGGTCCACACTTTTTTGCATTGCGTTGTCAATCACTACAGGGAACCATTCAGATAGAACTAAGCCTACAGCAGTGGCGTGCGCGATTGGCCACTGTTGGGTACGGAATACCATGATAGGCGTCGGCTGGTTGCCTTTCCCGAGGATGCAGCGATGCATGGAGTACTTTCCACCAATGTATGCAACTGCTTTGATAGCGGAAATCCAGGGAGCTGGGACGGCCATAGTCCCTAATTGGATTCTCCACACTTCATCCCACCAAGCTTCCAAGGGCTGCGATGGTAGAGCGGTATCAAGTATGTCAGAAGCCACAAGGGCAGTTGGAGGAAGGTGTACGTGATTGAACCTGGTGATGGAGAAATCAAGTGGTTGGGTTCCACTTCTAGTTGGAAGGCGAATGGATTCAACACCACTGAACATCTCGTGCTTGTTGCAAACCGGTACAATAAAGAAGCGCGAACCCCGATCTTGTCCATGGACAATAAGTTTAGCCATTACTAAGGCTACCTTGGGGATCCCGAAAGCTGGGGTTGACGCTGGCATAAACCTTCAGAAGATTAGTAAAGAGCTATTTGTCTGAAGTTCCAAAGAACCTACTTAGCGGCTTCTTCTCTTGGGGTATGTAGAATGTATCCATCCGAAGTTTTTGTTGCCGTCGTTTCGATGTTGAAAGCATCCAACCCGTGTCCTCGTTCAGTCAGTAGGTAAATTCCGACGGTCTCAAACTTGAGTAGTTGGTCAACTAAGGGTTTGAGGTCTGGACGCCTCTTGAGGTGGCGCGAGAGTGTACCAATTGTCAAGCCAACATGGGCAGCTAGAATTGTGAACATTGCAATATCGAGTGAGCAAATTGGGTCGGTCATCAATGCCCAAAATTTCTTTGAGCAGAACTGGACGTCCGAGGCAGTGAGGGCTACACAAAAAATGTTCAGACCCCAGAACGCGTTGCGAGGTAGAAAAAAGATAACAGACCATACGTCTGCATGACGAGTTTAGCTCTTTGGTATGAGATCATGACGCTTTCATCTTTGGATAACAACTCCGTTCTGACCTGGAATAATGGGTGGAGGTAGAGTTTGTTGTTCATAGTGAAGATTCTGGAGTACGGGGGTGTCTGGACTTGCATTGACCATATTTTTGAGACCTCTTATCTTTTTTCCATGGTGCCGGTTATCGCTTAAGGAATAGTTTTCCGATAACATACAAATAGACATCAGCCCGCACCAAGATTCAAGGACGTGCATCTTATCTCCATTTCAGCTTTACATCATGAGTGATCTGGAAATAGTTCTAGGTTCACCCAAGGAGCTGAGAATAGAAGCATTCTCCTAATAGAGGTGGTGATCTAAAGAACCGGAGGCATCCATTTTGAGATAAGTACCTATCTCTGTCATGCATCTGTTTTGTAAAACGCAACGTCTAAAGGTGTATACCGCTCCCACGAGACGTGGGACAGAGGGCCAACCTTCGGAACAACAATTTGCTGCCCAGGTCATCCGCATACTGCGCATTAGTAACTCGCCTGAAAACAGCTATGAAGTTTATCCGTGTGTAGTATAAGACAAGAAGAAATATGGCGATCCGAGATTGCTTCAAGTCGGAAGAGTCTACGTAGCGAATGACAAGGTGGTACTTTTAAGGGTTCTCGGTACAATTACCCCATGATGTAAGTACTGTATCACGTGAAGCAGTTCAATTACAGCCGGATTGGTCAGTCCTGGGGTAAGTAGATCACCACCTATTTGGCGTTGGCGTTGGAGCTCTTTCCAAAAATAATTCACGATCCATACATATGGAAATTCGGTCCAGGTGCTCAGGATCCTCAGCAGCGCGGAAGCTTGCGAAACCGTTGATCTCCAACCTTATGAGTCCCTAGGCACAGAGAAAATGATTTGCATGATAAATTACCCTCTATCATTACACCTGCTTCTCCGATTCAACGGCCAAACTATCCCTACCTTGTGACAAAAAAGACACATGTAATCTTCTGTGAACAGGCTCATGACTCGCTATGATCTAGATTTTCTGACGCTCCACAGTACATAGACTAGCTCGACCGTCATGGTCAATAGATGCCTCAGGAGGCTCAGATAGTGGGGGGATTAGCAAAGGCCAAGAGCGATCCTTATCATGTTTCTAAGTTCCTTACAGAGCACATCTTACCAACTCTAGCACAATAGTCATTGGGTTGGGTACTCTATACTTTCTTTGCCAACTTCTTTCAGACCACAACAGAGAGGAAGCCACTGGTTCAATTTCAAGTCCGACTGTTCTGTGCCTCAGAAACTATTTACCATCGCTACCTCCCGCCGCAACTTCCCAGCTTTGACCCCTCGTTAATCTTCCGTAAATCGGTGGAATGAGCCAAACAGTCTGGATTTACATGAGGAGTATTGCATGCCAGATCTCACCCATCCAAATGGTCTACAATCTCTCAGCGCATGTTTTTGTCCTTTTCTGTCTTTCTTACCGATCAACTTATTAATCACCACAATAATATTCAAAGTCACCGAAATTGTAGTGTACGGCACAGGCTTGTTTATTTTTGAGCGGCTCGCAAGTATCAGATACAGGGATAACTGAGCGGTGAAAGATATAGCGCGCTTTCATATTCGTCCGTCGCGGCGCGCCCGCAGCTTTTCACCATGTTTTATGTGTGGCTTTGAAGAATTTATGTGCTCAGTAATTAGTATTTTACGATCAGAATATTCCTTTAAAAGGTAACGAGCTTGCCATTAATAGGGAAGATTAAATTATGTAATTAAAATTTCTTGTTAGTCTTACAAGCTTGGACGAACTCTAACCAACTCCCATGCATATGGAGAACACGCAGTTATTTTACAGAAACCCAGGAAACACCCTAGTCCTGATCATGTGAAATTTCAAAGCCAAGTCGACCCCGTTTTTGATAGTGCACTTGAGGTGGTACTTGTAAGTCATCGACATATTAATTTCTAAATACGGATTTTAGCAGTCTGGTTGATACTAGGAACTACCCGTTCAGAGTGACAGATCGCTATCGCCCATGTAAAGAGTACTGTTGGCCTGACGAGACTGTGAATATCAGTTCCGTTACATATGCGCCTCCACCAAATCGTGATTTTCATTCGAGGCACCGTCCCAAGGAACCGGAATGGATGTTCATCGGCACCTCAACATCTTTCCCGAAGGGGCTACGTACCATGACTTCAATGATGTGAAGCTCTTTCAGCCCCGTTGAAATGTACAAACCGACGTTTTGCCTGTCGGAATAGTTTTTGTCAATCACCGCTCTGAGATTAATTTGAAGACTATCATAATCATAAGTGAATGAGCCACGGTGAGGCTTGATATATTTATTTTACCGATATATCTCCATATGTAAATTTGTGGAGGACGCATGCTCATGATATTCGTTGTTGCAATGGTATGTACCGATCAAATATCGCTGAGTCCGTGCATCGTGCCACGTGGTACACATAGGAGGGATGAGAAACTACTCGTTGCTTTCATGTGGTTTCGGCATATTGTACAATCCCAGGGTAACTTGTTGCTTTATCGTAGATTATGCTTATCATAGCGAACATACATGCACTGACATAGCCCGTCGGCTACGGATGATGACTCCAAGCTTCGGTTTCAAGCGCCTCTCAACAGAGGCGGGCGTTGGTCACGGCGGTGATTAGATTATAGTATTAGTAGTGCGCGGCATAAGCTATTACTGTACTAAGGAGTTTTACCCTGAGGATGACAGACAGTAATTACGAAAGAATGACCGTCAGAGAAAGAAATTGCAACACGTTAATATTTTAATAATGAGCTTGATAATTGAATAATTGGAAAAATGCAATTCTTCTATGCACTTGCCCGTGACACTAACTGTGGATGGCCGAGTGAGAAACCGCAGCCTGAATAGTTGTGCGATCGAAAGGTGTGACGCGAAGGACTTTGTGGCGCCGGCTGTATATCCTCCATTTGGATGTGTAAATATTTGGTCCACGCGGAGGGTCCATAACTATTTTTAAGTTATCCTTCTCCTGCTTCTTGGAATTGGGCTCGTGGCAATGCTTCAACTTATGGGAACAATTGTCTCTTTACATTACTATCTTGGCTGCCAGGTATAGCAACACCCACCACTCTCCCCATCCCACTACATTGATGGCGGGCATCCATAATCAATATGCTGAAAATCGTGACTTCCCCAAACCTAGCAGCACCCCTAGTCGGTCCATATCACCTCAACATGAGGCCTCAAAAGAAAACGTTGAATTGGCAGTACCAAGGGTCTCTCCTGACTTCCCCGAAGGCGGCTTGCAGGCCTGGCTAACCGTTCTTGGGGGGTGAGTCTCTCTAATCGCATCTGTCTAGATTTTTTTTGAATCTTTTCTTCATAAGGACAATAGTCTTGTTCTGTACTTTTGGCGTCGTTCAGTCATTTGGTGTATATCAGGACTACTACACCGTCAGCCCATTTATCTCAATCTCGAACATGGCTCATCAACGCACTTATAGCGCATCTTCCTGTCAGAGCATACACCATCAGAAGTCAGTTGGATTGGTTCAACCCAAGTATTTTTTGTCTTTGCCCTGGGTTTACCTACTGGGAGATTGTTTGATGCCGGTTACTTCCATCACTGCCTTCTGTCTGGCAGTGCCACATATTTGTTTTCGTAAGAGCCTTATTTGTATTTATGGAATTGCAGTGACTCTGGTCATCAGGATCATGATGTTATCACTTGCAAAACCTCATCACTACTATCAAGTTTTTCTCTCACAAGGGGTAGGCATGGGTCTAGGAATGGGTTTGATGATGCTGCCGTCTCTAACTATCGCATCTCATTACTTTCGGCGTCGTCGGTCTTTAGCAATGGGAGTAGTTGTTGCGGGTTTGTCCAACATTATTTTTATGTGTAGACATGTTAAAATGATACCAACAGGATCTAGCCTCGGTGGTTGTTTGTATCCGATTCTGCTAAATAACATCTTTGGCCGCTCTGAGTTTGGTTGGGGCGTCCGGTGAGAGATGTAGCTCCTTAAGGCTGCATCAAAACTGACCTGACACCACATCATGCAGAGCTGTTGGATTCTTGGATCTCGGTCTTCTTGTCATCGCAAATCTCATTATGAGGACAAGGCTTCCTCCAAAAAAAACTCGAGCAGCAGAGACATATAGGTTATTCAAGGAAGTTGTCACTGACCTCCCCTTCATTTCTTTGTTAATTGGCGGGTTCATGGTAAGTCTTAGTTCTCGAAGATGTTCTAGAGCGCGCACTCAGTGTCAGTCTAGGTGTTCTGGGGAGTTTTCATCCCCTGTAAGTAGTAATAAATTTCTTGGGCTCGTAAGGTTGACGCTATATTACTCAGTCTTCTATTTGCAATTATATGCTTCTCTCCATCACATCAATCCTAAATTCAACAAATATTCAGTAAGTGACGCATTCTAACTCATGTCTTCTACCCCAATGACACAATCCTGACAGTTGACTGTTATGAATGCCGCATCAATCATTGGAAGAACACTGCCGAACTTTATTGCCGATGTGTATGGTGCTGTGACAGGTAATGTTATTCAATTACCTAGTGCCTAAGTGCCTGCTGATTTATCTCTTCGAAAGTGATGATTGTGTGCTCCTTGATCTCTTCGGGGTTGATTTTTGGCATATTCGGGGCTTCTAGTACTGGAGGTGTAATCGCATTCGGAATCTGTTATGGATTTTTCTCTGGGGGAAGTAAGTTGTGCAATTTTGAACTCGAGGTTATGCCCTGAATTTGTTATTATAGTTGTGTCTTTGATTGCTCCTGCAGGTGGTGCTTTTGCGCAGCACCGCGACCTTTCAGATATAGGGTATTTCACAATTTTTAGCAAATAGTCTGTCTTTAAATTGAGTCTACTAAATTTAGAATTCGGATTGGGGTGTTGTCCTCCGGCATCTCTTTTGCTCTGCTCACGGGTAACCCAATTGCTGGAGCTTTACTAGCTCCACCTCACTATCGTTGGGCAAATCCCCTTATATTCTCTTCCGTAGGTACCTATACCCACAAATACTAAAGTCTAACCTATCTTTTCTAGGTTACATTGTTCGCCGGAGCGGTATTCCAAGCTATTGCATGGAAGTACCTATCCAAACGACGGGGTTCAAAACGTGTTTAACAATGAAACTCGATAGTTTCTATAATACTGTAAGATAGTTATTATGAGCAGCTCGCAAAACAACTTGAGGACGGTAAAATCATTTCTGAATAGACAATTCAGGGCTGTGATTTATTAAATATAACGTGTTTTGTTAACACAGTGATGACCGCACCGAACCAATCTTGTTACGCGACCTCTAGCGCGGTAGATTATCATGCCAACACTTGTATGATGGGAAAGTCCGAGATTGATACCACCATGACCATAGGACACTGTCACAATCAAGGTAGATGATTGTTCATGTGATCAAAATCAAAGTATCGAACCCCGATTAGTTGCACACCACATGCAATGTTTTTTTTTCCTTTGTACAAACTCCATTATTCTCACAATTATTACCAAGTATGGTCATTTGGTAGGCGCTTATGTCTTCACGTGCTGTCAAATGTAAGTACTTTGTTCACATAAACACCCGCATCTAAAGTTGATGTGGTGATGACCGGTGGTTTTGATGACCCAGGGCCCATTTAAGCCAAGAAATTGACATGCGCGGGATGCTTCTCAGACAGTTCAGAAAAGCTATTCAACTACTTCCCATCAACCCTTCTCGCATCGATGCCTGTCTCCATATCATGGAATGCAAGTAAAGCAGGTATATCCCTGAAGCCAGTTGTCGTAGGAGGAAGTATTGGTGGTATGCATTGCGTCACACTTGAGAAAGCTGTGTCAAGCTGACGGATATGCTGCTGTAGGCCTTGCTGCGGCTTATACTTTGCAGAAGGCGGGGCACCAAGTTATTGTACTAGATCAAGGTTCTGGGAAAGTGAGAGTAAGTCATATCACCAAGATAGAGAGATATTGTTGAAGTGATTCGGCCGTAGAGTCATGGAGGTCTCCGGTACCAGAAATTCTTCGTTATCTTTACGACCACATACTGAATCGATTTTGACAGTTCACCACCTAATATGACAACGATACTCAATCAATGGGGACTCGGTCGGTCACTTGAAAGGATGGCAACTAAATGCACAAGATTTGTCCTCCGGAAAGGTAAGTAGCTCCTCCTTATCAACTTGTGCGTTATTCATGAGAGACTGGAATAAGGTGGCTCAGGCGAAGGCCTCAACACAATTGTATTGAATGATGAGTTCCTTGAGCACCTCGTTGGAGACTTCATGTTCATCCAAGTAAGACTCTCTATTAATGATGTAGGCTTACTCGCTTAATGTAGCTGTTGGTGGCAACAAAGCATGGCGATCTCCACTCGCTTCTATATGATTTGTGCATACAGGAAGGCGTCAGAATTCGCTACAAATGTAAGGTTGTCGAGATAGAACCTGGAGCATCTGCAGTCAGACTGGAAAACGGGGAAAGGATAGCTTCTGATTTTGTCATCGGAGCTGATGGATACGACAGCTTTGTGCGTCCAATAGTCACAGTCGAGGACACAACAGAATCGAGGAAGATTTTGATGTTGACTTTCGTTGTTCCTGTCCAAAAATTGCAAAAGGACCCTGAACTCAAGCAATTGGCGTGTCCAAAGGATGTAAGTGGTGACCAAAACATATTTCTTTTTTTCAAATGAACTGATCCCATCCAAAGTGGACAATATGGCTAGGTAATGGATACATAGCACATGGAAATATAGTTGTAGGAAGCCAAATCAACTCTAATGCTCAGTAAATGTAACATTCATTTCAGGGGACACATCGTGATTATACGGTCACCCTGACGTACGATTTTGAAGGCGATCCTTCAAAATATAATGCCGATCAATGGCAGGAGCATGCATCAATAAATGAGTTTAGTCTCGACTTGCAGATTTTCGAGCCTCGGTAAGTTTTTTTGACTCTATGGTAGATTGGGGTAGCAAATAATCCTTGTTTCTTGCTTCACAGGATTCGCAAACTATTAGGACTTGCCGAGCACCTTTCATCATACGTATACAAGGTCTGGCCCTACCTTGAAAATTTGGTATGTGAACGCGGAAAAGTAGCCTTAGCCGGAGAGGCGGCACACCCGTTGATGGTGAGACGCATTCTCACATATCTTATTGTGTTTACCTGATGTTGCCTGGATTCAAGCCGGGTGGTCATGAAAGTACAGCTTTGACCATTGAGGATGCTCAGGTCCTGGGATGTCTCTTATCAAGGATACAACATAAGGGACAAGTTACCACAATTGCTCAATGCTTATGAAGAAATCAGACAGCCGCGATGCGCCTCGGTTCAAATATATGATAGGGGACAATACAATCTATTGAGCTGTCCCGATGGGCCTGAACAGCAGTTGCGCGATACAACGATGCGGCAAAATGCGTCGAGAAGTGAGTGGGAGCATATGGACGAGGAAACGTTTACAAGTATATGGGGAAAGGAATTAGACTTGTATGCCTACGATGCAACTGAAGCTGTAGCTGACTGGTGGACGAAATGGGGTTCCATTCTTTTGCGGGGCAATAGTCACTACGAATGACCGAATTTGGAGGTGCTCGCCTCCAAGATTGATAACGAAAGGATTAAGATGTTTGACGACTGGTATAAATACCGATGACATACTATTATTGGGGATAAGCTTACCCACCCGACGTCATACCCTACGAACTTGTAGCTGTATTTATTATTTATTACAAACTACGCCTGTCGTGCATTGCTCCAGACGGGATACAGCAGAGTTGATCATACAAAAATTAGCGCTCATATGTATAGCCTCAGTTCATATATGTAGTTCTGCACCTGTGGCTGACCTACAGAAAAACGGAAATCTCATGATAGGTGAAGTTGCTAACCTTGTACATCTAGAATAAACTAAATCTCACTAGCTGGAATGTTGCCGAATGATATTTTGGTTGGGTTTGTGCCTTAACCCGGTCATATTAGTTATTTTTTCGTTTTGGCGGGTAAACTGTAACCTAACCAGATCCTAACCAGGTATCCGAAAGGGACAATAGGTTTCAGGAGTGCCGAGTATATAGGGAATGTAAGAAAACACCATTAAGTCCATGAAGGGAGTTGTTATATTTTTTATTCGGGCTTTGCATAAAGTTTCTCAAGGAGATAACATTTTACTTCTACGGGGTTGAACAAACGGTGCACTGTGACTGACTACTTACAATTTGAATTAACCGACCAGACATATCACTGCAGATAAGTCCGAGCTGCTTCCAGTCTGATCTCGTTTTCTGAGCATCTTGCAAGGTGTCCAGAGTCACCATCCCAGTGTTTTTGTCACTTCATTCGGACTTAGCGGCAGACTAGATTTCTCCTTCAAATATGCTAATCTGTGCCGTCTCAGGAATTTCCTGATTCTCTTTTGCTTTATTTTGCTAGTTGGCGAATTGTTGATGATAATTTTGATAAAGTCTGGGGATAGATATTTTAACAATGGGCGGGGACGTCCAGGTACTCTGGCTTACGTAGAGATGCAATTTTTTCAATAATTCGGCTCTGGAGACACAACTCACTATAGTTAACTTGGGAGTTGAAACGTTGAATATTAGCTGGATATATACATGGACTGCATTCATACATGGGTATATGGCTTTTGGATCATTGAATTTTTAGTGCCAGTGAATAGATTAAAGATACTCCAACGGCCGAGAAGATGGAGTACCATTCCCACTAGTTGTCGATACCAGATATGAGAATTTTGCAACACTGGGTAAGCCATATGTGGCAGGCAAACGACATCAGCGTTGCAAAATCATTTATGTAAATCTCTGCTTTAGCCGAACGTTCATCGATGAACGTTCTAGACGAAAATCTGCCACCGCTACTTGAGCTATGGAGCTATAAAAGATACAAGGGCAGAAAAGGCTAGAAACCACAGATTTATGCATGTGCGTGTGACTCATTCGCATCAAATTTCCATTCACTTCATTATTATTGTCCATCTTGACAGCCGGAGTAGGAGCAGATGGCAGTCGCCATAGTCCACGGGGTGTTTGTGGAGCGCAATTTTGGCCAGGTACTATGAAGACATATGCTGGATATAGAAGATTGCGATAGCGCCGTCCTCGCTGTTTACCCGCGGTACCTCGGATGGAGACAGAGCATATGATGATAAGATCGTCACACCTATATACTCATCCTATACTGGGATAACTGCTGCGGTTCTGGGCTGGACGCTTGAGGCGTTTTTCGAAAAGCATTCCAAGAACGGTATTTTGTATCCAGTCGGTAGCAAAGCATAGAAGAGGTGGTCATACAACATATCAAAGGTAGAAGGTTCAAGGCAGGTAAGCTGAAGACTGAGTATCATCAGAGGACCACAGCTTCCCTCCGGAGTGAAGACAGACATGATTACATAAACAGAGGTTAACGCGACCACGTGACATGTTCGGATTGACGCGAATGTTCATGTCAACATTTCTAGCAACTGCAAGTTCAGTTTATACAATTGTTCATCGACATCTCATCTCTTTAAAGTGAATTCTGACTGATGACAACCTCACCAGCTGCGGCATTGACGTCGCTGCTTAATTCCCTACATTCTCATCTCCAATCTCAGACTCAGCTTTTACCATCTTTACATGCTCAGTTAGGCTTGCCCTCGACTGCCCTTGAAGATGATCTCAAGACTTTACAACATCAATTAATTGAGGGTGTAGAGAGGCAAATAGATGTGAGGCGAAAAGAGGTGGATTCATGGGCCGAAAAGTGTACCTCAGTGGAGAAGGAGTGTGTATCGTACTGTAATGTTCTAGGAGGGAACGCAAAGGCTGCAGGAACAAGTCTAGGCGAGATGAGGAAAGAGACGGTTCTTCCCAAGAGGTATGAAATGGTGTCTGAGTACCAAGAGAAACTTCGTCAGGTTGGTGCCTATCGTTTTTCACTCTTGTTTCTGATTAGAGTTTTCATGCGAACGTTTCGTAGCTTTATCACACAAAACTCGAGCAATTGATTACTTTAACAAATCGGTTATCTGCCCTTGCGCGTACCCTAGGGCCAGACTTTTATGCTCAGGATATCGTTGAACCCATTGTTTCACATGGAAACAACCTTGGTGCAGGTGTCTCATCTCATCGTGATGTCACTCCAGAGAGATTTTCAAGGCTTGAAAAAGAGTTGGTACGAGGAAAAGCCGAAGTAGTGAGTATTAGGAACTTGAAGTGTTTTAACTCGCCGCCTAACACCAAATCTTAGACAAAACGATTAAATCAGTTGTCAACTACATTTATTCAAATTGACTGGCTTTACAGTGAGCTTGGAATGGTGCCACCAACCCTTGAAGACCTCCCAGCTTCCTCAGGCTCATTCTCCGCTTCTGCGTCTACTTCTCACACAAACCTTTCTTCGAGTATTAATAACGACCCATTCCTTGCTGTCTCAACGCCCACCCCTTCATCTCGTACCCGACCAATAACACCTCTTCTATTCCGTGATGATGTTCTAGTTGATCCAGATACGGAATATCAACGCGTATTTGCCAAATTTGTTGCTCGCCTTGAGGAGGCGGACAATGAAGCTTTGCCAGAGAACCAGCATACTCCAATAGGCCTCGAAAATGTAGATCCCACGCCTGGACTGTTAAGCTGGGCTCATACTTTACAGCTGGCCCTGGAGGACATGAAGAGACGACGAGAAACACATATACAAGCCATGTATGATCAGCTGGAGGGCTTGTGGAGGAGGCTTGGTGTAGAAGAATCGGATATGGATGCTTTCGTAGAGACTCACCGTGGAAGTACAGAAGAAACTGTACGGGAATACGAAGAGGAATTGGAGAGGATGCTTGAGCTGAAGAGGGAAAGGATGGGTACATTCGTGGCAAGTGCGAGAGAAGAGATTATGAAATTATGGGATGATCTCATGGCGGGCGGTGATGAGAGAGCAGATTTCGCTCCTTTCGTTGACGGTAAGCATGTGCATTAGGGTTATGACTTTCAAACTTATCATTCTATAGACGAGTATACGGAAGAACTTCTTACAATCCATGAAGAAGAGATTAGACGTTTGAAAGAAGAGAGGAGGTTGAAAGCACCGCTTCTTGCAGGTATCAAGAAGTATTTCGAGATATGTGAAGAAGAAAGAGAACTCGCGGCTGCAGCTTCTGATCAGTCACGACTACTGGGTAGGGGGCCACGGGACCCTGGAAGACTCCTCAGAGAAGAGAAGATGCGCAAGCGAGTTTCTAAAGAGAAACCAAGAGTAAGCATCAAATATTTGAATTCATTTATAGTTAACTGATGAAATGTGGGTTAGTTGGAACAGGATCTTTTAGCCTCTATTCCTACATGGGAGCAGGAATGCGGTCGTCCATTCCTTGTTCATGGAGAAAGCATATTACAAATCCTTATGGAGACTGTTAGTGCCGCAGACCAAGAAAATAAACGAAGACCCCCACGAGCAGGATCAGTACCTCCCCGCTCGACAACGCCGGTTAGTTTGCAGTCTGGCTACGTTCCTGGGGCTAAGTCTGGTGTTGTCACACCTGCTGTGCGTGCGGGACCGACTATGACCTCACATTCTGTTCCAAATAAGAGACAGAAATTAAATGATTCCGCATCACTTCATCGAGGTCCCCTGGGGCCATATAAAGGGGGCAATTCTGGGACAATGAGATCCGCATCACCCACAAAGATTCCAACGAAAACACCAAGTTTCGGCAACTTGCGCCCAACACCTCATATTTCTATGCCTGTCCCAAAGGTTGGCACTCAACACGCAGCTCTTGGGCATGGACGCATACCAAGTTCGGTTTATCTCACCAGTGGCGGATTACCTACCAATAGAAGTAATTCTGTTGAATATGGGCGCTCAAAGAATTCAGCGGCTGTGTATGGTAGACCTGCTGCCGTTAGTGGACCAGGTGTTATGAAGAAGGCTACTAGGGCAAGGAGAGAAAGCTTCAAACCCCGTCCGAGTTCTGAAGGGAATTTTGGGCACAGCGTGGGGCTGGCAGGTGGTGCAAAATGGGGAGGTTTTCCTGGGTGTGTGAAAGAAGAGGATGACGAATACTGAAAATTTGAAAGTCCATGTAATATGAGATAGATGTGAGGTATGATCTTAACGCCTTAAATTATTCATTTTTTTGTCTTTCGCTTTGTGGATTTGGGTGTATAACTTCACGAAGCATTTGTAGTTCATGATGTATTTGTGCTTTTTAGTTTCAATGAATGCCAACTTGAGGTTGTGAGCGGTCTTTAATGTCGCTATCCATATAATTATATACTATAGTTGGACTTCTCTACAATACGATATTTTTTGCATTGTGTCACTTATAATAATTAGTGACATACGCGTGACAAGCGCGTCGAGTTGTTACTCTTCCTAACCCTTTACTTGAAGTTAATGGCTAGAGGTCGTGGATCGTTTGGGCTATCATCAGCTCGTGGACGAGGAAGCGGATCTTTTCGGTCTGGCTATCGTGGTAGGAGCTCATGGCGTGGAAGGGGCCGGGGTCGAGGTGGTGCAACCACAGGTGGTGACACTGCACCTGTACGCGAGGACGATGGCACACAATTAGCTGAAAAGTTCGAGAGAGCAGCCCTTAACGATGAAATTGACGAGAAACTTGGGTTTGCCAGAGTTCAAGAGGGACCACGGAGGGAGGGCTGGTTGGTCAATATGCACCCAGTATGTTATTGATGCCTTATTGTTACTAAGACTAACATTCAAAACCTGTAAAGACTCTTATAAAAGATCCAGATTGGCCCTCTGGAAGAGCTGCGGTGGACTACTACTTCATACAAGATGACGGAGGGATGTTCAAATGCACCTTTGAATACGAACCGTATTTTCAAATTGCTTGCAAGGTAACTTGAGCCCTATTCTCTGTGGCAGTATTTTGAACCGATACCATGTATGTAGTCTGGAACGGAAACGATGGTGGAGGACTGGCTTACCAAAAAGTTTGAAGGCCTCATCTGTCGTATTGTACGCGACCGCAAGGAAGACCTCAGTTTACCAAACCACCTCATGGGACATCGCCGCCTTTATTTGCAGCTCTGTTTTCGCAACATCTCCGATCTTCTTGCTGTCCGACGCGATATTGTTCCACTTGCACTTGCTAACAGCGCCAAGAGAGATGCGGTGGATGCCTATGCAGAAGTCATAAATGAGACTACGGGCCCTAACACTACCATTGAGTTTGAAGACAACGCAAATTTCTTTGGAGGTAGTTCCAAACAAACTGGTTCAGTGGGTGACAGAGACCCGAGGGAAAATATAGTTGACGTTCGGGAATATGACGTTCCTTACTATCTTCGGGTTGCTATGGATAACGAAATTCGCGTTGGACTGTGGTATGGCATAACATTCAATGCGGGACGTCCCACCTTCACTCGTATCCCCGAACGAGTCAAGCGTGCTGATCCAGTAGTCATGGCTTACGATATTGAAACAACCAAAGCTCCTTTAAAATTTCCGGACAAAGCTATTGATCAAGTCATCATGATTTCGTATATGATCGATGGCCAAGGTTATCTTATCACCAACCGCGAGATTGTCAGCACGGATATTGATGATTTTGAATATACCCCGAAGGAAGGTTATGAGGGCCCATTTATTATTTTCAATGAACCTAACGAGGTAAGTACAATTCGTATATCTGTAACTAAAGTCATTGTGTGTTTAACTGTGGACAGGCTGCTACTATCAAACGTTTTTTCTCTCATATCCAAGACGTGAAGCCAACAGTAATGGCGACATTCAATGGGGATTTTTTTGATTTCCCATTTCTTGATGCTAGGTCACAAGCTAATGGAATCGACATGTTCCTTGAAACTGGTTTTGCGAAGGACTCGGAAGACGAGTACAAAAGCAGGACTTGTGTACATATGGATTGCTTCCGATGGGTCAAACGCGATTCTTACCTACCACAGGGAAGTCAAGGTTTGAAAGCTGTCACAACATCAAAACTTGGCTATACACCAATTGAACTTGACCCAGAATTGATGACACCGTAATTATTCGACGCCCTACCTATCATTAATAACTAATTCTTTAATAGATATGCCGTGGAACAACCACAGATCCTGGCACAATATTCAGTGTCTGATGCGGTAGCAACATATTACTTGTACATGAAATATGTCCATCCGTTCATCTTCTCGCTCTGTAACATTATACCTCTGAACCCTGACGACGTACTACGAAAAGGCAGTGGCACCCTATGCGAGACTCTTCTCATGGTAACCCCCGTTCATGTGTCCTCATTTAGAATCGAACTGAAAGGCGTTTAGGTGGAAGCGTTTAGAGGTCATATTATCATGCCGAACCGGCACACAGAGGAGCACGGGAACATGTACGAAGGACATTTATTAGCATCCGAGACATACGTTGGAGGACATGTGGAAGCACTTGAAGCAGGTGTATTTCGAAGTGATATTGCAACCGACTTCAAGATTGTGCCTTCTGCTGTCCAACAGGTGATACGGTCTCCTCCGCTGATATCATACAATTTACTCATCATGCCAACAAAGCTTATCGATGACCTCGATGCTGCGCTATCATTTTGCATCATAGAAGAGAACAAATCATCCCTGGAAGAAATTACGAACTATGATGTCGTCAAAGCTCAGATCAAAGAAGCACTAGAGATGATACGTGATAACCCAAAGCGGACGGACAACCCTCTTATTTACCATCTGGACGTTGCGGCTATGTACCCGAACATCATGTTATCAAACAGGCTTCAACCTGATTCAATGGTTGACGAATCAGTTTGTGCAGTTTGCGATTTTAACCGCCCAGGAAAAACATGTGACCGACGCTTGGAGTGGGCATGGAGGGGTGAATTCTTCCCGGCCCACCGTGACGAGTTCAACATGATCAAACATGCCTTAAACCAGGAATCCTTCCCCCCTAAACGACCAGGCGGACCCCAAAGGCGATTTACTGATTTATCCGAAGCGGATCAAACGGCTCTACTCCACAAACGTCTCGGGGACTACTCTCGTAAAGTTTACAAGAAAACAAAGGATACGAAAGTTGAAAATCGAGAAGCAATCGTCTGCCAGCGAGAAAATCCTTTCTATGTCGATACTGTTCGCACTTTCAGAGACAGGCGTTATGAATATAAGGGTTTACTCAAAAATTGGAAGAAGAACCTTGACATTTATTTGGGTGAAGGTCGCTCCGTCACGGAAATCGATGAAGCCAAGAAGATGGTTGTAATCTATGATTCTTTGCAACTTGCGCACAAGTGTATTTTGAACTCGTTCTATGGTTATGTCATGCGAAAAGGCGCTCGATGGCATTCTATGGAAATGGCTGGTATCACCTGTCTAACAGGCGCTACCATTATCCAGATGGCGCGAGCCCTTGTGGAACAAATCGGACGACCGCTTGAGCTGGACACGGATGGAATCTGGTGCATGCTTCCGGGTGTCTTCCCAGAAATTTTCAAGTTCCAGCTTAAGAATGGAAAGTCAATAGGCTTCTCATACCCGTGCACCATGCTCAACCATCTTGTCTACGCACAATTCACGAACCACCAGTACCATGACCTCGATCCCGAAACTGGGGAATATGTTGTTCACAGTGAAAACTCCATTTTCTTCGAACTCGACGGGCCATATAAAGCTATGATCCTTCCGTCATCAAAAGAGGAAGACAAGCTACTCAAGAAACGTTATGCCGTCTTCAATGACGATGGCTCTTTGGCGGAGCTGAAGGGATTTGAAGTTAAACGTCGGGGAGAGCTGCAGTTGATCAAGATCTTTCAGTCACAGATTTTCGAGAAGTTCCTATTGGGCACGACTACACAAGAATGTTACGCTGCTGTCGCTCAGGTCGCTGACCAATGGTTAGATGTGCTTTACAGCCACGCAGATAGTCTAAGTGATGATGAACTTGTCGACTTGATTGCCGAAAACAGGAGCATGTCGAGGACATTGTCAGAATATGCCGGACAGAAGTCGACATCGATTAGTACCGCAAGGCGACTGGCTGAATTTCTAGGAGACCAAATGGTTAAGGATAAAGGATTGGCCTGTAAATTCATTATCTCTGCTCGACCTATGGGAGCGCCAGTAACCGAGAGAGCTATCCCTGTAGCCATTTTCTCTGCCGAAGAAAACATTAAACGTACATATCTGCGTAAATGGCTTAAAGATAACGGCCTGACACAGTTCGACCTACGCTCTATCCTAGATTGGGATTACTACATCGAGCGATTAGGGTCCGTCATACAGAAGCTCATCACCATTCCTGCAGCAATGCAGAAAGTTCCTAATCCTGTTCCTCGTATCCGACACCCAGATTGGCTTCACCGTCGTGTTGCTGGTGCAGTGGACAAATTCAAGCAGAACAAAGTTACAGATTTCTTTACTCGCAAAGGTGAAGAGGATAATGAAACGCAACCTGCTGATATTGAGGACGCCGTTCGGCCAAAAGGATTTCGTCCTCGTACCGCCCCAGTACCACGTATGACTCGAGATAGCCCAGAACCCATTGATGATACCTTGCCATTACCAAACCCTCACGAAAATTACTCTGCTTGGTTGAAAGCAATACGCCCGAGATGGAAGGCAAGACAAGCGTCTCGTTTCAGAGATAGCTCAGCTTCGACTGTTATACCCTCTATGTTCAAAAGTGCCAAACCTCGTACGAACCATCGATGGGATATTGTACAAATACGCCCCAGTCAGACACTCGGTCGTTTCATCATGTGGCTCTCGATTGGCTCGGAGTTGGTTTCTGTACCTCTTCGTATTCCTCGAGAGTTCTATATACATCTCAAGGCTCCAAAGGAGGACCTTTTCCGAAACGAGTACTATACTTGTCAGAAAGTAACGAAGACTCTTCCTCATGACATTCCTTGCATGAACCTATTCAAAATCACTGTTCGTGAAGACGTGTACCATGAGATACAAGAGCATTTCATTGACTTGATGAATGACCCGAATGTTGATGGTGTTTTCGAACAGCAGGTGGGTGTTTGTTTGTTTCATTCCTTACGGCTATTTATCCGTTTACATCAGGTACCCCTCATCCTTCGAGGAGTCCTCAAACTAGGCAAAACCTGCGCCACGGGTGATAAAGGATTGTCCTTGACCAGGGCTCAACAAATGGGTTTCGATCTGAACCAGTTGGACAGATGTAGTACCTCAGCCTCGCGACAGAAATACCTCGATGGTGGAAAATCTGGCAAATATATTCTTCTCTATCATGCATGCTCAGTGAACGCACCCATTCATGTATTCGCACTTTTCTTACCTACTGGGACGATAAAACTGCATATTGTGGATCCCGCAACTAGAAGGCAACCAATCCCCCGCTTACAAGAACTATATGCTAGTCTTCACCAGAAGAGGCAACAAACATATGGTAACTGTAATTCATACACATACCTTCCCAGCCGAGAATTCAGCACCACGTATCACTCGAATGACACAATAGCATTGAAGGCAATGTCCCGAGAACTTGGCCTATTAGAGGACAAAGCATTCACAGTTGTGATATCTTCTGCCAAGGATCAATCGTACTTTGACGCATACATTCCAAAACTTTTCAAATTCCCTGTACTGTCCATGTCAAAGGCGAAAGGTCCCCACAGCTTAGACGTATTTCCCTGGCATTCACATGTTGCCCAGAAGATGATTAATCGTTATCTGGCTCTTGGTTCATGGATCGATCGGTTGGCATCCCTCGCAGATTATTATGATATCCCTATCGGCCACATTGATGGTGACCAACCGCTTATCGTTTCTGATATTAATTTTGCTCGACGTCTGGTGCAACAAGACTTCGTAATTTGGTGGTCGTTAGGAGACCAGCCAGATTTGGGCGGAATACAGGACGATAAGCGACCTACAGAGGATTTACCAAAATCTGAATTCCAATCTTCGGGTGTCTATTCAACTGTCTGTTTAGAGATCACAGTGCGAAACCTTGCAGTGAATTCCGTTTTGCAATCTGTAATGGTCAACGAGCTTGAAGGAAGTGGGGGAACTACGGCTTTTGACTCTGTCTCCCGCACTTTAGACGAATACAAAAACGGCGAAACCCAGAGGGACATAACACTAGGCGATTCCAACGTATCGGCACAAACTTTTGCAATTCTCAAATTGATGGTTAAATCCTGGCTCTTGGACAAGATACGAGATAACTTCGACAGTCCTGCTAATTTAGCAATCGATCACTTCTGGAGATGGATCAGCTCAAGCGGTTCATGCATGTTTGATCCTAACATCCATAAATTCATTTTTAGTCTCATGCGCAAAACCTTCATTCAAATGCTAGCAGAGTTTAAGCGACTTGGATCTCAAGTTATCTATGCAGACTTCAGCAAAATTCTTCTAGCAACATCGAAACCACCAGGAACAGCCCATGCATATGCAACCTATATCACCACGGCGGTGACCTCACATGACCTTTTTCAACATATGTACTTGAATACCGAAAAGTTCTATGATTTCCTAATCTTCATGGACCAAGCCAATTTTGGCGGCATAATCTGCGAGGATCCGCTGGCAGTCGAACCACCTACCGAAATTTCTCTGGAAATGCGATGGAATATCGAACAATTTCTACCACCTGCTATTCAGAACCACTTTAGTTCAGTTGTGCAATACTATATTGCTGAGCTCTTCCGCTTGAAGCAGAAAACAAATGGATCGTCACGAGCACCATTGAATGTCCTTGCAAATAGGATGCCTGACGCGACACAACCAGATCCGATGAAAAGCAATGAAACGGCAGCTGTATTAGAATTTATCGGGCGCAAGCTTACGAGGAAAATGCTGAAAGTGGTCGGGAATATTCAAGATCTCTCCCGTGAATGCACAGACAACCCAGAAATAGATATGAACTTTCCGACTCTCCCAGGTTCCCACCTCCACATGACAAATCCAACGTTGGAGTTCATCAAGTTTACTTGCGCCGTATTCACTCTAGCCAAAGACTATAATGTAGAAATTGGCCTATTAAAGCGCAATATGCTAGAGCTCATAGGAGTCCGAGAGTTCTCTGGGGATGCCGTTTTCCGCAATCCATGTGAACCACTCAAGTTGTCAAATGTTCCTTGTCGCCATTGTGACACTCTAAAAGATTTCGACTTCTGCCGTGATCCCGACCTTCTCCCCAATAACTTGGAGGTCAACCCCAAATGGTTGTGTTTCACCTGCGGAGGGGAATATGATCGCATTGCTATCGAATTTATGCTCATCCACATGGTTCACGAATTAGAGCGTACATTTACTCAACAGGATTTACGATGCTCCAAATGCAAACAAATTCAGTCAGATAATGTTTCACGTTATTGTCAATGTTCTGGATCTTATCAGATGATTATCAACAAAGTTGATGTTCGACGGAAGCTGCGGACAATTGTCAATGTAGCAACAGAATACAACCTTCCTCGTCTTAAGGTATTTCGCTCCGCTTTATTACAAATTATGGTGTGTTTAACGTCTGCTGCAGGAATGCTCTCAAATTTTACTAGCGAGTTGGTGATGGCACCTATATAGATATACCGCTTGCACCAATCTCATACTCTCATATGTATTCGTAGATGAAATTAATGCTGTATTATCTTGTCACTCACTAACTACACACAACTTGTTTTTTGTACCCTACAACAAGCCCTAGCAAAGAAATAGAGTTTGGCAACTTTAAAAGATTGGATATCGGGCGAATAGTTGTGATTAGCTGTACGTAGATAATAATTTATATTGTCAAAAAATGCTTCGAAACCTGCGCAATAGGTCTACAACGCATCATTTCCATCTACCATAACTCCTGCACGTAATCGACCAGCTTTGGCCCAAAATGCGAGCCAAGTATTGACATCACCAACACCTAGTTGAGGCAGATTTGCCGGATGGAGAGAGGGAGAATTCTTCAGAGCTAGCATCGTTGATAGCCTGGGGAAACCAAAGGCCTCAGAATCGATAGAAGGGAGAGGTTTATTTGCGGAACGATAAAAGTCCAACAAGGGCAGGGCAGGGATTTGTTCCTTGATTAAAATCCTCGGTTCTGATTCTACTTGTCCTTCGCTTCGAGTAGAATACTCTAATGCCGAAAGCCATTCTGGATATGATACCAAAGGTACCTGTAACATATCAGAGATATGATGGAAAACATCGTCCCATTTCGGTGGGTCTTGGATGAACCAGATGAAGGAACATATTATTGCTGGTTCGCATCTCAACAAGCGCTGCCGCTGCGACGTGTACCGGAATCCAAGAGATATACTGCATTAAGAACAGGTTGTGAGGACATGAAATAGGTATTGAATATTTAACTTTAACATACTCCAAGAGCACTAGGCAAACAGCGAAGAGCATGTCCAGAAAGGACAATACTTGGAACCCATTCATCGGGATTCCAGTAGCCAGTTCGCCCGCCACTGAGCTGTCCGATACGAACTATGATTGGCCGGAGGCCTGTATCCTCTGCAACGCGTGTCAGTATTCGTTCTGCAACCCATTTGGACTCTGGATATCCAGATCCGACAGCAACACCTGCTTCCAATACAGGAGCTTCGGGGACAGTGCCATGTTGCCAGTCTAGTTGGATAAGTATGAAAAGAGACTTGACAAAGATATATATATGAGACATACTTCTGACCACGCCGATAGAACTGGCAAAAACAAAACGTGGGAGGTGGTAGTGAGACGACCCTAGTGCAAGCTCTATGAGGTGTCGCGTTCCTGCTATGAGGGGCTCCAGAGTTGAAATGGCGATATTAAAATCCACATGCCATGCTATCACAACCTATTTTAATACAACTCGTTACAGAGTTTGTTAAAAAACACCCACCAATATGCATGATACAAGTAATGCTCTTTCGCAATTCGTTATATATACATTCACTCAAACCTAAGTTCTGTAGGCTCGCATCTCCCTCGATGAATACTAGTTTTGGAGAATCTAGGAGAGCCAGTTCGATCCCTTTGTCAACAAAAGCCGAAGCCTGTCTAGCCTGACTACCTGTTCCTGGAGCGCTCTTGCGGTTAAATGCGTATATCTTCGACACGCTGGGATTTAAGATGAGATTTTCCAAGATGAATGATCCCAAGCAACCAGTGCTCCCCGTCAACAAGATGACTTCGCCTCCAGGTAATATATCTGATGGTTCGTGAAGTGGAAAACTTGTGGAGTATTTTTTCACCAATGCGTCCATTTCTTTGATCGTTCCCTGGAATCCATCTTCATGAGTGAGAGGTAACTTGTTGGCGACGCGATACATATAAGACGCCAGGCGCTCAATCGTTGGATTAAGATATACAAAATTATTTGAAATGTTTGCTCTGGTGATACCTTGCAATTGTAGCAGTGCTTGGGATATTCTGTTCCGTACCCATACAGCTTTGAGACTATTAGAAATTATTTAGCATGTACGCTAAAAATAATAAGAATCAGAGTTAGTTGAACACGCACCTGTCACAGCCATTTTGGAATAAGTCATCAGTGTCCTTGGCGATTAACAGTACACTGGTTATCGTTTTTCTGACAAAGCTTACACAATCACCCAAGTCTGAAAAATTGGGAAGGTCCAGTTCAGTCTCTGAATGTTCTTCGAATGCTATATATGCGCCTTCAATCTCCTCTTCATATTCACTCAGTATCACATGACGCCTTGGTGTACCTTTCGCCGTGAACTTGAATGGTTTGGATGGGTTTGTCACCAGTATCATCTTTTGTGATAGTCAGAAATGAATATGCTCTTCTGATGAAGAGAGCCTACTTCTTTGAAGATCCTGCTATGAGAAGGACCAAACCGATTTGCTCCTTCTATGGTTGGCCTACGGTAGGATATGGTTAGTAATTGCTCCGCGATATTGTTACTGGACGCACCAAACTTCTGACTTAAACAAATCGAGGTGGTGGTAGTTCGTAGGATCGAATGGTTCAAGCGGTTCAATAAGTACTCCTGCTTGAATTCTTCCCCTCCCAAACATCAGGGAGCTCCTTATCATCGGATGTTGATTTATAATTATTTCTTTTCGGGCGTTGAGGCCAGTTTCCATGATATTGGGTTATATGAAGGAACATACCCATTGGAACAGGATTAGTCTGCATTTTAATTAGCTTCGCATGTTTGAGGTTGATTTCTTGAGTTACCTTTTCACCCGTAGAGTGCATAATCTGATCATCAACCCTGACGACATGATGTGTGGATATACGAAGTTGATTGAGTATGTAATCAGACTTACCTGCCCGATATCTTCCATAATTCAGGATCAGTTGGGTGTTGAACTAATAAATCGTTGGTGTCATATAGCCTAATGCCAGTGGATTCCGTGTTCAGAACGGCGGGTTGGTGAGTACTGCACAACTAAAGAGAACTGAGCAAGACTATAAGATCAGTAATGTGGCTACGAACCTGGAACATGATTCGAAAAACATTTTTGCTCCCTTCTTCTTTCAAAAATGATGGTTTGGTATGTGGTGATATCTTCATTGTTATCAGAATAGGTCAACACGTCGGCAAAGCACCAACCTTGAAATATTCCCAACTGTCCGCTGGGACTCTATCTAAAGAAACTCTAGCGCTATTGTGATCAGACGACAACTAAACCATACCAGGCAAAAACTTCGATGTTCCGCCAAGCTCGGTACTATGTACAACACATGAATATATATATATACGTTATTAGTTGGTGAAAATGATAATGCTTACGCGCCGTAGAAGGGGAACAGCTGAACTCCATTCTTATGCAAAGTATCCCCAACCGACTTCTGAATCGGTGCTCCTCCGAAAATCTGCCAAAATGCTGATTGAAGAATGGCATATATGGTTGCAAGTGACATACAACAGCATTAAATTCTTTAAGTTTGGCTAGACGCTCAGGATATTGAGACCATTCCTAAGAGGAGGTTAATCAATGTGTCGTGTAAATAAGCAGGACATGTACCTCAAGGTAAGTGGGGACACAAAATATTAGTTTGCTATTTGTGGCTACAGCACTATTGTAAACACTTTCTGAAGTTGTAACAACTGGAGGGTCTCTGGGCGCGAAGTTGGCTAATGTAAGTCCAGTCATGGCCTGCCTTAGGCCGAAGGTAAAGAGAGGAAGTAATCGAAATTCTAGCAACTCACAGCCCACATCAGTGATACAATTCCCATTGCGTCTGGAATTGTTTGTTAGGGCATGACGATCAAAATTAGAGAACATACGCACGGAAGAAAGGGAGCGCATGATTTGATAAGATGCGGCCACATATGTCTACTTCTCCGTAATCTGTTTGGTATGTTAGCAAAATTAGTATTGAGATTCGAGAAATATCGTCATACATGGCTGGCTTCCCCATTGGATAAGATTTAAATGACTGAGCACTATAGGCTTAGGGAATGAAGTCGAACCTATTGCATAGTTATTGCGTGAGTAGGTGAGTAAAAACTAAGGTAGATGTTCGTACCAGAGGAGTGAAGAATTAACGCTGGTTCCAATACATCCACTCGATGCATAGGGGGGAGGGGAGCAAAAGAGCCGTCACCATTGTACAGCTCATAGAATGAAGGAACTAGTATGAGCTCGATTGTTGCGCTAGGCTCTGCTGCAGACAAGATTTTGCATGCTGAAGTCGCAATTTTCTGCGTCGCCTGATCTTTGCTAACAAATACATAATTCACGTCCATCTTTTGAAGAAGGTTTGCCACAGCAACGGCCGAGTTTCTTGGTGATATGGGAAATGGGCAAAAACCCGCGCGCATAATACCAGCTATGAGGGCAAAATACGACAGCTGATCTAAGGATTTGTTATTATCTGGTTAGGAATCTTTGAAATTTCTATTGGCTTACCTACAACAGCAAATATTGCGACTGTCGTTAGCCGATTTTGTATTGAGTTTATGTGCTTGATACTCCGAACTACTTTTGCTGCAGTATGGATGGCTTGTACTGCATCCCGCCAACGAATTGTTCGGAGGTCGTTGTCTCGTTCGTCGTATAAAAAAAGGGGGTGGTCCCCATTTTCTCTGTAATTGAAATCATAGATTTCGGGAATGCTCAAAGCACCGTCGAGTGGAGGCGCTACGAACAAGGTATTATCCTGTAGAGAGAGCGACGGCATTTGTTCTGAATGCACAACATGATACCTTACGATTTACTTATACTTGCTCCCTGGACCGGGGAGCAGCGGTGATGTGCCAAGCCGGTAGTAGACGTGTCGGATATGTTTTTGCTGATGGCTCTGCATTTGTGGCATGTGTAGACATTGAAACTCTGACATTTGATGCACTGTAAGTATCAGAGTTGCAAAAGGGTTATGTTGGTGATGTTTATTGATCTCACGCCACTTGCTTAATTGAGATGTAAAGGTTTCTATCATATCATTTGGCCCGCATACTTCCCTGATTCCCTTCAACGATATTCTTTATTTTCTAACGTTTGCTGTCAAGCTTGCTATCAGCCTTTCCTTTTGTCTATTTCATTCCTGTCCATGTGGCCATGTCATCTGCACACGGACACAAACACACGGGTTCCGTGACCCAAAACCAAAAAGCTCAACTCGCTAATGCTTATAATGAACTGGGGAAGGAACTTTCGTCATCAAAAATCAGAGTAGTTGGAAATTATACTCTAGGTAGAGTAATTGGAGAAGGTGAGTGTTTCTTCTTTACTTTGAAGGCTTGCCGCCTCACCAAGATGCAGGCGCTTACGGTAAAGTGAGATTGGGAACACATAGATTGACATCTACTCGTGTCGCCATAAAGCAAATCCCCAAAGCCATGTCATCCTCATTAACCCGCGAGATTCATCACCACCGCCAACTACACCACCCACATGTTGCTCAGATGTACGAGGTCATAGCAACGGAGTCTCATATTTGGCTGGTGACGGAACTATGCTGTGGGGGGGAGTTGTTTGATTATCTGGTAGAGAAGGGTCGCCTTGAAGAAGAGGAAGCTAGAATCATTTTTGGTCAACTGTGCCTTGCAGTTGCACATCTTCATGATAACGCAATCGTTCATCGGGATCTCAAACTTGAGAATGTTCTTCTCGACGAACGATGTCGTGTCAAGCTTGGCGACTTTGGCTTTGCGCGGGAGTTTGAGCGGGGTAATTATATGGAAACTTTCTGCGGTACTACAGGCTATGCATCCCCTGAGATGCTTCAGGGAAAGAAATATATCGGTCCAGGTGACTTGAAATGTTTATCCTTAGCATATGTCTGTTTTCTTACTCCCACTTAAGAAGTCGATATCTGGTCTTTGGGCGTAATTCTCTACTGTCTGCTAACAGGGACATTACCATTCGACGATGACGATGAAGCGGTTATGCGTGCGAAAATCATCCAAGGGCATTTTGAAGATCCAGAGTGGCTTTCAATAGGTTTGTGTCTCCAAAATATTGTTGTATATATTGCTTAAAGTACTACAGAATCTCGGGATATTATCAAGAATATCTTGCAGAAGGATGCATCCAAACGTCTTACGATTCCTCAAATTCTCGCACATTCCTGGTTCACTACTCGTCAATTGACATATGAACCTGGTTCACCCGTTTCTATTCAACAGCATCTACCTGAAACGACCAGATCCCAAAGTCCAGATACAAGCTCCCACTCAATCTCACTGGGACCCGAGTCCTATCATTCCTCTGAGACGTCAACTAGATCCGATTCCTCTGCCAAGATTCATGTCGAGATACATAGTTCAACACCAACAACCCCTGATGAAACCTTAAATGACCCATTTAGAATCAATGGGACCGTCCATAAAAACGAACGGGCGATCCACCGCAATCCTAGTGAATCCACGATCAGAAGAACATCTCTAGCAGAGTTTGATTTCTTGTCATCAAAGATTTCGAGGACAGCAGACTCTAAACCAGAAACTGTGGTCGAAGAAGATCATGACGAGAAAGCTAGATCCGCAGCACCATCGCCTTACCAGAGATCTAATTCTGGAATTACTAAACCCCCACCAACACATCCTGCAAGAACTCCGGCACGAACTAAGCGTCGGTCCGTATCCTCCACTTTGTCGGACCCTGCATCACCTTCTACTGACAAAGTTCCAACTCCCCTTCCTCTACCATCTGGCAATGACCTCGATTTCGCGTCACTTCTCAAAACTCCAACTCCAATTATTTTTTCTACTCGTTTGGAGCGTGACCTTCTAAACACCCTAAGTTTACTTGGGTTAGATACAGCACAAATTGTGCATTCGGTGCTAACAGATGCATGTGATGCCTCCGGTGCTGTTTGGTGGATGCTCAAGAAGAAAGCTGAAAGGCGAATGTTAGAGGATCCAGATCAACAATTCCTGATTTCTGCTGCGTCTGATCCAGACTTGGGCAAACAAGCTGAAGATATTAATCCCAAAGAGGGACGCCCTTCCAAGAAGAAAGAAAAACGCCACAAAGCAAGTACCAGTGTTCAGACAGACCCTACGAGTAATGTGCACCTTAACTCGGCGAGATCAGCCCCACAACTTGCATTTGTACCTCCCACTCCTACAATGTCTATTCGACCCACAACACCCCCTCAACCAACAACACCTACTCGGACAAGATCACCGTTGTTATCCCCATCTTCATCAACAGTTGCAGACTCGTCGATTCGGTCTTACCCATCGACTCCGGGAAGCACCATGAAAGAGAAGGATAGTTCCAAGATTAGGAAGAGTCGTGCTGGCAGTGTTAGTATAATGCAGCGCGCCACGACAGCCCTTGAGGCCGCCGGTCTTGTCAAGAAGAGGTCGTCCGAAGTTGTTCGTGAGGATAAAGAGAAAGAAAAAGAGCGTTCAAAGGAGACTGAAAGAAAATTGGGTAGTAATGAAGAATCTCGGTCCTCCCATGGGAGTGGGACATCGAAAATAACCAAGTCTCCGCCACTGAAAGCGACTAGAGATATGGGTACCCCAACGACTCCACCACCCCCAGAATCTGTAAAGTCAACTACGAATATAGGATCCCCGTGGGTACTTGCTGATCCACGATCATCACTTTCACAACAGCATCCACATGCGACTGTGAGCTCCGTCACTGTTCCAGGAGAGATGTTACATTCCCATAGTACTCCCAACTTCTCTGAAGCTACTCCTACAGGCAAACCTCCTTCTGGATTCCAGCGGAATCGTGCGAATTTGCTTACAGCATTTCGTCTGTGGTTTAACGAGGATCGGAAAGGGAAACGGAAGGACAATGCTAAGAATGGTCACCCGAATTTTGGTCGAACTGGAGTGGCAACACAGCCATTTGCCTCTGGAGCTGTGCGAAGAGGAAGTTCTGGCAATAGCCAGTACAGTAATCGTGGTGGGGGACATCGGGGCAAAAGGCCATCAGTGTCGTCACGACGATCAAGTAGTATCAATTCTCGGCGTTCTTCTGGTGCATCTGTACAAATGATCATGTTGGATTCTCCGCAGGTTCCTACACGACGATCTTTTGGGAGTCACACTCCGAATTCTGAGAGAGGGGATTATTCTTCTCGGCCATCTTCTATTCGTAGCTTCTCAATGCAAGCCCGACATCGGAAATCACCTTCGGCTAGTTCTTCGGGGTCTACTCACTTCCGGACTGCTTCGCCTATGCAGAAGTACCACAGACGTGGTGGATCAGGATCGTCTACTCGTGTCGTAAGACAGATACAGACGAACCTTCCGCGAACGCCTCATGTTCGATCGAATTCTGCTACATCATCAATACATTCACCACCATCGTCTCGTCCAACGTCTTTCTATGAGCAGTCAGAGAGTGAAGGTCCACGCACATCGTCCCCCTATAAGAGTCGCTCGAGACGTTCGAGCGAAGATGGTAGCCATCGGCGCTCAGGAAATTCTGGGACAACTTTTGTAGCTCAGAAAAGGCAAGGCCCTTTTGCAAGCCCAGCAACCCGCGGCCATGCGTACAGCCTTGGTAAGTCAAGCTGGAAAAAGTCGTGGGGACTAGAGCCACCCGGGTGGCAATCACGGACTGCACATATTCCGGTTGAGGTGCTGGCAATATCACCTGCGGCTGACCCTACATCCTTGCGAGACGTGTTCTCTGGCAGGCAGTCGCTTAATATGGGCGACGAGAGTGACTGGGTAGATGAGGATGATGATATTCCAGCGTTTGCGGGCGGGCTTGGACAAATGGGGGCATCAGTGTCGTTGTTATCGCCGTCCGGTTTGCCAAGCGTTGAAGCCGTCGAGAAGACAATCACATTATCACCCGTGCCGAGGACTCATCGTGCGTCAGGCGTGAAACGTGTTGGTGGGAGGGCATCTACTCCCGGATCGTCTGGTGGATCAAGACAAAAGTCCGGACATTCACCATCAGAGCGGTTGTCACCTATACCTGCAGAAAGTCCGTACGAGGGTGTAGGAGGAAGGAGGCAACTTCCTGGGGGTCGTTCTGGGCCTGCATTTCGGCATGCCATCCAAGAAGAGGATGAAGGTGAGGAGGAGTAACCTGCCTATTACTGTTATTATGACTCTTTTTTTGCCCACTTTCTTTGTTTCCTCATTTTCTATCGATATCTCATGAACAGATTAAGCTCGCTTCAGTCATTTTATTTACCTTACAAAATTTGTGGTTTTGAATGTACAAGTACACCGGTCCTAGTACCTACCACTTACTACTACCTGGATATCAGTTTTTTGTTTTTGATACCCCCTCCCACTTTGTCTACCCGGGACAGTTATTCTTAAATTTCAATTTTTAGATAGTAATTTCTACCTTGACCAGTCAATGTCTGGGACATATGGCATGATTAATATCGTCTCTTTAATCATTTTTGTTGCTGCTATGAAGAGATGCCAGAATAGAACGTTTAGAACATTTGATAAGCTGTGCAGTAACTCAGTTGGGACCGGAGCACAGGATTCGGGTGATGATGATGTGACACAATCCATGTCACGTCCGCAGTCACACCGTGGGTAATAACATGGCTGAATCACTCGTCACTCTATCGCCTTCCCAACAAAACGTCCTTCCTCCTGCATTGACCTTACCTCCACTTCCTCCCTTGACTATCGTTTGACTACGGTGACTAGCTTTCTTTGTTTTTATCTCAACCGCTTGCTGACCTTGTACAATCCCTGTGGACTTTGCAACACTTGACATAAGACCCACACGCTTTCATCATGTGCGGATTTTCAACAGTTGCATGTGCCTCGTGGTAGTTCATTGACGTCGTTTTTGTTTATTAGGTCTGAGCCTTATGACCCGTATATGCCCCGAGGTGGAGGAGCTGCAAACCCAGCTGGGCCCAGCCAAGGAAACCCAAAGACTGCTGCAATCCAAGCTCAAATTGATGATACAGTCGGGATTATGAGAGATAATATTACAAAGGTGGCAGAACGAGGAGAGAGGTTGGATTCGCTACAGGATAAAACTGGTATGTATTTCTTTTATATGTTTGCTTCATCTGTCGTTGCGGTTTTGTTTTGGATGTTGGTGTTGATGGGTATTCTAAACAGATAACCTTGCTGTCTCCGCACAAGGATTCCGGCGTGGAGCTAATCGGGTTCGAAAGGTATGTCATCTGTTTTGTATTTGGCATCTGTTACTCATGAGGAGCTACTCTTTCTTTCAGAATATGTGGTATGTTGATATTCGCTGATGACGAAAGATTTTAACATTTGACACATTTTGAAATTCCTCTCAGGTGGAAAGATATGAAGGTTAGGATTCATATGGTACCTCAACCGTGAATAACAAACTAATGATATTCTGTCTAGATGCGTATCATTATCGGTGTAGCGATTGCAGTTATTATTGTGATCATAGTTGTGTCGATTGTAAAAGCAACACACCACTGATTGATTTATCCTTTACTCCGCACCCTTTCTATAACCTGTTGTGATTTGTATCTATGCGCGTACTCCTAATTCCTTATTATTCTCTTTGACTTTTCGTTTGTCGTCTTGTGTCGACGTTGTTGGGAGTGGTAGAATAGTCCCCTGACAAATTGATTATAGATGATGAGAGAGGGTGTTTCTGCCTGGTCTCGGACGTAATTCTTATTAACTGTTAAAGAGATATTATGGTAGATACTGTACTGTTTGAAATATGAGGATGGTATCCTACGAACCCGGGTTTACATAAGGCTCCGATAAGTTTTGCGCGTGACAAAACTGAGGCCTTAGCTCAATACTTTTATTTACTTTAGACTTCAACTTTTGTTTTTCTTTAAACTCTTGGACTTCCGAACATCTTCTTTACCAAATACTACTAATTAATGGACCAACTGGACCCCGAACAACAACGCGCTTTGGAACAGTTGAGGGAAGTGAACGAATGGAGGAGACGACGATGTAGCAATTGGTGTACTGAGTAGCGTTGATTGGGATGTCCAGGTATGTCTCTATTTCACGATCTTCAAATTCACCCAGTCACTTGAACTGGGCTGAGGACGCATCCGATTTTCGAAATGTATTGCATGTTGTGCGGTATGCTCTGCGGATGCGTACGTGCCTGCCATGTGTACTAACATGGGGGGCTTTGCCGATACCTTCCTTGACCTCGTTTTCAATTATTCTAATTGTACATTTGTCCACTTAGCGGGCTGCCGAGCTGATCTTTGGTGCTGGGCCTGGAACTGCCCCTCGTACACCAGCACCACCAGTTGTACAGTCTTCCGCACCTCTGCCAGCACGTCGTGGAGTTATGGACACGTTTGAAATTGATGATACCTTGCAAGGGAGACAGAGTGGAGGAAGAGGAAGAAGGGTGAGTTGTATTGAAGCCATTTCTTCGTTTAACTAATAAATACTAAGCAGACTCCACCTGGCGCGGGAAGCGGCGCATTGATGTCGGTTCTACGACCACTACTTCCATTGCTTGCGTTCCCCCTACACATTATCGCAAATATTCTGCGGTTTGTGCTTGGCGTCTTGCGTATACCCGTGCCTCAAATACGCTGGGCAGGCGTGTACCGCCCATCCAGCGTTGGCTTGTTTAGCCGCTGGTGGGTCGGAGGCACGCGTGCAGGAAGTAGCTCCGGTGGAGGTACAGGTTTGGGCCGTGGAGGTGCTGACAGATGGATACGCGAGTTGGAAGAGGAAACTGGCGCTGTGTGTGTGGGGCGGGCTACAGGCAGTATGAGGGGATCGACGACAGGGTTTGATGTGGGACCGTCTTCCGGAGGTGTTGTTGCAAGAAATACTGCTGGTGGTGTGGGTATTGGGATGGGAGAAGATGGGAGGAAGGTGCTGCCTGATTTCATGGTTGGTCAGTACGAGGAGGCTCTAAGACTATGTGAACGCGAGACACGCATAGGGTGTATTGTACTGGTGAGCTCGGAACATGATGATGTAGCAGAGTTTAAGAGGTGAGTGTATACACGCTGTACTTTATTTCTTCTTATTCATTCTTACATATCAAGGTCGACATTGACTGATCCAGCGTTTGTAAAAATGCTCGTTGATAATAATGTTGTCGTATGGGGAGGTGACGTACGGGACAAAGAGGCATGGAGTGGTGAGTGTATCCGCCCAGCACAAATGAAACTTGGAAGCTTACTCGCTTTTACTAGCTGCTGAAAAACTGCAAGCAACAACATACCCTTTTGTCGCGTTTTTGGCCCTTCAGCCCCGCCGCTCACCACTTATGTCTTCGTCACGTTCCTCTTCCTCATCAAGTTCCGTCAATACACCGACACTGACTGTCTTATCACGACACCAAGGGCCTTGCATCCCCAATACTTCTGCGCCAACTAGTGCGTCAGCACTTATCGCGCATATGGAGACACAACTTCTACCACGTGTTACACCTTTCCTACAACGTGTACGTGCTGCAAAAGGAGAGCGAGAACGAGAGAGGCGACTAAGAGAAGAGCAAGATCATGCATTCCAAGAATCAGCTCGGCGAGATCGTGAGAGAATAGAAAGACGTGCACGAGAGGAGAAAGAAAGGGAAAAAGAGAGGCAGGAGAGGGAAAGAGAAGAGAGAGAACATCGAGAAAACGAGAGGAGAGCTAAGGAGGAGAAAGAAAAGGAAGAAACGGGGAGAATGGAGTGGAGACGGTGGATCAGGAGGGAGGTCGTTGGACGTGGTGGTGTCGGGAGCAAAGGAACGCTACGTGTCGCAGTGAGGCTACCTACTGGGGCGCGTGTGGTGCAGCAATTTGAAGGAAGCACGACGTTAACAATGTTATACGCGTTCGTGGACGCGCAAATGATTCCCCCAGAGATGGATGTGGGTGGCGACCCTCGAGAACCACCAAGTGGTGAGATTGGGTCGCCTGAGACGGTACTAGAGAAACAGATTACTTCCACAAGCGGGAGAGGAGCAGCATGGTGGGGATTCCGTGTTGTGTCGGCGTATCCACGGGTGGAGATACCATGGAATAGTGGGGTGCGTCTTGAGGATGTGAGTGTGCTAAGAGGGGGCGGTCAGATTGTTGTTGAACTGGTGGGAGGAAGTGGAGACGACGAGGAAGACGGCTACCACACAGAGGAGAGCGAGTAGGGAGATCCGACGATACAGGGATAGAATTATAATGGCGACGGGAGATACAGGGAGTAGTAACTAACAGTATTTGACAACTACTGGCTACTGACTCAGGATTGTGCGTACAAAAGACTCGTAGTTTATATTTCCGTCTCTTGTTAGACCATATATCAGCGCCTTTTCCATAGAAATACATTATCGGGATACTCACTGGCTAATCTGGACACCTTTGAGTAGTTCATCAACCTCTTCATCAGTCATTTTTTCGCCGAGCTGAGTGAGTACATATCGTAACTCTCCAGCACCAATAAAACCATTTCCTTCCTTGTCAAAAACTTGGAAACCGCGAATGAACTCTTCTGTAAAAGTAAAATGAATTTGGTAAGGTACTAATTGTGTGCGATATTGAGGATGACAGGAACCTGGAGTGCCAGCTGGTTTGAAGCCATCTGGGCGGTTGAGAATGGTGAGGAATGTTTTGTAGTCGACTTGATAGATTTTTGTAATTAATGAAAAAAGAGACGTTTCATAGAAGAAGCAATCGATGTATACCGTCGCGAGGAGCAGAGGCAACGATCTCAGCTACCTCTGCTTGGGTTGGGTTTTGACCAAGAGCACGTAGAAGGTCACCAAGAGTTTCACGAGGGACAGCACCTTTTCCGCGTTTATCGAAGAGAGCAAAAGCTTCTTTATATTCGGCGTTGTCGCTCTAAGCAAGGACTTTTGTGATTTGTGGATTAAAACGCGAAATGATATGGCTCACCATCGTTACAATATGTTTGAGGTCGTTGTATACAGTGATGAAGGGGGTTTGGTGGTTGAAATTTGAGATTGATCGTGATCCGAATCATCATTCATTGTGTCCTCAACTTCATCTTATCTTATCTTCAATGCCTCTCACTGAATCTGACCCTCTTGCAGACTCTCTTCCTCCCCGTTATGCTGTCGAGTCCGATGAGGATGAGGATGAGCTCAACCCTCTAGGCAAATCCCAGGAGCCATCTTCTTCTCAAAACCTCAAAATTAAAATCATAGGGAAACTTGTTCAACACCTACCTCTGGTTGTTGCTTCAGGTAAGGCAGGCTCATACTGGGCTCGTGGCGCACAACTTGGTGAGCAGGTTGGTGCTGTCGCTGTAAACGGCGTTCAGGTTCGATTTTTTGGTGATGTTCAGCTGTCTTGCTTTTGTATGAAGTCATTCCATTTCGTAGATGGGTCTCCTGTTCACGCCAGAGTGGACTCATTCTCGGGCTAACATCCTTGTCTCTGAGGCTTTCTCTACTCTCCCGTTATGGGCTATGCACCCTTATGTACAGGTTGTCGTCGAGCAACTTGCCCCCTCCAGGTATGTTATTCTCCACACGACGTACAGTGATCATTTCTCACTACACCTACGACTAAGGCTATCACTTCTTGACACATATGCCGTCCCTTCATACATCTCGAACGAACCAGTAGTTCCTGCTCACGATGCACCTTTGCGGTATCTCACAACTACTGCTGCGCAATCAAAAAAATTTGTATGTTTTACTTATCCAATATTAGAAATTGCGTTGATATACATCGTAACTAGAATGGAAAAGCAGTACCCTTCACACCACCAAACCTCATTCAATATACTTCTGCCGCCTTCCTCTCATCTACTCAGACAGTTCCTCAGATTGAGGGCTCCCTCCTTCTCCTTCCTGCTGCTCACATCCCACCACCACCTCCTCGCACGATGCCTCCTCCTCACCTACCTGATAGTAGCTCTAGCACAGAGACAGGAAATTCGTGGTCTCTCGACATAATGCGTGTGGTTCATGGTTTACTGTTTGCTGCTATTGGTGAGATTGCAGATATAAGGCAGTGGGATGATGGAGGCGCGAATGTGGCTGGACACGGTCATGGAGACAATAAATCAAGCGCGAAAAAGTCTCGTATCGGAGATGGAAGCATGTATATCTGATGTATATACTTTTCTTTTTTTGCTGTAACAATGTGCATAAGTATGTAAAATGTAAATGGTTAGTTCTTAAAATTGTGATAATTTACATAAATTACCATAAAAGTAATACTTTTATTGTTTTCTACATTCTTTTTGACCCTCATATTGCTTTATTGTTAATGTTTAATGAACCTCAGGCCCTCCCAATACACCCTATATCCCCGAATCGAATGTTGGCAACTTTCTGTTGAGTTATTCTTGAGATTGAGACTTGGTTCTGCCATAATGATGGATTTTCTAGTGTATAAAACGAATTGGAAGTGCACAACTTGCTTCTCTCCTGTCCTCCTTGTGACACACTCTTTCTGCGCGATGCGGTTTCTTCCGATACAAATGATTAACGGATCTAATAACATGCACTACTCACAATTAAGTCCTTTTGCTCTCAACAAGCCCGGGTTCATTCAACCCAATACCACACCAACCGTTTCCGACCGCTAGGCACCTTAATTGAAGGCTCATTCTCAATTTATTATCCCTGCAATAGGGTCTTTCAAGGTTGTCATTAATTATCCCATTATTTGTTCCAGTAAGTCGTTTTTTCCCGCCAAATTTTGATAATGGAACAATTAATGGGAAAATTAATGGACAACTTTGAAAGGCCCTAATGTACATACGTAGGCCTACATACTTATGATGACATACTCAATTTTTAATTTAGTGGTGTGGCCCCCAGCTTTTTTTAATTGTTTTTACAGTTTGACGCCACCACCCATCCTTTTGAGGGTCTTCGCGTCTCGGTATTGTGATGGGAAGGACAGAGCTGTGACCCGATACGCTGCCGCATCGATGAGATTAGTCCCAAACACGCACTACAATAGATGGACGTCAGTATGGGACATTGGCAGATTCCGCATAGAGTAAATTGCGAACTGCAGAGCACTGACCCTTAGTTCATTCATTGCCCACCCAAAGTTGACTGCACTTGCATCTCCTCGTCCCATCCAAACCAAAATCTTCAATGGGTTCTTTCAATCTCATCGTAGCTGGTATCGAACAACTCCTTGCAACCAGGCAACCAACTGCCACAGATGCTGAGGAGATTAGATACTGAGGAGATTTAAAAGGATCATGAGGAAAACCCGGGCGACTCAACCAAGTTCTGTATTTTGGCTTGAGCTCGTCAATGGGACCGCATTTCTTCTCATTTTTGTCAGATAGATCTATTTTCTGCAATCCGCAACCTCGAAGCTAACCAACGTTCTTCTAATGACTCCTTTGGCAAATTGAAGATTGCCCTTTCAATTTGTTGGGTCTTGCCAGTTGGTTTCGGCACACATTATTCGTTCAATTCCCGCATCACTGCTTTATTAATCCCCCAGAAACTCATCTGTCACTACCCGCATATATTCCCTGGTAATATTGCAGGGTTTGCGGTGGATGTCATTAAATTACTGGTGAATAGTTGTATACACAACGGATCATAATTACCTTCGAATTTTCTACAAATGATCTGCATGTTTCTTGATTATATTATATTAATTATTAGTTGCTGCAATTGATTCGATAGAAGTATGGCTTGTTCCAAGTTACATGACAAACTCGAGTTATAGATGTCCAGTAGCTAGTATGCACTTTTGCAACATCCTGCTTACGCCAATAATCCATATTTTACTATTTTAAGTTTGCCCTTACGGATGATTACTGTATTGTAGAGTTGCGTTTCTCAACTTCCACTCTTGTATCCCCATTTTTATCTATTGGACATGATAAGAATCATTTTAGATATGACGCGCAGACTGTTGTACCTGTGGTATGTTATTGTTATTAAACATAGAGAAGAAATTATTTACAAATTTATGTGTGTTAAAAATAACTCAGAAAACACCTCCTCGAGCTTATTGTCTACGCGAACTCGTAATTCGCTCATCTCACAAGGGTCTTTTGTATTCCACCTTCCTATCCGGTTACTCGCCCAAATGCGGAGCCCTTCTTATTGTTTTACGGGTCGACCTCTTCTTATTGTTTTATCGGAGTCGATCTCTTATTGTTTTACAGGTTATTTTGGTGATGGCCCAATGTCGTTGCGTCGGATCAACTTGAAAGCCAGCAACTTGGAATACATGCCAATGTGTTGCAAACCCAAAAAAGCGAGTATGTATGATCAGTTCTATGGAGATGCGAAATGGCTTGGACCTTGATCAGGACCTCGTTCGGCCACAACATGACAATTAGGGAGATACCCAAAATTAAGTCTGTAGAATGACTGTCCGATTTCTTGCTAATTGTTCAAGGAATGGTGTTCGCTGACTTGTATAAATAGTGGGATGAGAGGGACAGAACCTTATCACCTACACAGGGCATTCAAAGCCAATAAGCTCGCTGCATTTGCACTCCTCTCAATACTACAGCTCTAATGGACTTCTACTTTCCCATCATCTCTATTATCAAAGAGACCCTCATGCCCGAAAACTCAGAAGCTGAGGAGATCCAGAAGGATCATGAGGGAAACCCAGGAGACACAGGAGGTTACTGCATTGTGGCATGAAGACATATCCCTTCACATTTCTCGGTTTTCTTCTGACAGTAAGTTCGGGACCAAAAATTTTATGATGTGCAATTCTAAAGTTCGTTATCATTCTTCCAGCATAATTAACCAAACATCCTGGTTCATTTTGTTCTGCCATCATCAACCTCTCCACCGACTCTCGTGGCCCCTCTCTGCATTTTCCATTCATCTGTACTTCCTGGCAAACCTTCGTTCATTCACAATGGATAGATATTATCCCAGATTTTTATAACCGATTGGTTATTTATTTATGTTCTTCATATTCACATTTGTATGCATATACTCAACTACTGCATCATTGACTAAACTTGTAATGCATATCTTAAATTACTGCAATCATCGTGATAGGCAAAGATATACACCCTGATTTTCACTCATGAACTCAGTTTCTATGTCACAAAGCGGTACTGCGTTTCATATTGCTTTCAAGTCCATGATGCATGGAAGAGAATAAACGGCTTTATGAACATTAAAACTATTTCGCGATAAAGTATGAAATTAATATGCACGTTTATTGTATATCATACTCTGAAGTAACAAGGTCCAGATGTAAAGCATGATTGTATAATGAATCTTCAAAACTAGACAGTCTCTGCTGCAGACCAGATAATCACCTTATCTTACAGTAGGGAATGCGCCCGGTACAACCTGTCGTCGCCGCTCAGGATGATGGAAATATGTCCCATATCTTGATGAACGTGTCGGTGTAAGTGGCGTGGCACGAGGGTCATCGTTCAGCTCCGTCTCTGTCACGGAACGTTCCAACCCGTTCTCTGTCCCGTAATCGTCATCCTCACTATCTATATCGGTATCCTCGTTTAGCCAATCTACATCATCTGGAAGCATGATCACGCCAGATGCGTGGTCATAACTTAGGCGGTGACTTAGTGTTGCTGACTGCCCACGCCGTAGAACTGGTCGCGCATCTTGCCAAGGGTTATTAATCGCGGCTGTGTCAACGGCGCCGGATGGTGAAGATGGGCTCAAAAGGTTCATATTGTCGAGGTTTGCCGGACGAGCGCTGCGACGTGGACCAGAGCTGTATCGCTTGCGTAGAGTGAGAACAACGGCCTGTGCTGGATCTTTAGGTGCACGTTGATTGTCGCCACGGTCGTTGTTTACGAGGGTTTGGCCTTTTTTGAGGGGTAGCCATGGTTCTGGCAGGACGCCATTGAGTGCGGGGTGGCCATAACGGCGTTTTCCGGTACTGTAGGTATTGTTAAATAATACCACACAATATAAGTAGAATTATTTACTTAAGAACCCCATTATACCAGTTAGCCATAGGTGGTTGAGACTGAGAAAATATGGTATTAGAAAGAAAAAAAAGGAAGTCAAGTGAACATGGACTGACATAATCTGTACGTTCATCTTCGGGCGCTACGTACAGAGTATCGTCATTTTGTGCATATCTCCTTCTATTTAGATTGCTGCAAACGCATACCTCGTTAGTTACATCGTTCTTCATGCTATAAAATCCTTACCTTTGTGACCAGGTCACAGGATGACCGGCCCTCAATCTCAGTACTTCTGCAGTCTCTTCGCCTCTCTGAACCTCAAACACTGAGCTCAGACTTACATACTTGCTGAGTGGTCTGAGCTCCTTGTCAACGAAATATGACCACACGACAGTACCTACGAGCAACGGCACGAGGAGAGAGGAAAGAATGTATGACTTGCGAAGGGTGAAGATACCGATCATGAAGAGGAGAAATATGATGACACCCCATATAAGTCGGATAAATGTTATCGGCCATGCTTGTCCTTGCGACTCGTAAGGTTTGTAGAATACTGTGGGCGAAATTGATCTCAAACGTTGAGGACGAGCACAGTGCTACGTACCGAACAGGAGCTTGTACTTGTACACAACGTAGCCTATGCCAAAATATAATGCTCCGAAGATAACGATCAATGGCTGCACGACACTGTACAGCATAATGATAACAAACATAAGTATTGCCTGAGGATAGACAAAACCATAGTTTATCATTGGCGGAGCATTTAGTTCCGCAAAGTCTATTTAAAAGTTTGTGTGTAGTGAATTATCAAATAAAAGGACTGTAACTCACCCCGAGGTGTCCTGGTGAAAAATAGGCGGAAAAAGAAGCGGGGTATAAGAACACCGAGGTTCAAGAGTTGCAGAGGCATGATACCAAGTCCTGAGTACTATTAGCAAAGTGCAGGGTTTAAAAATAAATAACTTTCAACCTTGTAGGATCACATAGGACAGGAAGAAGTGTCTATATGGATATCATTTTGTTGGACGGCTAAACAGACTTCTTATGATGCTGACCTTGCTCTACCAGCTTGTAATGCCACCGCCAATTTCTCTGGCACCTTTGCGGGAGAGTTTGCGAGATCGCGTACAAGCTGCCAGTAGGTGGTAGCGAGGAGGAAGATGAAGACGACATTGATTAGAAGAAATAAGAAGTACCTGCAGATGGGGCATTCAATATGATGATTCAAGGTTGCATGTAAGTTAGACACGCACTTTCTGAGCAGAGAAAACTCGACCCAACTACGTGCGCGATAACCTTGCATGTATGATAATGCTGATGCAATGTGAATCATTAGAGTAATGGTGTAGGTGTGGTAGCTTACCTTCCAATATGAATGGAAGAAGTGCATTTAATGTAATCATAGCAACAGAAGGTAGTGAGTTCTGTACGATGGCACGAACTTGTTCATTAGAGTCAATAAGCCTGCCAAGCCATGGCATGACTTTTTTGATTTCTTTATAACTCAGTAAGCTCGCAAGAGCAGTGATAGGAAGAACCCAAAAGAATAGAAGCAGAGCCATCGTGAATAAGATGAGGACATCACGGGTTTTGATGTTGGCTGTGGAAGGTGTCATATTTGACCAAACGATGTCACGCGGTTCTGGAGCAGGATAAGTTTTTATTTGCGATGGGTTCGGTGCATGGGCAGCTTGGATAGCAGTTTGCTGTTATATTTGTTCACTATCAGATGGAAGACAGACAATTTTTTGATACGTACAGCACTGGACATCTTTTCAAACGTGACAAAGGCGGAGTGGGTAGCTTTGAACTTGCCCATCCTTCTTCTGTTCTTCACCAATTCATCCGCTTTCTTGAATTCAGCCTCCAAGTACTCCAATGTATCGACCTTGCTTTTGAACCATCCTATTCTCATCGTTGGTCGCTTCCGGTGGGGAATAACTAAGCGGGCTGGGCCACTGGGGCCACCTTCCATATCAGCATCTGCAGGTAGAGCTATGCCACCATCCTCTGGATCGTATTCTTCCACTGTGCTAGGATTACCCACGTAATCCACCCAGGCCCGCTCCAAAGCCAGAAGTGCTGTTGTCCTTTTATCTATCAAAGTTTTCAGGGTACCAACTTCCCTGCAAACGCTAATGCTTTCTACAGCCATCCCCATATTCTCGAAATATTCCGCTAAAGGCCGTTCACCTTGCAAGTGGTTGGGAAGATTTGTTACAAGGACAGTTCGTGCCGGTATGGAGTGCACCAACTCTAAAGAGAAAAGCTGCCTAGACCTGATGAATCGTTTGTAGTTCTTGTGAATGAAATAAAGGGCGAGCATTGTAAAAAGATAGGTGAAGATAAGATGGACAGAGAGATATGAGTTGGCGTCACTGATGAGGTCTAACCAATCATGGCCTGGTAAAGGTAAAGTGCCGTTGGTTCCGCCAGCAGCGAAACGTTTGAGAAGAGTAGGCCAATCATTCTCATCATTTGGCCAGTCGTCATCGTCATCGAGGTCTTTATTTTGCTATGAAAAATGATGTCAAGCCGTCAGATTGCGGGGAAGGAAAGCGCGAACGTACCTTCCAGTTCAACGGCATTAGAATTGACACAGCAAACAGAGAGCACACGGAGAATAGGTAGAACGACATCTTAAAAAAGTTCAGAAGCTGCAGGACAACAGTTTTGTCAATACCCGAACAGAAGGTGCAGTTAGCGTACGCACAACTGCCGCATCTAAGCCCACAATTTGCAGAACGGTAAACTCTGACGTTCGAATGGTGGGCATAATCCAGCCAAACAATGCTTGGTGAGCATGGGCTTCATGAGGGGAGAAACCTAAAAAGTAATACCAAGAATTAACGGACAAACGGTCACTGCGCGTCAGGCTCTGAAACTGACCTTTCAACTTTGTACGCGGTGCAAAGAGGAGAGGCCATCGTGTGCGACCGTATGAAAAGATCAGAAACGATATAACGCCAACTGTAGCGGAGATTGTGAGCTGTGTTGTAAACCATGGACCCTCAAATTTCTCTTGAATCAGGCATGGAGTTGAGTGTATAGTCTGATGATCAGAACAAAGTACTGACGCGTAGGTGGTGTTCCCGGAGGTAGGGTGTCCTCATATGAGATCTGCAAGAGCGGTGCAGACATTGTTAAATCAAAGGAAGGCATCTGGACATTTGTGATGTTGTTGGAGCAATGAACGAGGCGAATGAGGCGAATGAGACGATCGGTCAGTCCCATTTTGTTTGGCATCAGCCTTTGAAAAAAATAGTAAACAACCACTCAGGCTTGTATTCTTGAAATTTTGTCGCGGTGTATGTTCGCGTTCTCTTCCAGGTCATCACATTTTGCACGCCGATGCTTTGGTATACATAGATTTAGAACGAGTGCGATCACTCGGTCCACAATTTTTGCTGATGGCATTGCGAAACTGGAAAGTGACAAGGCGCGTTTATTGCATGTCGTGCGACAACGAATCGAGGAACGCGCAAAGTTGCTTTCTGAGGTAGAATTTTAGGAACTCATTACTCTCTTGAGGTTCACTGTATTATCACAGCTCTCAGAAGAGATGTCCTCAAAAGAAGATATCAATAAACTAAAGCGTCTGAAGGAATCAGAGCCACTCCAAGCAGCTTGGAACACATGGGTTCAGACACGGCAGGTTACTGTTTGCTCCTGTACCCCGCACTATTTGTCAACTAACTGTGGAAAGTAGCTTTTAGATGAAACAGCTCCGCTTTTGACAGATCCAGACCCGGTTATGCGTACGCTTGCATCAGAGGAGTATAACGCCTTAACTCATACCCTTACTCAAACCGTCGAAAGTACATTTCCTTCTCTACTCACACCATCATCGCAGACGGCTAAACTTTCTGCTTTGATGGAACTCAAATCTGGTGTGGGTGGTTCGGAGTCAAGTCTGTTCCTGTCAGAGTTGCTTAGAATGTATGTGCGATTGGGAAATGTTTCGAGATGGAAGGTGCAGGTTATTTCCAAGAACGAAACAGAAAATGGCGGGGTGAAAGATGCTATTGTTGAAGTTCATGGCGAAGGTGCTTATGATGTCCTTCGATGGGAGAGTGGCGTACATCGTGTGCAGAGAGTGCCTGCAACTGAATCCGCAGGCAGAGTGCACACCAGCACGGTAGCCGTGGTGGTGCGTTGTTTTGCGCAACATTTCTAAATGTTTGTTGACATACCCGTTCTCTCAGGTCCTTCCTCTTGTTGAAGAAACTGATGCTCATAATAATGAATTATTTTCGATGGAAGATGTGAAAATTGAAGTGATGCGAGCACGCGGTGCTGGAGGGCAGGTTTGTTTGTTCTTCCCTACTATCATTATCGTGACCTAATGTTTATCTTTCCTGCTGTAGCATGTGAACAAAACAGAATCAGCCGTTCGTCTCACGCATATTCCAACTGGGATTACAGTTTCTATGCAGGACGAACGGAGTCAACATCAGGTCTCTTACTTTAATTGACAATATGACAATGACTAAAAATATGGTACAGAATAAACGTCGCGCGTTCCAGGTCCTCCGCTCCCGTTTAATGGACCAAAAAATCTCTCAAGAAGTGGCTGCACGTCGTGCTTCACGCCAAAACCTTGTACGTACCGCAGATCGTAGTGAAAAGATCAGGACATATAATTTTGCACAAGTTCGTGGCTTGTAATTTTTTTTTAACACTGTGACCTATTATCTCTTCTCAAATACAGGATAGAGTCACAGATCATAGAATTGGGGTGACACTTATGAATCTCACTGCGGTACTCGAAGGTGATGGGCTGCAGGTCTTCCTTGACGCGCTCAGAAAGGATTACGAGGAGGCGCTCATGGAAGAAATGCTGAATCAAGGATAAGAACTATCATTAAATGTTGTTATTACTGAATATGTTATACATGTGAATACACTATAATAAGATGACAATCCACAACAAAATACCAATAAGTTTGATATATTAACTGTATAGTTCAACGAGTATTTGAAATTGCTTTGGAGAAACTGATGGAAGATTACATTATGATGCATGCCTGACTCGAGTTTAACCCCAATTCTGCGAGCTGTTCTTGGGTGGCTTCTCGTTCATTGCTCTTCAATTTTTCCCTAGACTCTTTAGGGAACCAATCTTCCATGAAATTTAGCAGAGCCCAGTCTACATTTGCTTAAAAAGAGAGTCAATACGATCTCGCAAAAATGGTAATGACAAATTTTTACTTACATTGGTCGGCAACTAGAACACATGGTGCACGACATATCGGACAATTGGCTTTACCACGTTTCTGCATCTTGACGAGGCAGCGCACACAAAAGAGGTGTCTACAGTTTAGGCGAATTGGTTTGAATGCAATGCTGGTACATATGAGACAAGTATAATCATCAAGATGGGGGATGACTGGAAGAAGTTTTTCTCCAACAGCTTGTACTAGCAATCTTGGGAATGAAAGGACAGGCGGGTGGGAAACCAAAGCAAGTTGACTGGAAGAGAAATCAGAGGTAGAAAGAGAAAAGAAAACAGTTTCAGAAAGTCCGGGGAAAGGAAGAGAAGTTCGCTTGGCATGTTTCTTTAGAATCTTCCGCGTTCCTTCTGCATTGATATATGAAAACTATATGCAAGGAATTGGTCATTCATTAAGGAGTTTAGAAAACGAACAATCAGACCTTCTTGATATTGAGTATATAAAGGTTGATTGACAGGAATGTTTCTAACGCTTTCCTGCTTCCTTTGAGCTTGAAACTCTTGCCATCTCCTAGTTGTTCCATGGCCCTATCGGTAAAAAGTTTCAACCGTTTCTCGCTTTCCTCGAAAGACCGTTCACCGCGTGATATCTCGCTAACACTCTCAAATATCTCTGCCTCTATATACAATTGGAATATCTCTCGCCAGATATACAAGTCAGACTATCATGACAAGAAATCTTAGTGTGAATTATGAGGAAGTTCCAAATATAACTTACGGTAGTCAAATGTGATTTGTGCACGCGAACAGAACCTGGATGAGAGGTTAGACCTGAGTGTGGATGGAATCGGGGATAAGTAGAAGCAGGTCGAGCAGAGTCACTTATTGTACGAGAAAGGTCTTCGAGGGTGGCGTTGAACTCTGCCTGCACACTGATTAGATGCAAAGACAGACTCTTAAGGGCATCAGAGAGCATTTGAAAAAATTCACTATCGGATAGAAGCGGTATAATCACGAATTCGTGGAGGTGTTTGTCATGAAGTGTTCTAGATGTGCCATCACTTTTTTAGACGTGAATACCTCAAGTGAGGAACAGTACACATGGGTACTCACGCCTGAGGTGGATCCATAGCTTCGTATTGAATAAAAGACGTGTGATTTGTCGTTGTCAAACGGTGCGCAAACTCCGTAAGACGTGGAGATATTAGGTGTTCTACACCATCTACATCTTCGTCAGATCCTGATCCGTCATCACTTCCGTGGATAATTTGACGTTCTTTGATTAGCGAAGGGTTATACTTTGGTATATCTAGAAAGAGTTTAAGGCGGGGTTCGATCCTGGTAGAACTACTCTTGAGTTCATATACCACTTTGGGTATCTGGGTTGTTCTAGCACTTCTGGCAGATTCGCAGGTGTGACCCGTTGCGTCCGCACTCCCATCAGGAAGTGGAAGACTCTCGGTAGAAGCGAAGAGGCTGTGTAATGTCGTGGGGGTTAGACCAAGTGAGGAGAGTTCTTCAACGACGGAATTAATGAGTTTCTTCAGCTAAATATTACAAGTCGGTTCAGCTGATGCATTTTATTCTAGCATGAGAATAATGACTTGCCTGTCGATATTCGATGGCGTTTTCGCGCATGTCAGGAGGTAAGCTGTTGAGCACCTGTGTGTAGGTTTTGGAGAAATGCATTAGAGAAAATTACAGGACAAGTATATGTGTGAAAGAACGGAGTAGCAAGTTATATAGCAAAAAGCCAAGTACAGCAAATGTGGACTTGATCAACAATGATGGAGCATTCGACGCTGGCAGTACTGCACACGATCAGAAAGGACGTTAAGTTAGCAGCAAATTGACCGTCTTTCAAAACAAATATAATGCGTGCGAAAAAATTTATAATAACTTTAAGTCAGATATAATTATGTCACATGCTTGATTTATCCACATGTTTCTAAGTTAATTTTTCTCCAATATCCAGAGGCCGTTTATTCAATCAAACTTTTAACAAGGGCGTTGGTTTTATGACAGGACGGATCAGCAAAGTAAAAACTTACGAAGGTTCCTTATCCAGCTTGACGTGGATAGAAGCGTGGTTTGGAACACCGGCAATACGGTGATATGCATTCAAATTTTTGTGCAACGTGATCTGGAACACCGAGAAACTTCCTTGACTATAAGTTGCATATTTTATCAGTAAAATCGGGTACCGAAATCACGAAGCAGGAACATACCGAGAAATGATGGTACTGTACGCCAAAAAGAAGACCCAGATGCGGTACCACCTTTCTCCGTATTTTTCGACAACCTTGTCCTTATTGCTGATCCAGTTTTTATACCATTGGTAGAGAGTTGCAGAGTAATGGACACCAAGCACATCGACGTTTTTAACTTCGAAACCAGCATTTTCAAGCTAAAATTGTGTTTAAGCGTTGGCCAAATCCCCAAAACACCAGAAGTGTGTACCTTGTTAATCACCCAGCCAAGAGAACAGGACGCATCAGCACCCGGGAAAATATATTTATTCATGAAAAGTCCCCTTGAGCTTCTGTCAAACCTATTTATAATGGCGGAAGACTTCAAGACATACCAGATTAAATCCTCATATTGCCAACTTGGCCTACATCCAGCGACCTGGAGGACAAAAATACCATCGTCGTCCAATAGCTCATAAACTTGCTCCAAGAAAGCTGAGTACCGGCGAATTCCGACGTGCTAGCAAAACGATTGTAAGACAAATGGGAAAGTTTTTGAATCAGTACCGACCTCGGCCATTTCCAAGCTGACAATCTTGTTATAGATTCCTTTACCAGCGGGTATTTCACGATAGTCGCAACACAAGATACGAGCCTTGTCAGGTGCAACCTGGAGGGGCAATTAGTTCACATCATATATAGCGATATATTCCAACTTACACCATTGGCTGCGATTCTGTTAGCACCAAATTTGGCTTGATTCTTTCCAAGAGTAACACCAGTGGCATCGCAACCGAAGTTCTTTGCAGCATAAGCAACCAAAGTTCCCCATCCACATCCAATATCCAGTAACCTATTATTGTTATAGAATAAGAATTAATGATCAGAAGATTTACACACTTGTCAGTGGGCTTGAGATCAAGCTTGTTGCATACAATGGCAAGTTTGTTATCTTGTAGAGTCTCCAAAGATTCTTCTCGGTGAATGTCAAGAACTACTCCAGAAGTATAAATCATACGTGGTCCAAGGAACCTGTAGAGTGGTGATTAAACTAGAGCATAAATTTTCTCGTTATGACCGACCAGTTGTAAAAGTCATCACCACCTGAAAATATTTAACATGTATCGAGGTTATTAAGTGACGTCAACTTACGATCATAGTGCCCGCGAACTTGTTCCTCGTCCTGGCTCTTCGAGTGCATGATGACTTCAGGGATAAGTGCAGTGAAGACATATTTGAACATTTCAGAGGTGAAATTCATCTTTGCCCAGTCATGTCGCTGTTCCATTATGTCCAGCACATCACCTATTAAAATCAGTCGCGTTAATCGCGACGTACGTAAATAGAATGATAAACTGCACCTTTGAAATCAATCTTGCCCTCGAAGTATGCATCATGGAATAGCTGCATTGGAATCTTCTCCTTGCCTCTGTAAATCCTTTGCAAATCCGCGTCCTTGATATCGATGTATTCCTCGATATCCTTCCCAGGGAGTTGGACCTTCTCGTTCTTGCGTCCACCATAGATACTCATAAGAGTCCAATATGCGACGGTGGTTGGAACGCCGGTGATGACAAGCATGAATATGTATGTCTTGAACCCTCCATACTTGATCACAGGCAGAAAAGACTTGACTATATATGGCACGACAACAACAAGTGCAGCGAGATGGACATTGTTAAAATTCCCGTTGCCCTCAGCAAGCCCAACAAGTGGGGCGTTCTTGATTGCAGGGAAGTTTGTCACCTGCACGGAAGAGGATGACATTGAGGAGGGATAAAGAGCTCTTTGTTGGCTGAGTGCTTGAGTGTTCTACGGGACCACTCGGTTTTTATTTTCTGACCTCATTTGTCTCTGTTTGGCCGACACCTTAGTGACACGTCGCGTCCAAGAACAGTCACGCTGAACCACGGGATCATAGCGGAATCTGCCGGATTACTGCCCCTCATCATTAGTGGGTAACCGAGCTAGACAACGCCTGCCCCGACATAAACCCTCAAGGTGAGCACTGTCTCCATTATCTTCGTCTCTTAGCATGCGAGATTGGTACTGGGGTGTTGGATGGATGTCAATCAGACAGATATTGCTGTTTCCCGAAAGAGATATAGGTTGGATGTTTGAGGCTCAACCTGGATGACGCATGTGTGGAAGTGACTATTTCGCTAATCTTTCTCATATCTGGTGTCGCCGTTATAGATGGTATGTTATATTATATCTTGCTACATTCACGTCTGATTTCCTCCTGCAGAAGCTTGAAATCGACTCTTTCTCTGGCTTCCGCATTTATCCCAGCAAGGGAAAGCTCTTCGTCCGTGGCGACAGCAAAGTAGAATTTTCAACACGAGAACTTGTCGAAAAAACTGAATTTTCTAATTAAATCCTAGGTATTCCGCTTTGCTAGTTCCAAAAATGCCTCTTTATTCCTGCAGCGCAAGAACCCACGTAAAATTGCATGGACCCAAGTGTATCGTAGGATGCACAAGAAGGGTATTACAGAAGAAGTCGCAAAGAAACGCTCCCGCAAAACGGTGAAGCACCAGCGTGGTATTGTTGGCGCTGATCTCGCTACGATCGCTGCTCGTCGTAATCAAACTGCTGCTGTGAGGTCACAACAACGCTTGGCCGCCATTTCGAAAGCAAAGACAGAGAAGAAGGAAAAGGAAACCAAAAAAGCAAAGGTGTGTTTGGAATACGTTATGCAATGTGTGTATGGATCTGTGTCTCATCAATATTCTAGCCTGCACGCGCACCAGCACCATCTGGGCCGAAGGTCTCCAAACAGCAGATGAAGGGCGGAAAGAGCGGAAGATAACCTGCTCTTTAACCTACTTTTTTTATATGACATATATGACATGCCACTTCGTATGCGAGAATATATTGTCTATACATTGCCCACTCTATACATATTCAAAACACAACATGTGTATGAGTGGTTTAAGAATGATTTTCTCGACTGCTTGCCAAAATATTTTGGTATTGAAAATTAATCGCTGCATTAAGAGGGAATCGAACCCCCGGCGGGTCGAAACGACTGTTTCGAGCTATGGCAACGACCCAGGTTACCACTACCCCATTAATGCCCATGACAAGCTCTTGCTTCCTCTTCACTTGATCAGTGTTCACATTTAATCATGCTTAAACCAACATCGACAGACCTAGAGGACATTCCAAAAGGATGATTCCAACTTGTTGATTATCGTGATGATGTATCTACCAAAGTATCATAAATTATATCTCAACTACTCTTCTGGTGTTCCAGAGCTCTCCTCTTTTCTCGACGTTCCCGACCCTTGGTGATCATAGGTTTAGGCTCTAGGTCTGCAAAGAAATATTTGCACATAGTTTCAATGATCCAACATCCAGCAAAATCAATGATCATAGACGCGGTAAGTTTGAATTTGAACTGGATAGAGGTGAACAAAGGAAAGAAAGATTTTATGTGACCAATCTGCTTACCAGATCTTCCATTTCTACGATCTGAAGCCACCTGTTCAATTCGGGCATGAAATCTGTTGCACCCGAGAATGCAACAGCACTAGCAGCCACTAGTCCCCACCATAAAGTAGGATTCTCGCGAATACCTTCACGGAAAGGTCGACCCTTGAAAAATACAGATTAGTGTGAATGTTAAACCCTAGAGGACAGAGTATACCTGGAAGTTGATTGTGAAAGTGGAGACCTGTTGAGATAGACCTAGGAGATATATCGCTGTGTTCAATAGACTAGGTTCGAACTTTGCTTCAAGGTCGATTGGTCCACGTCTTGATATAATGATTAGATAACGAACATGATAGCTCATAATTAATGACTCACTCTTCGTAGACATGTGTCAAGTTGGTGATGTATATCAGTGATGCAATATGAAGGGCAAACTGCAAAAGAACAGATGACAAGACATAGAGGTTGAAGATGTTTCCTAGTGGTCGTTCTCTAGATAGTTTTTCCACAGGCTTGGTAGGAATAAGAAAATGGCTATCACGATTCAAACAGATATAGCATACCTTTGCACGAGAAATGCACAAAAAGCAGACGGACATAAGCATCCCAGTAATGGTAACCTGATAATCTCCAAACTTGATGCCATCCAGATATTGCACGCTGAGACTGTAGGCCGTGATTAAGCAATTCAAAGCGAGGATTTTGTACATTTGAACAGTTGCAACCAGGGTGCATCGGCCTTGACGGATAATATGCGTAACTAAAGCCATGTTAGGCAAATGTAATAATAGAAGCCGAAAGACTAAACGCACTAGCAGATACATGAGATAGTTTCGACGTGAAAGGTGCTGCGCATGAGGCGTCACCGAGTTTGATCTTTGGGACGTCGTCATCTCCCTCCATTTCGGCCATCTTGTCAGTTATGGCTGCAAGATCAAACTAGGTTGTATGAGAGGGTTGTCATGTTGAATAAAAGAATGTTTAAGTACCTTTTCCATCGGATTCCTCTGCCGAGCGGCTTGTTGTGCAGCAGCAACTTGCTGTTGCGCCTGAACAGCTTCTGGAAGTAGGTGAGCAATTGCAGGAGGAACTGGGGGTGGGGGTTGCCCAAATCGAGCGGATATCTTCAATTGACTCTCATAAACCTTTTTCACTCGCTCAAGCTTCTGGCGTTCCGCGATCTTTTGCAAGTCTTCCGGAGTACCATCCAAAAGTGCTACACCGATATGGGCCTGCTTAAGAGCCCCGACATCATTGGTTCCATCTCCAGCCATCAAAGTTGTGTATCCCAGCGTCTTCAGCGTCGTCAAGATGTATTCCTTCTGGGATGGAGAAACACGAGCATAAACCCAAGTATTTTGAACAAGGTCGTTCCAGCCTGGTTTGTCTTCGTACAATCTCATCGCAGCACCGGTTATACAGATGTCGTATTCGTCGAAAAGAGAAAGATCCAGAGGATCAGAGGGATTCACCGGGATAACTTTTTTCTCGTCCACAGTGCGCCAAACGAGATCTATAAGAGGTTAGGATAAGCAGATAAGATAAATGCAATCACTAACCTGAGGGATGGCTTGGGTTCTCTTTGAGATCTAATATAAGGACATCACGATCAACGATTTCGACGTCACGGGCTACGTGCGCAGCTGTCAATGGATTGTCACCAGTAATCATAATGCACTAGAAGTGACTATTCAACACCGCAAGGCTAATATAGTAGTGGAGATACATACACGATGCGATGAATCCGCGAGCATCTTCAGTGCCTCAACAGCGTCCTGTTTCAGAGGACAATGGAAGACCAGAAATCCAGCAAAAACAAGTCGACTTTCCACTTGATCCCTATGGAGCTTATTTATCTGACGCGAGATCAACTTCAAATACAGACATGTAATAACGGTGGACGCTAACCTTATCGGTAGACATGGCTTCCATCTCCTTTGTACCTAGTGCTAAAACACGACTGCCTTTACGTGTAAACCACTTGTATGTTTCATCATAGTCGGCCGGCAGGCTTTCAAGCATTCCTTTGATAGTCTCAGGTGCACCTTTGACGGCGACCACTAATTTTCCTCCAGGCAGGGTAGAAATAGTGGACATTCTTTTAAGCGAGGATGAGAACTGGAAGCGACGCTTGATAGTGAGCTGTGTTTTGTGGGCGGCTGCGGCATTAGCAGGTGAGATTACATCGCCTGTGTCAGAATTAGCCCCCATATTCATAGCATTTCCTTATCCCACTGACCTTTGCCTAAATTCCATTCCAAAGCATCTAAGGTAGTCTTCTCCATAGGGTCGCCAACGACTGTACCATCATCTAATTTGACTAATGCATGTGCTGCCGCAAGACATAATGTTGTTTCACGAGAGCTTTCTTTGACGTTGACTAATTTCTTTGCATCCTGATGGCTGAATATAGGATACCAAAATCGGTCAATAAGTTGAGATATCAAGTAATAAAAGAATCACGCACTCGACCCCAGCAACACCTTCTAAGATAAGATTTTCTGCGGTAATAGTTCCTGTTTTATCGAAACAGCATACATCCACCCGCCCAGCGAAGGGAATACGGAAGGGCTCTGTGCAGAATATGGCTGTTTTGATTGTTAGATATTTCATACGGATAAACTTGAATCGAAGTACGAAGTACCATATTTAGACAAAGCCACCAGAGAGGCATTAACAGCCAGGGATAACTCCATTGGTAGTTCGGGAGGTACAACACTTGTGATGATTAATATGCAATCGAGCAAAAGCTTGGACTTCTTCAGATCTCGCTCAATCCCTTTTAACCGGATATAAGAATTATACTGCAAGCTAGAGCAATATTTATATACCTTTAACCCAAACGTACCAACTAGCGGCAATTGCGAAAATCAATAGGAAACCAATGAACAAGAATGACTCCAGGTTGTTTGCTGATACGCGTTCGGTGGAGAATATCATGGTTCTAACCAACTGACCCTGAGCAGTCCCAAAACCTGTTCGTTGTACAACACCAAGGCAGCCACCATCAGGTGTTTTGATTGGTGACGGGATCTCCGCTGTGAATAAAATTATGATTAATTAAGGCCTTTGTATAAAGATGACAACATGCCTGATGGACCTGCTTGAAGTACTTTTGTCCCGCTGAATAAGACGGCACCTTTGTGTGCCCCATCAATGTCAAGCTTATCTGAACCTTCTAAGAGTTGAATAGACTCCTTCAATAATGGTGTCGATTCGCCAGATAACATGGCCTCATTTACGATGCAGGTCCCGTTAATTAGTAAGATATCGGCGGGTACTGTGGTTTCGGCTTGGCCACGAGCTGAAGAAATCATGAGCTTGTACATAGGCAAGGACAACCAAGCGACACACCAATAGACACAATATCGCCCGGCAATAACTGGTCAGTTTGAATTTCGGACCATTTGGACTGTCGGTAACATTGTATAGGATAAGGAACAACAGACATTGTCCTGAACTCCGTCAAAGTTCGCACTCGCTGGGTGAAATATGGTCAATTATGTGCATATAACCATCGAGGAACTAACTAACCTGCCAAACCACTGTGCATTCAAACACAACCAGCATAAATAACGTAAAAAGACTGTAATACCAATAGTCATCCAAGCACCATAATGCGACACAGAAAATCTGGAAGACGAAGAAAGGTGCTGTTGCGTGTTCAACGAATAGCTCGCTGAAAGAAGGGATAGGTATGTTGAATTCGTTTCCTCCATAAAGTTTTTGCAATGATGGCAATTCCGTATCAGACAGCCCTTTTGGTGACGAAAACGAGGATAGAGTTGGTTTGCCGGATGACGGATAAGGTAGGCGACCAAAGGTCAGAGGATCCATGGAAGAGATAACATAGGTGTCGCGCTGATAATTAAATATGCATTTTGACATATCTGCTCCCTCTTTTTTCTCGAGTGGGACAATGTCACCCTGACCTTGGTGAAGTTTGGGAATGATGCGTATGCAGTCGGCCTCTTCGAGAGAATAAGCCTGTAGTGTCGAGATACATTATATGGATATAAGACAATTAAAACAAACGATACTTACTTTCCTTGTTGTGATCCATGCTCTAGCACCAGCATTCCATTTTGTAACGAGGAAACTCAATGCATGACCAGCTCCCAACGATGTACAAGCTAAGAATGTCCACTCCTCACTGACCAACCACTCATCATACTTGACATAGTAGGCATATGCTAAGAGTGGGTACAAAGAGAGAAATGGGATTGTGTAAATGTGTCTATACCATGGAATGGCGACATGTAGGCTTGCTTTTTGAATTTCCGGAGAAACGACCGATACCGTGGCCCTTTTACATGGTAAGTTTTGCGTTATGGAAAGAATACGAGAAGGCATACATTATTGGATACCGATTGATTAGTGCCCCCTGAAGGCAGATATTTATGTAGAGAACCCTCCCCGGATGGATGGTGTCCGCAAAATTTGTGAACAGCTCTGCAGGAAATTCAAAATATTAACTCGGGTCACGACTCGTCAACGTGGAAACTACACACGTGCTGATCATGATGTCAGCAGAAACGTGACTCTGGAAGTTACCGATTAACTATAGTGGTTGTGCAAGTTAAAGTTCAAGCCACAAATTAAGGACTTTAACGCCAACAAGTGAGTTCTGTATCATACACAAGATTCTTAACGATGGCAAGTATATCCTACTTTTTGGCTTGGAGGTCTGATATCCTAACAAACATACTTTCTAGCCTAAAGAAGTACGAGATATCAAGCAGTTTATCAAAATCACCCAGAGGAAAGATGCATCCCGTACGTTTGCCTCTATCAATCTAAATGACAGTTATTTATCTATTCCCCACATCTCGTAGAAGCACGGATAAAGAAGATTCCATCTAAAACCGCCGGTGGAAAGGTGCAAACCAAGTTCAAGGTTCGGTGCTCACGGTACCTTTATACATTGTCAATAGACGACCCAGAAAAGGCGGATAAATTGAAGCAGAGTCTACCGCCTGGTGCGTGTTGCCATTCTGTTTACCTGACCGCCGAATATCTGACAGAAATACAGGTCTTACCATTGTTGAAGTTGATAAACCAAAGAAGAAGTAACAAATTACAGCTTTACGGGCAGCTCGCACATGGGTGTCGACAGGTGGACATATCGATTTGGACGTAGCCAACATTACACACACTCCCATACATAATTAGCGTCAGACCGACCCCACCAAAATTCATTATGACAATGAGTAACTGAGTCAAGTCAGATTATATATCGACAAAAATATCCACAACATGACAAGACAAAATGTACAACCTACAATGTATGTCTCTAAGCTATTCTTTAGACGAACCCGCAGACTGCTCGTATCACGAATCCCATGAGTTCCTGACTCGGTATCAGGCAGACTGTTGTGTGGACTTCCAAAGGCCAGAGCAAGCGTTGAAGATAGTAGCTTACGTCCATCCAGGTGCGGCAATGGCAGGAGATTAAATAGGTAAAGTGACAAGGTGGCCATAATGAGATATCTTGTTACATTTTAGTACCGAAATGGAAAAGACAAAGGCTGGACGTACTCCCAAAATATCTGGAAAGAACCTGGTAGCCACAGAGGCAGTAGGTCTAAACGATGTATCCATTTCCCGACCGAGACTAGTGAATAGTTATCATTGGTTACAGCTTGAAGCTTAGTTATGATATAAGACGGACCCTGCTCCCAAATCTCATCCGATGGACCACTCCATAATAGTACTTCACCCTTCTGAAACTCCACTACCAATGATCTAAGGATAGAAATTCTCAAGAGCTGCTCCTTTTCGTCAGGCCGAATACAGACGGATTCATTCAAACAATCACCGCTTGAAAAACAGCGATTGTGGTTTTCTGAATCCGTGAGTATTGGTACCGGAGAAAGGCATCCGTAAGTCAAATGAGGATCGAGACTTCTGAAACAGGCGAGACCCTGGGGGCTGTGATTGAGTTGTTGACAGCAATTATCAGGTTCTGGTCCTTTCACAAAAGAATGGTTTTGAGCATCAGATGTTCCTTTTTAAAGATGAAACCTCACCAACTATGTCACTTTCTACACACCATCCTTGACTAAAAGCCCCACTGTTCTCTGTGAAAAATTCTCTCCAAACATCTCGATCAGAGTCATACAAGCCGAGTTCCGTGTCGTCTAGATGCGTTATCACCGTCCCGGGGGATAAAAAACCAGATAAATTAGAATTCTGAAGTTGTAAATCTGTCACCGGTAAAATGAAACCGCCGAAAGAAATTGCATACATTATCAATATCAACGACAACTCTGCCGAGTTTTGAAACATCCTTATATCCAAAGATAAGGCAACCGGCATGCCCTAGACCCAACTTTCCAAGCGTAAGAAGAATAAACCAAAATGCCATGTTGTGGTAAGGCCCCGCAGCGATGACACGTAAACGAGCACGGGGCGCGAGGGTATCCATCGCGGCCAAGGGGAAAGTAACGAATGCGGCTGGAAAAACAAATGTTAAAGAAGCTCCTGCATTGGTTATAGGAACGTGTTCCCTATATACTTTGTCATCGTTGGAACTCTTGTAGATAATAATGAATCCAGCAACTTACAAAGCAGCACTAACTGCATGGCCGAATTCGTGTATTAATTGTGAGCAGAAAACAGCGAAGATTATCAGCGGCAGGTGACGCGATGGCACCGTTACACCTGGTATCTACAAAGATTATTTGAATTTTGAAACACAAAATAAATAGTGAGTTACAATAGGTGTAATGAAGCTTCCACTCCCGTTCGGGTTTAGGGGCGAATGCCGAGACGTAGGAGTGGAGTCCCGCTTGGTAACAAGAGGTGATACCATCGTTGATTCAGAAGCTGTTAAATCGTGGAACAGATTCCAAGCAGTGTCGCCACAGGCACAGATCATGAAAACCAGGATTGCCGCCATCCCCAGGACGCCCATGATGGAACCACAATCATAGAAACATTTTAGAACAAAGTTTAGAGCGCGTTGCCTTCTAAACTTGATGTTCAGATTGTCGTGAGTTGAATTCCAGGATGTGGTCTGGATCCGGAAATGTAAACCTTTGATAATGAATTGGACATTTCTGAAGTAGGTTCGTCGAGATTCCGAATGCAGTGGCAGGAAAGTAATATTACGACGTTTATAGTGGTAGCTGAGACCATGTAAGATCAGCCAAAAGCATGCAAGGGGCCAAAGGAGCTGGGCCAAAACCGACGACCATGACATTACTTGTTCACTGTAAACCGTTTCAATGAATATATAAATACCTGATCATAAAATGTGTTTATGTAAGCCTTGTTTACAGTAGCTTTCTGGTACGCAGTGTACTACTAACTCTGCACTGACTATCAACATGAAGATCTTTTCAATTGCTGTAGTCCTTGTCCCATCATCAGGAGCATCCACGATCCTTTGTAATGCCAGTGACCTTTCGTCATTCACATTCTACCAGAAAGGAGCCGTTGGTGAATTCATGACATTCTTTTCCAAGACTGTAGCGGAGCGGACTCCACAAGGCCAGCGGCAGAGCGTGCAAGAGAACACGTATGTCGCACATGTCTATAATCGTGGTGGTGAAGAACACTTGGCTGGTACTTCAACTCGGTATTTTGAACCATGACATATAAATTGAACATGCTTTCAGGCGTCATCATAACGGACCAAGAATACCCTGTGCGACCTGCTTTTTCGTTGCTAACAAAGCTCCTTGATGAATTCACGGCCAAAGTACCTCAATCATCATTCAACAACCCCTCAAATATCTCGTTTCCAGAAATGACCACATTCATCCAAAAATATCAAGATCCCCGACAGGCAGACACTATCATGAGAGTGCAACAAGAGTTGGACGAAACGAAGATAGTTTTGGTTCGTTAGCTATCAATGTATCGGCATCTCTTGGTGGATTTTGACGCAATAGACAGCACAAAACCATTGAATCTGTCCTGCAACGTGGAGAGAAGCTAGATAACCTTGTTGAACGTTCAGAAGCGTTATCAACTCAGAGCAAGATGTTCTACAAGACAGCAAAGAAGGTTAGTAGCTAATCCCTTTTTATGCTTGGACGTGGAAGTGACCAGTTCCACAGCAGAACGCCTGTTGTGTTATCATGTGAATATCAACAACATGATAGCACGTGCTATAATAAGACCTTTGCGACATTGCCGGAATGATAATAATGCGTTAGCAGACTACGTATACAGACTCAACGTATATCGGTACCGCTTGATATATTATGACATAATACCAACCTTACAAAGTGGAGAAAAACTAGATGTTTATAATTCTAAGCGATGTCAAGACGACAATTAATAAGGTTAGTACTACAGTGCTGTGCCCGTAAGTATGAATCTCTATCTCAACAGCGATATTAAGACTGCGATTTTGCGACAGTATCGGAATGATATAAGTGGGGTCTTACCGAACAAATGCACAGCCCTTGTTTGATATCTATCGAAACGCGCTCATTGACTGATTAGACAGAAGGGTGATGTGGTAACTTCGCAATGAAAGGGACAAAAACAAAGTGCAACACGGGAACAAAACTGCTCCGATCAATGCATCCAGCTGATTTGTATATTCTATATAAAGAGAACCTCATCAAGTTGAAATCCCACAAATCCTTTTACTTCCCACATGTCTTATCTCCTTGAGTTGTTCGAGAAAAATGTTCAATATGTATCCGCAATGGGAGCCCCACTTGACCTAGATGGTGCCCCTACCCTTGGCTTGAGCGGCCCTCGTCGCAAAGACATCCATGATCTCATTGAAAAGCCAAGTTTTGAGTTATCTGACTTGGTAATGTCTCGTGTATATTAATAGCATCATATCTCCTTTATTCAAAGACATGTTACATAGGGCGCATACTGGGATGCACTCAAGAACATCAATGGTGTTGGACTCGACGATAGGCAGCTCCTGGCAAGTTCCCCTCTTAATATAGAAACCTACCAAAGCTGACACAGTCCAAAGCTGGAGAAAGTCCTTATTCTTATGGCAGGACTCAGCAATGACCCGAAACTTTCAAAGTTATCGCAAAAGATACAGGAACTAGTTATCACAATGCGTAAACAAATTTAATCCATCGCACATCGATGTATTCTGATTGGTTCTATCTCGCAGTCTACAAAGATCTTCCTCACCCTCCAAGTAGCTATTTATCCATCCTACCCAACCAAGTCCCTGAGGCTGCCACACTCTCACCGTCAGTCAACTACGCATTTCGTTCTGCCGATGGTTCAAACTACAATCCTCTCTATCCTACCTTGGGGAAAGCTGGCTCCCCTTACGCTCGCTCAGTAGCTTCCATAAATGCTACTCCAATATCATGCCTTCCCGACCCTGGCTTGGTATTCGACACATTGCTGCGACGAGACAAGGGAGCTTTCACACCACATCCTGGTGGAGTTTCAAGCCTTTTCTTCGCATTTGCAGATCTTGTCATTCACAGTATCTTCAATACTAATCACACCGACTGGAAAATCAACGACACAAGCAGCTACTTGGACTTGAGCATTCTATATGGTAACTCGGAAATTGAACAAAGATCAGTCAGAAAGCAAGATGGTACTGGGCAACTGTACAACGATGTCTTCGCTGACAGCAGATTACTACACATGCCCCCTGCCAGCTGTGCACTCCTGGTGCTGCTCAATCGGAACCACAATGTTTGTTCATTACAATTCCCTGAACAGCACCGTTCTGACAGCTATATTCTATGAATTATATTAGTACATTGCCCAGAAGATCTTGGACATCAATGAGAACAGGAACTTCGTGAAACCACCACCAAAACATGAAGCTGCACGCAAAGCTCAGGATGACGAACTCTTCCATAGGGCTCGCCTTGTAAACTGCGCATACTTTATGCAGATAATATTGGGTGGTAAGTTTCTCAATGCTATCTGAAGGATGGCACATTACTCACCCATTAAAAGATTATGTAGGGGCTATCCTTGGCTTAACGAGGGATGGGTATGATTGGCGTTTGGACCCACTGATGGTCAGTATTCCTCCATCACATCCTACATTACTCCTCACTCTCTTTGGTCCATCAGGCGATCAGAGAGCTCAATCATGACATCGCACCTAGAGGCGACGGAAATGTCGTATCCGTTGAATTTAATCTTTTATACCGCTGGCACCCCACGTTATCCGAAACTGACGATAAATGGATAACGAACGTGTTGACGCAAGCATTTGAAGGCAAAGATCCCAGTAAGGTAAGATTTCCATGTTCCTTTGGACTTAGAGACTTGCTTTAAAGTTATCATTAGGCCACGGTAGAAGAATTTAAACAAGCTGCACATGCGAAAATGATACCACCCTCTGATGTGAAAGTGTGGACTTTCGACGGGTATGTTAACATACGATGTGGATTATCCAAGGTTTCTGATGATTCTCCAGTTTGAAGAGAAACTCTGATGGCCGCTTTGACGATGGGGATTTAGCGAAGGTTCTACAGGACTCCACGGAGAACCGTGCAGGAGCATTCAAAGCTCGTGGAATACCAGAAGCACTTCGAGTTATAGAAATCATGGCTATTGAGCAATCTAGGAGTTGGGGAACTTGCTCGGTATGTTAACAGTATCACTGAGTTCAGATATTCAATTATTTATGCAATCATAGATGAATGAGTTTAGGAAGTTCTTGGGTCTGAAACGTAAGAACATCCGTTTAATACACAGACTTTAACTGATTAGCTGATGGACTTAGCCTACACGACATTCAAGGAATGGAACCCTGATCCTGCCATTCATGTGGGTTATTGGAAAGATGCCATGTACACCCATCTAATATGTTACTTTTAGACTGCAGCAGCGGCGCTGTACGATAGTATTGACAACCTTGAGTTGCATGTACGTGACAGAACCCTAGTTAACTTTTTTTTATGGATCTTAAATATGACACAGGTCGGCCTTCAAGCAGAGCAAGCAAAGTCACCAGGGCCAGGTGCTGGTTTGTGCCCAGGATACACAATCTCTAGGGCCATACTAGCTGATGCCGTCTCCCTTAGTCGAGGGGATCGATATATGACTGTGGAATTCACCCGTTTGTCGATTTGCAACATCTGATTCTTCAGAAATCTGAGCTGTTTGAGTAGCACATAGCCTTACATCATGGGGATACCAAGACTGCCAATATGACAAGAATGACGGCTCATATGGCGGCATGCTCACAAAATTGCTCTTCCGTACTCTCCCAGACCATTATCCTGTAGGATCCGCATATGCTCATTTCCCATTCTTGGATCCCGTTTACATGAGGGAGAAGCTAATCACGGCTAACAATCCTATTGTGAATAATTATGCGTGGACTCGTCCTCGCCAACACGCACCGACACAGGTTATTGATACATATGCTGGGGTCAAACAAGTTATCTCACACCCCAGCTTCATGTCCGCGTATGATGAAAAGTGTTTTACTGTGACGAAGCCAATACTTAGATTGGTGCGTAGGCTTGTTCATGCTATTGATAATGGCATTGACAGTATTTCAGGAAGGAAAGGGTGATGCAGAAGTAGAGGCAGCAGAAAAGGGATTACTTCAAGGAAGAAGTTTGGTCACTGACCTTCTAGTGCATACATCAAAGCATGGATTAGGAGAATACTTCTCGAATCTGACATTAGAGTTGGTTGAGGAATCCAAATTCGATCACGTCAATGGAGGTTCCAAATATGTGGATATTGTGAAACACGTGATAAATATGTTGCCGATATACTGGATTTCTCAAGAGATTGTTGGTCCACTTTGGCTTCTCTGTCGTGTACACTTATATATCTGTTTCCAGATCGGCCTTCCTCTCAAAACTAAGACCAATCCGCGTGGTATCTGGTACGGTAGCGATGTTTATGAGAAGTTTGTAGACCTTTCTAGGTAAGAAGATATCCACGCTTGCACGTTCGGTGGAGAACAATAACTCTTTGCAGCTACATCTACCTGGATTTCAATGAAGAAAATGATTGGAGACTACGTGAATCTTCTCAAGGAATATGCAAGGATATTGCGAAGTATATACGGGGACACTTGGAAAGAATCGAATCCTTGGTTTGTTTCTATGCGTCAACAATTGGAGTTGAACTGATGAAAAATCAAAGGTATCTATCAGTGACACCCATAATCACATGTCTATCCAAGGTTACCATAGCCACAAATTCTTGAAACTTGTTATGGAAGCGAGCCGGAAAGAGTCTCTTCATGAGTTGGCAGCCCAGGTCTTCACTGCTGTGATTCCCACAACAGCCATTTACTCACAAGCCATAACGAATACTGTCGATTTCTTCCTACGAGAAGAAAACAGGGATGCACGAGAGGAGATTGCAAAATTAGCTAGATCAGGGCTGAAAGATAATGGCTCGAAGATCATGACATATATACGAGAAGCTCTGCGTGAGTTTATCCGGGTTTTTGTTTCCAGAATGTTATTCAAGATAATTCCTAGGCCTCAAACCGCCTGTCTCATCAATATATCGTGTAGCTGCAGAAAATGTTCCCAGGACAATTAGTCCACAAAGTATAAATGTTCAAGAACGGGTGTTTGCGGACATTCCAAAAGCAAACTTGGATGTGAGTATCAATCATTATTTTCATTTACCACTGCTTGATGAGGAATTCCTTATTAGCCTGCTATTTTTGGATCCGAGGCGAGGAGTGCGAAATATAACCGTTCGTCCGATAGTCATCAACCAATAATCAATGGTATCAATCATGGGTAAGGCTTTTATATTTTTTATTTAACGTGTATTCCTAATCGTGCGTATAGGATGCTGGCCCCGACGTTTTTCGAATCGGCAAGTCATTGCTAGATTCGATCCCTTGTTAATGCTTTCTAACGATTTGAATAGACTGTTCCCTTTATCGTCGGGACCATATTAGGTCTAAAAAATATCCGTCGTGGACCTGGAAGGTCAGGGCACTTGAATGAGTAAGAGCAATTATTTTAATTTGTCGTATATTTTGTTAACGAGTATGGCTAGATTTAACGAAGTGATAAATGGTGTGAATAGTGAGCGGTTCATTAACCAGCGAGGGATTGTCATACCCTGCGCCAACTCTCTCATTGTGGAGGTGAGTGTTTATTTTTCGAAGTCTTCAGATTAGGTTTTTAATGTTATGGTTCGTATTCCAGTTTGATTGATCTCATCCGTCATTCTGTATCGTATGAAAATATATGTAATACATAAATATTTAACAATCCACAACCCTCGACAGCCAACTTAGAAGTTGGTAGGATGGGATTTCCAAATTTGTAAATCCTGGTTGAAATACATTAAACCAGTTACATATAAAACGGAGAACAAAATATGATGACACAAGATACAGACAATCGGATATAAAATTTAGTTTATACGCGCATTTACAGCGCGTTAGGATAGCTAACACTCTCGCTAAGGTGTTCGTTTGTCGGGTTATACGTGAACCCTATGAACTGATCCTGAATAGTCTCGGACAATGCTGAGTTAGTGACGACCGAGTCCTGTGGTTCTTCATTGGTAAAATCAGGATCGAAGTTTGCGACATCCAGCACGGATTCCTATGTAATCTTGTATGGGAATTATTATAAAATTTGAAAAACTAAAGGACATACAACACTAGGTTTGAATGGTGGTTGGATCTTTTTTGCCAACAACCTTTGAATAGAGCCGTTAGTTATTACCCGTTGAAAAAGGACCATCTCACCTATTCCAGTCAATGTATTTCGCAAAAAAAGGGTGACGTTTGATTTCTTCGCCTCCATTTGCACCAAGTCGTTTGGCCGGGTCACGTTGCAAAAGGCCAGTCATAACACTCCGTGCCTCGGGTGGCATATCCGGGAGGAATGTGAGAGGGTCCGTTAAAATTCTTTGGTACATCTTATTCACATTCTCATCGTAGAATGGAGGTAGTCCAGTCTATCATGCTTGTAGTCAGTTGTGCCAGGTTTTCGCAGAGTGTACTGACCATCATTTCGTATAACAAGACGCCCAAAGTCCACCAATCAACTGTTTTAGTATAGCCCTGACTCTCAAGCAGCTCAGGGGCAATGTATTCGGGGGTTCCACAGAATGCTTGATTCTGAATAAGCGTGGATGTCATGAAGTTACGGAGATTGCGTACTAGTCGTTTTTTCAGTTTCGGACATATTCAGCTTGCAGAGACCTGGATACGATCAATAAGTGCGTCTCGTAATGGAAGCTTTCATACCGAAGTCGCAGAGTGCAATATGGCCAGTGTAATCTAGCAAAATATTCTCCGGCTTGAGATCACTGAGTGAATGAAGGTAAAGGTGGGTAAGCATTACAGATAAGTTGATACTCACCGGTACACCACATTAAATCCGTGCAGATGTTCGAGAGCACACAGAAGTTCAGCAGCATAGAATCGGCTTCTGTCCTGATCAAATTTTCCTTCCCTTTGCAGATGGTAGAATAATTCGCCGCCGTTCACTATTTATGAAGTGTGTTAGGGTGTCATAATGCGAAAACTAAAATGAACAAACCAAAAGACATTACGAGATAGAGTTTATCAGGATTCTGGAAGGAAAATTTGAGGGGGACAATGAACGGATTGTTGACCAGGGCCAGTACTGTGCGTTCTGCCAGGATATGCATGATCTCCCCAGGACGTTGAGCAATGTGTGCCTTTCTGATAGTTTTTAGGGCGTAGATACGTTGTGTATCCTTTTTTCGGACTTGCATCACTTTCCCAAAGCTACCCCGGCCGATAACTTTGAGGAGATCGAAAGCCTCAATTGTCAACGGTTCGTTACGTGTTGGTTTGAAATCTATTTTCAGGTGGAATGAACCAGATCCCGCAGTAGCACTGTACCACTGGTCCGATGCGTGCTAGGTGATACCATCCGTAAGTGATAAGTCTAAAAGAAGAACAGTGCGTTACTTACATGACCATCCAGCATTGGCGTGAGATCTACGCGACCCATCAAAAGGTCGTTTCCCATATCGTCCTGCCCGTGAACAGCTGCTGCTGTCCGTAGATAGGAAGAAACAGATATATTTGAAGTACGGGATACGTCACTTCACAGGATGGAATTAGCAATAGTGATTTCGTACAACACAACGGGTAAGATAACACATACAAATCTGCTCGATAGTTCCAAATCGGACTGGTCAAGTCGCCTCCCATAGCATCAATGAGAATCTCATTCTTGTCAAATTCGAGCACAACATATGGCAGCCACCAAAATCGTTTCCGTTGCATGCTATCTCTGTTACTTGTTGATCTTCTTGCAGGCGGAGCAGACTCAAGAGCTCTCTGAATGACTTCAGGTACCTGTACTCCTGGTGCTAGAGAAAGACCTCTCCCTAAGGTTCCAATCAAGTTTTGTTACATATTAGCTAATTATCAACCAAGCGCTTACCAGAGAAGATGCGAATTGTGAGCATGCCAGAACGGAATTGGTCGGATTCATAGTGTGGCTTTGGAGTGGTGGGCCGGGATGGGATGGGTGTGGCAGAACGTGAAATAATCCCATTTTCTTTCGAATCCTTTGACTCTAGAAGGGAAGACGATGGTGTTGGCAGGCGCTCATGACAATATACTGAGATATTTGATACACACTTTTAGAGCCAAGTTTCCAGGACATTGTAGAGCGAGAGCTGGGGCTGAATAGCTAAATAAGTTGACATGGAGGTGGGCAAGGAAGTGATCACTACCAACGACGTTTAAGCCCTGTCTACTGCGATACTGATACTGGAGGGAATCTGTTCCAAAATCAAAGATCGCTCGATGCTGAATGAGTTGATTGATAACTTTGTATAGATAAGATACGATTTCAGCTGTGAAGATATGAAGCTGAAGGGTGTTTGAATACGAGGTGAAGTGCATCCCTAATCTCACGCTCCTGACACCCATTTCGATCACATCATAGTTGTCACATGCTCATTGCTGGCCCTCAGCTTACACTTACTCAAGTATCCAATTGCTAAGATAAATGTATAACATACAACTGATACTTGTGATATTATACAGATAATGGTACAGCTACAACACAAATTGCTACTTGCGAGTCGAAGGTGTGGGAGAGCCAACACCGAAAACGGGTCGGTCAAGGCGATTGTGCAATCTTTCAAGCTCCCTTTCAAGGCTGTAACTAAAGGTCAGGAATCGATTCAATGCGGTGACATGGGATCAAACTTTAGTGATTTCTGTTTGTAATCGACGGCATCTCTTTCTGCACGTCTCTTGGCAGCTTCAAGATCATTTTCTTTCGTTTGCTGATGATAATCAGGAATATATGATATGCAAAATTATGGCGCAGAGCGTACCATGAGATCCATGGCCTGCCGCAATTTCTGTATCTGCGCTTCATATGCCTTGCGTTCATCTTCCAGCCTCATTCTTTGTCGGTCGCTCTCAGCCAGCTGTAATTTGGCATCGCGTGCAATTTTATCGGCAGATCGATGCAGACGTGATGTATCGCTTTTCTCCTGATTTACCTGGTTCAGCTGGTTGGTAAGCTCTTCTATGCGACTTTCCAGGCGACGTGATGAGGGAGGATGCCGGGAGGAGCTTGCATACGACTTTGTTTCTAGGTCTACAATACGAACATTCAGCTCCTTTATTTGCTTCTCGAGGTTTGCCTAGACTCAAAGTCAGTGGTTCCATGATTGACTCGGGATCGCGACACATACATTCAATCGATCGAGTTCAGAGTTTTCCACACGGACTTTACCCAGTTCAAGTTGACATTCGCTAGCATAAGCTTCAGCCTTCTTCATGCGTTCATGCGCATTCGTTACTCGGTCACCCTGCTCCTCCAGAGACCTCTCAAGGTCCTGCTTTTTGAGCTGTAGCTTCTGGTATTCGCGGTCAGACGACATCTTGCTCGTGTCCACGTGGTCAAGTTTGATTGTTTCCAGTTCAGCTTGCAATGCACGTCGTGCTTTTTGGAGTAATGCCCTATCGGCTTCTGCATCATCGAGTACACCGCGCAGTTCTCTTACTTGGGAATGCAAAGCCACTATTTGGGACTGTTGCTCAGTTTGGGCAGCAGTTGATACCTCATAGGCACTTTCGAGGTCTCCAATCTTTGTTTCCAAGAGTTCTTTCTCTTTCTTCCAACCACGACTGTTGTACACTTCATCGTCATACTTGAGTTGAAGCTCATCATGATCTGACCGAATCTTCCTGTTCTCCTCTCGCAAACGACTCAAACCCTCTCGTTGAGATTGTAATTCTGTATGGATGTAAAATGCATGAGTAGGAATTGAGCCATGGAGATATATAGTTACCTTCACTAAGTTGCGCTAATTCAGCTGGTAAAGTGATGAGTTAACTAGTGTATGTATGATTTATGTGAGCTTTACCTTGGTATTTCTTCCTCGTCTGATCAATAGTGAAGTCACGTTCCGCGAGGTCTTTCTGATATTGGGCACGCTGGTCTTGTAGCTCTTCAGTCAAACGCTGTCGCAGAACTATCAACTCGGACGATTCTTTCCCTTCCTCTTCCAGCGACCTTTCCACTTCTCTCAATCTTTGTCCATTCGTTTGAGCCTTTTGCTGGGCAGCTTTACTTTCAGCTACTACCTCCATATGTACTTTCTCTAGCTCAGCTAGTGACCGTAGCGCTGTGATAATGAAATACGGTTAATATTGTTTCCGTCTTCAAGGGACTCAAGCAAACCAGATGCCTCTGCGCGAGCTGCCTTGACCCTGGCCACCTCGGCTACCTCCAAACGTTCTTGGTATGATTGTTCTTTCGCTTTATGGGATTCTATGATTGCAAGCAGCTCAGTTGAATGGTTTCCCTCCTCCTGTGGGCGCTTCTGGTGTTGCACGCTTATTTCTAAATTTCCTTCAATTGAAAGGCCCCCCATAATTAATATATTGGCTCACTGGCTGATTCATTTCGTGCTTTTTCGGTTTCTCTAGCCAGATCTTCAGCTTCACCTATAAGCCTCGCTTTTGCCTTCTCCAAGGATCTTATGTAAGCTGCGTTCTTCTGTAGTTCTTGCTGCGCCTCATGGAGTTGACGGTCGGTCACTCGTTTCGCCTCTTCAAGAACATGTACGTGCTCCACAATAGTTTTGTCTTGTTTCGATTCTAATTGTTTAACCTCCCATTCTCTAGCTTTCAGGTCATTTAGAGCTTTGTTCAGTTCTCGATCGAGTTTGATATTGAAATCTTTGAGTTTAGCCACCTCAGTCTTGTAGTTCGAAACAGACTTTTCCAAGTGGGCTCGTCTAGTTGACTCCATCTCCAGTTGTTTTTTGACTGTGTCCAATTGCCGGAATTGAGTTTCTTGTTCACGTTGGAACTGGAGAACCACATCTTCGAAATCTCGGTATTTCGCCTGAGCTGCGGTAAGTTGTCGTTCCAATGACTATCAATAAAACTAATCAGTTTACTTTCTTACATCAGGTAAACATTTTTTACCTCTTTACACCGCAAAGCTTCTGCCAACGCACTCTCGCTCTCATGCTGACGTGAACGTAATGACTGAACATCTGATTCTAAACGTCGCTTAACCTTTTCTAGATCGCCGAGAGTTGTGCGTGCTTCAGTGAGTTGAGAACTAGTGGCACGTTCTCGCTCCAGTAACGACTTGTGACTTTGCTGGAGGGACTGGTGTTCCCGAGTAATGTTTTCAAGTTCGATTCTCGATTTGCTTTGAGCTTCTAAGGTTGTTCGGTGAGCTTCGGCATGTTCCTGGTGCATCGTGCTAACTTGACGTCTAAGAGTGGCCAACTCCTCCTCTTTGCTTTTCTCTACCTCGTTACGACGGGTTTCTTCGCTAGTCTTGGCTTGCAGATAAGCACGCAATTCGTCTAATTTTTCCTGCAGTTCGAATCGTATCGAGTTTTCATGCAATCGCTCTCTTTTCTCTACCTCCAGCTGAGCAGCCAGGTTGTCGAGATCGATTCTAAGTTCGGTAATTTCTTTCATTTTGGCGTCACGATCCCGCTTGGAAATATCTAATTGTTCTATGACTTTTGCAATCTGGGCATCTTTTTTCTGGAGCATCTGAGAATACTCGTTTGCTGTGCGTCCTAGTTCTGCGAGTTGCTCTTTTGCTTGTCGGGCTTCGGTTTCTAGGCTGTCCGCCCTGCTCTTGAGTATTTCCCTATCCCACATGTCAATCACTGAGAGCATGCTGGTGTGGTACGACTCACTTGGTCTGAATCTCTGCGAAAAGTTTACCTTCCATCTCCTTAACCCCGACATCCATCCTTTCTTTTGTCCTGGAAACATCTTCTTCGCGCTGTAGAGCGAGATTACGAAGTTCTTCACCGACTTTGTGGAGTTCATCAACTGTGGCTCGTAAATTCTCAGCTTCTTCAAATGTAACGTTTAGTTGATCGTTTAATTCCGCCTCCTTTATAGCCCATTCCTTCTGTTCGGATTCCAGTCGAACGAGATGTTCCGCAGCCTGATCAAATACAAGACGAAGCGATTCCTGTTTCTCTTCACTCTCCTTTTGCAATTTCATGGCGCGATCAAGTTGGGAATCGAGAACATCAAGGTCTGCTTGTAGAGCAGCAACTTCATCTTCCAATTCACTTTCTCTTCTCTTGCTTCTCTCTAAAAGTGCATCCTTGTCCAGTGCGAGCGCTCGTTCAGATTCGAGATCCTCTTCAATCTTTCGCTTCTCTGCTTCAAGAGTCATTTTAAGGCTCTCCAATTTCTCCCGTGCCTTTTTATCAAGTTCAGCTCGTTCACGGATCAAAGTGAGCTCTGCTTCCTTTCTAAGCAGCTCCTCGTCATTTCTCGTTGCAGCAAGCAGGGGCCGAACCTACGATGAATAACGTTAGATCGACCTCACAATAAAATAATTCATGACTTACTTTTGTATAGAGTTGCCACCAAGGCCAGTCCCTTAACTCCCCGTATACACGCGCATTCCGCTGGATTGTTCTAACAGCAACAGCTCGATTCAGTATCTTCTTCATCTGCCTTCTGGCGGTCCACATGCGGGATACAGCTTGTAGCCTAGAGAAAATATCAAATAATAACAAATCTCGACGTTCTTCGAGCTCGGCCAGGACGCCAGCTTTGAAGAAAATCTTGGAAGTGCCGATTTTATATATCATCTCATCCAGTTCCAGTGCGTTGACCATGCGTCTGCATGCTTCCCGGCCATCCATATACCCGCGAGGTATTATTCCCGGGGTAATTACTTCATACCGTTGACGGAACTCGACGAAAGGGAGACGATTGGGGTACCCAAGACGAGCGATTCGAATCCCTTCTAACACACCATTACACCGTAATTGGTCTAGGACTAGGGGTACATCCACACGTCCTGGCTTCTTGTTGTTGTTTGGAACAATGCAACGGATGAAGTGTGGTTGGGTTGCACGAAGCTGAGACATGAGGCTTCCTAGCTGCTCTTTGTGTCTTTGTGCTACAGTTCTAAACGCACCCTTCTTCAACACCCTTTTCTTCCCCATACTTAACGCATTATTTAAACCCCCAGAAATGGCGTCTGAGTATTCAGAGAAGAGAGCAGCAACGAAACGTTCTGATGAAGCGGCAAGAACCCGTGTGAGGTTGTCGTTGAGCGGATCTTTATTCTTTTCCAACCATCCATCCGTTCTATATTCCACTTTCGCGGCATAATGTTGGATGATGAAGCCTTGTTCGAATCTAGAGGGTTCATATTTGTCCCTACCAGGATGATAAGCATCCTCGCCCTCTATGGGACCAGTCCATATGGTGTTCAGTTTATTTGTAAACGTGAGATCAGTTGCCTTGGGCATGATGCATTCTTCGTCTAGGCAGCTGAGGATCCCGATTGTACTTCCACTGGACTCGATCAAGTCAATGGTAGGTTGCAAATCCAATCCGAAGTTAACATAGTCCCAATGAATGCATTCTCTGGAGTATTCTTCTTGTTCTAGGACGAACATATGGTGGTTAAAAAATTGTTGCAGCTTCTCATTCGTGTAATTGATTAGGAGCTGCTCATATGCATTAACTTCGAATATCTCGAATCCTGCAATGTCCAATACACCGATAAACGTGGACTTTGACGATGGTCGGTCTAATGCGCGGTTAATACGGTCTACAAGAGAGCCAAATGTCTTCTCGAATAAAGTTTTGCAAAGTGCGGAAAGTTCATCGAGCGCTTGTTGACGGGTCCTTGCTTGAGAAACCCACTCTCGACCAGCAAGAGCACGAGGTCGAAGTACAGCCCGGGTGAACTCGGCAATTGGAATACCGAGTAAGTGGCAGACACGTTCAGCTTGAGAGGAGTCTGGCATCGTTGCATCGTCAGCCCGAGTTGAAGTAATTTTGATGTTTCCTATATGGAGGATGGCGGCAACTATGCGAAACAGATCAAATTGCTCAGAAGGGCTGAAGCCTACGACATCTAAAGCAGTCTAAGAAATTATAATTAGCCTCCGCGGCAACGGCGGTGGAGGAGTGGATAAAACCTTGAGGGCTTCCCATTCTTCTTTATCGTCTACCCCGTCAATCTCGCGTCTGCTTTTGTTGAGGTATTCGTAGTCCTCGACTCCACCATCGAGCAAGAGTTCATCTAGGAAGCTTCATCAATAAATTGGGGATAGTTCTCAAAAACAAAACCCTACCCTTAAGGCTCTCACCACTCGCGATGAGTTGATAAAAGACATGAAAACTTCTCTCATTATCATTTCGCACCACCACCCGACTTTTCTCTAGCAAGTACCAGTCAATATTTGCACCTGCTATGCTTCCATCCGGAGCAAAAGTTATGCGCACGAATTTGCCGAATCGACTGGAATTGTTATTCCTTTGAGTCTGAGCATTACCGAAGGCTTCGAGAATTGGATTGGCTTGAAGTATTTGACGTTCCAGAAGACCTAACCTCCCTTTAGCTGTCGTATGGGGACTAGCAGCGGAAGTTGACGGATTTGACGCGTGTCCTCGCTTGAAAGAAGATGTTCTGGTTAGTCTGGAGTTTGGGAATAATGATCCAAACGAATTCGATGATGGTAGAGAGTCCAGTCGGGAGTGTGACTGAGTCGCAGATGGTGGGTGCACATCAGTAGCGATTGCTGCAAGATATTGGATGACTTTCTTGGTACTTTCTGTCTTCCCAGCACCGGATTCGCCTCTTTGATGCAAAAACATATGTCTAAATGGCCATATGGATGTGGATAACACACTTACGTGATAAGAATACTTTGATTTTCGTGTTCTTCACCCATATTAATCCATGCACGCTCAGCCACAGAAAAAACGTGGGGTGGATTCTCATCTCTGCGTTTATTTCGATATTGTTGAATAATAGTATCAGAGTACAACGGTAAATTTTGGTAGGGGTTTATCGCAACAAGAAATAAGCCCGAGTATGTCTGATCCACATGATACTCATTGAGTAAACTGAATCTAGCCATAAACTTTACGATGCGCTTACATATATGGCCCCTGATCCATATCTCAAACGTAAATTATGCACAACGCTGGCTTCGTTCAGAAAAGTAAGATCTGCTATATCCTCCACTCTGTCAAATTTTGGAGGATTCATCTTGAACAACGCGTCGAAAGGTACTCTGCGCAGCTAATAATCAAATAGTTGTGAGATAACAATGATTATATTTCCTGAAGCACAAACCTCTCCCCCAGCAGCCATAATGACCTCTGCAGCATCATCTCCTTCCCTATTAACCCATCCGGCAAGATATCCATCCTTTGCGTCTGGGACCCAAACCCATTTCTTTTCATTAAATTCTGCTTGTTGAGCGGCCGCTCGAGCTGCTTCGGCACTTTGTGATAGTCTTGCTGCAAGCATTGTTTTGGAGGTAAGTCATACAGACGCCTTTAAAAAGCTTGGCTGACAATACTGAAATCGTAAGAGTTATGCTAAAAGACTCCTCTCAATCTAGTGGCAGATGGGGAGTCCAAAACGCGTGCTAAAATCATCACGTGATTCGCATTTCAACCAAGATTTACAAATAAGGGATTCTATTACTAAGGCCTTGTTTGACAACCCAAAACTTTCACTTTCCCAAATGCCAAACAATTTGGTGATAACTTTCTGATAACTTTCAGTATCTTTCAGTATCTTTCAGATAAGTCTAGATAACTATTAGATACATAGCCATACACCAAAGGTGTTGGAATAACCAAGGGCAGTATAAGCCCTGTTCATTACCTTTAGTTTGTTTTTACTCCGCCTTTTGCTTACATAATTAGTAGTATAAATTGTTAGTAGTTTACACTTGTTAATAACAAGGCAGTTTGGCATAAACTCTATCCACTCTTTTAAAAATCTACTATTTATTTCAACAAAAGATGTGTGGAGTGTTAACAGCTATGACTTCTGGCTAGGAGGAGAGTGTTATGACCTTATCCAGACTACCATTATTTCCCTGGACTTTAGTACATGTGTATGCCTTGTTTCTGCCTCATTTCCTGCTCTTCTTGTATATTTCATCTTGTGTACTTCTATATGACTTGTTGCACCTTCTTAGCATCAGCAAATCCTGGTTTGAGTCTAACTTGAGCCATAGTAAGCCATAGCACCTGTAGTGATCCATAGTGATCCATAGTGATTCATAGATTTTGGCTATTTTCCATAGTGACCCATAGTGGCCCATGTTATGACCTTATCTGGATATGCACTATCTCCCTGGACTTTAGAATGCATGCGCAACATGTTCCTGCCTCATTTACTTGTTTCCCATACACATTTTGTATTTGACTCGCGTTTTGCTTCTATTAACTCGTAGTGACTTGTGTCTGCTTCTAAATGACTTGTAGATACTTCTGTATGACTCCACACTGACTCATAGCTTACTGAGCAGACACGTGTTTAGCTATTATTAGAAGTAGCATACTTGTATTTAAGTAGCGCAAAACTACAGTCAAGCCTCAGCTTGATCTTAGTTTCAAATACCTCTTAACACGAGCGATTATTCTGTTACCTCAATGACAACTAAGTGACTCTCCCTCCCTTGTCTAGGATGGCAAGATTGTTGCGTCAGCACAATCACATGATGGATTACATAATTCGTCAGGTGATGAGTCAGATGATATGTCACATGATATGTCACATGACTACACTCACATATGCCCTATGCCCCATGCCTTATGCACGGACCATCATATGTAAATATGTACATACAGCTAGAACTGTATATAAGGACACTCTTATGCAGAATAGATCCCAAGTCCTATTCTATAGGTAGTAGTAGTAACACTAACCGTAAGGTGTGAACTAAGTAAGCACAAGGTAAGATCTTTGAGTTCCTCCACTGTGTCTTACACACATGGCTGCTCAACAAAGATCATTGTAAATAACAGCACGGACAACACCGTACAGCCTGAAATGCCTAGCTGTCCCCACCTCTGTAACTGACCTCAGAGAGACCCTGACAGGTGGTTTGTAACCTGTGTGGTAGTGTAACCTACCATCGCACTAGGGAAATCTGACTAGCAAAACCTAACCGTTCCCTAACCCGGATGCACCTACGACGAGACCAGTAAACAACGACACTTAAACCCCAAACGGTAATAGCCCATAGATATCAATTATTTCCATAGTAATCCATAGCAACCCATAGTAAACCCATAGTATCCATAGTATTCCATAGTGATCCATAGTATTCCATAGTAACTCATAGTATTCCATAGTAACTCATAGTGGTCCATAGATATTAATCATTTCCATAGTATTCTATAGATGCTATATAAATTTGTATAATAATGTATAGTAATCTGTAGTATTTTGACTTAGAGTACTATTCCACTTTTTGGATTAGATAAGCAAAACATCGGACTTGGACTTCAAAAAATTTTTTTTTCTAAGTCCAAAAATTTTTTTGAAGTTTAAATTTCGACTTCAGCAAAGTCATGTGACCTGTGGCTGACATGGCATACTTCAAACTTCAACTTTTATTTTTGCTTCAAAGTTTTCAACCTTCATCTTTGTAAGTCATTCTTTCCTCCTTTTCTTTTACTGACATTCTTTTCCTAGATTCATTCCATTATCATACATCTTTGCTATATCTGCTTGTTGTCAGGACCTAGGGATGGAAGGAGTTGAGGAGATATGATAGCTTGGGCATTTGGTATGTTTTGTGTCTGCTTTTTTCTCTTTTTTTTTTTAATGTTTTCAACTTTTTCTCTTGTATGTCTAACTTTTTCCTTCTTTTTTTATACATTTCCTCTCTTTCTAGTTATGTTTTCAATTCCTCTTCTCTTGTTTCATATGTTTCCTTGTTTTTTCCTTGTTTTTTCATATGTTTTAAACTTTTTTATTTCTTTCTATATGTTTCCAACTTTTTTTGTCTTTTTTGGTATGTTTCCAATCTTTCCCATTTTTGTCATGTTTCTGACTTCTTTTGTCTTTTCATTATGTTTTCCGACTTGTTATGTTTTTTTTCCAACTTGGTATGTTTTTTTTAAATTTTTTTTCTTGACTTTTTATGTTTTTCTATGTTTTTTTTCAACTTTTTTTTATGTTTTTTTATATTTTTTTTTCCAACTTTTTTATGTTTTTTTTTTGACTTTTTATGTTTTTTTTTCCAACTTTTTATGTTTTTTTGTCTGACTTTTTTTGTCCTTTTTTTATTTCTTCTATGTAGTATTATATAGTAGTATGTAGTAATTGTAGTAGTAAAAATAAAATGAATATTCAATAAAGTATATATACTATTATAGTAGTACTATGGAGTGCTCTGGAGTTGAGAACCCATGCTATGGGTACTATGGACACTATGGCTTACTATGGGTCACTATACAAATATCTATAGAGTATTATGGAGTACTATGGAGCACTATATAGATGCCTATTTATCTATGAAGCACTACAGAAATGCTTATGTATCTATGGAGCACTATGGAGTGCTACTAGAGTGCTCTGGAGTTGGAAACCCATGCTATAGACACTATGGGCACTATGGCTTACTATGGAGTGCTCCATAGTGCTCTATAGTTAACTCAAGATTTGCTGATATATCCATAGAGGATATAGACCTATACTTACAGGTCCAGGTTATTGATAACACTCCTTACCAACTCCTCTTAGGCCGTTGTGGGAAGGCCGCATAGCCTCACCTCGGAAATCACCATTTCTCACTATTGGTCACCACCCACAACTTTAGCGATCCAATTAGTGAGCAACCGATAAGCCTACCACATATTCTCCTGATTCTTGTCAAGAACTGACTTCGGGGTCAACTCCGTGAACTCGGAGTTAACTCCTGTCGGATGTTAGACGCGGCTTCAATGATGTCCGTTGTGCTCTGCCGACTTCCGATGTCTAATTTACAAACACCGAGGTTTTTGTCCGAAGACCAGAGTTGTTGCGGGAAGTGGACGGAACTTAGAGAGGAACAAGATTACAAGTCTTAGTTGATATTCAAACTACAGAACTGTGTACGTCTTTGTAGTTTAAGTACTGGCAACAACATGTGAATATCCCTGAGGGTGGTAATGCAGGGAGGTACATTAAAAGAGGACAAAGGAATGATAAAAAAAGGATAAGTGTTTGTTACAAGTGTTATGTAATATGGGGGACGTATGTCCGAGAAATGGAGAAGGATAAAAGGGTATGAAGTCCGAGGTAAGGTTTGGATGTCCGAGGTTTCGGAGGTGTTCAGATCCTGACAATTCCATGTCATATTAACTCCAATCCAGAAGCTACAGAAACCTCAGACATGTCTATTTGAATATACCATGCAATTCCCCTTACTTCCTTCTTTTACCCCTTCAGCCCAGCGACCAATCAATCCCCTGCACATCCTCTCTTAATCTCCATACCCCATGACATCATGTGCAACTTCTTCTGACCAACTCTCCACTTAATGGCCACCGAGATAACCAGACCATGGGATCGCCCTTCCTATCTTGACAATTGTGCTATCTGATCACTCAGCACCCTTGTCCACCCTTGTGCCATCCAGTTATCTCACGTGCAACTCCAAAAATAGCGAGGTATGCCCCAGACTTCTGTGATCATGTGCAACATGAGCATTGTGTGCTCACTCACTGGCCTGTTGACTATACCAAACTCTTCATAACTACTTCATTTTCTTCCCTACCCTTTTGCTTATTAAAGATTGGATTCTCCCACACCCTTTGAACTATTTCTCTGTTTATCTCATTTTTCACACCATCTTACAAACAGTAAAATTAAAAATACTTTGCTAGCTACTTGCAAATGTTCTCTCTCTGTAGGAAGAACAAAAACTTGTATAGTAGTTAGATAGAAAATTTAGTTTTCCCTTTCCCCTCTCCTCAGAGAATATTCAGAAGCAGAGAAAACCAGCTCACCCTAAGTTTCTTCGCTCTCCTGACTGATTTCACTGCTTCTGCCCACTATAAGTTGTCTAACTTGTCAAATATCGTCCTTCGCACTCTTCTGTTGGCATACTAGAACCCTTTAGTGTAAAAAAAAAAAACTCACTTATCTAATTGAGGACCTCACTATTGCTTCATTCTCTCTCGCTTCACTTGGACGTCTCTTGCCTTCACTTATTCTCTTGACCTTGTCCTGTGTTTGCTCTCTTTATCTACTCTTGATGTTGCATTTATCTGTAACCTCATACAACCTCCTTCTTACCAATCTCTAGAAGACATTTTAGATACACAGACAGAAGTGCTGTGTCCCATAGGTTTCTGAACCTACTCACACTTAACCTCTCTTCACTGCCCCTTTTACACCCTCACTCAAGCAACAGCAAAGGACTTCAGTAATAAGGACCAATACATCATTCTCACTAACCCCAACACAGGACTAGTGATCACTATCCCTACCAGATCCTGCAAACCACAAATCACACAATAAAACCTCAGCTGAACCACAATGGATTTTTAAGTATTGAGGATTCACATAGAGGAGATACTACAGAACCACTGCCACTTGTCTCTTCCTTTTCATGCACATTACAGAACAGTTCCATTCCTACTGAACTTTTAGACTCACCACTCTTCAATATAGTCAAAACATTAGAAATAGCACTCAATACCCATTATACCAGTCCCAAAACCTATAGTACTCCTCTTTGCAAACCCATCTCATCTTACTCTTATACTCCAATTCCCCTATCTCTAGCTTACAAAAAGATTGTTAACTATACCAAACCAGTAGTCACAACACTCCCAGAACATTTACAAATCATTTGTTACATCCTCTCTAATCCACTTGAAGGTATACCAGTACTTCTCTACAACCCCCCAAATTTTTCACCAGGCAAACAATATACTGAGGAATGACGCATCACCTTTAATGTCAATCCAGACAGTTTTCTATGGCCTGTAGAAGAAAAACTTGTAAACTAGCTTGTAAAAGCCCAAGAAGATGGTTTCACATTGACAAAAGCAGAAAAAGGGAAATTCTTGACTACTTACTTTGATCCCATCATCATCTTAATCATTAAGCACATCCCATGGGTCCTGCAACACATCCTGATCCTAGCCAGAATCTTTGACAATATAGTAGCAATCATCAAAGACAAAATGGCAGCCAGTGTTTATGAACCATCAAACTTATCATATTAATCTCAATAGTTCTATGTCAAGAAAAAGGATGGAAAAATACTTCAAATTATCCACAATCTCCAACTACTCAACCAGATCACAATTGAAGATAGTGGGCTACCCCCAATGGTCAAGTTGTACACAGAATTGTTCAGAGGATGAGGTTGTTACAGAATGTTCAATCTCTTTGTTAGTTTTGACCAACATGAAATTTTAGATATAGCAGTACTCTTCATCAATGATATACCTGTCAAAGGACCTCAAACCTGATATGAACTATCTGGTAGCACCTGTAAGGGCAACTGGGCAGTTCGTGTGGTGCATGTTTCAAAGTGTTGCAACAGGCTGCAAAACAGGAAGCGTGTCAAACTGGATAGGAAATCTGAAGTTATTATATTGTAAAGTATACATATTCTATCTACTCATCTGGACAGGAAATCTGAAGAGAAAAGTCTAAGGATTTCTGTCCAGGGGTGTTGCTATATATGTAGATAAAAATAGAAGAGGTATTGAAGGAGGGTTACCATCTTAGATGGGTGGCAATCTTAGTAACTGTATCTAAATATATAACTCCCTGATAGTAAGCATGTTGAAGTTATATTGAGGGTAGTGGGAAGTGGTGTTGAGGTATTGCTGAGTGGTTTTGAAGGGTTTGAAAGATTGAACTTGGGGTTCCCCTTACAGCACCTTTGAAACCATCTGACAAAACTCAGGAATATACTGCTTCATCTGGGAGCACCTCCAGAATGTCAACAGGGTCCTCCAATATATCAAACACACAGGAGAAACATTCTCAAGCAAAAAATTGTATATGTATGTACTATCAACAATTATGGTAGGACACTGCTGCACATATGAAGGGCATGTACTGGAAGAATCCCATGTTCAGAAAATCAAGGACTAGCCCCCATGCAAAAACCTCACAGAAGTTTGAGGGTTTCTTGGAACTATAGGAATGATGTTGAGTTTGTATTTGGTCCAGATCAGCAGCAAGCAATGGACACTCTCAAAGAACTCATCATAAACTGCCCCACAATCCAAGCCATTGATTACACATCCCTCAGAGAAGTTATCTTGGCAGTCGACTCATCAAAAATAGCAGCCGGCTACATCATCTCACAAATTGGGGAAGATGATAAATAATACCCCAATCAATTCAGTTCTATTATATGGAACGACTGTGAACAACAGTACTCCCAATCAAAAGTTGAGCTCTATAGATTGTTTCACACACTCCATGACACCAGAATCTATCTTATTGGAGTTCAAAACCTTGTAGTAGAAGTTGATGCTAAGTATATAAAAGGAATAATTAATAACCCAGATATCCAACCCAATGCTACCATCAACTGATGGATTGCAGGCATCCTCCTCTTCGACTTTAAACTTCAACACATTCCTGGTCATGACCATGCACCAGCAGATGGCCTCTCCTGACATCCTCATGCACTAGAAGATAAAGATCCTACTAAAGACCCAGATGACTAGGATAAATTCAGCTAATGGCTTCATAATCAAACTCTCAAATCAATCAATATCTCCACCTTCCCATAGCTCTACCTCACACCACTTCAAAAACCAAGTAACTGTCCTTTCAGAAGAAATTATCAATACCACTATTCCCTATTCCAAAAAAGCCACTCAAAGAGATGCAGAACTATCAGGACTTGAGTCATTCCTATGATCCCCAAACCACCCCTCACATCTCAATAATAAACAATTCCAAAAACTCATCAAAAGAGCCTCAGAATTCTTTATATTCAATGACCAACTCTGGCATCATGATAGATACAGCAAGCACAAACTTGTCATTTCCTCTCCCCACAGACTTGTACTAATAAAGATAGTCCATGATGATCTGGGACACAAAGGTATATTTACAGTATGCACCAGACTCCTCAAACAGTTCTGGCAGCCTCTCCTCAACCATGACATTAAGTGGTATATTAGATTCTGTCATGAGTGCCAGGTCTGCCTCTTTTGAAAATTCCACATACTAACAACAATTGCAACCCCTGCTCTATTATTCTATAAGGCTTATATCAATATTATGCTAATGCCAAAATCGAACAGATTTTGATATATCATCCAAGCCCATTGCTCTCTCTCATCATACCTAGAATGGCACATGCTTCATGCTGAAAACAGTCACTCCCTTGGAGCTTTCATATTCAAGGAAATCCTTTACAGGTGGGGAGCTCTTGAAAAACTCATCACTGATAATGGATCTGTGTTTCTACAGGCCCTAGACCACCTTGCAGACCAATATAATATCTGACACATTTGAATCTCCCCATACAATTCCCAAGCTAATGGCATTATAGAACAATAGGTACCTTAACATCTGTGAAGCTCTCATGAAAGCCATAGAAGAAGATGAACAAAAATGGATGCAAGTAGCACCATCCATCTTCTAGGCAGAATGTTGTAGTAAGTGATATGCATCACATCATGGTCACATTGAGTTGTGACAAACAGTACTTCACTTAGAGAATATATTAACTATATCATCAACTACATGTTATAATATACTACTATATAATATCCTCAATCTCTATTACTATCCCATTTCAGCAGTCTGCAGTTGCATTAAATATGTCACCATACAAAAATCCACTAGCTATTCACCATACTATATAGCATATGGCACCAAGCCCCTCCTCTCTTTTAACATCACTGAAGCCACCTACCTAGTACTAAGGATCTTGACCTACTCTCTCAATATCAGACCTTCTTGCTGTTGCAACAGCAACAATCACATGACTGATTACATAATTAATCATGTGATGGAGCACGTGACTGATGATGTGTCTTACACTCATATGCTCTATGGCATGTGACCTTCACGAATATTCTATAACCTTCTACAAGGTTCTATATATAGTCACATGATATGTTAGTGTATATGCACATGGACCATTACACAAAGGTGTACAAACACCAATTATGTATATAAGTAGAGCTACTGGATCTTATGTCCTTAGTCAAATTACATTCATAGTAGTCAGTACTAGCATAAGTCTCTAAGTCAAAGTAAGCTCTAAGGTAAGAATAGTTCCCTCTACTGTAAGGGGAACCCCAAGTTCAACCTTTCGAAACCCTTCAAAACCACTCAGCAATACCTCAACACCACTTCCCACTACCCTCAATACAACTTCAACATGTTTACTATCAGGGAAGTTATATATTTAGATACAGTTACTAAGGTTGCCACCCATCTAAGATGGTAACCCTTCTTCGATACCTCTTCTATTTTTATCCACATATATAGCAACACCCCTGGACAGAAATCCTTAGACTTTTCTCTTTGGATTTCCTGTCCAGGTGAGTAGATAGAATATGTATACTTTACAATATAATAACTTCAGATTTCCTGTCCAGTTTGACATGCTTCCTGTTTCACAGCCTGTTGCGACACTTCGAAACATGCACTGTGCGAAACTGCCTAGTTGCCCTTATATCTACTGTGTAATACAGGGTACTGCTCAACACTTGCCTGACAAGCACTTGAGCTCCAAAAGCATCCAGAAGACCTTGCTAAAGTCAAGGATTGTATCCTACAAGCTCAATATGACTTAGCCCAACAATTTGAAAAAGAATTTGCCAACACAATCAGAGACTTCAACTTTAAACCCAGTGCACTCATCCTAGTATGCAACTTATGTATCAAAGCCAAACTCAACTACAAAACAAAATCATGATACCTTGGACCAATGGTCATACTACAATGCACAACTGGAGGATCCTACATTCTAGGAGAACTTGATGGTTCAATTTCTAAATTACAATTTGCTGCTTTCTGTCTAGTTTCATACCATGCATGCTCATCTTGTTTTATACCCATTACTAGACTTTTAAACCTTTCAGACCAATAACTTGAAATGATGACACACAATACAGATGAAATCATTGGTCAGGCCTCACCCCTCCATCTGGGTAATCTAGCAGCTATAACTGCCATGTAGCTGATCAACCATTAAAACTTCTTATATTTGCCATTAATTTTCTCTCTCAATCCACTATATTTCTAAAATTACTTTTGCTTTTGGACCACTTATAGTAGCCATAACCACCCCTCTCATTCTAATACCAATCTTCCATAAAAACCTACAATCTGTCCTTTGCCAATACACAGTAATAAAAATTTGCTTCCACATCATGTGTGAAAAACATTAGCAATGTGCAAAAACTTATAATCAAAAACCTCATTGATACTCCTTACTGCACTTAGAAAATTCTCTCACACCTCGAACCACAAATCCAAACCTTGAAAACCTTATATAGTAAATTCAATACTCCAACACCTTAACACCTTGAAACACATATTACTCATATATCACATATTCCAGATATAATTAAAACATTTATTGAAGAGATATTTTGTCTATCCCTAACTTTCTATGCATAATAACAGGGTTTATACACTCTTTCCTATATGTCAAACAACAGTTAGTAAAATAGGAGGAACTTCATCAATACCTAGTTCTCTGTGGTCCTTTTCCATACTAAAATATTCAACCCATACTACTGAAACCTTGCACCAACAAGTCATTTTCCTCTTCTATTATGTAAATGGTGATGTGTGGCTTCCTCCTCTATTGTGACAGCATGATCACATGATGGATTACATAATTCATCAGGTGATGAGTCACACATAATGTGTCACATGACTACATCCATCTATGCCCTATGTCACATACCATATGACTAAGTATGTTCTATAACCTTCTATAAGATTCTATGAGTTAGACATGTGATTATGTAGAATAGTGCACGGACCTACTATGCCAAATATGTATATACAGTAAAGCTGTGTATAAGAACACTCTTTACATATGAATATATTCAGTTCCTTTCTGGATAGTAGTAGTATACTGACTAAGTGTGTGATTAAGTGAGCACAAAGATAAGAGCTTGAGTTCCTATCACTGTGCACCACACAGATGGCTGCTCAACAGGTTATGGGCTCTGGTTGCCTAGTCATTAATGTCTCTCTCACAGTGATGACTAATGATAACAAGCAACTTAATTCCTTACCCTTGTGAAGTGGCTCTCCCATAGCTCCCTTAACTAGTAGAAGCAGTGTGGATTTGCCCACTCTATAAGTAACTAGTCTGAATATTGTTTATGATGATATCTATATGAGCCTTATGTGTTATTGACTGTAAGAGAAACCCCAAGTTCAATCCTTCAAACTCTTCAAAACCACTCAGCAATATCTTGACACTATTTCCTACTACTCTTGATATAACTTTAACATGCTTACTATCAGGGAGTTATATATTTAGATATAGTTACTAAGGTTGCCACCCATCTAAGATAGTAACCCTCCTTCAATACCTCTTCTATTTTTATCCATATATATAGCAACACCCCTGGATAGAAATCCTTAGACTTTTCTCTTCAGATTTCCTGTCCAGGTAAGTAGATAGAATATGTATACTTTACAATATAATAACTTCAGATTTCCTGTCCAGTTTGACATGCTTCCTGTTTCACAGCCTGCTTGCAACACTTTGAAACACACATTGCATGAACTGTCCAGTTGCCCTTACAGTAGAAAAGTCTCCCCAAAAGGACTGGTGTTATTAAGCCAAACCAATCAGCAAGTTTCACATCTCAACACCCCTCCTTTAGCCACTCTCTCATAGCAGCCTATTGCCCCACATCACTATGAGTGCAGAAGAATATCTCTTTGCCATGGAAAATGTAGTCCATGAAGCCAATGTGAGAAGTGAAACCCATCAACATATCCTAAATGAGATTCTACAATGACTTAACCAATTATCTACAATCTCCTAAGACTCTCCTGTCTCTACTCCACCTCTTCCAACCCTCAAACCAGTTGCAAAGAGCATTGCACCCTTGTGACCTTTGATGCCTAATGATTTCAATAGAGATCACACTCAAGGCTACTCCTTTCTCAACTCCTGTTGACTCTACATTGCCCTGTGCCCAGAACAGTTCCCTGATGAGCAGCAATGCATTCACTGAGCTCTCTTCTTCATGAAAGAGGATTGTGTTATGACCTTATCCAGATACGCGCTATCTCCCTGGACTTTAGAATGCATGCGCAATGCGTTCCCACCTCGTTTACTTACTTTCTCATAAATGCCTTGTATATGACTCATACTTTAGCTTCTTCTGACTCATAATGACTTGTAGATACTTTTGTATGACTCTGCATTGCACACGGTAGTTTATTCTTAGAAGTAGCATACTTGTATTTAAGTAGCACGAAACTATAGACAAGCTCCAGCTTGATCTTAGTTTCGAGTACCAGCAATACACTTGCATTCTACTCTGTTACCTTTGGTTGATCTCCCTCCTCTGTCTAGGACAGCAAGACAAGTTGTAATAATGGCATGGATGACACCATATATGCTGAAAGGCCTGCATGTTCTTCCTTTGTAATTGACCTCAGAGAGATCTTGATGAGTAATTTATAACTCATGTAGTAGAGTAACCCCACTATCGCGCCAGGGAAATCTGACTGGCAAACCCTTCAACCATTCCCTAACCTGGACAACCAAATGACAAGACAAGTAAACAATGACATATAAACCCCTAACAGTAATAAAAGATCAAGCTGATTGATTGTCACTTCCTCAAGTTCGACAAACCCCCCAAACCCCTTAAACACTATGCTCTTTTATAAGCAAAACCCATGCCTCTAACTTCAGACCTACTTTCTCTTCATACAACCCACCAGGAACATACTCCGCATGGTTCCCATCCCCACCCCCACAACAACCTCAACACCAATCACAGAAACCTAGTGCATTCACCAAATTACAAACAAAACTTGCAGAACAAGCTGCTAAACAACAAACAAGAGACCCTTGGGTCAGAACAGCCAAATCACCTAGTACATCACAGCAACCACCCTCACCACAAATAACCTATGAACCACAAGAAGAACAAGAAGTAGAACAGCAACTCTACAAAGAAGCTCAACAATCACCACAACACATCACCAACAACTCAGACATTGAGATGTCCAACAATGGAAAAGAAATCAATATTGGCAGACCAACACCATTTAATGGAAAGAAAGAACATGCACAACCATTCTTACAAGATGTCCAAATATACCTGGACATGAACAAAGAAATTTACAATAGCAATAAGAAAAAAATTCTATTCGCACTCTCATTCATGAAAGAAGAAATAGCAGCCATACTGCTCAAACATCATTGAAACTGCTAATGGAAACTACAAGACCTGGTCTCAGTTTAAGAAGGCATTCCTAAAAGCATTCCAAGTGCAAAATGTAGTGATGCAAGCAAGAACCAACCTTGCCAACCTATAGATATCTGGCAACAACATTACCAAGTATATCTCAGAATTTAAAATCCTATCTTCTCAAGCCGGAATACATGAAGATGCATCACTCATAGATATATTCATGAGAGGACTAAATAATGAACTAGTTGAACATTTCTATAAATTAGACAACTTCCCAACCATAATAGAACAAGTCTACAAATACATATTCCAGTTTGCAGACAGAGTACAATGGATGAAAGACCTCCTATAGTCCAGAAAGAAACCATTCACAAGACCAAATCTATTCCCAATAAGAGCAACAGGAAGAGATCTCAATGCAATGGAAATCAACTGTATCAACAACACCAAAGAACCTGCCTTAGACATGGAAGAACTAGAAGAAATAAATAGAATGTTGTTCGAAGAATAGAATAACTACTTCCTAAACAGGCTATGCTTTATATGCCATCAGAAAGGACACCAATCTAAAGATTGCCCCAAAAGAAAAACCCTGAAAAGAAGAAACACTCCATAATACAACTTCCAAAAACCTAAAATGGTTAAAGAACTTTCAGCTGCAGTAAGAGCACTATTAACAAAACTACCTGATGAAGAGCAAGAAGAATTAGAGAAAGAGGATTTTTCACCTGATCAATAGTGACCACAGCTATTGATTATCCAATCAGAGTGGTAGTCCCTACCCTTATGACACAAGACTCTCTATACATTCCACCTTGCTTTGAAGTAGGAAACAACTTCCTAGGAAAAGAAATAATAGTTACTAAAGCATTAATTGACTCTGGAGCTACCAAAAGCTTCATACACTCAAACTTCATACCAAAACTTAAAAGAAGACCAAGACCCATATTAGGGAAAAGAATAAACATCACCAATGCAGACGGATCCCCAAACGGACAGGTTACCCATTATATTCAAATCCCTCTTATGCTCAAAGAAGAAGCAAACTATCAAGTTACTTTGTATATCGCAAACATAGGATGCCAAGATATTATCTTAGGAATGGATTGGCTTAAACGCCTAAATCCCACAATTGATTGGAAAAATGGAACCCTTGATGTTCCAAATAACTCCCCACTTGCACAAATAACCACAGAAGAAGCAATCTTCCAAATTATACATAAAGAATATAATGAAGAACCCCTTGACTCCAATGGAATCAAACATTACCTACAAGACTCTAGTTCCAAAACTGAAGAAGAATATCTAATCTGAGTTAAGACAACTTAGGCCTAAACAATGGCAGCAGAAGCCATGCCTAAAGAAACCTTAACAATAGAAGAAAAACTCCCAAAAGAGTTTCATCTATTTAAAGACATATTCAGTAAACAAAAATTGGACAAAATACTGGCAAGACAACTCTGGGATCACAAGATTGATCTCAAACCTGATTTTAAAAACAAAGATAGTAAAATCTATCCCCTTAACCCTATCAAAGACCAGAAGATGCAAGAGTTCATCAAAGAAAACCTTGCAAAAGAATACATCCAACCCTCTGAATCAGAAATAGCATCCCCATTTTTTTTCATTGCAAAGAAAGATGGAAGCTTAAGACCCTGCCAAGATTACTGCTACCTCAATGAAGGAACAATAAAGAAACCATACTCTCTACCCTTAATTTCAGAACTTCTAACCAAATTAAGAGGTGGCAAGATCTTCACAAAACTCAACATTTGATGGGGATATAATAATATCAGAATTTGAGAAGGCAATGAATCAAAAGCAGCATTTAAAACCAAATTAGGACTCTTCAAGCCTATAGTTATGTTCTTTGGAATATGCAATTCCCCTGCAATCTTCCAAAACATAATAGACAATATATTCAGAGATATGATTGATGAAGGATGGGTCACCATTTACATGGATAACATCCTGATATTTTCAGAAACACCAGAATAACAAACCAAAAGAATCCTAAAAGTCCTAAAAAGGCTTAAAGAACATGACCTCTATCTAAAAATAGAGAAATGCGAATTTAACAAGAAACAGGTGGAATACCTAGGACTTATCATATCAGAGAACAAGATCTCAATGGATCCAGTTAAACTAAAAGGAATTGAAGATTGGCCTCCATTGCAATCAGTCAAACAAATCAGAAGTTTCCTAGGATTTGGAAACTTTTATAGAAAATTCATACATAGGTTCTCAGACTTAGCACAACTGCTAAATGAACTCCTCAAAAAGAACACTAAGTTTATATGATCAAATGAATGTCAAACATCATTCAAAAAACTCAAGAAAGCATTCACCACTGCCCCAGTCCTACAAATGCTGGACTTTAAGAAATAATTTCTACTAGAAACAGATGCATCAAAATACACATCAGGAGTAGTCCTAAAATAAAAAGACATAAACAGACTTTGGCACTCATGCAGGTTCATCTCCAAATCATTCACAGAAACAGAAAGAAACTATGAGATCTACAATTGAGAACTCCTCACAGTAATCTGAACCCTCACAAAATAGAGACATTTCCTCCTCAGATCTCCATTCCCAGTCATCATGACATGCGATCATAAGAACCTCACATACTATAGAACTCCTCAAAAATTAAATAGAAGACAAGCCTGATGGAGCTTATTCCTATCAGAATTCAACATCACACTAATATATACACCCGGATCCCAGATGGTGCAAAGCGATGCATTATCCAGAAGATCTGATTATATCCCAACAGAGAATCATGACAATGAAGACATTATAATGCTCTCCAAACAACTGTTTATCTGAGTCATTGACACAGAGATCAGACAAGAAATTCTCGACTCTCACAAGAAAGAACCAATAGTGCAAGAAGCTATCAATACCATAAAGAAATTCCCAACAACAAAAACCACATTACCAGACTGGAAAATAGAAGATGGACTTCTCTTCTACTAGAATAAATGTTATGTTCCAATGAATGAGAACCTAAGATAACAACTATTACAGAAATACCATGACTCCACCCCTATGAGACACCCCAGAATACTTCACACCCTAGAACTCCTAAAAAGAGACTATTGGTGGCCTGGTATCCATGCATTCACTAAGAATTACATCTGAGGCTGTGCCATTTGCCAACAGACAAAAATAAACAGACACCCAACAACTTCACCCTACAATCCCATTGGTACTCTAGAAAACAATAGACCATTTGCACAAACATCTGTAGATTTCATCACAAATCTTCCTAAATCAGATGGCTATGATAGTATCATAGTTGTAGTAGACCATGAGCTTACAAAGGGGGTAATTCTAATCCCCTGTCACAAGACTATAGACACAATCCAGACTGCCCAACTTTTAATCAACCATGTATACAAACACTTCAGCCTCCCAGACAAAGTCATATTGAACAGAGGACCCCAATTCACCTCTAAAGCATTTCAAGAATTTGGAAAACTCCTAGGCATCAAACTAGCCATGAGTACCACCTACCACTCTCAAACTGATGGAGGCACAGAACGTGCAAACCAAGAAATAGAAGCATACTTAGCCATCTTTTGCACAAACAATCCCAAAACATAGAACTCCCATCTTCCCCTTTTAGAATTTTCTTACAATCAGAAACCCCACGCACTTTGAGACAAATCCCCATTCTACATAATGATGGGATATGACTCACTACCATTTCTAGTAGCCTACAACAAAAGCAATGTGCCAGCTACCAAAGAAAGACTAAAATTAATCCAAGAAGTGCAAGACGAAGCAAATGCAGCACATGAACTTGTATGTCAAACAATAGTAACTTGAGTCAAAAACAAGTTTACACTCTTTAAGAAGAACAACCTAGTATGGCTAGAGTCTAAACATCTGAAACTCAGATACCAGAAAAGGAAACTAGCACCAAAACAGGAAGAACCATTTTCTATTACAGAAGTCCTTGGCCCCCTCACCTATTGACTAAAACTTCCAATCTCATGGAAAATATACCCTGTCTTCCACACCTCGCTCCTCATCCCCTACCAACAAACTGAGATTCATGGACCTAATTATACCAAAACACCTCCAGATCTTATTGATAACACCAAGGAATACAAAGTAGAAGACATTATAACACACCAGAACAACAGGAAAAGAATCTGCTACCTAGTCAAATGGAAAGGCTACCCTTCCTCAGATAACTCATGGGAACCAGAATCCCATTTGAAGAATTCCCCAGAAATCCTAAATGCTTATAAAGTGCTACATGGAATACCTCTCCCTATTCCATTCAACATTCAGAAATGACCTCCACCAAAGAAACTTTCCCAGTAATAGCAGTAACTCCAGAACCCATTCCCAACAGTCCTACCCATATTCAATCCACTCCAGCAACCTCCATCTGAAGAGAACCTTCAGTATTTATCCAACCATCAGAAATTTCTGTACCACCACCAGTATCTCCTCTCACACCACCCACATCGATACCATCAACCCTGTCACCAGCATCTCCCTCTGCACTCACCCCATTACTAGTATCCCCTCTCATCAAATTACCATCTCTCACACCTATCTCCCCACCACCTTTACATGTCCGAATCCAAACTTCCACCATCTCTGTCTCCTCAGAATCTGATAGCTCTATCTCCACAGGCCCATCACAATCCAGAGTATCTGCCGAGATTAACTACCTCTGCCTTTCAGACATTAAATAACTATTTAGAGAAGAAGACAAAAGACTCTTTATCAATGACTGGCTTGACAAGATCACCCCTAAGAATGCCCCTTGATTTTGAGAACTATATACTTTCTATGAAGTCCATGAGAAATTACAACAGCTCATAACCAAAATCATCAAGCTTAGTACCCTCCAGCTTGACTCTCTCAACTACAATGGTCTCATGGACCAATTGTCTATGTACATCAAACCAGAAGCCAGGATAGCCACTCCTCATCCACCACTATCTCTTCATACTCCACAATGCACAGAACACAACATGGGCAGACCAAGAACATCTCTCCCACCATGACCACACAAACCTACCCCCGCCACCACCAGAGCCATTGACAACAAGTGCTTCCAATGCAGATTGATATACCATTGGGCAATGGACTGCTCTAGATACAGATGTACCTATTGTAAGAAATACAAACTAGGTCATTACTCTGGTAACTGTGAAGACAAACAATGTGTCCTAAACCAAATCACCAAAGAACAATACATCAGAACCATTGAGTTAAATCAGGGCCCTTTCTGATGCCCTCACTCCCCCAACTATGACTACTATGAATAGGACAACATTGCAATAAGCAACATGGCTGGTGAGCCCCACCATTAACAAATGGGCATAAAGAAATTCTTGTATGAATATTAGAAGTACTGAGACTTCTAACATACAAATGAGGTAATGTTATGACCTTATCCGGATACGCACTATCTCCCTGGACTTTAGAATGCATGTGCAATGTGTTCCTGTCTCATTTACTTACTTTCTCATACATGCCTTGTATATGACTTGCACTTTAGCTTCTTCTGACTCATAATGACTTGTACAAGCTTCTTAATAACTTGTAGATACTTCTGTATAACTCTGTGTTGCACACAGTAGTTTATTCTTAGAAGTAGCATACTTGTATTTAAGTAGTGTGAAACTACAGATAAGCTCCAGCTTGATCTTAGTTTCGAGTACCAGCAATACACTTGCATTCTACTCTGTTACCTTTGGTTGATCTTCCTCCCCTGTCTAGGATAGCAGGACAAGTTGTAATAACGGCATGGATGATGCCATACATGCTGAAAGGCCTGCATGTTCTTCCTCTGTAATTAACCTCAGAGAGATCTTGATGAGTGGTTTATAACTCATGTAGTGGAGTAACCCCACTATCGTGCCAGGGAAATCTGACTGGCAAACCCTTCAACCATTCCCTAACCTGGACAACCAAATGACAAGACAAGTAAACAATGACATATAAACCCCTAATGGTAACAGGTTGAGCTGCAACCTTTGCACATTGAATCATATAGTGCAAAGCCAAAACTGACCAAGCTGCCTACAATGACTAGACTTGTTTTGAACAGGCCTTCACCACAGAATTCTGCCCAAAACATAAGACTACTGCTGCTCTCACTATCCTCAAATCAGTTCAATACTTCCAGGGAAAAAGGACTATGAATGAATATGTGGATGAGTTCAAGGGCTTGATTGAGGAAGCTCGATATACAGATGGTGTCACAATTGTGATGAAGCTTTGCAATGGCCTCAAATCTCAAATACAGAATATGTTATGACCTTATCTGGATATCACTTATCTCCCTGGACTTTGGGACATGTGCATAATGCATTTCTGCCTTGTTTACTACTTTCTCATACATATTTTGTATTCTGACTCTTATGTTCTTTTTATGACTTGTGTAGTCTTCTAAATGACTAGTAGTAGCTTCTATATGACTTGGTACTGACTTGTAGCTTACTGAGCAAGCACGCAATAGCTTATATTTAGAAGTAGCATACTTGTATTTAAGTAGTGTGAAAACTACAGACAAGCCTCAGCTTGATCTTAGTTTTGAGTACCCTCTAATATTACAATAGTCTACCCCTACATGTACAGACATACTAGGATAGAGGATAGTAAGAGGATAGAATAGTATAGTATATAATGATAGACAGGAGAGGAAAGGAAGAATGGGTTGTTTGAGTGAAAACAGTGTGTATTTGGTTGGGGGGAAAAGTAGGCAGAAGTGCCTCCTTATATATGTTTGGAGAGTGTGCACAAACCACCTAGTAGTTTGGCCTTGTTTGTGTACCAGGTGTCCCTGGTACAATATATAAGGCCACTAGTCTGATGCCACTCCCCATTCTTCCTTTCCCCCACTTCACTACTACAACTTCTACTCTACTTATCATATCTTTATGTATTATCTATGTAGTAGTGTCTGGGTGTGTAGGACTAGAGTATTGTAACATGGGTTCTAGTTGGAAACCAGTGGTCTTATATAGATACCAGAGGTGCTTCTATCAGAGTTGCCTAGAAGCACTCAGGGTAGACTAGAAGTACTCAGGGCAGACTAGAAGCACTGGTATCATAGCAACAGAAGTAGACTAGAAGCTGTCAGGGTAAGCTAGAAGCACTACCCTGAGCAGTCTAGAACAGTAGTCTAGGCCTTTCTGTATTATATATAAGGAGGCCTCTATAGTATACTTTCCCCCCAAGTGAATACACTCTATTTACATTATAACATCTAATATAGGCAATTACTCTGTTACCTTATTAATGACTAAGTGACTACTCCCTTCCCTGTCTAGGATGGCAAAATTATTGTATATAATAGCACAGGTGACACTATACACACTGAAAGGCCTGCATGTTTATCCTCTGTAACTGACCTCAGAGAGACTCTGACAAGTGGCAGTTAAATACCTGTATAGTGGTATCTCCCACTATCATACTTGGGAAATCTGACAAGCAACAAACCTGTTCCCTAATCCAGACACCCTTATGATGAGACTAGTAAATAACAACAATAACTCCTAACGGTGAAGAGAGATGAAGTGTGAGTAGGTTCAGAAACCTATGGGACATAGCACTTCCATCTGTGTATCTAAAATATCTTCTAGAGATGGGCAAGAAAGAGGTTGTGTGAGGTTACAGATAAATGCAATGTTAAGAGTGAATAAAGAGAGCAAACACAGGACAAGGTTAAGAGAATAAGTGAAGGTGAGAGACATCCAAGTGAACTGAGGAAGAACAAAGTGACAGTGAGGTTCTCACTGGACAAGCAAGTTTTTATACTAAAGAGTCTAAATATGCCAACAGAAGAGTGCGAAGGATGATATTTGACAAGTTAGATGACTTATAGTGGGCAAAAGTAGTGAAATCAGTTAGGAGAGTGAAGAAACTTAGGATGAGCTAGTTTTCTCTGCTTCTGAATATTCTCTGAGAAGAGGGAAAAGGGAAACTAAATTTTTCTAACTACTGTACAAGTTTTTGTTCTTCCTACAGAGAGAGAACATTTACAAGTAGCTAGTGAAGTATTTTTAATTTTACTATTTGTAAGACAGTGTGAAAAACGAGATAAATGGAGAAATAGTTCAAAGGGTGTGGGAGAATCCAATCTCTAATAAGTGAAAGAGTAGAGGAGAGAATAAAGTAGTTATGAAGGGTTTGGTATAGTCAACAGGCCAGCAAGCAAGCATGCAATGCTTGCATTGCACATGATCATGGAAGTCTGGAGCATACCTCACTATTTTTGGAGTCGCATGTGAGATAACCGGGTGGCATAGGGGTGGACAAGGGTGCTGAGTAATCAGATAGTGCAATCATCAAGATAGGAAGGGTGATCCCATAGTCTGGTTATCTCGGTGGCCATTAAGTGGAGAGTGGGTTGGTTAAAAGAAGTCGCATATGATGTCATAGAGTATGGGGATTAAGAGAGGATGTGCAGAGGATTGATTGGTCACTGGGCTGGAGGGGTAAAAGAAGGAAGTAAGGGGAATCACATAGTATATTCAAATAGACATGTCTGAGGTTTTTGTAGCTTCTGGATTGGAGTTAATATGACATGGAATCAGGAGAATGTGCAGTAGGCTTATTGGTTGCTCGCTAATTGGATTGCTAAAGTTGTGGGTGGCAACCAATAGCAAGAAAATGGTGATTTCCAAGGCAAGGCTATGCGGCCTTCTCTGTTACAATAGTCTACTCCTACATGTACAGACATACTAGGATAGAGGATAGTAAGAGGATAGAATAGTATAGTATGTAATAATAGACAGGAGGGGAAAGGAAGAATGGGTTCTGGTAGGAAACCAGTGGTCTTATATAGATACCAGAGGTGCTTCTATCAGGGTAGCCTAGAAGCACTCAGGGTAGACTAGAAGCACTCAGGGTAGACTAGAAGCACTGGTATCATAGCAACAGAAGTAGACTAGAAGCTGTCAGGGTAAGCTAGAAGCACTACCCTGAGCAGTCTAGAACAGTAGTCTAGGCCTTCCTGTATTATATATAAGGAGGCCTCTGTAGCATACTTTCCCCCCAACTGAATATACACTATTCACACTCTAACAAGTTATGGGCCCTCAGCTCTAACTGTGCCCCTCCATTAACTCCTTGTCTTACTTGTCCACTGTGCTTGCTCAACTACTATCTTCTCTACTCCCTAACTCTTTCCTACTTAGTTTATCTTTCTCCTTTGTACTCCGAGTTTTTGAGAAGCTAAACTTAGCTAGTCATTAGTTAGTCAGTCCATAGTAGTCAGTAAGGACAAAAGACCTCCCTCCCAGGGGGTCTCTTCAGTGAACTGTGTTAAAGTTAGTAGATGCCATAACACAGGCATTAGTAAAGTATTAGTTCGCACTTTGTGCACTTTAATGTAAATGCCACAATAGTGGCATTAGTAAAATACTTTCATTTCGCACTTTTACACTTAGTTTACGTTTCTTAATGTTTCTGCTTTTGTTTGGTAGTTGTAGGTCCACTGAGTGTTGCAAAACACTCAAACGCGATATAGTGGACACTATTTATCACGCCTTATGGTTTCCTGGATACAACAGGGCCAAACAAGTGCGCTTTCCTTATGTATCTAGAGATAGATACTAGATACTTGCTGAAAACAAAGTTAATCATATTACACTTGTTTGAACGCATTTTAGAGGGTTTCTTGCATTGTATCTGACTGCTTACAGTAGTACAATTGCAGAGTTCAGTTTGAACTTCAACATGACTTTCCACCATTCACTAGGAGGTTGAATATTCCTTCTGGTTCTCCTAAGAGCTAAAGGAGGAGTTACTGGATTGGGTGTGAATTGTCTGACAGGAGTGCATGGCAAGGAGATTGGTTGAGGACTAGGTGACTGTAGTGGAGTGGCAAGTACAAGTGGAGAAGGAGGAGGTTCATATTCTGCTTGAACAGGCAGTACAAGAGGAGAATGCTCATTGTCTGGCTGCATTGGCAGATGAACTACAGATGAAGAAATAGTGGGAGTGGCTGACTGATTTGTAGGAATGTCATACCCCCCTAAATCTGGCATGTCACTGCCATTGACAGGATTTACAGTATCTGGAGATGGAATGGAGTTCATCACAGTGGGTTTTATCCCAGGAAAGTATCTCTCATCAAACTCAGCTCTTTCTGAGATAATGAACTTCCTTGTTACTGGATTGTAAAACTGCCACCCTTTATATCCTGCTGGATAACCAACAAAGACACATTTCTCCATATGTGATCCAAAAGATCTCCTTTTGTCCTTTTGTACATGGACATATGCTAAACATCCAAATACTCTGAGATGTGTCACATCAGGTTTCTTACAGTGCCAAGCTTCATAGGGAGTCCTGTCTTTTAATGAGACAGTAGGGCATTTATTAAGAACATGCAGCACTGCCATGAAACAATGAAACCAAAATTGCACTGGCAAGTTGGCTTCTGTTAACATGGCTGTAACTAAGTCTGCAACTGTTCTGTTTGCCCTTTCAACATCCCCATTTTGCTGTGGCCTGTTTCTGACTGTGTGATGTCTCTGGATACCATTATCAATGCAGTACTGATTAAATTCATTGGACATGAACTCAGAGCCTTTGTCTTCTCTTATGCATTTAATGCTAGAGTTGTGCAAGTTCTCAGCATATGCTTTGAACTGCTTAAAGGCATCAAAGGTGTCTGATTTCCTTCTGAGTCCAAAACCACATTTGAATCTAGTACAGTCATCAACAAAGATGATCCAATACTGGTAACCACCTATAGACTTGACTTGGATTGGGCCTTTCAAATCCATATGCACCAGTTCAAGAGGTTTTAAAGCTCTAGAATCTGAAGTGGGAAATGGACTAGCATGCATTTTGCCTGAAAGGCATGGCTCACAGACTGGGTCTGATTTGGAGTTATTGCCAAGATGCATGCCAGTTACCATGTGCATGGAATGAAGTTGCTTAACACTAGCATGATTGTAGTGCCCAAATCTCCTATGCCAAAGTCCAAGGTCCAGTGGGAGAGTAGAGGAGAGGTTTGCAGATTCTAGGCAAGCAGAGACAGTAATCCCATCCAGGAATGCAGCATTGTGGCTATTAATACTAGCTGTGAAAAGCTGTCTACTGGATTGATTAAAGTGAATGAATTGAGAATCAATGGATATATCATAGCCTTTGTGTCTGATAAGAAAGAGGATGGAAAGAAGATTGCTTTGTAATTGTGGAACATGAAGAACTCTAGTAAATAAAAGAGATTGTGTTTCCACACCATTAATAAATGGTCTGAAGAGAATGCTTCCAACACCAGAAGAATATATAGTAGTGTTGTCAGCTAGTCTAATAGGGATCTGGCAGGATTTATAATCTCTGAGCCAGTGTTTATGTGGAGTCATGTGGGATGTGGCTCCTGAGTCTGCATTCCAATCATAGTTAGCATGATGGGAAAGTGGGTTATCTAATTGTACTTGTGAAAAGATACTTGCCTTTCCTGCTGATTCCTGGGAATTGACTGCCTTTGCCTCTGCCTGTTTTGCTAAAAATAAAGAACACCTTTTGAAGGAATGACCTTGTTTACCACAGAAGTAACAAGGAGGATAAGTGGTAGTAGCAGAGCTAGATTGCTTCTGTTTTCCCTTGTCTGTGGAGACCTTGTTTGCAACCTCTGAGACTTGAGGTGCAGATCTCCTTATCCTCTGAGTTTCCTCAGTGTGGAATGCTAGGGTGATAGAAGCTCTATCCAGTTTGTCACTCTGCATCAGGTTTGACACAAAATTACTGTACTGATCTGGAAGAGCCCTAATCATGGCCATACACAACAACTCCTCATCCAGCTGTTTCAGAGTGAAGTCCCTAGGTCTCAGATTGTTAATCTGCTGCATTGCTGCAGTGACCCTATTTGCAAGTGACTGCAAGGACTCCTCCTCTGTTTTTCTGATGCTGAACAAGTCATCATAGGCATTAAATCTGGCACCAGGTTTTTGCTGGAGGTGCACAGACTTTAAGGCTTCCCATATTGCAACAGGGTCATCCTCTATCCCAATCAGATGCACAGTCTGAGATGACTCTACACTAAGGTATAGCCATCCAGCTGCTTTCTGGGCTTTACTGTCCCAGTCATTCTGTCTTTGTATTTGCAACTCATAATCTTTAGAGGATTCCATGGCTTTAGGTCTCTTTTTGATGCCACACACAATGTGCAACAGCTGATGAGCCCTGAACCAGGCTTGGATTTCTCCACTCCATTGATTGTAGTTGTTAAGTCCTAGTTTTTTAATATCTGGTCCTTTAGACATAGTGGATTATGGTAAATGCAGCAAGGGAGAGGGGTGTGTAAAAGGAATTAAAAGTGCAAGTCAACTAGAATGCAACCAAGCCCTTGATAAAGGTAGGGTTCTAGGACAGCCAAAAGAAATTAAAGGATGAGGGAAAGAAAAGGAAGTGAAAAAAGTGAGGGAGGGGTAGGGAGGGGTAGGGAGGGGAATAGGGGAATGGGGAATGGATTGTTGTCCTTTGGTCTTCTTCACCACCAGTAAGTGTATGTCAACACCTTTAAACTACAGTGCAGTTGTACCACCTCACAGCTCACAGGGATGACTACCTGAGATATTGCTGTGTGGGTTAAAGGCTGGCCCACTGAAGTGCACAGACCCAACAGTTTGTTGAAGTTCAAACCGAACTCTGCAATTGTACTACTGTAAGCAGTCAGATACAATGCAAGAAACCCTCTAAAATGCGTTCAAACAAGTGTAATATGATTAACTTTGTTTTCAGCAAGTATCTAGTATCTATCTCTAGATATATAAGGAAAGCACACTTGTTTGGCCCTGTTGTACCCAGGAAACCATAAGGCGTGATAAATAGTGTCCACTATATCGCGTTTGAGTGTTTTGCAACACTCAGTGGACCTACAACTACAAAACAAAAGCAGAAACATTAAGAAATGTAAACTAAGTGTAAAAGTGCAAAATGAAAGTATTTTACTAATGCCACTATTGTGGCATTTACATTAAAGTGCACAAAGTGCGAACTAATACTTTACTAATGCCTGTGTTATGGCATCTACTAACTTTAACAGTCCCCCTTGACAGAATACAGGGTTGAACTTTAATGTCTAATAGTACTATAAAAAGTGTTCCATGTTTAAAAATCAAAAATGCGAAACTGAATCAAAATCAAGCAATCCAGAGTAACTGCCAATTCTCCCCCCTAATCCTGCAAGCCTTTACATCTCTAATCCCATTAAGCTACGCAGTTTTAAGACCTGAGCACGAGGCAAGGCTTTAGTGAGTAGGTCTGCAGGCATTGATTCAGTTGGGAGGTATTGTGGTGCAATAGCTTTGTCTGCCACTTTATCCCTGAGCCAGTAGTAGTCAAGATCCAAGTGTTTCATACGTCCATGGTGTTCAGGATTTTTAGCAACAGTCATAGAAGACTGATTATCCATAAACAAAGTAGCAGGTTTAGGTACTTTGTAACCAAGTTCATGCAGAAGATGCTGTATCCAGACAATCTCTTTTCCTGCTGCAACTCCGGCCACATACTCTGCTTCTGTAGTAGACAATGTCACAATTGGTTGCAATTTACTGCTCCAACACACTGCTCCTGTTCCCACTTTAATCATGTAACCAGATGTTGATTTCCCATTGTCTCTATCACCACCATGATCTGCATCACTGTATCCTGTAAACAAATCACTGGTTGCACTGTCAGGTCCATAGGTAAGTCTCATGTTGACTGTTCCTTTGAGATATCTGAACACATGCTTGACTGCTTTCCAGTGCTGCATTCCAGGATTGGAGTTGAATCTAGCCAACACTCCAGCAGTGAATGCAATATCAGGTCTAGACATTGTAGCCAAGTACATTAGGGAACCAACTGCATTCATATAAGGGATATTTCGCATTTCTTGAACTTCCTCTGCTGTCTGAGGGCACTGAGCTTTAGAAAGTCGCTCCCCAGGGTTCATTGGTGTGTCTACAGGTTTGCATTCCATCATTCCAAATGTTTCCAGCATGTTCAGTATGTACTGCTTCTGTGACAAATGGATTTTCTGGTTTGCTCTATCTCTAGTAATCTCTACACCTAGTAGAAACGATGTTTCACCAAGATCCCTGAGTTTGAAGTGCTTGGACAAGTCTACAACAAACTTATCCAGTGCAGATTTGGATTTGGAAGCAAGTGTAATGTCATCCACAAATACTGGTACAATGACTTTCAAGCCATCAGAGTCATAAATATAGAGGGAGGGATCAGAGTATATTCTCTTGAATCCCATCACACTCAATGCTGCAGTAAACTTTTCGTTCCAGAGTCTAGCAGCTTGTTTCAATCCATAGATTGACTTGTTCAGTTTGCACACCATTTTCGGACCACCTTGCTCAAATCCTTCTGGCTGCTTCATGTAGATGTCAGCATCAATGTCTCCATTGATAAATGCATAGGATATGTCCACAGAGCGAAGGTGCATGTCCTCAATAGCTGCCAGAGCAAGTACTAGCCTGATTGTAGCTTGTCTCATTGTTGGTGCAAACACCTCAGAGTAATCAAATCCAGGTCTCTGACTGAAACCCTTTGCTACAATTCTAGCTTTGTACCTCTCAATCGACCCATCTGCATTGTGTTTCACCTTGAATACCCATCTAGAACCTATTGCCTTTTGCCCAGGTGGTAATGGAACTACTGACCAGGTGCCATTGTTGAAGTGAGCTTGTATTTCATCAGCAGCAGCTTGTTTCCAAGACTCTGCATCAGATCTGGTGAGTGCTTCCTTGTATGTCAATGGCTCTGACTGTCCAGTTGCATTAGCAAGCTCATCATCACTATCCTCTTCATCAGAAGAAGGAATTGCTGGGGTTGGCTCCCTGACTTTCCACCATTCACCTGGAGGCCTTCTTTGTCTTTGGGTCCTTCTGAGTGCAATAGGTAGTTCAAGTTCAGTATCACTACTAGAACTGTCATCCTGAGTCCGACTTTTCTCTGAATCCATAGAAGAATCCATTGAAACAATTGACTTGTCACCATTTGAGTCTGGAGTTTGCTCATTTAAGTCATCATTCTCATCATTCTGAGGTGAACTCTCATTATCTGATGGAACTAGTGCATTGTCATTGTCATTGTCATTACTGACTGGCTGAGTCGAAATTGCAGGTACAGGAGTGTAGTAGATATCACTATCACTAGTATCCTTACTTGGTTCACTTGCTTTGTCTTGTGGCTGAGGAACTACACCAGTGTCCTTAGTTTCAAGATTAGACCTTTCATCAAAGTCTGCTCTTTCACTAATGATTACTGATTTGGTCTTTGTGTTATAAAACTTCCAACCTTTGTAGCCCTCTGGATAACCAATAAAGACGCATTTTTGCATATGTGACCCTAAGCTAGACCTTTTATCTCGTTGTATATGCACATAAGCAGTACTCCCCCACACTCTCAAGTGACTGACATCAGGTTTGCTACCATGCCACAATTCATATGGTGTTTTGCCAACAACTGCAGATGTAGGACATCGATTTAGAACATGAACAAGTGCTGCTAGGCACTCTCCCCAAAAGGCCTTTGACAAATCAGATTCATTGAGCATAGCAGTAATCCTTTCAGCTAGTGTTCTATTTGCCCTTTCAGCAACACCATTCTGTTGTGGTCTGTTTCTAACTGTATGCTGCCTTACAATGCCACACTCATTAGTGTACTTTATGAATGCATTAGACATGTATTCACCTCCTTTGTCATCCCTAAGTGCTTTGATTTTGCAATCAAGCTGGTTCTCAGCAAATGCTTTGAACTGCTTAAAAGCTTCGAACACTGCATCCTTGGTTTTAATAGGCACAATGACCTTGTAACGCGAGTAATCATCTATAAATGACACCCAGTACTTGTAACCAGAATGTGTAGGGACTCCAACATGATGCACATCTGTGTGTACTAGCTCTAAGAGCTTTCCACTTCGATGTTCAGAGGATTTAAAGGGACTAGCATGCATTTTACCAGCTAGACATGGCTCACAAATTGGATCTGGCTTTGTCTTTGAATTGATAGTCATCCCAGCAACCATATTTTTGTCAAAGAGCATTTTAACATCATTATAGTTGTGGTGGCCTAATCTCCTGTGCCACAGAGCGAGATCAAGAGGCAGAGTTGATGTCAAATGCACACTCTCAGACTTGTCTACTGTAATGCCATCCAAGTAACCAATATTCCTTTCATTGATAGAAGCAGTAAACAGTAAATTGCCATTAAGACGAAATTGCATAGTATGAGAAGAGATATGGACATCAAAGCTTTTGTGTCTAGTTAAGAACAACACTGCTAGGAGATTACTTTGTAAGGCTGGTACATGTAGCACTCTAGATAACTCTACATCTCGACTTTGGACACCATTAATGAAGGGACGAAACAGAACACTGCCTACACCTTCAGAGTATATTACAGTACTATCTGCAAGCCTAATAGGCACTCTATATGGAGTATAATTTCGGATCCAGTGTTTGTGAGGGGTCATATGAGAAGTGGCCCCTGTGTCTGTGTTCCAATCATAAATATTAGCCATTGTGGAGTGTGCATTATGAACCAAAACAGTACTTGCATTTCCTGCAGATTCAACACTAGACTCTGCCTTTGACTCCTCTGCCTTATTGGCACCATCTCCTTTCTCTTCCTTCTTCTGACTCTGCTTCTGCTTCTTTTGCTTTTTCAAAACCGGACATTTGTTTATCCAGTGCCCTTTTTCTTTGCAGTACTTGCAAATACTATTGTCCAAGCCAGTTTGAGTGCGATTTGCCATTTGAATTCGCCTCTGGTGGTTGAGTTCTTCAGCTCTAAAGGCTTGTAGGATTACATCTTTGGATAATGTGTCCAACAGCAGGAGAGAAGAAGTGAGGTGTGAATACTCCTCTGGCAGGGCTCTAATGAGTGACATGCATTGGAGTTCCTCATCTAACTTCTCTATTGTAAAGCCTACTGGCCTTAGTGCTTGAATGTCCCCCATACTCTTAGAAATGCGAATTCCTAGTTCTGTAAGGGACTCCTCTTCCTTCTTTTGAATGCCAAACAGCTCATCATAGGCATTAAATCTCGCTCCAGGCTTCTTTTGGACATGGGCTTGCTCCAGAAGCTTCCACATCATCACTGGGTCCTCTTCATAATCTTTGAAGTACACCCTTTGGTCACAATCTACAGCCAGGAATATTTCACCTGCTGCCTTCTCTGCTCTTTGCTCCCATAACTCGAGAGCATCACTATCTTTAGTGGGCTTATTCTCTTTGCCACTCACCAACTTCCAATAACCCATCTTCATTAGCCAAGCCTTCATACAACCACTCCATTCAGAATAGTTTGTATTAGACAGTACTTTGAATTTGGAGGAAGAAGGATCAGACATTTTGATCAAGTACCCCAAGTCAAGAAGTGTCTCTGAGACGAAATTTGTAGTCTGATAAGACTAATAGCTAGGCCAAGTAACTGTAATAACAGTTAAAGCAACAGCAACACACAGAAAGAACTTTGTATTAAGTTTTAGAGGCCGGGGCCCATAACCTGTTGAAGTTCAAACCGAACTCTGCAATTGTACTACTGTAAGCAGTCAGATACAATGCAAGAAACCCTCTAAAATGCGTTCAAACAAGTGTAATATGATTAACTTTGTTTTCAGCAAGTATCTAGTATCTATCTCTAGATACATAAGGAAAGCGCACTTGTTTGGCCCTGTTGTACCCAGGAAACTATAAGGCATGATAAATAGTGTCCACTATATTGCGTTTGAGTGTTTTGCAACACTCAGTGGACCTACAACTACCAAACAAAAGCAGAAACATTAAGAAATGTAAACTAAGTGTAAAAGTGTGAAATAAAAGTATTTTACTAATGCCACTATTGTGGCATTTACATTAAAGTGCACAAAGTGCGAACTAATACTTTACTAATGCCTGTGTTATGGCATCTACTAACTTTAACAATGCTTGTGTGGAGTCATGTGGGATGTAGCTCCTGAGTCTGCATTCCAATCATAATTAGTATGATGGGAAAGAGGGTTATCTAATTGTACTTGTGAAAAGATACTTGCCTTTCCTGCTGGTTCCTGTGGATTTGCTGCCTTTGCCTTTGCCTGTTCAGCTAGAAATAGATTACATCTTTTAAAATGGTGACCCATTTTTCCACAAAAGATACAAGGAGGATAAGTGGTGGGGGCAGAGCTGGACTGCTTCTGCTTGCCCTTGTAATTGATAGCCACTTTGTTTGCAGCCTCTGAGACTTGAGGTGCAGATCTCCTTGTTCTCTGAGTTTTCTTAGTGTGGAATGCCTGGGTGATAGAAGCTTTGTCAAGTTTGTCACTAAGCATCAAAGATGACACAAAGTGACTGTACTCTTTTGGTAAAGCCCTAATCATAGCCATGCACAATAACTCCTCATCCAGCTGTTGCAGAGTGAAGGATTCAGGTCTCAGATTTGAAATCTGCTGCATTACTGCATCAACCCTATTTGCAAGTGACTGCAAAGACTCTTCATCTGTCTTTCTGATGCTGAACAAGTCATCATATGCATTGAATCTGGCACCAGGCTTTTGCTGAAGGTGCACAGATTTCAAGGCTTCCCAAATAGCAAGAGAGTCATGCTCTATCCCTTTCAGATGCACTCTCTGAGATGGTTCTCCTGTGAGGTATAGCCACCTAGCAGCTTTCTGAGCCTTATTATCCCAGTCATCCTGTCTCTGCAATTGCAACTCATAATGTGGGGAAGACTCCTTGGCATCAGGTTGTTACAATAGTCTACTCCTACATGTACAGACATACTAGGATAGAAGATAGTAAGAGGATAGAATAGTATAGTATGTAATGATAGACAGGAGGGGAAAGGAAGAATGGGTTCTGGTAGGAAACCAGTGGTCTTATATAGATACCAGAGGTGCTTCTATCAGGGTAGCCTAGAAGCACTCAGGGTAGACTAGAAGCACTCAGGGTAGACTAGAAGCACTGGTATCATAGCAACAGAAGTAGACTAGAAGCTGTCAGGGTAAGCTAGAAGCACTACCCTGAGTAGTCTAGAACAGTAGTCTAGGCCTTCCTGTATTATATATAAGGAGGCCTCTGTAGCATACTTTCCCCCCAACTGAATACACTATATCTACCATCTAACAGGTTATGGGCCCTCAGCTCTAACTGTGCCCCTCATTCCTTATCCTACTTGACCACTGTGACTGCTCCCTTTACCACTCCTCTTTTGACTTAACTCTTTTTCCCTTGGGTTAAATTGTTTCTCCTTTTTGCTCCGCTTTTTTGGCTGCTAAACTTAGCCAGTCAATAGCTAGTCAGTCCATAGTAGTTAGTAAGGACAAAAGACCATCCCCAGGTGGTCTCTACAGTGAACTGTTGGGTCTGTGCACTTCAGTGGGCCAGCCTTTAACCCACACAGCAATATCTCAAGTAGTCATCCCTGTGAGCTGTGAGGTGGTACAACTGCACTGTAGTTAAATTGTGTTGACTTGCACACACTGGTGGTTGAAGAAGACCTCAGGACTTCATTATCTTCCCCACCAACTCTCTTTCCTTTTTTTTTTAATCACCTTTCCCACACCTACCCTTTTCACTTTCTCAGCAGTCACTAGAACCCTACCTTTTTCAAGGACTTGGTTGCATTCTAGTTGACTTGCTTATTTTGCATCTTTTACTCTTCCCTTTTTCTGCCTGTTTTTATCACATCCCTTTGTTTTCTCTTGCAATGGGAGGACCAGATATTCAAAAACTGGGACTTACCAACTATAACCAGTGGAGTGGAGAAATCCAAGCATGGCTCAGGTCTGAACAGCTTTGGCACATTGTTAGTGGCCAAAAGTCTAGACCTGATGCCAAGGAGTCTTCCCCACATTATGAGTTGCAATTGCAGAGACAGGATGACTGGGACAATAAGGCTCAGAAAGCTGCTAGGTGGCTATACCTCACAGGAGAACCATCTCAGAGAGTGCATCTGAAAGGGATAGAGCATGACTCTCTTGCTATTTGGGAAGCCTTGAAATCTGTGCACCTTCAGCAAAAGCCTGGTGCCAGATTCAATGCATATGATGACTTGTTCAGCATCAGAAAGACAGATGAAGAGTCTTTGCAGTCACTTGCAAATAGGGTTGATGCAGTAATGCAGCAGATTTCAAATCTGAGACCTGAATCCTTCACTCTGCAACAGCTGGATGAGGAGTTATTGTGCATGGCTATGATTAGGGCTTTACCAAAAGAGTACAGTCACTTTGTGTCATCTTTGATGCTTAGTGACAAACTTGACAAAGCTTCTATCACCCAGGCATTCCACACTAAGAAAACTCAGAGAACAAGGAGATCTGCACCTCAAGTCTCAGAGGCTGCAAACAAAGTGGCTATCAATTACAAGGGCAAGCAGAAGCAGTCCAGCTCTGCCCCCACCACTTATCCTCCTTGTATCTTTTGTGGAAAAATGGGTCACCATTTTAAAAGATGTAATCTATTTCTAGCTGAACAGGCAAAGGCAAAGGCAGCAAATCCACAGGAACCAGCAGGAAAGGCAAGTATCTTTTCACAAGTACAATTAGATAACCCTCTTTCCCATCATACTAATTATGATTGGAATGCAGACTCAGGAGCTACATCCCACATGACTCCACACAAGCATTGTTAAAGTTAGTAGATGCCATAACACAGGCATTAGTAAAGTATTAGTTCGCACTTTGTGCACTTTAATGTAAATGCCACAATAGTGGCATTAGTAAAATACTTTTATTTCACACTTTTACACTTAGTTTACATTTCTTAATGTTTCTGCTTTTGTTTGGTAGTTGTAGGTCCACTGAGTGTTGCAAAACACTCAAACGCAATATAGTGGACACTATTTATCATGCCTTATAGTTTCCTGGGTACAACAGGGCCAAACAAGTGCGCTTTCCTTATGTATCTAGAGATAGATACTAGATACTTGCTGAAAACAAAGTTAATCATATTACACTTGTTTGAACGCATTTTAGAGGGTTTCTTGCATTGTATCTGACTGCTTACAGTAGTACAATTGCAGAGTTCGGTTTGAACTTCAATACCTCTATCCTAGTATGTCTGTACATGTAGGAGTAGACTATTGTAACAAGTATATATATACAATCTCATTTTCTTTATGACTTCTGTTTTACTTCTATATAACTATCTTGCTCTTCTTATGACTAGTACTAGCTTCTTATAACTTATAGTTGACTTGATGCTTATACATGTAGTACACCATTCTGAGTCAGTAGCTTATTATTAGTATGGTTCATTACATTAGCAAATCTTGGATTAACTATAGAGCACTATGGAGCACTCTATAGTATCATAGTGCCCATAGTGCCCATAGTATGGATTCCCAATTCTAGAGCACTCCAATAGTGCTCCATAGTGCTCCATAGATATATAAATATCTCTGTAGTACTTTATAGATGAATAGACATCTATATAGTACTCTATAGTACTTTATAGTGCTCTATAGATATTTGTATAGTGATCCATAGTAAGTCATAGTGCCTATAGTATCTATACCATGAGTTCCTAACTTCAAAGTACTTCATAGTACTACTATAATAGTATATATACTTTATTGGATTATTTATTTTATTATATTTAGTTTATTTTTACTACTACAATTACTATATACTACTATATAATACTACATAGAAGAAATTTAAAAAAAGACAAAAAAAGTTGGATACAAAAATATAAAAAGTTAGGAGAAAAAAATATAAAAAGTTGAAAAAAAAACATTAAAAAGTTGGAAAAAAAAAAATTAAAAAAAATTAAAAAAATATAAAAAGTTGGAAAAAAAAACATAGAAAAATATACCAAGTTGAAAAAAAAATATATCAAGTTAGAAAACATAACTGAAAAGACAGAAAAAGTCAGAAACATGACAAAAAAGGGAAAGGTTGGAAACATACCAAAAAAGGCAAAAAAAGTCGGAAACATATAGAAAGAAAGAAAAAAGTTGAAAACATATGAAAAAACAAGGAAAAAGATTGGAAACATATAAAACAAAAAAAGAGAAATTGAAAAAATAACTAGAAAGAGAGAAAATATATATAAAAAAAAGAAAAAAGTCAGATATACAGGTGTTTGAGTGAAAACAGTGTGTATTTGGTTGGGGGGAAAAGTAGGCATAAGTGCCTCCTTATATATGTTTGGAGAGTGTGCACAGACCACCTAGTAGTTTGGCCTTGTTTGTGTACCAGGTGTCTCTGGTACAATATATAAGCCCACTGGTCTGATGCCACTCCCCATTCTTCCTTTCCCCTACTTCACTACTATAACTTCTACTCTACTTATCATATCTTTATGTATTATCTATGTAGTAGTGTCTGGGTATGTAGGACTAGAGTATTATAACATAGCCCCCTTAGTCCTGCATATCCTAGACTATTTGCTGGACACAAGTCCTAGTCCTATTCTACAATTATCATATTTGATTCTGGCAAGAGGTTTGGTGAGGCAGTCTGCAATCATATCATTTGTGCCAACATGAATGGGTGTGATAATGCCTGCTTCAACATTCTCTCTAAGCCAATGGAATTTCAAGTCTAAGTGCTTCATTCTACTATGATGCTCTGGGTTTTTGGACACACTGATTGCAGACATATTGTCAATGCAAAGAGTAGAGGGTTTGTCAAAGGTGTATCCAAATTCCCCAAGTAGACTTCTCATCCATTTCAACTCCTTGCCTGCTTCAACAGCTGCCATGTACTCTGCTTCAGTAGAAGACAATGCAACACAAGTTTGGAGCTTGGAAGACCAGCTAACTGCACCAGTCCCAATCTTGACACAATAGCCACCAGTTGATCTACCAGTGTCTTTGCATGCTCCATGGTTTGCATCAGAGTAGGTAATGAACAGCTCCTTGGAATCATCTGACTTGTACACAAGCTCATAATCCAATGTGCCTTGCAAGTATCTAAATACATGCTTAACAGCTTTCCAATGAGTTGGATTGGGGTTTGAGTTGTACTTAGCAAGTGTACCAACTGCAAAGGCAATATCAGGCCTAGTGCATTGTGCAAGATAAGTCAGAGAGCCAACAGCAGACAAGTATGGGACTTTGGACATAAACTCTTCATCCTCATTAGATAGAGTCTGAGTTTTCTCTAGTACAAGTCCTGGGTCCATGGGAGTAGAGATGGGATTACAATCAGAGAAGCCATACTGATTCAGCATGTCTTTGATGTACTGTTGCTGAGACAGAGAGATAGAGTGGTTGGCAGAATCAACACTGATTTTCATACCAAGTAGCCAAGAGGTTGGTCCAATATTCCTGAGTTTAAAGTGACTCTCTAGCTCTTTGATTGTGGAATTAATCTTAGAGGTTGAGTTTGATACAAATGTAATGTCATCAATAAACACTGGAATTATGACTAGAACCCCTTCCTTGGCATACACATAAATACTCCTATCTGACTCTAGTCTCTTGTAACCCATGCTACTAAGAGCAATATGAAGCTTCTTGTTCCACTGCCTGGCAGATTGCCTTAGACCATAAATAGACTTTTTGAGTTTGCACACATAGTCTGGTCCAAGTTGCTCAAAGCCAGCAGGCTGTTGCATATAAATATCCTCTTCCAAGTCTCCATTCAGGAAGGCAGATGAGATGTTAATGGAATGCAAGTGGTAGTTGTGCTTAGCTGCTAGTGCAATAATGGTTCTAATTGAAGCCATTCTGAATGTGGGTGCAAAAACTTCAGTGAAGTCTAAGCCAGGTCTCTGAGAAAACCCCTTTGCAACTAGTCTAGCTTTGTATCTTTCAACTGAGCCATCTACATTCCTCTTAACTTTGAACACCCATTTACTACCTATTGCCTGTCTGTCCTTTGGCAACAAGGCCAATTCCCAAGTACCATTATCCATGAGTGCTTTAATCTCATCAGCAGCTGCCTGTCTCCATAACTCTGCATCTGGTGCTTTCATTGCCTGTTTGTATGTATTAGACTCTATAACACCAGAGGCAACACCACTGAACTCTTCTTCATTATCAGCAATATCTGCTTCAGACTCAGAAGATGTTTCAGGGATAGCAGGAGAGTGTCTAACTTTCCACCATTCACCAGGAGGTTGAATATTCCTCCTAGTCCTTCTTTGAGCTAAAGAAGGACTAACTGGATTTGGTGTAAAGTGTCTGACTGGAGTTTGTGGTAAAGAAGCTGGTTGTGGACTAGGAGATGGTGGTAGAGATACTGGTTCAGGATTAGGAGACTGTAGAGGTACAGGAAGTGCAATTGGAGAAGGAGCATCCAGCTCTACTTCAACAGGAATAAAAGGAGGTTGGTCATTATTTGACACCATTGGCAAATGAACCACTGAAGATGAGATAGAGGGAGTGGCTGACTGATTTCTAGGAATGTCATACCCCCCTAAATCTGGCATGTCACTACCATTGACAGGATTTATGTCATGAGGTACAGGAATGGAGTTAATCACAGTTGGTTTAATTCCAGGAAAGTATCTCTCATCAAATTCAGCTCTTTCTGAGATAATGAACTTTCTGGTAACTGGATTGTAAAACTGCCACCCTTTATAACCTGCTGGATAGCCAATAAAAATGCACTTCTCCATGTGTGATCCAAATGATCTCCTTTTATCCTTCTGTACATGTACATATGCTAAACATCCAAATACTCTCAAATGAGACACATCAGGTTTCTTACAGTGCCAAGCTTCATAGGGAGTTCTGTCTTTTAATGAGATAGTAGGGCATTTGTTGAGAACATGTAGCACAGCCATAAAGCAGTGAAACCAGAATTGCACTGGTAAGTTTGCTTCTGTTAACATGGCTGTAACTAAGTCTGCAACTGTTCTGTTTGCCCTTTCAACATCCCCATTTTGCTGTGGCCTGTTTCTGACTGTGTGATGTCTCTGGATACCATTATCAATGCAGTACTGATTGAAGTCATTGGACATGAACTCAGATCCCTTGTCCTCTCTTATGCATTTAATGCTAGAGTTGTGCAAGTTCTCAGCATATGCTTTGAACTGCTTAAAGGCATCAAGGGTGTCTGATTTCTTTCTGAGTCCAAAACCACATTTGAATCTGGTACAGTCATCAACAAAGATGATCCAATACTGGTAACCACCTATAGACTTGACTTGGATTGGGCCTTTCAAATCCATATGCACTAATTCCAGAGGTTGTGATGCTCTGGAATCTGAAGTAGGGAATGGATTGGCATGCATTTTGCCTGAAAGGCATGGCTCACAGACTGGGTCTGGTTTAGAGTTATTGCCAAGATGCATGCCAGTTACCATGTACATGGAATGAAGTTGCTTAACACTAGCATGATTGTAGTAGCCAAATCTCCTATGCCAAAGTCCAAGGTCCAGTGGGAGAGTAGAGGAGAGGTTTGCAGTTTCAAGGCAGGCAGGCACAGTGATCCCATCCAGGAATGCAGCATTCTGGCTATTAATACTAGCTGTGAACAGTTCTCTACTAGATTGATAAAAATGAATGAAGTCTGAGTCAATATTAATATTGTAGTCTCTATGCCTAACAAGAAAGAGAACTGAAAGAAGGTTGTTTTGAAGTTGTGGAACATGAAGAACTCTAGTAAATAAAAGAGATTGTGTTTCCACACCATTAATGAATGGTCTGAATAAAATGCTTCCAACACCAGAAGAATAAATAGTGGTGTTATCAGCTAGTCTAATAGGTATATGATAGGGTTTGTAATCCCTGAGCCAATGTTTGTGTGGAGTCATGTGGGATGTGGCTCCTGAGTCTGCATTCCAATCATAATTAGCATGATGGGAAAGAGGGTTATCTAATTGTACTTGTGAAAAGATACTTGCCTTTCCTGCTGATTCCTGGGGATTTGCTGCCTTTGCCTTTGCCTGTTCAGCTAGAAATAGATTGCATCTCTTAAAAGAGTGACCCATTTTGCCACAAAAGAGACAAGGAGGATAAGTGGTGGGGGCAGAGCTGGACTGCTTCTGCTTGCCCTTGTAATTGATAGCCACTTTGTTTGCAGCCTCTGAGACTTGAGGTGCAGATCTCCTTGTTCTCTGAGTTTCCTCAGTGTGGAATGCCTGGGTAATAGAAGCTTTATCCAGTTTGTCACTAAGCATCAAGGATGACACAAAGTGACTGTACTCTTCTGGCAAAGCTCTAATCATAGCCATGCACAACAACTCCTCATCCAGCTGTTGCAGAGTGAAGTTTTCAGGTCTCAGATTTGAAATCTGTTGCATTACTGCATCAACCCTATTTGCAAGTGACTGCAAAGACTCTTCCTCTGTTTTTCTGATGCTGAACAAGTCATCATATGCATTGAATCTGGCACCAGGCTTTTGCTGGAGGTGCACAGATCTTAAGGCTTCCCAAATAGCAAGAGAGTCATGCTCTATCCCTTGCAGATGCACTCTCTGAGATGGTTCTACTGTGAGGTATAGCCATCCAGCAGCTTTCTGGGCCTTATTATCCCAATCATCCTGTCTCTGCAGTTGCAACTCATAATGTGGGGAAGACTCCTTAGCATCAGGTCTAGACTTTTGGCCACTAACAATGTGCCAAAGCTGTTCAGACCTGAGCCATGCTTGGATTTCTCCACTCCACTGATTATAGTTGGTAAGTCCCAGTTTTTGAATATCTGGTCCTCCTATTACAAGAGACAATAAAGGAATGTGGAAAAAATAGGCAGAAAAGGGGAGAGTAAAAGATGCAAACTAAGCAAGTCAACTAGAATGCAACCAAGTCCTTGAAAAAGGTAGGGTTCCAGTAACTGCTGAGAAAAAGAAAAGAGTAGGTTTAGGAAAGATGATTAAAAAAAAAATAAAGAGAGTATTGGTGGGGAATATAATGAGGTCCTGGGGCTTCTTCAACCACCAGTGTGTGCAAGTCAACACCTTTTAACTTCTGTGCAGTTGTTACTCCTCCCCAATCACTGGAATGACTACCAGAATATTTTGGAGGTAGGATGAAATCTGGCCCACTGAAGTGCACAGACCCAACAGTTCACTGAAGAGACCACCTGAGAATGGTCTTTTGTCCCTACTAACTACTATGGACTGACTACTATGGACTAACTAGTATCAGTAGTCAAACTTAGAGTCAAAGAAAAGAGGGGCAAGAGAGCAATCACTAGTGTATCAGAGGTGATAGGTGATAGGTGAGGACAGGATAAGGAAAGTGATAAATAGCATAGTCAGAGCTGAGGGCCCATAACCTGTTTGAGTGAAAACAGTGTGTATTTGGTTGGGGGGAAAAGTAGGCATAAGTGCCTCCTTATATATGTTTGGAGAGTGTGCACAGACCACCTAGTAGTTTGGCCTTGTTTGTGTACCAGGTGTCCCTGGTACAATATATAAGCCCACTGGTCTGATGCCACTCCCCATTCTTCCTTTCCCCCACTTCACTACTACAACTTCTACTCTACTTATCATATCTTTATGTATTATCTATGTAGTAGTGTCTGGGTATGTAGGACTAGAGTATTGTAACAATAGGGGAAAAGGTTGAAAACATATAAAAAAAAAGAGAAAAAAAGCAAACACAAAATATACTAAATGCCCAAGCTATTACACCTCCTCAACTTCTTCCATCCCTAGGTCCTGACAATAAGCAGATATAGTAGATGTGTATGATAATGAAATAAATCTAGGAAGAGAGAATATCAGTAAAAGAAAGGAAGAAAAGAATGACTTATCTAGATGAAGATTGAAAACTTTAAAGCAAAAAAAAAAAGTTGAAGTTTGAAGTATGCCATGTCAGCCACAGGTCACATGACTTTACTGAAGTTGAAATTTGAACTTCAAAAAAAAAAATTTCTAAGTCCAAGTCCAATGTTTTGCTTATCTAATCCAAAAAGCAGAATAGTACTCTAAGTCAAAGTTTCAAACAGGCCTTCACCACAGAATTCTGCCCAAAACATGAGACCACTACTACTCTCACTACCCTTGAATTAGTTCAATACTTCCAGGGAAAAAGGACTGTGGATGAATATGTGGATGAGTTCAAGGACTTGATTAAGGAAGCTCAATACACAAATGGTGTTGCAATTGTGATGAAGTTTCGCAGAGGCCTCAAATCTCAAATACAGAATAGGATTGCAGAGATGAGTGAAAGCTGCCCAGCAGATAATGATTCTGAAGGCTGGTATAGCATGGCTCACCTTCTAGACCAGAATCAAGCTGCTAATAATGCCTTTCATGCTATGACCCAACCTCTGTTCTCAGTCTCAATAAATCCACCTCGATTCACATTTACTTTTTGTACCAACAGTAATCCTCTGTTTCATCCTCAGTTCCCAGTCCCAGCTGCACCTGTGACTGCCTCTAAACCTCTTATAGCAGTTTATTGCCTCATTCTCATGGATGTTGATGTCACGAAACACCACACCTTGGCCTTGATGACATGTCAACACTGTGGTGAACCAGGGCATTTTGTATGAGAGTGCCCAAGAGCTTTTGACATTTAATACATGTCAGAAGAGGAATGAGAGGAATGGATACAATATCTTTGTCAAGAACTAACTTTGGGGTCAACTCCATGAACTCAAAGTTAACTCCCATTGGATGTTAGATGCAGCTTCAACAATGTCCATTGCACTCTGCCAACTTCCGATGTCTAATTTACAAACACCAAGGTAAATGTCCAAAGACTGGAGTTGTTGCAGGAAGAGGATGGAACTTAGAGAGGAACAAGATTATGAGTCTTAGTTGATATTCAAACTACAGAACTATATACATCTCTATAGTTTAAATACTAGTAATAACATGTGAATATCCCTGAGGATGGTAATGTAGGAAGGTACATTTAAAGGGGACAAAGAAATGATAGAAATAGGAAAAGTGTTTGTTACAAATGTTATGTAATATGGAGGACATATATCTAGAAAATGGAGAAAAGGTAAAGGATGATTAAAGAAAGTCTGAGGTGGATGGAAATATGTCTGAGGTAAGGTTTGGATGTCCAAGGTATCAGAGATATTTGGATCCTGACAATCTCCTTACTACAGCAGATATTGCAAATGCAAACTCAGAGATTGAAACAGCCCTTGAAACACAGAACATCATAGTAGGACTAGCAGAATAGGATTTTCTCTCAAGCAGTAGGTGAATAGTGTACCTCCACTGCTTGTAACAAATCATTTCAGTGTCCTTGTTGTAGAAGATAGTCATGAATGCATTTCTGATTATAATTCTTCTATGCTTGAGCTCGAAACAACTTATGTTGCACCAAATACCCCTGCCTCAATACCTCATCACAAATGTTGGGAGTGCCTGCTATCTGAATAGTATATCATTGCAACTACACCTAGCTCTAATTCATTACACCTAAAGATAGAGATTGAGACAACTGACAGACATGAACACAAGACAGTCCAGGCCCTACTTGATAGTGGAGCAACTGGCCTATTCATTGACTCTGAGTATATGAAATTGAACCAGATTACAACATGCTTCATACTGCAAAGAACTCAGGTTTCAGGAGGATCAGGTTCAAATTGTCTCTATTGCCAGTACCATAATCTGCTCTGTGAGACAATGCATCAGATTTACCCATGGTTTGACCTGGATGATGATGTATTGTAAAGTCAAATCAAGCCAGGTAGAGAGACCATTGAGCCTATCTGCAGTTTAGTTTCTTAGCTGATATGAAATACTCTAGGTTCTTATGATCTGTATAGATCTCGAACTTGTGTTTCAAACCTTTGAGAAAGTGTTGTCATTCTTTAAGTGCATGAATGATGGCAAGCATCTCCTTGTCATGAATCTCGTAGTTTCATTCAACAGGACTCAGGCTTTTAGAGAAGTAGGCAATGGGATGTAGCTTGTCATCATGCTGCGAAACCTATGAGAGCACTACACTTGTTGCAAAATCTAAACTATCTGCTTCGATACAATAAGGAAGGGAGTTGTCAGGGAATATCAAGATAGGTGTGGAAGTGATAGCCTTTTTGAGGGTCTTGAATGTACAGTTTTTATTATCTCCCCATTGCCATGGCATGTCCTTTTTGGTGAGGTTAAAGAGGAGTTGAGCAAGTATTGAGAAGTCCTATATGAACCTGTGATAAAAATTCATAAAACCAAGGAAGAACTGCATCTCTTTCTTGTGGTTTGATTTGGGCCATTGGGCAACTTCTGCTACTTTGACTGAATCTATCTCAATGTGGCCTTTAAAGATAATGAGACTGAGGTATTCGATTTGTGTTTGTTTGAAATCACATTTCTCAGGTTTGAGGTATAGTTTGTGTTCATGCAATTTCTTGAGAATGGATCATAAAATGTTTTGATGCTCTTCCAGAGTTTTGGTGTAGATAAGAATGTCATTGAGATATACATATACTGAACCCTACATAATAAGATTATAAAATACTTCATTCATGAGTGTCTGAAAGGTTGAGAGGCTGTTTGTAAGGCCAAAGAACATAACAAGGGGTTCAACAGACTGCAATTTGTGCAAAATATGGCCTTTCACTCATCTCCCTCTTTGATGTGAACATTATTGTATCTCCACTTTACATCTAATTTAGTGAAGTACTGTGCACCACAAAGTTGATTCATAAGGTCTGAAATGAGGGGAAGAGGGTATCAATTCTTGATTGTCATTACATTAAATACTCAATAGTCTTGTACCAGTCATAGTGATCTATTCTTCTTTTTGATAAAGAAGACTGATGAAGCTATAGGTGACTTCAAAAGGTGAATGTGACCTGTTGAGAGGTTCTCCTATAAGAATTGGTCAAGCTCACTTTGTTCATTTAGGAACATAGGATAAACCTTGGTTGATACTGGTTTCGAACCTGGCTTGAGCTCAATCACATAGTCCCAAGTTTTTTATTCTGGAAGAGCATTGAAGAAGGTCTTGGAGAAAATGTCTTTGAAACCTTGGAGATACTCTGGAATGCTGTTGGGAATAGTCCCAAGGGCCTTTTGTAAAGCTTCAGCCAAGTATTGTGAGGTAGTTGCACTTGCATGAATATACTACTCATTTGTATTCATACAGATGGCAAAAAGGCAGTCTCCCTCCTCTAGTAATGGAGTTTTGTCCTGTGTTTTGAGGGTTGTTTTGATATCATTGAACACTGGATCAGGGCCAGACTGACAGGTTCAAATGCATCAAGCATTGGCCTATTGAATCACGTGATCCTGTTTCATTTCAGCATGGCAGGTACTGTATTATGCTGGGCAGCAACTCATCTTGACCTCTTGAGTAGACCAATCAACCTCTAGGTTGTGTTCTCAAAGCCAGATATATCCCAGAATAAGGTGTTGTTGTCCTAGATATCATTGAACACTGGATCAGGGCCAGACTGACAGGTTCAAATGCATCAAGCATTGGCCTATTGAATCACGTGATCCTGTTTCATTTCAGCATGGCAGGTACTGTATTATGCTGGGCAGCAACTCATCTTGACCTCTTGAGTAGACCAATCAACCTCTAGGTTGTGTTCTCAAAGCCAGATATATCCCAGAATAAGGTGTTGTTGTCCTAGTTTTATGACTGCAAGTTGAGCATATTCAGTATGATCCTTAAAATGAAATATGGCATCTACAACCTCTGAGATAGTGCCAGCATTATTAAGAGAGCCATCAACATTGTAGACAGGGATTGAATCTTGAACTCACTAGAGCTAAGCATGATACACTGCAAGACATTCGAAATGCCTTTTGCAATGGCAATCAAGAGAATTTGATGGCCCAGGCTGCTCAAGCACTTGAAAAGTTGGGAGGGTTATCTGTGCATTCTGCAGAATAGTCTAAGTCTGATAGCCTGCTCCACTTTCAAGACAAGATCTATGTGCCTCAAGACCCTGAACTTTGATGCTACATTGTCAAACAACATCACGATGTTGAGCAGCACCCTGTTTACACAGTAGAGGGGACTGATCTTACCTTAGAGCTTACTTAGGACTTAGGGCTTACAACTAGTACTGACTACTACAAATGTAATTTGACAAAGGACATAAGGTTCAGTAGCTCTACTTATATATATAATTGGTGTTTGTACACCTTTGTGTAATGGTCCATGCGCATATACACTAACATATTATGTGATTACATATTATGTGATTACATATTATGTGATTATATATGGAACCTTGTAGAAGATTGTGAAATGTTCATGAGAGTCATATGCTATAGAGCATATGAGTGTGAGACATGTCATCAGTCATGTGCTCCATCACATGATCAATTATGTAATCAGTCATGTGATTGTTGCTGTCACAACACATGATACATGTATTGTAGGCCATTCTAGGTGCTAGAAAACTCTCGAACTAGTGTCTCACAATTATTGGTGGCCATAAATGTCTAGGTATATTGGGGAATATGTAAAGACTTGTGATCTCTGTCTGTAAACCAAATTGCAGTATCAAAAACCAATTGGGGAGCTTTATCCACTCCCCATACCAAAAGCTTGATGGGATACAGTTAGTATTGACTTTATTGTTGAGCTCCCAGATTCTCATGGCTACAATGCAATCATGAATATCATCAACACAGTTTCGAAATGTGCTCACTTCATTCCCATAACCACTATAATCACAGCTCTTGGTGCAGCTTGCCTATACCTACATAATGTCTGGAAATTGCATGGTCTCCCAAAATATGTGGTCTTGGATTGAGGACTGCAGTTTATCACACAGTTCACTTGAGAACTTTATTCAACTCTTAGGAATCAAACTTGCAGCCACCACTGCTTATCACTCTCAAGGGAATGGCCAGACAGAATGAGTCAATCAGGAACTTGAACAGTACCTGAGGCTCTTTGTGAGTAAAAGATAGGACAACTGGGATGACCTACTGCCTCTGAGCTGAATTCCAGTACAATAACCATATCAATTCTGCAACTCAAGAAACTCTCTTTATGCTCAATACAGGTCGAAACCCTTGCATGGGTTTCAAACCACATCAAACTGCTTCAAACATGGAGACAGTTAATGAATTCAAGCAATGAATGAGTGAGTCATTGGAAGAAGCAAAGGCAGCACTCTCCAAGTCAAAGAAAGAGATGGCATAATACTATGACTGCAGATGTGAACCAGCTCCAGTCTTCACACTAGGATGACAAGGTATATCTAGACTCAGGTGATATTCGAATCACTTGAACCTTCACAAAAACTCACACATCGATACCTTGGTCCATTTATAGTGTTGCAAAGGGTCAGTTCATCAGCAAACTCTGTTTTGGTCCTGACGAAATCCATAGCAAGCCATAGCACCATAGCAACATGTAGTAGTCTATAGTAACCTATAGTAATCCATAGATATCAGCCATTTTTCATAGTGAGCCCATAGTGACCCATAGTGATCTGTAGTAACCTATAGCATTTTGCCTCTTTTTTATAGTTGGCCATAGTAGTCTGTAGTAACCCATAGATGTCAGGCTAATTTCCATAGCAGCTCATAGTGATCTGTAGTAACCCATAGATTTTTGGATTTTCTGTAGTGGCCATAGCAGTTTGTAGTATTCCATAGATATTAGGCTAATTTGCATAGTAGTCTATAGTAGCTTGTAGTAATCCATAGATTTTGACATTTTCTATAGTTGGCTATAGCAGCTGTAGTATTCCATAGATGTTAGGCCTAATTTCCATAGTAGTCTGTAGTGGCCTATAGTGCCTCATAGATTGTTGGATTTTCTATAGTTCACTGTAGTATGTCATAGATATTAGGCTAATTTTCATAGCAGCCTATAGCATGTAGTATGACAAGTTTTTGATTAACTTGTAAACTTTGTGGAATAGCACGAGATTTTGCAAAATAAAGACATAGAAAAATTATAGACATAGAAAGGTGTGCTTATTCACTTTCAAACGCGTTAAAGAACAGCCAAAACAGTCCTAGATTTGAGTGAGATATCATGAAAACATCATAAGAAAACATACTCATAATGTTTTCATTATATCTCACTGAATTCTGGACTATTCTGGCTACTCTTTGACGCGTATGAAAGCGAATAAGCACACCTTTTTATGTCCATAATTTTATATGTTTTTATTCTGCAAAATCTTGTGCTATTCTACAAAGTTTATAGTGATCAATCACTAATTCTACATTATTCCGCTTTCTGGATTACATAAGCAAAATGTCGGACTTGCATTGGACTTGGAAAAAAAGTATGAGTCCAATCTTTGTCAACAGCAGAGTCATATGACTGTGGGAAAATTATCCTGAATACTTTGAACTTAAATTTTCTTTTTGCTTCTTTTCCATTTTTTTCTTCAATCACCTATCTTCTCTCATTTTCATAGTTGTCAGAGTCTAGTAGTGATAGAAGGGGTTGCACAGATACTAGTATGTTCTTTCTTTTCTTTTCTGTTATGTGTCCGAGTTTTTCTCTTTCCTATGTTTTTCTTATGTTTTTCTTATATTTTCCTATGTTTTTTTTTCGATGTTTTCCAATTTTTTTTTAATGTTTTTTCTATGTTTTTATATGTTTTTTGTCATGTTTTTTTTATGTTTTTATATATGTTTTTATTATGTTTTTATATATTTTTTATATGTTTATTTAATCTTTGTATAGTGATATATAGTGTTATATTATGTAATTAATATAATTATAAATATATATAAATATGAAACAAAATAAATAAATACAAATACAAATACAAATACAAATATTATCTATGGCTTGCTATAGCTTGCTATAGAGCACTCCATAGTGCATTATAGTGCTTTGTAGCAGCTTCATAGTATTACATAGCATATATCAATTATAGATTACTTACATAATTCATCTATGGAGTGCTACAATACTGCTATAGCATACTACAGTCTATCTATGAAGTGCTACAGTCTATCTATAGAGTGCTGTGGAGTGCTCTGCAGCTTATAACCCCATGCTATAGCTGCTACAGCTGCTATGGCATTATGGAGCACTCCATAGCAAGCCATAGCAGACCCAGGGATTTGCTGATGTTCAAACACATATCAACTTCAATTACCTACCTATCTCTGAAATGACTCTATTCTGTCTTTAATGTGGTGAAACTACTGTATGTGATACTAGATCCCATACCAGGTCATCACACCCCTTAACCCCCTGCACTAGTCCTCATCAATAATGAAGAGGAGTACATTGTGGATTGCATCCTCAATAGTCATATGTGAAACAATCCATCTACAATTCCTGGTACAATGGAAGGGCTATGGGTATGAAGAAAACCAATGGGTTTGTGCTGATGATGTTCATGCTCCAGACCTCATTACAGAATTTTACCACTCGAACCCTGGTGCATCTTGACACATTCGAGCTACCTTCACCACTATGGACTCTATCAATTCAGTAGCTTCATGGCATTCAGGACATGTTGGGACACCACTCCTTAGAAGGGGGAGTGATGTAAGGGAGAACCCCAAGTTCAATTCCTTTGAAACCCTTTGAAACCACTCAGCAATACCTCGACACCACTTTTCACTACTCTCAATACAACTTTGATATGCTTACTATCAGGGAGTTATATATTTAGATACAGTTACTAAGGTTGCCATCTATCTAAGATAGGTAACCCTCCTTTGATACCTCTTCTATTTTTATCCACATATATAGCAACACCTCTGGATAGAGATCCTTAGACTTTTCTCTTCAGATTTCCTGTCCAGGTGAGTAGATAGAATATGTATACTTTACAATATAATAACTTTAGATTTTCCTATCCAGTTTGACTATGCTTCCAGTTTTGCAGCCTGCTTGTGATACTTCGAAACACACATTGCGCAAACTGCCCAGTTGCCCTTACAGTTAGGTCATGAGATTAAGAAACTCTGCTCACTATATTAGCAGTACTCACCCATTTCTAATACTCTTCTGGCAACAATCACCTGCAAAGGGAATGTAAGTATATGAGATGTAAATTATATATGTAAATACCCATATATATGCATAAAGTTCCAGAGAAAAGAGATAAAAGAACATAAATAAATCCAATATGAATAATTGTTCTTGAAGATATGTCAATGGACATACTTTTATGATGACTATATGTCTTGCATTTTGCACTAGTAAGATATTCTGTGATTCTTTTAACTTATAATTAATCTCTTGTCATTACTCCAATAGGCTTGTTATTATAGATTCTACTATGCATACAATGCTGTAATATTAACACAATTAGTTACTAAGGCTTTTTGGAATATCAAGTCTCTATGTATGTGGAAGGGTGACTTTTGTCAGATTTGTAAGACAAATCTAGAATAATGGCTTATAGTTATGGTCATTAGAAAGCCCAAGGGTATGTTGTACTAACCTCTTGACTACAAAATCTGCTAATGACATATTCCCTAGGGCAAAGATTCACCTAGCTCATAGGACTAACCCCTTTCTCATCACTAAGATATCTCCTTTCCATCCCTCCTGGACATATATTCCAATGATTGATTATCTTGTTTTGTCCTCAAGTAGATGTGGTTTTTTACTAAATACATAGAAAGACACTGTCTAGTTCCAATAGATGACCTTGACAATTATGTCATGCACATGAGGTTGGGTTTTTTATCCATCAAATAGTAGATCAAGGCAAGAAGAACAGCACTTGCCATTAGTCTGGACGTAAATAGCTTTGCAGGCTAGCTAATGAGAAGAGGTCTTATAAAACCAACCAAATATTCTTATTATAGTATCCTATTATAATTATTAGCACAATCTTGTCTTCTGCTATCATACATCAGCAAACTGTCAAGATCTGACTTCTATATAATCTCTGTGAATGCAGAGATACTTGTAGGGTAGAGCTAAGACATGGCTTCAATGATGTCCATTGCACTTTGCTGACTTCTGTGTCTTATTTGTAGAGAAGTGGGAAAAGAGAGATGGACAAGAACAGACAGAGAATGGAATAATTATGAGTCTTATTCAATATTCAAGCTACAGAATAATTACAATATGTGTAGCTTAAATACAATGATATTTGTTATCTCCACATAGAGGATAGAACATAAGGGAGATAACAATAATAGGACAAAGAGAATTTAAAGGGGGAATTAACATGAGTTAAACATGACTTAAAGGTTAAAATAGAATGAAGTCTGTTGACATCCATTTATATCCATGATTAGAGTCCATGATAACATGTCCGTGTGCTCTGTGATGTGCAGAGATGTCAGGTTCCTGACAGTATCCCTCTGTTAGGATCAAGCCCTCAAGATCCATTATTGTTTGTTGTATGTTGTCACATGAGAATCACATGACCATGTTGATGATTGTCACATTACATTTTAGACTTTGAGATTTTTTCTTCAATTTCACCAGCAGTGACTCTCCTCATCTATCCTCAATTCTCAATTAATAATGCCTACTCAATCTTTTGACAACATCAACACTGCTAAACTCACTCTTGAGGAGCAACGATGCCAGCTAGAACAACAAATGGTGGAGATCAAGGAGAGGTGGTGGCTGGCTGCAGAGCAAAAGGCAGCAGAGAAGAGAAGACTATGGGAGGAGGCCAAGAAGGCCATGGAGGAGGCCCAATTGGCTGAAGAAGCCAGGAAAGCAGAAGAAGCAAGAGCTGTGGGGACAGCAAAAAGGATGGCTAAAGAGAAGGCTGCCAAAGAGGAGTACATGGCTAAGCAAGCCAATAGGTGAGTAGCCACTAAAAAATGCAAAACAACGGAGATGCCAGAGACAGTGGAGATAGGCCCTTCAAAGAGGCCCAAGCACATAGACTGGCAGATGATAGAGGCAGAGTGTGCTGCTTGTGTCAAGCATGGCATGCTATGTGAATAGGCCCTATTCCACAGGAAGGAGTGTGGAGCAAAAGTACTTTCTGTCAATTTTGCCAGCAGTGCAAGATCATGTGCATGCTGGTGACAGATAAGGAAATAGCAGAGCAGCAGCAAGCAGAGGAACACAATTGGAGAAGGGTCAGGCATGCCCAAGCAGTGTGGGGAACGATGATCTCCACTAGTAATGGCAAATTTGTTACCAGCTACCTGGAAGTATGGATGAAGATATAACAAGACCTTGCACAAGAGGTTCTCTCCATGGCTGAGAGCCTGAAAGAGATGAAGGAAGCTGATGAAGACTTTGGTGGCATTGGTGGTAGCAGAATGGAAGACAGAAATGGAGGTCGTGGAGATAGAAGAAGAATCAGAACTAGGAGAGGAAACAGAGAATGAGTTGGAAATGGAGAAGGAGAAAGAAAGAAGAAGGAAAGGCCAAGGAGACTGATGAAGAATTTATTGATGATGAAGTAGAGGAGGGAAGTGATGAGGAGTTGGAGAAGGAAGCGGAAGGGGATGATGAATATGGGGGGTTGATACAGATGGAAAGGGATGATAGGAGATGAGATAGAGTAGAGTCATTTTTGTTTCTTTTCTTTTTCTTGTGTTGTACATATCATAATATACCATATTTGTCTTTTCTTTTCTTTTATTTTATTTTTATTATCTATATAATAATAAAAGGTGTTGTTTATAATTAGCACAGTTTCAACTTCTAAGAATATATGAAGAGAAATGAGTTTCAAGTAAACAGATCAGATAGAGTTGTCATGATATAGAAACAGAGTTAAATTTAGATAAAGGATCTGGTTTGTTTGGATATTTGGAGTGGAAATCAGAGATGACTTCAGATGCATGGTTGAACTCTGTGGTGGGTAGCCAGGAGGTTTTGTCTGATGTTCCCTCATAACCTAGCCATTTGACTAAATATAAGAGTTTATACTTGTGTCTTTTGTCAATCTTTGAGTCTAAGATCTCTGCAATTTCATTTTCTGTTTCTCCATCAATCTCTATCATGGGCGGAGGAGATTGGACACATCCAGGTATGACATTCAGAATTGTTGGTTCTAGTTTTGAGACATGAAATACAGGATGAACAGAGTTCATACTCACTGGTAAGTGGAGTGTGTATAAATGAGAACCAACTTTTGCTATAACTTTGAAAGAACCTAAGAATTTCTCTGCAAGTTTTTTCAAAGGTCTGGTGATACAAAAATGCTCTGCTTTGATATATGCATGACTGTGGATAGGAAATTCTGGAGACAGAGTCCATTTGGCATCTGCAAGTCCTTGATATTAGTGTTGAGAGATGCCAATTTGGACCTTTAGTTCCTTATGTAACTTGTCCAAGTCAATAGCAAATTCTCTAGCTCGAGTGAAGGTGAGGTTCCTTTTGGGATGAACAGAGATGTTGGGGTTGTATCCTTTGTTTGTAAAGAATGGAGATACATCCATAGTAGAATTTGGAGTATTGTTGTAAGCAAACTTTGTGAGGGGAAGAAGGGATAACTAGTTGTCCTATTGGTAAGTGCAATACATACAGAAGTATTGTTCTAGAGTCTGATTGACTCTCTCTGTTTGACCATCTCCTTCTGGATGATAACCAGAGGTGAAGTAGAGGGTCATGTCAAGCGCTTTTCTGAGGGAACAGAAGAAGTGAGAAACAAACTCAGTTCCTTGATTAGAGATAACATGAGATAGAACTCCATGTTTTGAAAATACATGGAGGACAAACAACTCTGTGAGTTGTGGTGAAGTGATAGTGTCATAAGTGAGAATAAAAATGGACTATTTCATTAGTCTGTCCACAATGACAAGAATTGAAGTAAATCTGGATAATAGAGGAAGTTGCTTAATGAAATCCATAGAGATGGAATTCCATGGCTTCTCTGGTATCAGAAGTTGTTTAAGGTTGCTATACGGTTTATGGCATATGGACTTTGAACGTTTGCAGATAATACAAGACTTACAATAGTCATTAACAAATTTTCATAATCTAGGCCAAGTATAGTTTTGGCAGACCATTTGTACTGTTTTGTTTTGGCCAAAGTGTCCTGCTGTTGGATGGTCATGACAATAATACCTAAGGATGCGTAAACATAGGTCCGTGACGTCTGGTACATAGATTTTGTCATTGAAATGGAGTAGTCTGTCAAGATCTGTTGACCAATGGGGGTCAGATGAGTTATTAAGGTGAATCTTACTCAAGGAATCTCTGCTAATTGATTTGCAGATATCATCACAGAGTTGTTCCAAATCCATGATTACTATTCCTTTTAGGATGGGTTCGATAAGGGTTGTAGCTCAGAGGGATAATACTAGCTGTTCTTGGGTGAATACTGGATGGAAGTTATGGGAATTAACAGTAGCATAGTCACTACTCCCCTCTTTTGGGTAGACATCCCATCTGCATGTTAGTGCATCTGGTTTTTCTCTGAGTTTTCCAGGACAGAAATGGATGATTAGATTAAAACGGGAAAGATACTCTGACCATTTTGCTTGATGTCTAGTCAAGACTTTGGTTGTGAAGAAAGATTCTTGTGGTCTATTATAACATTGATAGGTAATGGAGATCCTTCTAAATAGTATCTCCATCATTGGAATACTTTAAAGATGGCAAGCAGTTCTTTGTCATGCATGTCATAATTTAGTTCAGATGGACTGAATGTCCATGAATGAAATGCAATGGGGTGAATTTCTCCATTGGGGATTGTGATTGATAATATTGCAGCTAGTGTATAGTTGGACGCATCTGTTTCTATTAGTATTGGCAATTCTAGTTGTCAATGAGCCAAAACAGGAGCAGAGGTAAAAGCAGATTTTAATTTATGAAAAGCCATCCAGCACTTGTCATTGAAATGAAAAGTAACTCCTTTCTGTATCAAACAGGTCAAGGGAATTGTAATTTTAGAGTATTCATCAATGAATCTCCAATAAAAATTAGCAAACCCTAAGAAAGACTATACATCTTTGACTTTCTGGGGTTCCGGCCAGTCTAGGATTGATTGTACTTTTGAAGGAGCCATGATGAGGCCTTCTGGAGAAAGAATAAAACCAAGGTACTCAATAGTGTCTTTGTGAAATTTGCATTTGTCAGCCCTTACAAAGAGTCTGTTTGCATGGGGTCAACGGAATACTTCACAGACGTGTTTGATGTGATCATCTATGTTTTCTGAATAAATGAGAATATCATTAAGATAGATGACTATGTTAATGTCAATCATATTATGAAATATATTGTTCATGAAGTTTTGAAAAGCAGTGGGTGAATTAGTAAGTCCAAATAGCATCACCAACCATTCAAATGATCTGTATCTGATGTAAAATGCAGTCTTTCATTCATCACCTTCAGCAATGCAGACCAAATGATATGCATGATGGAGGTCAAGTTTTGTGTAAACTGTCGCTTTTCTAGGAGAATCAAGAAGATCAGTAATTAATGGAAGAGGATATCCTGTCCTTCTTTGTGATTTTGTTAAGACCTCTGAAGTCTACACAAAGATGGAGTGCTCTATCTTTCTTCCATGTAAAGAATACTGGTGCTCCATGTTCTGAACAGGTTGGTCTAATAAAACCAATGTTGAGATGTTTGTCAATGAATTCGTGTATGAATTTGAGTTCTGAAGGTGATAATGAATATATTGGTTCTATTAGAGGATGTATACCCTTGTCTAGGTGAATTTTGAGATCATAAGGCCTATGTGGAGCTAGTGTGTCTGCCTGTTTTTTACTAAAAACATCAGCAAATTCATGATATATAGACGGAATAGAGGTCATATCAATGGAAGACTTCTCTGCAACTGTTGCTGATTTAGCAAACAGTTCTGGACAGTTATGATTTAGTTAAAATGTTTGTGATCCTGGTAGTTTACTTGCATGCATGAAGGTGGCAGCATTGACTAGGGATATATTGATTGAAGGTACCAGAGTTGTAGTGGAGGATGGTTTTTTCAGTTGGTATGTTAATAGAAGACAATGGAGTAGATATCAAGGAGGGGATAGAAACTCATAATTGGAGTCTGTGATAACATGTCTGTGTGCTCCATGATGTGTGGAAATGTCAGGTTCCTGACACAAATCTTGGGTCAACTATGGAGCACTATGGAGCACTCTATAAGTGCCATAGTGCCCATAGTGCTCATAGCATGGGTTCCCAACTCCAGAGCACTCCATAGTACTACTATAATAGTATATATACTTTATTGAATTATTCATTTTATTATATTCATTTTATTTTTACTACTATAATTACTACATACTACTATATAATACTACATAGAAGAAATAAAAAAAAAGACAAAAAAAGTCAGACAAAAAACATAAAAAGTTGGAAAAAAAAAAACATAAAAAGTCAAAAAAAAAACATAAAAAAGTTGGAAAAAAAAACATAAAAAAACATAAAAAAAGTTGAGAAAAAAACATAGAAAAAAACATAAAAAGTTGGAGAAAAAAACATTAAAGAAACATACCAAGTTGAAAAAAAAAATATCAAGTCAGAAAACATAACTTGAAAAGACAGAAGAAGTCAGAAACATGACAAAAAAGGGAAAGGTTGGAAACATACCAAAAAAGGACAAAAAAAGTCAGAAACATATAGAAAGAAAGAAAAAAGTTTAAAACATATGAAAAAACAAGGAAAAAAGTCAGAAACATATGAAACAAGAGAAGGGGAATTGAAAACATAACTAGAAAGAGAGGAAATATATAAAAAAAGAAGGAAAAAGTTAGACATATAGGGGAGAAAGTTGAAAACATATAAAAAAAAGAGAAAAAAAGCAGACACAAAATATACCAAATGCCCAAGCTATTACATCTCCTCAACTCCTTCCATTCCTAGGTCCTGACAATGAGCAGATATAGCAAAGATATATAACAATGGAATGAATCTAGGAAAAGAATGTCAGTAAAAGAAAAGGAGGAAAGAATGACTTACAAAGATGAAGGTTGAAAACTTTGAAGCCAAAAAAAAAGTTGAAGTTCGAAGTGTGTCACGTCAGCCACAGGTCATGTGACTTTGCTGAAGTCGAAATTTGAACTTCAAAAAGATTTTTTTTTCTAAGTCCAAAAATCTTTCTAAGTCCAAGTCCGATGTTTTGGTTATCTAATCCAAAAAGTGGAATAGTACTCTAAGTCAAAATACTACAGATTACTATACATTATTATACAAATTTATATAGCATCTATAGAATACTATGGAAATGATTAATATCTATAGACTACTATGAGTTACTATGGAATACTATGAGTTACTATGGAATACTATGGATCACTATGGAATACTATGGATACTATGGGTTACTATGGAATACTATAGAATACTATGGATACTATGGGTTACTATGGAATACTATGGAATACTATGGATTACTATGGGTTACTATGGGTTACTATGGAAATGATTGACATCTATGAGCCACTATGGGTCACTATGGAAAATAGCCAAAATCTATGGAAAATAACCAACATCTATAGACTACTATGGGTTACTATGGGTTGCTATGAAAAATGACTGAAATCTATGGACTACTATGGGTTACTATGGAAAATAGCCAAAATCTATGGGTTACTATGGGTCACTATGGAAAATGACCAAAATCTATAGATCACTATGAGTCACTATGGATTACTACAGATACTATGGCTTACTATGACTCAAGTCAGACTAAAACCAGGATTTGCTGATATAGCTTATATCCTCATAGTTGGTGTGTATACTTGTAAAGCAGTTACTATTACCAAGGAGTTTGTTAATTGACAATTTGATGATAGTGACAAAAGGATATGAATTAACTTGTAAAAATAAACATCTTTCATAGGTTGGTGCTTTATACTCAAAATATTTCTTTGTTCAACTAACTATTGGTTATTATCACTTGTTATCTATTAGATGACATTACCTGCACAAAGAGACATATAAGGATATATGTCTCTTTGTGCTTAGAATCTGATATTTTAATGTCTTGATATTTCCATGAGAGATACTATCCAGATGTGTATCCAAACAATTTCATGAAAACTGACATCTCAAAGCATGGATAGAATTTAAATGCAGCTATCAAGGATAGTTTCACTGCCCAAAATGCAGACTCATCCACTATTACTGATCTTCTCCAGTCTCTATCTATGACATCTCCTAGCAACATACATCTCTGAACACCAAACATGCAGTCTCCTAGTCCTAATTCCAGGCATATACCTTCCCAGCCATATCTACAGTAAGTAATAACTTACCAAGCAACCACATTTAGTTGACAATGATATCAGAAAGATACTCAACATAACCATCCTGCTAACTCTTCGGTATGCTTTTATTCTAGTGATGATGCTTCATTATCTAAAATCACATAATAGGAAAAGTGCTTGCAAGATACAAATCCTGAACACAACAAGGATACTGACAAGACAATTGTGTTGCGTCAGCACAATCACATGATAGATTACATAATTCGTCAGGTGATGAGTCAGATGATATGTCACATGATATGTCACATGACTACACTCACATATGCCCCATGTATCACGTGCAGTATGACTAAGCATGTTCTATAACCTTCTACAAGGTTCTATGAAGTAGACATGTGACTATGACGGACATAGCACGGACCCTTATGCAAATATGTACATACAGCTAGAACTGTATATAAGGACACTCTTATGCGAATAGATACCTTGTCCTATTCTATAGGTAGTAGTAGTAACACTAACCCGTAAGGTGTGATCTAAGTAAGCACAAGGTAAGACTTTGAGTTCCTCCACTGTGTCTTGCACACATGGCTGCTCAACAAATTGAAGAAGTGAATCAATCATTGGTAAGTTGGGCATGGAATTTTAGCTTCAACTTCCTAATGAGTTTAATCAGAGAATTAGCATGAAGACAAGGATTCTTACCAATCAAAATATAGAGTTATTAGAGCAACATGTATGTGACTTGTCCAGTATCCTTGAAATAAATCATCTGCTAACAAAGTCATTAGCTAGAAGAGCAGAGAGCTAAACTTACCAGAACTAGAGAAGCATTAAACATTGCCAAAGGTAAGAATCAAGAACTTGCAGAACAAGTCACCAAGCTCTCAAAGAAACTTGATGAGGTTAGTTGTAATGATTTTTCATAGCAAATTAATCTAATGAATGACTAGTACAATCAGAAACATATTTCTGCTATGGATTTAATACTACAACTGGAATGATTAGAGGATAAGGCAGCAAAGCACAAAATAAAGCTGATGGAGAAGCTAATCAAGACCTGTTCCAAAAAAGATATCTCAGAATAAAGCAGACAAGAAAACAGGGCAAGGTACAAGGCTGAAATGCAACAAGCTCAACAAGCTTTGCAGTAGCAATTACTAAAGCACAAAACAACAATATCTACTCTAATAGGAGAAAAATAGCCTAGAACTAAAGAAGTCACTTGTATAGTAGGGGTAGACTTTTGGAATAAGAGGAGAGTATTGGGAGAGAGTTTATTATGATTGGTATTATAACATAGATAGTATATGATATTATATGATTCTTGTTATATGATGATATATTTCTATTAGTTAAGTTCTAGTTTGTCATGATCTAGTGTGACTGTGACATGATGCATGTCACTTACTACAGCTTGATGCTTTGGAATGTTGGCATGAGATAGAAAAGGTATTATTGATGTCAAAAGTACAGTTATCTACTAATTCTATTCTATCAGGAAAAACTCAAAGAGACTCTCTCCAATGAAATGTAATTGACTCTGCTGGAAGAATTAATGGAGGAAATAAATCAAAGGAAACCTGATGAGGCCCTGCCTCAAAGTCTGGAGAATCAACAGCAAGCAAATGCAAGTCTAAACATTCTCAAAGTAGACTACATACCTAAATGAAGCATTATTAGGGGGTGCCAGCAATGATATAGATATGGAGACTGTTCTTCCTTCAGAGAAAGCTTTGGGTAAGTGACCCAAAGCTTGTTCTTTGACCACAAGGGTAACTATTCAGATATATTCCTCCTATTACAGTATGTTCACAAAATTCAAACAGAATGGGGAATCACAAAACAGCAACACTTATAGGTAATATAGGTTGTTGAGCACTTGAATGGCATTTTGCTGACTACATATAGCATTTGCAGTGTTTAGAACATGAAGAAGAGGTCATCTTACCACTAATGTAATTTTTGAGACCCTTTGGAGCTGCCTCTAGAATTTCTGATCATCTATGTGTCCCAGCTATAATATCCCAGATCTCTAGTATTTCATTCAATAATAGAATAGTCACAGATGAATCCCCAGACATTTTTCTACCTAACTCTCATGTAACCAATCCATCCCAGGCTCTAACAAGGAATATCAATGAATACCCCAGCCCTTCTAGAGACCCATCCCTATCTGGCACTCACCCCAATACTCCTGCCCCTGATCATATTCCAATTGACCTGACTGCCAGACAAGAGACAAGTATTTTGACTACTCCACAGATGATTATGAAACTTTCAGATAAAATAGATGACTTTCAAGCAGAGATTAGAGACATTTGAGATCTTGTGACTGCACTATTACCTAAGAAACTGAGAATCCCAAAAAATTCAAAACAAAAATACTCCCACAGCCTTATACTATCTCATGCATTTCTATGATAATAATGTCTTATCTCTGCTGAAACAGATTTTGTTTACCCATATTTCTTATTTCAAGGCAACCATGCTATAGGAAACCCCCATGGGTTTGAAATAGATATGGTAATACCTCATACTCTTTGACAATATAGCTCAAAACCACCCTTCTATAACACATATGCCCTCCTTTAAAATAACTCATGCCTAGTGCCTTTGAAACACACTTATTAACACAATTAATCAGGTGGAAACTCAGAAGATATCAACATGAACTTGCGGTTTTGAGACCTAGATCTCAGTTCCAGATCCAGGAACCTACTATGGAGAGCCTGGACCAAACAGCACTCCAGCCTTCCCACCAAGCCCAGAAAATTTATATAATCCAAAACTAGTGTATCAGCAAATGCATCACACTGCATTAGGAAGTACTTGGTAGTTATGATTACAAGTAATGATGCTGCAAATGATTATGAAGGGAGCACAATTTATTTCAAAGAAAAATTTGCATTTTATTCATTTTTTTACATATTTCCCCTATTTTAAAATTCTTCATTAGTACAATCACTTATTTTGAGTACCTTACTGTATCATAGTAGGTATAAATAGAGCTCAAAACAGAATAATAAAATAAGTTAATTTTCCACTTCACTTCAGTATCTAAAAGGCAAAATCTCAGTTTCAATATCTTATTCTATTCTAAAAAAGATCTTATTGATTATCTTTCAAATCACTACTATCATTGTTTATCTCATTTACAAGTCCTGCAGGTCTTGAAAATAGAATTTGAAACTTTGAAACCAAGACCTAACTGCTTTGGAATCTACAAAAGAAACATTTTGAAGTAGAACAAATATTACCTTGATAAGTTCTTATTACTTAAATTTCTAAAAACAAATATTCTGTTTTGAAAGCAATTGTCTTTATACATTTTATTACTTATTCTACAGGTGACTAGTTTAGGAATTGCAGATGGAAGCACTGCATCCCAAGGACTTCTTAGTCCAACCACAACTCAAACCTTTCAGCACAGTCAGAATTAAAAAAATTACTTGGTATCGAGTATGATCATAATATTCTATATTCCACTAGTAATAGAATTGCCAATGCTAACAATTTAGAGACTCTTCTCTCTAATCCTCCACCTCTTGAACCATTGAAACTATATACCAATGATGTCAAACACTCATGAAATCTTTATATAGCAACTCTTTTTGCTGAGCATATTCTCATGGAGGAGCCTGGTATTCCTAAAGCCCAACAAGATATAGAGGAGTATTATTTGCAATGTGTTGAAATGCTTAAAAAGCTGATCGATAACTTCTATGGTCAGGAAAATGAATCACTGGAACAAGTGAAGAAATGTTGTACTAATCAAACCATCAAGCAATATAAGCAGAATAGGATCAAGAGTTGACAAGTTTCTATAAGTGTATTTACTACATTTAATGTTGCAACAGCAACAATCACATGACTGATTACATAATTGATCATGTGATGGAGCACATGACTGATGACATGTCTCACACTCATATGCTCTATGGCACATGACTCTCACAAACATTCCATAACCTTCTACAAGGTTCCATATATAGTCATATGATATATTAGTGTATACATGCATGGACCATTGTACAAAGCTGTACAAACAGCAATTATATATATAAGTAGAACTACTAGACCTTATGTCCTTTATTGAATTTACTTCATAGTAGTCAGTACTAGTCCTAAGTCTCTAAGTCTAAGTAAGCTCTAAGATAAGAATAGTCCCCTCTACTATACAATACAGGGTGCTGCTCAACATTTAAGTGATATTTTGTAAATATCTTTTCATAGCTCTTCAAGAATCATCTTAAAATATGCCAAAGTGAGATGGATGGAAGTGAGTCTACAGTTTGGAACTTATTAAATGTTATAGTAGATAGCCTTGAGCATGATGGAACTAGCTCTGATGAGACTGATGGCAAGACTTACATTATTAGGGTCAAAGAATAGCATAGTGCTGAAATCAGAGCCCTTCTCAAATATATTGATGAATATCACACATTATACAATTCCTACAGCAACAAACTCCCAGGCTCCAAACCTCACACTTGCCACTACAGAAGTCATGTGCCCTTAAGCAGATATAATACTATTGCTATGCTACCATGGAACTTTTACAATAATGCTTGGTATGATGCTTTGCCATTATTGGAGCAGAAAACAATTGTCTGCAAAAAGTCCAATACAACTACCTAGATTTAGATAAATATTTGCTGATGAGTACAAGTTAGGCTTTATTAGAATTAGATGTAATATTATAATTCACTCAATGCTTGTAAGGGGAACCCCAAGTTCAATCCTTCGAACCCTTCAAAACTACTCAGCAATACCTCAACACTACTTTCCACTACCCTTGATATAACTTTGACATACTTTCCACTACCCTTGATACAACTTCGACATGCTTACTATCAGGGAGTTATATATTTAGATATAGTTACTAAGGTTGCCACCCATCTAAGATGGTAACCCTCCTTTGATACCTCTTCTATTTTTATCCACATATATAGCAATACCCCTGGATAGAAATCCTTAGACTTTTCTCTTCAGATTTCCTGTCCAGGTGAGTAGATAGAATATGTATACTTTACAATATAATAACTTCAGATTTCCTGTCCAGTTCGATATACTTCTGGTTTTGCAGCCTGCTTGTGACACTTCGAAATATGCATTGCACAAACTGCCTAGTTGCCCTTACAATGCTCATGTTTTACCTTTTTATCTGTTTATTCCTTTTATTCATTCATTCCTCTCCTATTGTATATCCATACATGTAGATAATCATCACACTCCTTAATATATTTCTCAAATCACATGCATATACATACATAGAAAAATCAAAGTTCACAGTAAATGCTGGTGAGATGAGGAGGCAAGTTGCATGTATGTCATAGACTGCTGCTTGACTAGCTGAGCAACTCACTAAGTGGCTACTCATCAGGTTGATGAGCTATCTGATGAATATTTTGTTGCAACAGCAACTATCATATGAAGAATCACATGATTCATGTAACGTGATATGTCATATGACCTAGTCATGTGACTCACTCATCATATGCTTTATATGTCACATGCATTATGACTAAGCATATTCTTTGATGTTCTACAACATTCTACAAGGAACATGTGACTTATGGAACTATCTAGCATGGACCTACTATTTACAAATATGCACATACAGTAAATCTGTATATAAGGACCTTGTACTTCATACTATGCCTCTTGTCCAATTATATTAGTAGTAGTCAGTACTAGTCTCTAAAGTCACAAAGTAAGCTCTAAGGTAAGATAGTTCCACTCCACTGTGTATAACACAGGGTGCTGCTCAACAGGTTATAGGCTCTGGTGCCAGTCTCTATGTCATGCTTGTCACTGACAATGATGACTTGAAACTAAAAGCTCTTATCCTTGGAGAAGTGTCTCTCTCATCATTCCCTTTAATGGTTGAACTTTGAGATATGACCACTCTATGAAGTGACATCGTCATGAAATCTTGTTCTGATTGAAGATTCCATGCATGCCTTATGTTGTAGCACTCTAGTGATTGCTCTTGAGAACGTTGTGCTGATTGTGCTCATTTGCAGCAACTCAAAACAAACAAACTCATTTCATTTAACAACATGTCAACCACTGCTATTATCACTGCTATGTCCTTTGTCTTCTCTAATGCTTGTTGATTTGAGTGGAAGATGATGATGGAGACATACCTTCAAACTGCCCAGTTGTGGCAGATCGTCTCTAGAGTCAGAACTCACCCATCTCCCCAAGACCCAGACAACATCTTGGAAATGATGATGTTGTTACAGCAGTCTTAGAATGATAAGGATGACAGTGCCATGAGATCAATAAAGCAGAGGCTATCCCCCGACTTAATTTGTGCTACTGTGTGAGATGAATGTAACTGTTCAAGTGAATTGTGGCAATGGCTTATTGACAGGTTTGAGGTAAAGGAACTCAGTACCATCTATGAACTATACAAAAAGATCAAGGACTTCAAACTTGGCAGTAGTAATCCTGAACCTGACTTCCTCCATCTCGAGGACTTGTTTGTGTAAGGGGAACCCCAAGTTCAACCTTTTGAACCCTTCGAAATCACTCAGCAATACCTCAACACCACTTCCTACTACCCTCAATACAACTTCAACATGCTTACTATCAGGGAGTTATATATTTAGATACAGTTACTAAGGTTGCCACCCATCTAAGATGGTAACCCTCCTTCAATACCTCTTCTATTTTTATCCACATATATAGCAACACCCCTGGACAGAAATTCTTAGACTTTTCTCTTCGGATTTCCTGTCCAGGTGAGTAGATAGAATATGTATACTTTACAATATAATAACTTTGGATTTCCTATCCAGTTTGATGCGCTTCCTGTTTCGCAGCCTGTTGTGACACTTTGAAACATGCACCGCGCGAACTGCCCAGTTGCCCTTACAGTTTGGTAGACTGTCTGAAAATGACTGTCTCATTCTGGAACTCTTGCAGGCATTGATTGCATTATCTGCAATCCCTGAAAAATGGAGTACTATAATGGCAAACTTGTTGCAAAACAAGGATGCCACCACATTGAAACTTACAAATATAAAAGCTCTTGTCACCCACCAGTTTACTGGTACAAACATACAGAAGGCTAATGCCTCTGAAAGTGGTGGTAATGCGCAAAAAATGTCGAATGTAAAATATAAATCCAACAACAACCCTTCTTACAAAGATCAGTCCAAAAAAAAAGACTCTCCAGCTGATCAGAAGAAGAAGAGACAGCATGGTAAATGGGGTGGCAAGCCAAAAGAAGAAAAAGAAAAAGCTAAGACAGCTGAGGTAGAAGAAAGTGGTGGGTCTCACTCCCATGTCACATCAATGGCCATGCTGGCCATCTCATTTGGTGCCAGGTTAAGCATACCAGCTCCTTTGGCATCAACACCTACTTTCTTATAGGAAAATCCCCACAAGTTCTACACTCCGCCAATTGCTAGTACATACACTAGCATGAAAGCATTGAAGCACCCTGAAACATATACGAGCACTAAATGCTCCAGGGAACTTGTAGACTATGAAGGTCTACCATGGCATCCTCAACACCTCTGAAGACATGAGGAGGTTTTGTTGAACTGTGGTGGTGGGGAACCCTCTACCTCCAGAATAGAGAAAGTACCAGAAGAGGTAAGTGAACCTCCACCAAAACATTTTAAGTCCAAGACACCTAAACCTTGGGAACTTCACCTGGCTTGATCTGACTCAGGTGATTCTGTATCTCTCAGATCAGAGGAGGACTGGGATTATCCATGTCCTGCTAATGGATGGACTAAAATGGAGATTGATGAGGCTATTGCAGATAGTGCAGGGATAGAGCGCATCAATGTAGCTCTAGAAACTGGATACAAGAGTGAAAGGCAAGTACCTCCTTTGAACTGTAAAGTGACCGAGATTGATAATGACCTACAGTGCCCTCTTCAGCTCCTAGAGTTGAACGGTTCTCATAGTAGTAGTCATGGACTTATATATATACTGTCACATGTATCTCTTGGCTCCTCTGAGGGAATAATATCTAATCATTTTGCATCTTGTTCAAAGTGTAAGGGAAAAGCAAAGGATCCTAATCATGCATCGTGGATTATGGATTCAGGAGCATCAATGCACTTTATGCATAAACAAACAGACTTCATTGAGTATCATACTCTGAAGAAACCAATTCCCATCCAGACAGCTTCTGAACAAGTTGTTTATATTGAGGGACTTGGGACTGTCATGATGAGTCATGAAGTAGTTATACCTCTCAATGGAAACAAAGAGAGAAGAATGCATAGAATGACTTGGATCTCACCAGTCTACTACATCCCTGGATTGAGTGGCTGCTTGCTCTCTATGTATCAGCAAACTCTATTTTGATCCGACAAAATCCATAGCAAGCCATAGCACTATAGCAACATGTAGTAGTCTATAGTAACCTATAATAATTCATAGATATCAGCCATTTTCCATAGTGACCCATAGTGACCCATAGTGATCTGTAGTGACCTGTAGCATTTTGCCCTTTTTTATAGTTGGCTATAGCAGTCTGTAGTAACCCATAGATGTCAGGCTAATTTCCATAGCAGCTCATAGTGATCTGTAGTAACCCATAGATTTTTGGATTTTCTGTAGTGGCCATAGCAGTTTGTAGTATTCCATAGATATTAGGCTAATTTGCATAGTAGTCTATAGTAGCTTGTAGTAACTCATAGATTTTGACATTTTCTATAGTTGGCTATAGCAGCTGTAGTATTCCATAGATGTTAGGCTAATTTGCATAGTAGTCTGTAGTGGCCTGTAGTGCCTCATAGATTGTTGGATTTTCTATAGTTCATTGTAGTATGTCATAGATATTAGGCTAATTTTCATAGCAGCCTATAGCATGTAGTGTGATAAGTTTTTGATTAACTTGTAAACTTTGTGGAATAGCACGAGATTTTGCAAAATAAAGACATAGAAAATTATAGACATAGAAAGGTGTGCTTATTCACTTTCAAACGCGTTAAAGAACAGCCAAAACAGTCCAGATTTGAGTGAGATATCATGAAAACATCATAAGAAAACATACCCATAATGTTTTCATTATATCTCACTGAATTCTAGACTATTCTGGCTACTCTTTGACGCGTATGAAAGCAAATAAGCACATCTTTTTATGTCCATAATTTTATATGTTTTTATTCTGCAAAATCTTGTGCTATTCTACAAAGTTTATAGTGATCAATCACTAATTCTATATTATTCCGCTTTCTGGATTACATAAGCAAAATGTCGGACTTGCATTGGACTTGGAAAAAAAGTATGAGTCCAATCTTTGTCAACAGCAGAGTCATATGACTGTGGGAAAATTACCCTGGATACTTCGAACTTAAATTTTCTTTTTGCTTCTTTTCCATCTTTTTCTTCAACCACCATCTTCTCTCATTTTCATAGTTGTCAGAGTCTGGTAGTGATAGAAGGGGTTGCACAGATACTAGTATGTTCTTTTTTTTCTTTTCTGTTATGTGTCCGAGTTTTTCTCTTTCCTATGTTTTTCTTATGTTTTTCTTATGTTTTCCTATGTTTTTTTTTCGATGTTTTCCTATTTTTTTAAATGTTTTTTCTATGTTTTTATATGTTTTTTGTCATGTTTTTTTATGTTTTTATATATGTTTTTATTATGTTTTTATATGTTTTTTATATGTTATTTTTATCTTTGTATAGTGACATATAGTGTTATATTATGTAATTAATATAATTATAAATATATATAAATATGAATAAACAAACAAAATAAATAAATACAAATATAAATACAAATAAAAAATATTATCTATGGCTTGCTATAGCTTGCTATGGAGCACTCCATAGTGCTCCATAGTGCTCTGTAGCAGCTCCATAGTATTGCATAGCATATATCAATTATAGATTGCTTACATAATCCATCTATGGAGTGCTACAACACTGTTACAGCATACTACAGCCTATCTATGAAGTGCTACAGTATTGCTACAGCCTATCTATGGAGTGCTGTGGAGTGCTCTACAGCTTATAACCCCATGCTACAGCTGCTACAGCTGCTATGGTGCTATGGAGTGCTCCATAGCAAGCCATAGCAGACCTGGGATTTGCTGATGTGGGACAGTTCCTGACTGAAAAGGGGAACAGTGTTAGAGAAAAAGGGTCCCTCATCAACATTGTTGATTCTAAAAGTGAGCCAATCTTGTCTTGTGAAACACACATGAGAGGTGATACTATTTACTGGTGTGATGCTCAAATCGTTTGCAAACCCAGTGCTAAGGCCAGTGTTGTAATGTACAAGGTTATATATGACACTTGGCATAAGAAATTTGGACACTCATCTAAACAGGTACTCCAGAAAGCTCCTGAAAATGTGCAAGATTTTCCAACCTCATTAGAATTGCCTAAGAAAACCCCATTATGCCCAGGTTGTCTCCAAGGAAAGCAACACAGTAAGTCTTTCCCCCTGAGCTCTTCACAAGCTTCTGCACCATTTGAGTTAGTTTATTCTGACTTAAAGCAGTTTCCTATTGCAAGTTATCACAAATATCACTATGTGATCACTTTCCTTGATGACTTTACATCTCATGCCTAGACAATGAATTTGTGCCATAAAGATGACTCAAAGGCTGCAATGAAATGTTTTAGTGTATTTGTTAAAATGCAATTCAACACTGAAGTAAAAAAGTGGCATTTTGATGGAGGGGGTGAATTCCAGCAAATGGAAGTATTGCTGAAGGATATGGGAGTTATCATTGAGAAATCTGTTCCCTATGAGCAACAGCAGAATGGTAGAGCAGAGTGGTTAAATTATACCTTAATAGACAAAGCGGAAGCTATGCAACATGACGCCTGCATACCAGACAGCTAGTGGGAATTTAGTGTGGAACAAGCAGTACATGTCTATAACAGAACTCCTATGGTGCATCTAAAATAGTGTACACCTTTTGAGGCTTTGCACAAAGTTAAACCAGAAGTTAACCATCTTAGAGTATTTGGCTGTAGAGCCTATGTCTACCTCCCCGAAGAAAAATGGGTGAATAAACTCACTCCTAAATCAGAGCTGATGGTATTCATTGGACACCCTGAAGAAGTAAAGGGCTATCACTTTATGCAACTCCACAACAATACTGTCTTTGTGGCTGCCACTGCAATCTTTGACAAGCTTCTCTTTCCAAAATGTCCAGATCAGAAACAGCATGGTATTACTGAATTAGGACAAGATCCCCCACCTTCTAGTCCATACAACTCAGACGATGAGGATAGTGAAGGCAATGAATCTATACCACCCTTTCACGAACTGTCTGAACTTAATTATTCTAATAGACCAGACCAACTGTTATGATCTTATCTGGATATGTGCTATCTCTCTAGACTTTAGAATGTATGTGCAATGCATTCCTGCCTCATTTATTACTTTCCCATACACATTTTGTATATAACTCATGTTTTGGTTCTTTTAACTCATAGTGACTTGTATAGACTTCTAAATGACTAGTAGATACTTTTGTATGACTCTGTGTCAACTTATAGCTTACTTAGCAAGCACGCAATAGGTTATTATTAGAAGTAGCATACTTGTATTTAAGTAGTGCGAAACTACAGACAAGCCTTAGCTTGATCTTAGTTTCAAGTACCCTCTAATACAGGTGATTACTCTATTACCTCTATAACACTCTAAGAGACACTCCCTTCTCTGTCTAGAATAGCAGGATCATTGTATATAGTGGCATGGACAACACTGTATAGCCTAAAACACCTGGCTATCCCCTCCTCTGTAACTGACCTCAGAGAGACCCCAATAGGTAGTTTGTAACCTGTGTAGTAGCATAACCTACTATCATGCCAGGGAAATCTGACTGGCAACAACAAACCATACCCTAACCTGGACACCCCCAACAACAAGACAAGTAAACGATGATGTATAAACCCTAAACAGTAACACTAACCAAACACTTGGGATCCTTTGGATAATGTAAGGAAAAGACTGGTACCTACATATGGATCAAGAAATCCTCCACAAAATCCAAAGGCACCTCATATTCCTTATCCTAGTAGTGAAGAGCTTGACAAAGCCCCAACTTCCTTCCTATCTCCTAACAGGGAACCATGTCACTTACCTTCAGTGGAGAGGCCTCATACACCTCAACCAAGGAGTGCAGTAGACAATATTGAGTACTCATGACATCAAAGAGAGGGAACACCTGAAAAAAGGTTTGTACCTAGACAAGAACTGCCAAGATGCTCAGAGAGACAAAGAAGGATTTCTAGAAATGTCATTCAAGACAATGCTTATGAAGATGATCCACTGCAACAATTGCAGAATTAGGAAGATTATGCTTATTAGCAAGATAATATTGACCAGCACTTTGTGCCGGAAAATAGGCAGCATCGGGTTCCCATCCCAATAGCGCCACCTCAGCCTACTGACAATGAGCACTCTGATATAAGCACTAGAGATGTGGATATAAGTCAAATAGCTTATGTGACTAAATTGGCACAGGAAGGGGGTGTAGAATTCACTGCCTATTTACTAGTGCATCGAGTTTCCCATTCTGATAATCTAGTCCTGACTCAATTTAGAGATATAATGCATCTTCCACCAGCTGCAAAGGAAGAATGGTTGATTGCTTGCTATGAAGAGATGGATGCTCTTCGTAAGCACGATGTAATGTCTGGACTTGTAGACCTACCCCAAGGTTGAAGAGCAGTTAAGAACAGATGGGTGTTTGTGGTCAAGTCCAATGGCCACAAAAAAGCATAACTAGTTGCCAAAGGTTTCTTTCAGATCAAAGGACTTAACTTCAAGGAGATATTCTCACCTATTGTGAGATTTGAAACAGTATGCATCCTGTTAGAACTTGCAGCACTCAACAATTGGGCTATTACTGGCCTGGATATCAAGTCTGCCTTCCTGTATGGTAAACTTGAAGAAGAGATCTATATGGTCCAACCTAAAGGCTTCATTGTCAAAGAACAAGAAAAGAAAGTCATCTGCCTGCAACACACTATCTATGGCTTAAAGCAAGCTGCATTAGCATGGTGGAAAGGACTTGTTGAGTCTATAAAAGAACTTGGCTTTCAAAGAACTCAGTCAGATGCAGGAATATTCATTCATTGGTCAAAAGATTAGCAAGATATCATGATAGCAATTATCTATGTAGATAATGCTATCTGGACTGGATCAGATCCTAGACTTGTAACTAAGAAGAAAGAGGATTTCATAAGATGATGGGAATGTCACGATTTGGGAGATGTCAATGAATTTCTTGGCATATGCATACAGTGGACAGGTCAGTCCTATAGGATAGACCAAGTCACTTATTTAAAGAAGGTACTTGCATGCTTCAGCATGGAGAATACTCATAGAGCTGAGACTCCACTCCCAGCTGGATATAAACCAGTCTCTAATGAGGGAATTGCCACACCAGCATTAAGAACAGAGTTTCAACAAATTATCAAGAGTTTGCTGTACCTGATGATTGGAACTCGATCTGATATTGCTTATGCAGTAATTAGGTTAAGCACATTTGTAGCAAACCCAACATAAGACCATGTGAATCAAGCAAAACACATAATGCATTACTTGGTTGGTATGCAACACTATTCCATCTTATACCATGGAAAAAGTGGTGAAGGGTTATTTTCATATACTGATTCTGACTGGGCCTCTGATGAAATATCGCATAAGTCCCATACAGGTTTCTACATGATGCTAGCATCTGGCATTGTCATGTGGCAATCTTGCAGACAGAAAACAATTGCATTAAGTTCCACTAAAGCAGAATACATGGCTGGCTCAGACTGTTGCCACCAGTTGATGTGGATACTGAACATGTTTCATAAGATTGGTTTACCCTTCATAAAAGCCATCCCAATCTACATGGATAATCAGGAAGCCAATTTTATTGCTTCCAATCCTGTTGCCAAACAGTGCATCAAACACATTGACATCTGTTATCACTATATACATGAGTGTATCGAAAATAGTCATGTCAAGGTCTTCTTCATTGAAGAGGTCAACAATCCAGCTAATATGCTTACAAAGCCATTGTTGTGAGAGTTATTCCTAAAGTGCAGAGCTCAACTACAGCTTGAATTTTATTCGCAATAAGTTTGATGCCATCTGAGCATATAGACGCGCAATATATCCACAAATTCATTCTTGGTCATAGTAAATTGAGAATGCAGTGAATGCTGCTGTCTTATTAATCTTTAAGATTATCCACTTAGGAGTGCAAATGATTTGATTTATTCATCACATGCTGCACTAAGTGAGAGGGTGTGTTGTAACAGCAACTATCATGTGAAGGATCACATGATTTATGTAACATGATATGTCATATGACCTGACTCACTCATCATATGCTTTATATGTCACGTGCATTATGACTAAGCATGTTCTTTGATGTTCTACAACATTCTACAAGGAACATGTGACTTATGGAACTATCTAGCATGGACCACTATTTACAAATATGCACATATGGTAAATCTGTATATAAGGACCTTGTACTTTGTACTATGCCTCTTGTCCAATTATATTGTGTTAGAGTGTGAATAGTGTGTATTCAGTTGGAGGAAAAGTATGCTACAGAGGCCTCCTTATATATAATACAGGAAGGCCTAGACTACTGTTCTAGACTGCTCAGGGTAGTGCTTCTAGCTTACCCTAACAGCTTCTAGTCTACTTCTGTTGCTATGATACCAGTGCTTCTAGACTATCCTGAGTGCTTCTAGTCTATCCTGAGTGCTTCTAGGCAACCCTGATAGAAGCACCTCTGGTATCTATATAAGACCACTGGTTTCCTACCAGAACCCATTCTTCCTTTCCCCTCCTGTCTACTATTACATACTATACTATTCTATCCTCTTACTATCTTCTATCCTAGTATGTCTGTACATGTAGGAGTAGACTATTGTAACATATTGGTAGTAGTCAGTACTAGTCTCTAAGTCACAAAGTAAGCTCTAAGGTGAGGTAGTTCCACTCCACTGTGTATAACACAGGGCACTGCTCAACATATTTCTTTTCCTATTTCTGACAGAAAAAAGACACCTTTTTCTTTCATCCTTTTTCAGTGGGAAAAACATAATCTTTTTTGGAAGGTGACAATCAATGTTTCTGGCCTGGGGCCCATAACCTGATGAATAGCTATGACTTCAGGTAGGAGGAGAGTACTGGAGAGGAGTTAAATAGATTAGAGAATGTTTATTATAACATATGGATTAGTTGTGTTAAGTCTACTGTGTAGTTACAGTTTGCTACGACTTAATGTGACCGTGACGTGACAGGTGTCACATACTACATCTACTTGAAAACTTTCTCCCATTTCTCACATATTTTTCCAAGGGAAATGGAAGACATTTTTCCCACCCTCTTTTTCTAACAGAAACAGGACCCGGTGCCAGCAGTGATTGTGTCACCTTTTCAAGAAAAGTATACTTCTGGCTATCTTGAAAGGCTGACCTTGCAATACACAGTTGCGACCTTTTTGCTGATGCATGATTGCATACATCAGGGCTTTCAAATGCGTCCAAAAACAGCTGAAACGGCTGAGAATTGAACGAGTTATGATGAAAACAATGTTTATCTACCATCAAAACATACCAAAAACGTTTGTTTTCATCATAACTCACTCATTTCTCAACCGTTTTGGCTGTTTTTAGACGCGTTTTAATCACACGGACTCGGTCTATCGAACGCGTTATCACTACCACGCACCAGAGCCGTGGCAGGCTGCGGCCTGGGGCTTTCGGGCTGAGCCGGGCTCGCACATCACTAATTTAACATGCCATTCAAGTTGTCATTCCAATGGCCAAATAATGGTATATACATATAATGGAATGAATAGTTTCTAAGATCCGAGAGAAAAGAAAAGTATAAGGCTACAGTGAGTGGAGCTTTCAATAGCTACAGTGATGGAAACCGAATGAATGGAACAAATGTTTATACATTATTATCTCCTGAATCATGATTGTGAATTTTCGTGATCGCATTGGGGATGTCGAGAGGAGATCCACTTGTAACAGATGACGGAAACGCGACCGACGGTGGGCGCGACACGTCTACAACAACTTTGGAAGAATTACGAGATGGATTCGAATAACTGGTCATCTCGCTCCCGTTGTCTTTGAGAACCACTACTTTGGTCTTGACAGATATCTGGGGCTTGGAAGTACTACTAGGTGATCCCGATTTGATGCTACCACTATCGCGAGATGCATCTCCATCCAAAGATGTTAGGTCAGAGAATGAGTCCAAGGAATCGCGTTTTTCTGCACCGACGCGTGATCGAGCATTGACAGAAAGATTTGGCTCGTAGGTTTTGTTAAATCTAACATTCCATCACTGCTTAGTAAACCATAGAAAACCCCAACAAAACTTTTACGAACCTAGGTGAGGTTGTAATGCTGGTGGCACTGTCATTGAAAGAAGAAAGCCCTGCATGTCTGGTGATCGTCCTAGTAATACTGCTGTAGCGTTTCATGGCCTCATCTGCAAATCCGAACAATGCGAAGAACGCAAGTGCAAATGCAACAGGCAGCCAACGACGGCCCTCCAAGGACACAACAAGACCGGGTATGCTCCTCCAATATTCTGCCGATCGACGTCCCACATAAGAAAATCCTATCGTACAACATTGGTCAATGACAATCAAAATATGGAGTTAATAAAATTGATCTTACCAAGATGCGTATCAGCGAACGAAATCCAAGGATGCAAGCTACTAGGTTTACTTTGTACGCTAAGAAAATATGCAGACAGTGGAAGTGAGAAGAAAGCATCGCAGCCCGCCAAGATCATCAGTCTGAGATAACGGCTCATGTGTGTCACTGAATTAGAAGAAAGGACATCTCGACTTTCTTTTGCCCTTTTGCCAATGACAAAAATACATCGGGCTATTAATGAGAATCGGATTAGTTTATGATGTATAAGAAAGGTATGATGCCCACCAGAATAGTAGAGAGAAATAGCGGAGAGAATGACTGGCGGCAAGCTGACCAACAATATCGCAACCCATGTATTATATACAGACATTGAGCAGCCAAACTCCTCATAAATGTCGAAACGGTGTCCCTGGACAATGTAGTCTTATGAACCAGAATAAGTACCTAACCATGGAACTTGGAAAGGCAACTTACGTAGAGCCATAAAAATCATTGGGAGCAAGAGGCAAATAGATAAGTCAACCAGTACTACACGGCGCCTCTGTGAAATGAATCAGTTCACGGTCTTATGAGGGATAGACAGAATTGAGTTACCCCTTGTTTAGTCGACATGACTGACCTGACAGTCGAAATCAAATAAAGACGACGATTGATGCACAAGGAAACAGCAGGGAAAGCGAAGTTAGAGCCGACCGCGAGCTTTGCAGCTAATATTAGACAGGTTAGAAAAGGACCATGGATAAGGAAAGCAAGTTATACGCACCAATGTCACACCAAACAACTGCCCGTTTGGTAGCATCATGGCGCCAAATGATGGAGTTGATGCCATACTGGAGGTTCATAATCCCAACCCACAACATATAGAAACAAGTACCAACGTTCCCAGCTGAAGATATGAATGTGTGAAAAGACAACAATTTGAAAAGCATTAGAGAGCATACCTTCCATATGCCAGGAGAGAGGAATCATCATGAGGACGAAGGACAGGAACGACATGACAGAAAAAGCAGTTGTCACTGAAGACACCATGATTGATGCTGAGAAATTGGGGATTAGGGGATTGATGATGATCAAGACATAAAATCATTTAAATGGAGGACAGATAGGTTATGTCGCCGTCCAACATTTATTTCTCTCCAAATCCGGTTGCTCCACTCAAACATCTGCCCCAATATGGCTATTCCTTTACAATCACCTTATTTGGTTGCTCAGTTCCCATATCGGGGTACAAACACTCTTCCTTTTCTTGTCGCTTGTTTGTTCCGAATCTGGAACTTCGTTTGTATCCAACTGAAGCTCTGTGAAATACAGCGACATTTACAACTAAGTACTAACTACTATGGTCCCCCACTCAATGCTAGAATCTTCGTCACCGCCTGCTCCGCCATTGACATAATCGCTCCGTGCGGATTTCCCATTGGCATGGATGGAATCTGGGGGCATAGGTAAATAAAATTTCACCAACGAAAAGTTAAAGCAACAGTGGTACTGACAATCGATGCCTACATGAAGTGTGGTCATCCATTAGTATGTGGAAAGAAATCTTGAAAATAAGTCTCACATCTACAACAAACAGATTGTTCGTATTAAACACTTTTGTGTTTACATCGACGACCGCTTTGGACGGTGATGAACCAATTTTGCACGACCCAACCCAGTGATTAGAGTTCAGTGATCCCTGTAACAGAATGATTTGTTATGTGTTACTCATATCAACCAATATCATATTGATGCGTACAGGATCATAGTTATTAACTGCAGCGGAACAGAGGAATATAATTAGTATGTTGAAGTTTATGTGTCATAAAAAACATACCATAATCAGTAATTGTTGTAGTATTGTCCGGGGTAATCAAAGTGAGACCAGGAACTAAATATACATTTCAAAATCCATCACTGAGGATATATAAACTGCTCTTCATACCGCTCTTTACGCCAGCAATTAGGTCATTCAGGGCTTGTATGAGAGTAGATTTGTCAACTGGATCAGTAAACCAGGGGTTGACTAGAGGACGGCCTTTGAGAGCAGCGTCAATCCCGATTCGTCCCCGAGAAGTGATCCCTGTGGATCTAGGAGATGTGAGCTCTAGGACAAGGTAGGAATCTAAGAATAGATAATATATTAACTTACAAATACATCGTAATCGTGAAAATTTGACTTTTTCCGAGATAAATCAGCCTTATAACAGTAATAAGTCATGGAATATCTAACCTCATATTATATGGGTAAACAGTATCGACTGAGGCAGCACCAGGTCTCACTGTCCCCTGCGCCTAAAGTATTGTGAGATATGGTGTCTGCAACTCAATGGCACAACAACTCACCCATCGAGTTAAACCATCCGATCCAGAAAGAGCTCTCCAAAAGTTCAGTCTACAGAACTATGAAAACAAATCCAACATGATGATTTATCTGGCTACCTTGGAGATGCTTGTGCCAGGACTCCGGATTGACTCTTTAAGTATTGGGCTGCGTCAGCAGGTCGTGGGTTTGCCCAAACTTGTGCCCAATTCTCATAAGCATCGATGGATGGATGCGTAAATACCAGCTGATTATATAGCGTGTTAGAGCAAAACACAAACACTCAGAGTGGTATAGATACATTGATTGAAGGATTGTCAGAGACCTTCGCCAATATAAGAATAAGCAACCATTTGGATATCAGTAAAGTTACTTACATCATTCCCCACGGGTAAATTAATCCAGGCTGACTGGGGAGGAAGGTTAGGTCCGGCAACAGGATCTGCTTTCACAAGATTGATCATGTCTGCTGGTCCGATGCCACTTTGAAAGAGGATGCGTGGAGAACCAAAGGAGCCCGCTGATAGTATTACTCGTCCTTTGGGGTTTAACGGTACGATTCCACCTGGCCCGAGACCTGTATCATTGGTCTTAACGCCTGTGATCTGTGGTCCATCACGTATGACATTGGAAACCAAGGTGTACTGTCTGTACACAAAGTTCTTGCGAGTTTTAGCAGATTTGTAATAAGTAGCCACTGGACCTCCGCGTTTGCCGTTGATGAACTACAGGAGTATTCCGTCAGAATTCGGTAACACATACAAGCGTTTCCGTACTGAATAAGCACTATAGCCATAGGCGTGGTCCTTCTGGTCGGGATTGTCATTGATTGTGAGTTGACGATAACCTTGTGTGTTCAATAGTTGCATCGCAACGGAGGCACTTTGCTCCAGGTATCGTTTTCCGTCTGTCGAAGGATGATCAGTACTCGGAATTCGGGCTTTCATTTTATCTGTATATGGTTGATGATTGCCCCAAGCCGTTGGCCATCCTGAAGTTGTCGAGAAATCGGAATACGGAGGGTACCAATACAATCTACAACACTTTCAGGATATCGTTAAACTACGAAGGTCACAAAAACTGACGCGCCGTTGATGGATGTGCCACCGCCCAGTAAGCATCCGGCAAAGACAGTTATATCTGTTAAACCCGTTAATTCATATCAGGATGCGCTGTATGCAATAAATAACCTTTGCACCACCAAAAAGGATTACTATCAGAGAACATGGTCTCTATAAGATTGGTTAGTTAATTACTTCGAAAATGCCATAATAATATCATAAATTACCGAACAATCCGGGAATATCAAACTTCGTGAGCTGTAAAGACTTAGTATATAGCATTCAGAAATATGGCGATAACTTACATTTGTTCCCTTAGCCCACGCAGGCTGGTAAGTACCCCCAGTCTCCCCCGTGCTAGGACCTCCACGCTCCAAGAGGATGACGGATTTACCCGCCTCAGAAAGGCGATCTGCGGCAATTATTCCACCTGGTCCAGCACCAACTACGATATAATCGAATGGTGTGGGCTATTTTTTTGAGCCATGGTACGACATTTGTGGATGGAAAGCAACTTACTGTGCCAACGGGGGTACCGGGGTCTGTGGGGGTGGGCCCACCAGGTCCACCTGGACTGGTTGGTGTTCCGCCAGTGCCGCCGCTCGCCCAGTTTGCGTAAATATCAGCACCCACGTGCGCTTGAGAAAAGTCAAGCCCAAAGAATCCAACTATATCATGCTGTCAATTTTCTTCCCAAGAAGGTGTTGTGCCAACTCACAATCTGTATGCTCAATAAATGTGCTTTGAGGATTACTGGGAGTATCCACTGCTTCATCGGACCAGACCCAAGCCGGAACCCCAAAACCACTGATAGGTAATGATGCAGTGCCTCCAGTCGATGTTGCCCAACCTTCAAAGAATTAGCATGCAGTATGAAGTATCAGGGAATGACTAGTACATACTGACGCAATTTTGGCAGCGGAAAACCCATTTCCAATGAGTAGAGTTCACTTTCGTCGTTGGAAGATCGGTGAGAATAGGACCAGACATTGCACTTTTAGGAGCTCTCGTGAGTATGCGAAGAACAAAGAACAGTTATTTCTGACATTGGTTGTAAATAATCACTGTCATTGACAGGTCAAAATCACATCTCTAAGATGCTACAAAGGAACATACGTTGCAAATCGAGCTGAGCGTACAATAGAGTTGCCATTTGGCCATGCAACAAGTAGGAGGTTATTTATCATGGCACCTCCGGGAGAGACACCAGCCCATTTGGTGGCGATTGGGGCCACTATCTCCCCAATAAATTCAGTGGGATTGCTCTCAAGAGGTGGGAAAATGTAGCCGTATGTAACGCCATGGGCAGGTTCCTTGTATCCCCAAAATGAAATTCCATTATCTGGGTCAATATAACTACTCCCGGCCTGCGCGAAGGCTGACGAATAGCAAACGTTGAGTGAAGATGGCGTGGTATTAATGGATGCGTGCTTACCCGTGCCAATCACAGAAAAAAGGCTAAATGCCAACCTTAATAACATTACGCCGTCGAAGGGGGTGGGGCAGGAACTGAGAGGTTTTCCCCCTCAATCACTGCTAATAAATATCCCTCCCTGCTCTATTATAAGCATAGAAGTTGCGGGGGCATTCCATTCTATCGGATAAGTTGTGTGTCAAAATCCCCATGGGCGCAGGACATGAAAAAGAACCGTGCCCAACGGAGGTCAAAATAGTGAAGGATTCAAGATAATGGCGGATAGAAGTCGGATTCAGGGGACCTGTGACCAAGACAAAGAGCCACTCGGATGGTTCAACGTATACGTTGACCTGCTCACATCGTTTTGTACAACTCCTCTTTTGGCAAGGATTAGCTTGGAAAAACAGCCCGATATATGCCCGTCCTATTTTCCGACCGCAAAAATTGAGTATTCCATATGAATAAGTCCGATATATGACAGCATAAATTTAAGATTTTGATGACTATATCTCGATAGAATGTTGTGTTGTAAAGACCAAACTTTTGCCGAGGTGACGTCTGCATCGAATGGTCCAACCCAAGACCTTCAGCTTTAAGAATGAACAAAATACCAAGCAAAAGCAATCAGCATCGAAGTAACTCTATATCCCCTTCTATTCAGAAAAGCAGCGAAGATACACAGCTGATAGATGTCGATGAAACACTACTGACCTTTGCAGCCAACTGACAAAGCTTTCATTGACAGTTTATTTTTGGTCGGTGGGGTATGGCGCCAGATTTTGTATTTTAGGTTAGAAGTAAAGAAAATCCGAATTAACCCAGTCGATGATTGATATCTTATAAGGTGACGATTGTGTAATATTTTCATCCTCCAAAACATGAATGTACTGTATGTCTAATAAGTAGTGAGAGAGTTATTTAGCGTTTGTTGATTGATGGTGGTAGGTGACTAAAGTTATGGGGTGACAAGCTACAACAAATTGGGTTTGTTGTATGTTCTTTCCGGTTCGTAGTTCTTAACGATCTCGACCACGGCGATCCATCTTTTTTCTTTCGTGGCGGGCATCTTGTACACATAGTTGGCCGTCGTCAACAAAGTTTAGCAGTCTCCGGACGCGTCATTTCTTTTATACTACTCATTCTCCTATCCATCTTTCCTGATACCCATTCCACAATACCTCGTGGTATCTGTTGTTTCTGGCTGCCATATTTCTCCGCCGATACACATCAGAACAGTGTTTAGACGTCATGGCAACGTCAGGCCCATCGTCTTCATCGCAATCGTCTTCAAATGCTGGACCCAGCAATCAAAATCCTCATCCACTCTTAGAAAACATTGACGAAAAGAATAGGTAGAACTTTCTGACTCTCATTTCAGACTGGATTAATTAACCTAGGATTCCAAGCGTTGTCATCAAAGTTGGGATGGTTGGAGACTCACAAATTGGGAAAACTAGTCTCATGGTGAAGTACGTGGAAGGTAGTTTCGATGAGGATTATATACAGACGCTGGGTACGCAATCAGTATGCTTTAGGATAGCAACTATATTCTCAATCTCCATAGGCGTCAATTTTATGGAAAAGACGATCTCTGTTCGAAGAACAACGATAACCTTCTCGATATGGGATCTCGGAGGTCAGAGGGAGTTTGTCAATATGCTACCTCTCGTTTGTAACGACGCAGTCGCCATTCTCTTCATGTTCGACCTATCTCGCAAGTCAACATTAAACTCAGTGAAAGAATGGTACCGGCAGGCTCGAGGATTCAATAAAGTGAGAGAATTACCGTGCTTCTTTTCATATTCGACTTTGATTATGGGACGTATACTTGACCAAATACCACCCCCATGCAACCTGTCATAAACATACCTCTTCTTTCTACGCTTTCCCTTCAAGAGATCTTAACTTAATTTTTTTTCATGTTAGACTGCAATTCCCTTTCTAATTGGCACAAAATTCGATCAGTTCGCCACTTTCCCTCGAGATGAACAAGAAGAAATAACGAAACAGGTATTCATCAATTCATGGAAGTTGTAAAATATTCACCCATCGCAAATTCAGGCTAAGCGGTTCGCCCGAGCTATGCATGCTTCTCTGATATTTTGTTCGACCTCAGCCTCGATAAACGTACAGAAAATATTCAAGATTGTCTTGGCGAAAGCTTTTGACCTTAAATGTGTTATACCTGAGATCGAAGGTGTAGGAGAACCGATCTTAATCTATGTAGACGTGTGACCAAAAAATGTCGGACACCCACAACCACAAGGTCGATAGTAGGGAAGGATGACTCTGTCATGATTGCTTATGACGCCGACCTAGGGGCTGAAGGCACAAGGAAAAAGGTTCGGTACATAGTCGCTCTTATATACCTGCTCCTGACAACTGATTGCATTCTTTACTAGGTAGCTTGTTGGTTGTGGGGGATTATATACAACTCTCATCAAGCAACCTTATTTAGCCGTTCATCACGTCAATTCGATGGCATAACGCAACTGTCGAATTTGATCATGTGGCAGAAGGACTCTAAATAATTCTTTATCACGCCCATCTGGCGCCATTTTCTTCCCTTCGTCGGCTTTCCATTTTCTCATTCTAATTGATACCACTGGCACATCCACCACACCATCGTTTCATATTGTCGTTTGTGTTATCGTAACATTCGTTTTGCAGCATACATACTCTAGTCCCGCTCCCTGGCACTGCCACTTACAGTTTACAATTATAAATTAACATTTTCGTCTCAGAAAGAATTGATATTTTCTCTCTTCGGCTCTAGAACCATCGCCAGCATTTCTCTCATCATATGATAAGTAAAATTATCACATCAATGGTTTAGTCTGTGATTTGTATATTTCTTTTTGTGGATCGACGAGGTGATTAGGTAGTTGCGCATTCGAGAACCCGTGATGAACCTCGACTCGGGGACCAAGGTACGGTATGGATCATGTGCTACCATTGAAGCAGGTCGAATATAGCTTTTCTCCGAATGCTTTTGTTCAAGACCAAGTTGCGAAAAAAATCCGAAAATATCAGCACATTTCTCCAGCTGATCATGATTCAACCTCTCCAAGAGATTAGAAATGAGTGTTTGAATTGATAGTCGTACGGCCTTTTAAAACTCACTACATGATAAATCTGACATTCTTCCCTCATGATGAAGTCGCGTGGATATTTCAGGTGAACAATGTTAACATATGCATAGAGACACCTGAGAATTATTCCGCTCGAACTCATAGTACTTTATCTGCTGATTCCTCGTCATGCGTGTCCGACGTGCTTCTTTCCCCAACTCAAATCCAAATTGGCTTACAGCAACTTCTTTCCACTATCTACAATCTTTATTCTAAAGCTATGCATCATTAACCGGACCCACATGCTCTTGCTTCACTCAAGTCCCACCTCGTTCATAAACCCAATTTAGGATAGTTTTGTTTTTTGGTCCTCAAAATGACTAATTGGAAGGTCGTTCAAAATCAATCTTCTTAGACGACTTGGCGTTTGTTTAGAGACAGTTACCATTTTACTATAGCGACGTGGATCAACGGCTCTGACTAGGAAATTTGAGAAGCTGTTCTTTGTCTCGATGTGCCGCTGATTCTTCCTGGGTCTTCATGTGGTACTTTGTCTCGTACGTTCCTGATTTGTATAAACTTCGCTTCTTTCTTATGTATGGAGCTAGTTTTACGAGGCTGATTCTCGTGGTTTGCAAGAACAAACTGCATGCTATCGCTGAAAACCATGTGCACCTACACCTGAACTTCTACATACCATGATATTGCCCATGTGTCAAGACCTTGTTTCCGCTCATTTGGAGATACACTTGGAGCCATGCTAGACTACAAAAGGGTACATATGTATGTCCTTCTCCAGTTCTTACAATTGACATCTCTTCAGTCACTTAAAGAATGACTCAGCTCTCTGCTTTCCGGCTAACACTAGCTGCTCTGGCAGTGGTCCTGGTTACAGTCCTCAGTGTCAATGGTACTCAAGTCATGCACCGACCTGAAAAGTATAAAGACGCCCCAAACAGGTTTGCAATCGAAAATAACCCCAAGACCAATACCATCCAGCGTCGCGCAACTAACAAGGCTTCCTTTGCTTACTTTACTAACTGGGGGATCTATGGCGCAAATTTCCGTAAGAATCCTTCTCTCCGAGCCTTTTTGATGTGCTGACTGTCCTACTAGAACCAACCGACATAGTAACAGGACCTCTTACACGTATGTAAATTATCAATGATGCAAGACTACACTTGTATTAAATATCGGGAAAAAATATCAATAGATATTCTCTATTCCTTCGCTGACGTCGACCCCAGCACTGGCACAATAAAGCTCACTGACCCTTACGCGGATGAACAAGTAAATTACCTTTGTAAAATATTTTAACATTACATTACATTGAAATTTTTCACAGAAACATTTCCCTACCGATTCCTGGAGTGAGACTGGCAATAATTTATACGGATGTCTCAAACAATTATACCTGCTGAAGATGCAGAAGCGTAATCTGAAGGTTTTACTCTCTATCGGAGGTTGGACCTATTCTCAATCAGGTAAGACTCCTCTCAGTGCGGGATAAACATACGCTCAAAAAACTTAGGCCACTTCAACTTTGTGACCTCTGCATCATCCCGTTCCACATTTGTCTCCAGCGCTGTTCAGCTCATTGAAGATTATGGGTTTGATGGGATGTATGACATCTTCCTTAATTCATTATGCGTCTATTTTAATCCAACTCATTAGCGACATTGACTTTGAGTATCCATCGAGTACTGCACAAGGACAAGGCCTAGCCGATCTGATGGCTGCGCTGCGAACTGCTTTTAACCAACTTGCTTCTCGCAAAGGCGATTCTTCTCCATACCAAATAACTTCTGCAGTTGCAGCAGGATCTGCCAACTATGCATTCCTTAACGTTGCACAAATGAATGCCGCTCTCAATTACTGGAACTTGATGGTAGGTTTCCTTGTAGAATTCACGTCCAGTCCGCAAAATGACCAATGAAAGGCATATGACTATGCTGGCTCGTGGTTGACCTTCGCCGACAACCAAGCAAACTTATATGGCGGTACTCGTACAAATGTCAGCACAGACGCTGCCGTTAAATTCTACTTGGGTGCAGGGGCGACAGCAAGCAAGATTAACCTGGGTGAGTTGTTTTTTCCTTGATTCGTGAGGGTGCATCCCGCTTATCTACACCTTCTGTAGGTATGCCACTGTATGGCCGTGCTTTCGAGAGCACCGCCGGAATTGGACAGTCGTACAACGGGGTAAACAACAATGAACATTTAACTTGTCATACCTCACTCACCCAAGTATATCTCGCAAGATCGGACCAGGAACCACCGAAGCTGGTATATACTCTTACAAAGCGCTTCCAAGTTGGTGCACAATAAGTCTAGTAACCTATGCCTAATTAACCTCGTCTTTAATTTTAGTTGCCGGCGCGCAAGTCTTCGAAAACACGACAGATGTGACCAGTTATTCCTACGATTCAGCAAAGAAGGAGCTCGTCTCTTATGATACACCTAACATCGTGAAGCTCAAGTCACAGTACATCAACTCCAAAGGCCTCGGCGGTTCGATGTTTTGGGAGGTAAGAGAATACTTTGTTTCATATATCCCTTACAAATTCATATCACAATGTTTTATTCCATAGCTCTCTACAGACAAAGTAGGCTCAGAATCGCTAGTCAGTACTGCTGCTGGAGTATTGGGCTCTCTCGACCAGACACAGAATCACATCAGGTAGGTCAAGCTCCATCCGACCTTCTTACATATAATGACCAATAACCTGTTATAGTTTCCCGAACAGTAAATGGGACAATATCAGGAGTAACATGGGGAGCTCTTCTCCAACACCTCCTGGCACTACCACTGCACAACCACCCTCAGGAACTGGAGGGTCTGGTTCATGTGCGAGCGTACCGGCATGGACTGCTACGGTAAATCCCTCTTGATTGTTCTGTACCATAACATTGAACAATGATGTATTTAGGCTATATTTACTGGCGGCCAACAAGCTACTTACAGTAAGATATTCCAAGTTAATTTACTCGAGATCTCCAGGTTCTGACCTACACAACAGGTGGTCACTTGTGGACTGCGCAATGGTGGACACAAGGTGACACTCCAGGAGGTGCAGGTACGTGTCCTTCTGGTTGTTCTCAATGTTGTCAGTGCACTTATGAGTCCCTATATAGCCGGTGTATGGACAGATAAAGGAGCTTGCTAAATTGCAAAGCGATTTATTTCAATTATTATATATGAATAACATCCGTGTATATCAAACTTGTAAAGAGTTTCTTGATCAGTTTGAATTGGTTGAAATATAGCTCCCGGAGGATTGTGATGAGTAAAAAAGGATAATGTCTTCAACAGTGCCGGAAACTAACGACCGACATTGTGGCCGATTCTTCGACTAAACTTTATCCTGCTTGCACAACACGATTTTTGAATAGTGGAAAGGAACATGGTCTTGTTGCTGAGTAAGTAAATTTCATCAATTCAAAATTTTCAAAAACTTTCCACCGAAAATTGCGGTGTGTTTAGGGCCTGACACTTATATATTTGCTTTGGACATCCTTCTCGAGCTCTGATAACAGCCAGGACCTCGTTTACCGTTCCCGCCCGACAAATGCAACTTGTACACGAATCTTCATTGATCAATTTTTACAACAAAAAAAACACACCTTCATCTATATATACATCTGATATTTTTATTGAGTACAGGCAACCTCACAGCAAATCTTTTCCCTTTTCCCCTCATACATACTTCGACAATACCCTTGATCATCGTTTTTTTGGACACAGTGTTCAACGCTGGGATTTAAGATATGTGTTGGACCTGCGATAGAAAGTCAGATCGAAATCAGAGCCTTCCAATGGGTTTGTGTGCGGACCCAATGTTAGCCCGGAACCTGATGGCTTCTTCTGCAGATTTGCATTTAAGTGGTTTGACTGGGGCATGCCCAATTGCCTTCGCAATGCGGTCAGAGAGCTCTTGGTCAACCGCAGCCCACACAGATACTTATGAATAGGTTAGCACAGCTCAATGCGTGACCAAAATATATGTCTTTATACGTACACTGCCTCGCCTTCACCACTTCACTCTTAACTTTGCCGAAGTGACCAGAAACGTTCTTCACATAGGTCTCACGTTCCTGATCGTTCCACACTCTTCGCCAAAGTTCACGAGGTTGTTCAAAGTCAACTGTGTGTCGTATATGACTATGTTAGCTGCTAGATTGATGTAAAGTGAATGACTAACGTTCGGTAGTCTCCCATAGTTCCCTATATGCACCACCAATGAAGTTCTCGTGCTTAGCCTCGCGTTCAAAGTCACGAACAGTGGCCTCAATTGTGGCTTTTTTGGCTTGGTATGACAAAGGTTGAATAGAGCTAACGTAGTTGGGGCGATTGCCTTGCGAGACAAAAGTCATGGGCCCATCACGTTGGAAGTTAGCAACAGGATTTAGTGGTGCGTTGATAGGGAGTTGCTGATAGTTGGTCCCAAGACGGTGACGATGAGTGTCTGGGTAAGAGAAAAGGCGAGACTGGAGGACGGGATCCGCTGATGGTTCGATGTAAGGAACGAGATGAGATGGGGCGAAAGCAATCTGAAAAGAGCATTTTGAGGCTTCTAGGCATTATAGTTCTAGAAAATAGGCTACCAACCTGCTCTATCTCTGCGAAATAGTTTTGGGGATTCTGGTTCAAAACCACCTTTCCGAATGGACGGAGAGGATAATCCTTGTGTGGCCAAACCTTGGTTAAATCGAGAATGTTGTAACGGAATTTCTCTGCCTGTTCGGGTGTCATCGTTTGCTGAGAGAAAACCGGATCAGTTAGATCTTATTAAATCTGATGGGACTATCTTAAACTTACAACATACACCGTCCATGAGGGGAAGTTTCCAGCCTCGATAGCTTTGAACATAAGCTCGGTACCATAGTCCGGGTTCTCACCGGCGAGCTTGCCAGCTGTTTCCACATCAAGAGTCTGTGGGTTTTTTTATGTCGGAAACAAAGATAACCGGAGGGACAGTGAGAACTGACCTTGAACCCTCCATCTGCGCGAACATGGACCTGAGTATAGACGAAAGAACCGTCGTCTTTAAGCCATTTGAAGGTGTGGCCGGAGTAACCGTGCATTTGGTGGAAACCATCAGGGGTTCCACGGTCGGAGAAGAGAATCATCATTTGGTGGATGGATTCTGGGTTTTGACCCAAATAATCCTAGACCAGTGAATTCAGCGGAATCACATACGATGTTATTTCTGAAACTCACCCAGAACATATCAGGGTCTTTCAGGTGCGTCTGAGGATCACGCTTCTGCGTATGAATGAAGTGAGGGAATTTGGCGGGGTCTCTGATAAAAAAGATAGGGGTGTTGTTGTAAACCCAGTCCCAGTTACCCTGTTCAGTTCTAAGCTTGAAGGAGAATCCACGAGGATCACGCGCAGTGTCAGCGGAACCAGACTCGCCTCCTACAGTGGAGAAACGGGCTGTGAGAGGAGTCTTCTTTCCAACCTGGGTAAGGACAGGCTGGGAGGTGAGGTCGCTGAGATCATGGGTAAGCTCGAAGTATCCATGTGCTCCAGCGCCATTGGCGTGCACCTGGAATAGGACGACTTATAGGTATTCGACACTATGATGTTGTGTTACTTACAACGCGCTCAGGGATACGCTCACGGTCGAAGTGAGCAAGCAAATCGATGTGGTGGAAATCTATATGATTGTGAGTACTATTTGGAGTGAAGGGGAAGAATTAGTACTCACCTTGGAGAAGGAGGGGACCATGAACACCGGCTCTTTGAGCTGCGTATGGCTCATTGACTGGTGCACCATTGGAGGCGGTGTAAACAGCACCGTCTTTGTTGTTGAAGACAGCTTGAGAAGGCATGATAGAGATAAGTGAGGGTGTGGTGAGACAAGAAATAAGGAAAAGCAAACTACCCTAGAGCTTATATAGAGCTATTGATAGTGACTGCTCTGCTATGGTCCATCGTCAAATCGCCAGTCCCTCATTGGCTCATCTCGATCACGTCGTGCATGTCCGCGACTCGGCTTCGTTTGGATTTGGTATGTAACGCTAGCCATAGTCATAGCTAGCCAGGGTGTATGAGAATAAAAAAGGTGTCATTCACGTAAGCTATCGTACCATCATAATTGTTCTTCCAGCTCCGAGCCCTATCATTCACTGATTGACTGTAAATTCAAAAGCCCAGACGCTAGGATGTTCAAGGACACTCACTGCACCTCGTTCCTGTTCTCACCGGGATCATCAGCTGACAGCACGAATTTCCCTAACTATCGGGTTCGATTAGGCGCTTGGTCATCTGAGTATCAGTCATCTGTACATCATTTTGCGCGTTCGAGCTTCTTCAATGGATCAAATGGCTCCGGCCGCCTTGGCTCCTACCCATACAGTATTCCAAATCTCTGGAATCGATGGTACCCTATGTACCGGTCTTCCATCAGCGCGCATCCTGGGACCACCGGTAACAAAGATATATATTCGTAGTCTCTTGGTTGCTTGTCATCATTTTCAAATCCAACCCGGCGACCTACAAGCACCATTCCGCTTCTCCGTCTCCACAATGACTTGATTTTTCGATCCACCTGCCCCACTTTGAGGCAACGGCTATAACATATTCCTAGGTCATATAGTGAAAATTTCATCGACGTTCTACTCTGTGGCATGTCAACAGTTCATGAAAGGTAGAAACAATAAAAACGGGACCCACGTGCGAAATAGCCACGCGCTGACTTTCCAAAGAAATATCATGTATTTGATTTCACTCTTTTACCTGTTAGAACGTTTTGGTTGCCGCTGTTGGCATAGCAAAAAAAAGTGTTGGTGGAAGATCACAAACCATTGCAGTTCTGCCTGATGTCTACAATTTTCATTGATAAAATTTTCTAGTCAATCTTGACTTAATCAGACACAAATTTCCCTCTGACAATTCTCGAATTTGTCGAGATGCGATTCTGGGGAATATCGCTATTTTTCGAAGGCTCACCTTATCGCCGACGCGATGATTATCAGATTTTACCATAAGATGGAGAACAACTATATAGTTGGATAGAACCACCCTAATTTTGATCCTATTATGCTGTGAACATTGAATACACTCGGGTTGCTGCGCATATCAATTTTAATCGGATCGCCTTAGAAGGCTAGAACCGCGATGTGTAAGACTGACTAAAAGGACCAGGGTAACAAAAGCTCCGGTCATCTCCTCGGGCCTGAGTCAACCGGTAATAATTAATTTCCCGGCATCTTCCGTAAAACTGTACATCAACTTTGCCGCTCCTCCGGCATGAAACCTTATGTGCTCACAGATTAACCAGTGCTCAACGTTATCTTTCTTCAAGACATCCCGAAAAAATGGCACAACGCGGTACGCACTCCCAACATTCCACAATCACTGACCACATATCTTATTGTCTTTTTTCGTGATTTCTCAACCTGTCTAATATTGCAATGTGAAATATGTTACACCTGTAGCCCAACAAGCCGGTACAAAGTTCCGCATGACCCTCGGTCTACCTGTCGGTGCCGTGCTGAATTGCGCTGACAACAGCGGTGCTAAATCATTATACCTCATCGAACCTTTTGGTTTCGGCGCCCACCTTAACAGGCTACCGGACGCTGGTGTAGGTGACATGGTTGTAGCAAGTGTGAAGAAAGGAAAGCCTGAGCTGAGGAAAAAGAGTATGTTTTTCTTCTTTTTCGTTGGTATACTAATAAGTCTGATTCTTTCCATTATAGCTATGCCCGCTGTCGTTGTTCGTCAACGTAAAGCTTGGCGTCGTAGGGATGGTGTATTTCTATACTTCGAGGTTTGTTGCTAAAGCGAGAATCAGTTGTGAGATATATGCTTAATGATGAACTTAAAGGACAACGCCGGTGTCATTGTAAACCCCAAAGGTGAAATGAAAGGATCTGCTATTACAGGACCTGTTGCAAAAGAATGCGTGCGTGCTAGCATCTCAATCTGTTTCCCCGAACTAAAACTCCTACATTACCTCTCAGGCTGATCTATGGCCTCGTATTGCATCGAATGCTGGTACAGTAGTATGATTTGGCTTTTGATCTGCTATGTTTTTATCACTCTTGCATTGTCATATTGTCATCATGCCGACTAAAATCCAAACAACCAAATTGTAATGATTGAAAATTTGGTGCTGCCAGACATCCACTCATCGGAAGAACGCAGGGTGGGCGACCTTGGCAGCGAGATGTTTAAGCCTTGAGATCCCTGCCAGCAAACCGCTTTGCTGTTATACATGTTGCAAACAAAACAAGCGTTGCAATCCGAAGTTCTTCCTTGGACTCTGAGCTAAGATGCTATACATAGTCATAAGCGAGGAGAATTCTGATGTTTATTCTATCGGCTCCGAAAACTGATGTCTGTCTCTGCCAGTGATACACATTCAAAACTGTCTACTAACCTTCTATTCCGCCTTGACTATATCAGAGTAAACATATTCACAGTTCATTTCCAGTAACTTGTCAATCTATGACAAGAAACGTGCGACGCTGCAAGGAACTCCCGGACCAGAAAAGTCATCCGCACCGCAGAAGCCTTCTACTTCTTCTGACTTTTCAACTCATCACGACCACCTGATAAAATCTCGTGGTGACAAGACCATCCAAATCATTATTCGCTACCCGGGATTCATCCGCTGCACGAGAAGCCATGTGCTATGACACTCTGCTAACACCTCAATACATTTAGTATAAAAACAAACGTGAATCTTCCAGTTGTTAAGCTCTTGAAAAATGATTCGCTTTTTGCTATCAACTCTCGTTGCGCTAGCGGTTTATACCTCTAGTGTACGCTCTGCTGTCATTGTTCCAGGTGCTACGTGGACAGACACAAGTGGTAATGTTATACAAGCTCACGGAGGAGGCTTCCTCAAAGTTTGTGGTTATATGTATGCTTGACTTACGCACATTCTGATCCAACGATTGTGATAGGTTGGCTCACAATTCTACTGGTTTGGTGAAGACAAGTCACATAACAGTGCTCTTTTCAAAGCTGTTTCTTGTTACACGGTTCGAACTAGTTATTCTTATCCAAAATACGAGATTGTGATTAAACATATCATCTCATAGTCTAGCGACCTCGTCAGTTGGTCCCGCCAGAATGACGCACTTACCCCTGTCAGTGGTACCATGATATCAACATCTAATATCGTGGAACGTCCGAAAGGTACTATATTCAACCTACCTCTAATCACTTCGACGCTTAACCTAACAATTTCCCTCCGCTGATTCAAGTCGTCTTCAACAAGGCGGTCAGTATGGTTCCTATACTTATTGGGTATCTTTTCATGGTTTTGTTGTATACAGAACTCAGAATATGTCATGTGGTTCCACTCTGACACGTCAAAGTAGGTGTTACTCCCACACTCTTACAGTAACTTTGTAGAGCTTATTATCGCCAATTAAAGTTATGGCGCAGCCGAAGTCGGTGTTGCCACTGCGAAGAGTCCTTGCGGCCCATACACTTACAAATCAAGTTTCAAACCACTAGGTGCTGAATCCAGAGATATGGGTCTTTATCAAGATGGTAAACTTTTCCATAGTTAAATCAAAGAAGTTTCAACTAATAATGTCTTGTGCACTATCCATTAGATGATGGTCAGTTTTCAACAATGTTTTCTTCGAACGAATCTGTACTCATTTTGATCAGCTGCACAAACTGTTTATCTTTTATATGCTTCGGATAACAACCAGAACTTCAAGATCTCTAAACTCGATTCGAATTATTACAACGTCCTCTCTCAAACTAGCGTCCTGACAGGTAATTCGTTTCCGTCCTGAATCGTCCTGATGCTGAGCAATTATAAGGCTCCACCCTGGAAGCGCCTGGTATCGTTAAACGAAACGGGGTGCGTTTAATCTAAAAGATTATTGTCACTACTATTCATATAAATGATGTAGGTATATTATCTGTTCGCATCCCACACAAGTGGTTGGGACCCCAACCCAAACAAATTCTTCTCCGCATCTGTGCGTGTCATCCCTCCCGTAACGTTACACCATTCTCAACGATTGCATTAGTCCCTTTCTGGACCTTGGTCTGCGCAAGCAGATATCGCTCCAGAACCAGTCCGTACCTATTTCTCGCAGAACAATTTTGATCTCCCTATCAACCAAAATTTTGCTATCTACATGGGTGATCGCTGGCGCCCTTCCTTGCTTGGAAGCAGCCGGTATATGTGGTTCCCTCTATCATGGAGCACTGGAAAACCTCAAATCGTTCAGGCTGACGTCTGGAGTGTAAATCTTTCCGCTGGGACGTTTACCGTAGCCTCTGGAACCTCTTACGAGGCAGAAAGTGGCACTATCAGTGGTTCCGCTACTGTATTATCCGATGGATCTTTCTCAGGGGGAAAGGCAATCGGTTTCTTAGGTACATGCGTTTAACAGACGTTTGGATAATTTCACACTAAAATGATCTCTCGACAGGAAATGGTGGATCTATAACCATCAATAATGTACAAGGCACTGGCACTGCGCAATGGGTTGCATTATATTTTGCAAATGGTATGAACGTGGAACCCATTACTGTTTGGCACGAAATGACCATACTCCATGCCTAGGCGACTCAGCTTGGAGAACTACTACAGTTAGGTCCGTGTCAAGATGTTGATTAATTTCTCAAGGAAAATGCCTAACAATTCTTAGCGTCAACGGGGGCTCTCCTGTAGTGGTTGACCAGCCTAATACAGGTGGAGGACATGTCATACTTTCTGTCCCAGTAAAACTCTCTTTACGCAGTGGAGCCAACAGTATAACTCTAGGAGCAAACCAGAGTAGTAAGTCCCCACCCTTTGGAACATGCTAATACTAACATATGCAATACAGCTTATGCTGCTGACCTTGATAAGATCATTGTTTATACTGCGTCATAGGAAAATCTTGGGAATATGTTGTTCAAACAGGATTTTTCAATACTTGATTGTTGTAGTGAAAATTATGCTTAAATGAAATTTGTTTGATGATATCAAGCCAGGGGATCATAAACGATTAAAAAGACCTTCATTACATGAGAATTAATGTACATTGCCTCGACTAACGCTTGACTACGGTTTCTTATCCTTATCCTTTTCTTTGTCCTTTTCTTTAGGCTTGATCTTGACACCGACCAATTTTGGTTTTCCACTATGAGCCATACGGCTTGTCTGAGGAGCAGCAGCAACCAACGTAGCAGGCGTTCTTTTGGGTTCTGTCTGCGCCTGACGAGGCACAGGGAGTATGGGTAAAGAAGGTAGTGGTGTCTTAGGTTGTTTTGGTATTTGCCGTATCGTCGTTCTCGTCGTTGATGAAGAGGTTGTGTCAAGATCCATACTTGCGGAAATTGTGGGCGGAGGTTTTACGGGAAGGGAGGGGTGAAGTGGGATTGTGGATGTAGCAGCTATAGACTCTTGTTGTTCAGAAAATGATTCAGGAGTTTCCGATAACGTTGAGGGTTTTGGACCCGTACTCTCCATTTGCCTCAATTTAGCCTCCATCATAGCAATCTTATCTTGCGTTCTATTCACCACAATAATTTGAGGTCTTTCTGTCCAGCTAATTTTAGAATCAAAATGCACCCACCCATCATTACGAGAACCCATCCCTGTCTTAAGCATGCTAAGCGTCGTAGGCCGTCCAGTTTCCATTACACTTTTGCGATGCCTCGCTAACTGATTAGGTGATGCTACGCTTCCGAGATGGTCAAGGGGGGCTTGATGAGCATATGTCACCACAATCTTCCGCCCTCGAAGAAGTTTATCATGTGCCATCGTCAACGCTTTCAATGCATCCTATAAGCACAGCAAGAAAGCAAAAAAAATGTCAGCAGTCGCCCAGCTGTCCATTCCCATAACCGCGTGGCGCCTTCTTGCTCCTTCAGTATTTAAAAGAGAACACCATGTTTGGGGATGCACACACAGTACAAGGTTGAAGTGTACAAGAGGTCGGGTGTACAGAGAAACCCAAGCGTGAGCGAAACGTTTAAATAGAGCGACGCCCGCTGTGGACAGAACGAGACTCACGTCTTTATTACCATATTCTACGAATGCATACCCCCGAGGCTTTCCTTTCAATAGTCCAGTCTTATGGAAAAGAAAATCCAATTTAGTGACCTTGCCAAACTTTGAGAAAACCTGGAGAAGAGAAAACCTGGAACGAAAAGTTTAGAGTTTTTTATTGTTCAAGTAATCCATAAGCACGTACTCATCGATACTGGGGTGAAGGTTTCCGATGAAGAGTCTGTCCTTAAGTAGTGTACGGGGTTGCTGCTCTGCTTGTGCTGTTGAAACCGTAGTGTCATCGCTGGATGGAACAGGGTAGTGAAGATGGTTCTCTGGTGTTGTTGGTGATCCGGCTGATCCTGTGAGTAGTCCATCGAGGGTATCACTCATGTTCGTGCAAATAGGTTACACCGTACACTGTTGCTGTGGTTGCCTTTATTAAAAAAAAATCAACCCAAGTCCTAGTTAAGTAACTACAATCCTCAACATTCAACATTGGCATTAATGGGGTAGTGGTAACCTGGGTCGTTGCCACATTCGAGTGAAAGCTCGACCCGCCGGGGGTTCGATTCCCTCTTAATGCAAATATTTTTTTTTCAATACCCAAATGTATTGCATAGAGTCAACACAACTCGCCAACTGTCTGCAACTGTTCCAAATGAACTTATTTACTCTTAATACTTATGAAAGTAGATAACTTTAATCGGGAATTGCCGGTGACAAGTATAATTTTTATTTTGCATCGAAGCGATTTCGATCAAGACAGTTGCGGCACTAACACACACTCTACTACAACAATACAATGTCCCAACAGCGTATGCCCCTCTGGGCTGCAGAGGCAGATATTGACGAAGAAGCTGATCTGTCCCTAGCGATCGGGAACTATGGGCAGAACGGTCATTTTGAAGATGGTAAACTGGTTTTTCATATACTTCGTTAACTGGAATGCTCAATAGCGCTTTTTTTTATTTGAAAAGCTCACGTACAACCACAGATCGATGAATCTACCCTAATTGCGATGCAGCAACATATGGTACAACAAGCAGCTTTTGCTCAAATTCCAGATGTGGTGAAAGGAGTGCGCAAAGAAATAACTCTACTACATACCACCCCTAAACGATTTTTATGCATAGTTCATTGTACACTTTCATCAAGCCGTACTAGACAACAACCTTTCAGAGATCACCGTTGCGTATGAGAGTGGATGGAACAAGTATACCGAAAAATTTTATGCCAGGACGGAGTGGCCAGAAGCTGAAGTTATTGCTCCGTTAGTAAACGACGGTACGCTCACATAAATTACAATAACCCCCAAGCATTGTACCAACCTCATCACCATCTTCTATACAGACCCGATATTTCTGATACTCTATCGTGAACTCTATTATCGCCATGTATACTCCCGCTTGCAACCCAACATTGACGATCGATTTCATTCTTACGAGAATAGCTGCGAGCTATTCAATTATCTTCTCAGTCGGTCTCTTTCACTACCCGATTCACTATCCTGCGTTTACTGAAAATTTGCAGACTCGGAAGGACCGGTTCAACTAGAACTTCCTGAACAATGGTTGTGGGATATCATCGACGAATTCATCTATCAGTATCAGGTATTCTGTACATGGAGATCCAAAGTGAAATCAAAAACGGATGACGAGCTCATGATGCTTTCAGAAGGAGGTCCCGTGCGTATAATACTCCACTGTTAACTAAGAAAGTTTTCTTACTAACTTTGATAGGTTTGGAGCTCATACAGTGTTCTAAATGTACTGTATTCTCTCATGCAAAAGTCACGGATCAACGAATATATCACCGCCCAACGAGAAGGAAAATCACAAGAGGAAATCAAGTTTGTACTCCCGTATTTCTCCCGATAATACTTGCAACTCACCCACAATTTGTAGTGAAATAGCTGGAGAATATGGACAACGTCCGCTGTACCGCATGCTTGGTTATTTCAGTATTATAGGCCTCCTTCGAGTACACGTTCTTCTAGGTGATTTCACTCTCGCCCTGAAGGTTATGGATAATGTTGAGCTTAACCAAAAGGTAACTTCCCTCATACGATATGTATCATGCTGTATCCTGACATCTTTCGTTAGTCGCCATTCACTCGTGTGACTGCGTGTCATGTTACTACATTTTACTATGTCGGCTTCTGCTACATTATGCTTCGGCGGTATTCAGATGCTATAAGGACATTCGTAACCATCCTCAACTTTATCATGCGTATGCGACAATACCACACGAGGAGCTACCAGTATGATCAGGTATCCTTGTATAATTACGTGCCAACAAACTTGTCCCTTGTTACTTACGTCCTCTTAGATCAACAAAACTGCGGATAGGATGTATGCTCTCTTTGCAATCTGTCATGCACTTTCACCAAGTAGACTTGACGACAACATTGCTAACATTGCGAAAGAGCGATACGGAGATCAATATGCCAAAATGTCGCGCGGAGGGTGAGTCGAGTAGCCGAATGGAGCGTCAGTAGCACCTGTTGATTGACATTGACATCTGTCCCCTTGTATTGTAGCGAAGACTCTCTCTCCGCTTTCGAGGAGCTCTTCCTCTACGCATGCCCCAAATTTATCATCGCAAACGCTCCACCATACGATGACCCCAATGCAATATCTGAGCTCCTCTCTCCAACCTCTCCAACTGATTCTCCCAGCCAAACATCTACATCCACCCAACATGACTCTACTCAGCGGCATCTAAGTCTTTTCCTAGCCGATGTTTCCGCTCAATCACCTGTTCCCACCCTAAAGAGCTTCCTAAAACTGTACACCAGTGTCGGTGCACCGAAACTTTCAAACTTTTTGGATGCAGACGAAGAGGAGATGGTACAGGAACTTATGCTGCTCAAGCAATCCAGCAAGAGCTTGAGCCGTATACCTGGTAGTGAATATGGATTGCTAGATGGCCAGACTACTACAACCAGTGATCTCAATTTCGCAATAGACGAGGTTCGTTCAAAGTTCATACTCATTGTTATTTTCCAATAGTTGCTGAGAAAGCTTCTCTTAGAACATGGTCCATATCGCCGAATCTACAGTTGGCCGACGATACGCAGGCTGGTTTATCAAAAACACCGAACGCACGCAAAAGATTCTTGATGACCTCAAGAACTCACCACTTCCGACTCCGTCAAAATCATCATCCGGTACGCATGCTAATACTTCGGCAAACCAAAGTAGTGCCCAGGGTGGGCACGAACCTCAGACTAGGGGTCCAAGGACTGGGGGACAAAAAGTTGCTTGGGGAGGTGTCAAAGTATCATAAAATTATCATAAAATGGAACGATATTGTTCATTTCCGCATTCCCATATCTCTTGAATGTCCTGATATTGGATATGACATTGTCTTGGAGAGCATGATCCCATGGGCTATCGATATGATTGATATAATTGTTGATGTGAACTTGATCTTAGGTATGAAACCGTTTGATGCATCAACTGGATCCAATTGCCACTTTATAATATTATGCCCCAACTTTGATTTGTGGATCTGGATCGACAATTCAGACACAGCAATAGTAACAGCTTTGTAGATCGCAACGGTTACGCATATATAGTATATGTTTCAACGTCAACAATCATAAGATATATGTTCCGCAACAAACGGATCACCCATACTAATATATGCGCTATTCCGATTTGTTCAGCCACTCTTCAAATTGCTGGACTTGTTCGACCCACCCAGATGCAGACCTGCGGTGTTCAATTCAAACACATTCGCTTGGATAAATTGTAAGGACCAATATCGATCTGTTCGCTTTCATAAAAAAATCTCCACTAACGAAACCATATCCCTTGACGAGATGATATGTAATTTGTTGTCAATCGATAGTAGGAGGTATATTGACCCCGTTACAACGGATGTCAGAGAAACTCCACGTACATGCGTCAACTCAATTCGTTGTATTGAATAGAAGCCTAGTTATGTTCCCTGCAGATGAGAGAAGACAAAAACATTTCAACGAACGCACCCCCTGGATTGGAATTTGTCTAACCAATTCACGGTATAGACTATTCTACTCCAATGCAGGCTAACCTGCACCTGCCGGCTTGAAAAGGGGCTGTCAAGTAAACTTGCCCAGTATTTTGGCCAAAATCATACCCATGCGTAATGCCCACAACCCATTATAAGCACGCGGCCTGGAGACAACACAAAAGAAGAAAATATCAAGACTCGCTTGCAGTAGAGAATCAAGTACAGATAGCGATATTATGTTAGATCAACGCGTCCACGGCGCTGTGGCGTCGGTGGACCCAAAAGAACGTCAACCCATCTCCAACTCTGAAGCTCCCGAGAGCGTTTTTTTTAGGAGAACTTAGTACTACCGGGTTTGTGAGTCGCACTTTTTGTTTTTGAGAAACACGCGACTTGTGTGTGCGCTGCACAACTCCTCGTATCCGCATGTTCAATGCGTGTTTATTACGCTTATGGACCTTTGTCCAGCTTGCTTTAGCAGGGACATCCCTAGGATAATAAGCATTGTGCAGCCTCGAGGCTAAGATAAGCACAGTTTTGGACGAAGGCCGTCCCGCATCTCCGTCTGGGAAAGATTTGATCAAGAAGAGGGAGATGTGTGATAATAACGAAATTGAAAAAATCGCAGCAAAGTGATCAACAGTACGTCACTTAGTCAGGATCAGATGGGAGAGTAGCAAGAAATTAGAGTGGAAGGACCTGTTGTTTGAAGGAACTCTAGGGATGAATCCCTTGTAAACAAAGCTATCTGATGCTTTATGGAGTGATTATCATACAACAAGTGATTATCGATGCGATGGTGGCTTTCAGAACGTTATGTACCGTAACGCGTCTCATGAAATGAAAATGCCGAAAGTTTATGGCAACAAAACTCGGAGTTAGCGTAAGGCATTACATATATACAAGGAATTCTGTGATTCGAAAGCTTGCGGCTTTCATGTTTGGTGGAATGTCTGGCAGCACCCTAATATTCATTACCGGAGCACGAAGGCAACGCAAAGATCCGTGTACTTGTTTGTTCATGACAACGAAGAGAGACCGTGGGAAGACGCGCTCGACGTGGCACGAGGTACGTTGAGGAGAGAAGAGACAGACTCAGATAAATAATAAATAATTAAGCGATTCAGCCACGGAAAATTAATAATAACGATATATATTGGCCATCCGAACCCCTTGGCCCTATTCTTTTTCTCTTCCACTTCCACCACACCCTAGAGGTGCTTTCATCTGGCTGGCCGCAATGCTCTCTCTAGTCCCCGGATCCGCCTGCGACGTATGCGCTGAGGAGTATGGCCCGCACCGCATGCCACATTCCATTTCTTGTGGTATGCATACTTGCTACTTTTCATATTTTTACTTGCAAATTTTTTTTTCTTCTTCAGGTCATGTTCTGTGCGCGAGCTGTTGCTCGACCATTATTGAAAAAACCTCTCCCCGTTTCTCTCCCGTCTGTCCTTTCTGCCGCGAGGTTTTTACAAACGACTCCGTTCGTTTAATCCGGGTGGACTTTTCTTCAAGTGGGTGGACTACCCCTCGGCGTCTCCCTACTGTTGTTCCGAACAGTAGTGACTTTGCCAATGAGGTTTTGGCGAAGAGGACTGAACGTCTCTTGCTCTCAGAAGGCTCTCGGGCCAAACTTGAAGTTCGCCGTCTTGAAGACAAGGTCGCTAGGGTCGCCGCAAAAAAATGTTCCGTTGAAGAAATTTCTTCTCTTCATAAAGAACTCGAAGAATGGTTAACGTCTAATGTTAATGTGAAAGATGACCAAGTATGTACTACATCTTTCCCGCTACCTGCATTTATTAACCTTCCGCCTCTCTATCAACAAGACATCCCTGTATCTAAGCGCAGCACTTCTGCGGGCCATTCTCATGAACCATCTCTCACACTCAGAGGCCAGCAAGAACGCCAAAGCTACTGAGGCTAACCTCAAAGGCAAACTTGATGATCTCGAAATGTCTTACGGAAAAACAGAAACTGAGTTACGACGGTGAGCTCATTGTTCTCAAAAAAAAATTTCATTTCCTGATAGGGATCCGAACAATGCCGTGTACGTAAATTAGACAAGTGAGTCATTTTACTTCCGTTTCAAACTTTGATTTATCAAACCCTAATTATACTCCGTTCCTTGCAGAAAACACAATATAATCAAAAATTACAGGAGTGCCAACAATTGCGGACAGAGGTTAGTCAGTTGAAGGCTTTGGCGACAACAATAGGTATCTCCGCGAGTGATGCTCAGCAATCACAATCAACGTCGCCACCGCCTTCATCATCTACACCGCTCCCGCCTTACACATCAACAACCCAGTCTCCTCTCTCACGATACAACTCCATGCATGTGAGGTCTGCCTCCATGTCGTCACGACCAACTACGCCAGCCACGCCAGCCCCTTTAATGCGCTCCCATACTCCGGCAATTACACCTCGTTCTCATACCCCAGCCGTCCCCCCTGTTCGCTCCCACACACCAGCGCCTCCCCGTTCCCATACCCCCGCCGTCACCTCTCCTCCCCGGTCGCACACACCAGCCGTTACGTCTTCTGCTTCTACTCGGTCGCACACCCCCGCAGTCATGTCTCCTCCCCGATCACATACTCCCGCCATCCGATCGCACACCCCGGCCCTTAGACCATACACCCCGGCACCTACACCATCACGGATGAATACGCCCACCCCAAGTTCCATGCAGTATCGCACACAAACACCTGCACCTCTCATTCCACCTAAACCACGTCGTCTGTCCCAAACTTCACCCCCAAAAATGATGCGCACAACGTCTGAAGAAAAGGCCGAAGCTCACGAACTCTGGATCCCACCCCTCCCCGATCCGGATTACCCAGAGTATGGTCTACCTCCTTCGAGTAAGGCGTCCAAATATGCATCGCGACCCCCTTCACGTACAGCATCGTACAGCATTTCCTCTGCTGCTGCGGCTGCTCGTTACAGGGAAGCACGTTCTCCTTCTCCTGGTTAGCATTTAATTAATTCCTCTGCCTCTTCACTCTTCCCTTCCTATCTCCCATTGGATATCCTACTTCCGACTGTGTCCGTTTACATATCTTAAATGTGCTTCCTAGTACCAACTTCTCGCTTCTTCATTACCACACTTCCTATCTACATACTATCTAGATTCCTCCCGATTCAGCGCTCAGCTTGGTTTACTGTTTCCGTCCTTCATATCGCATAACCTTTTCATATCGCAACAGGTTGCAATTTTTTTTGCTTCTTCCATTCACACCTTTACGACACCTTTAATCGTCGCTCTTTTTTTCATCACCCACATCTTTGCAATTTTTTGCGCCTTTTTATTGAGAGCGGCTGCTCTTGCTTTCGGCTTTATTGTTCCTGTTTCTTCCCCTAATTCTCCGAACGGTATTTGACGCATCGTAGAACGCCATAGTAGGGTCTCAAAGCCCAAGTACAATTTCATCTGTAGCATTTACTTTTTTATTATCGATCTTTTGTCTCTTATTTGTCTAACTGCCCTCAGCTTTTTTTCGGGCATCTCCCCACGTATACATGATGTTACATGTTATGATACTTATAGTATAGCAATGATAATAGTTGTTCACCCTATGTTTTAATTTCCGTGAATGCGTAAGGGTGGAGACTTTTTTCATTCTAGGAACAGTGAAAACGGAAAAGGTGGGGCATCTGGGAATGTACCCGGAAGTCAATTATAACGTTTTCCCACAATAGGCAGGATGTGATATGTAAAAATGCAATGGAAGTCTACATGTAAAGGCTCCTTTGCCATTCCTCTTAACTCTAATGGGACCATATCCCAACCCAATCCACACACAAGACTCTCCCTGCAAGCTTCAATACCGCGGACATTGATAACAAATTTTGTACAAGTCCGGACCGTTAATATACACTGCTTAACACACGCTCATTCATTAACTTCCATGAAGTTATGAAACGATGAAACATGCACACATATATTAACAAGTTTCGTGATTCATTATTAGAAATCTTACTTCAACCCCAATCCCAATAGGAGGACAGTAGCCCCTTCCACTCGTAGTCAATGACGAAGACGAACCAAATTCTTTGCGAATTCTGGCGGAATAAGAGAAAAGGATCCAGATATCGAAGACAGGGGCCCCATCTTGAACAAAAATGGGACGAGGCACCGAAGCGTGCAAGTTATTTCCATCTATGATACCTGCCCCCGTGCTCCGTAAAGACTAGACTAAATTTCCATCCTGTAATGCCCAGGAACATCGGAAAACCTGCCAAAATTGTTACCAGCAAGCATGGTCGCTTGACAGTGGGCAGACACACACTCCCTAGGTCCGCCGATATAAAACAAAAAGATAAAAAGCGAAGCTACACACGCTCGTTGATACCCATCCATCATCGAACAAGAAATGCGTCTGACGCACGCTCCAGGGATCAGTCATTCGTTCCATCCATGGTACACGCACGCGCACGGCCTTTTTCCCAGATCGTGTAAATCATAAAATTAACCATGACCTCATCTTCAGATTACCCCAAGGCCACGTTGAACGGGGGATGAGTAGAGAGGTAAGGGAATTACCCATTTTGATAACCATGGATTTTTCGGACCTGGGTTTGTATGTACATAAAACGCACCTTTCATGCTCTCGACCCATGCGAACGCCATGCCCCCACACTGTGGGTATGAACTCAAAACGAAAGAAAAAGAGAACAACTCGATCTCACGTACCCCTTACCACAGAAAGGTTCCTTGACTTCCCTTCTTGTATAAATAACATAAGCAAATTAGGCCCTTCAGCCCTCAGGTTGGGTGAAGCATAACTTGAAGATACGATAAGGATCAACAAACCTAAAACACAGGGCGAAATGATTAGGCTAAAATCTGGTATGCGTAGTCGCCGTGTGCATTGATGACGCTAATTGTTCCTTGAAGTCCAGATGATGCAACTCTACCAGCACTACATTTGACACTACCAATTGACTAATGACTGGTCCGGAGGTGTTGAAGGGCTGCCAAGGTCCGTCATAGCTTTTAGAATACCTTTTAAAAATGGATGCAAAGACAGCACGGATCTTCAAACCGAGTTTCGAGTCTAGCCTTGGGTAAATACCGGATCTTCCAACAAAATAGTCGTGCTTAACCGCTGATAAGTCCATCAACAGCTTTCAACGCAACGCAAAACAGAAAAGGCGTGTTGGGACTTGACCCTGACCTTTTGAGCCTGGATACAGCAGTCAGGAGGCCTCTTTAGCAGGAGTTTTTTAGATTGTGTCCGAACGAACCCTCAGTTCAGAAACGAACCGGCTAGGCGAATCGAACGGCCTCTTCCTCTGCTTCAAGTAACGCCAGGTCTTAAACTATTATTGGGAAATTCGGTTGTCCAACAAGACCAGAGCTTTCGCTTCAGAGATAATCACCAAAAAGATATGTATGCATAAAAATCCCCGACTCGATCGATCCAACAGCAGGAGTCGTCGTGACGCCTAAGAAATGTTGAGAAAGGACGAGAACCGGTAGTCATCATTTAATTATACTCGAGTTATGATTAGAATGGAAGAAGCATGGAAGAGCTGCTGCGGTTAGGAAACTCTATCGGACCACCGTTTCCGCTGTTTTTCCTTTAGATAGACCCACCTCGTTTCCGGAATTCATGGTTTGAGAAATGTTTCTCAAAGCCGCACACATCCTTGATCATGATGGATGAAGATTAAAATAGCTTGTGACATGTCACTAAACAGAAACATAGCAAAGATCTGATAAGATAAAAGAAGGAAAGAAAGGTAAGCAAGTAAAGATAACGAAGATGGAGCAAGAATTGTAAATATCGTATAGTAGTTCAAAAATTCTCATTTCTTCATATTAACAATAAAACAGAGACACTCAAATCAGTTACTTCTACTATTGGAAGGGGAAAAAATGTCCATCTTCGTGTAGTGATGGTGGCAAGTTAGAAAACACATTGTTTGGGAGGTTCAAGCGGTCGCATGAACACCAGTATGAGGGACCTAGACGAGAAAGGAAAGGATTTGAATAAATGTGTCAACAAAATCGTCAATCATCTTACGTTGTCAGTTATACCCAATGCATCCGCAAGGGCTTTGAATTCCGCCTCACTTGGCTTTGATGCGCCAGTGCACACTACCAGACACCAATCAAAAAAGAGACAAAGTACACAGAATACATGTACTAACACGCAGTGACGCGTTCTTCCGTTGATCCAGCCTTTGTAGCAATCTGGGCATAAGTCAAACCTACAGAAGTTAAGATTAGTACATTGGCACCACCTGAAAGAAGTAACGCACCAGTCTTGGCCTTGGCAGCAGCCAATGCTGCACATTGTGGGTCGGGAGCCATTGTGATTGTGGTAGGGTAGATGTGAGGATAGTACCAGAAGAACTGGGTGTATTAATAAGAAAGATGGCTGAGAACTTATAGACTACGGTTAGGTCACATCGATACGGTTTCTTGTGTAAGCGATGAAAAAGCGACCCGGTTATAGTATCCCCAGTATCCCTTGGATAGGTTGTGAAAAGCAATCTGTCATATGACCTTATCGATGAGATCCCGGTGATATCCTACATCGTCTCTAGCTCTGCACTTGAGAGAGAAGCTCAAAAAAGACAACAAGGCCCCGACCTTCGCAATAAACCTACACACGCAAACGCCACTCGTGAATCCCTTGATTAACTCCACACCATCTTATGTCTTGGATTGTGTCTAGGATTGTGCCAGCTCGACCAAAGAAGCCACTTTGAATCACGTCCCGTGGTGGATTCTTGGGCAGGCTTTTCCTAATCCCTAATTACAGAAACTCGACATCCAAGGCTGTTTTCCCTGCATTTGATATCCTCGAATCAACCTGGTGGTCTAGGCGCTGACATGACAAATGCAGATGATCATGATATGACAAAAGAACCGGACTCAAGTAAAAGAACAAAAAGGTTGAATTATAAGACCTACTCGGTTTTCGACAGGAATGAACCTTTTGTGATCATGAGATGTTCCTTTCTAATACAGCCAGCCTCCTGAGAAGAGATGGAGGGGAAATGAGACGGCCAAAGTGGTATTATTATGTATCGCTCAAGGTTGGACGTCCGCGGGTCTCATCTTCCATAACTTCGAGAATATATCATCTTGCAGATTTCATTCAACTCAACAATCGTTTACTGACACGTGATTACCGGGCCGACAAAATAGCCTTTTAACTTGAATTTACGTTCTACCACCTTCATCATAAGTTCATATGCCACAATTACGATAGGTATATCATTCATAATTTTCGCCTACTGATTGGTTATCTCTAAAGACCATGATAATTTGAACAGCAACTCAATAACCAGCAGATTAATTGGCTTACGAGCGAAGTTTTGGGTATAGATCCGATGGACAAAACATCTGGCATCCTCATTTCTTCCACATTACCCTTCCACATTCTTCCAACACCTTATGGACGCGGAGCGTTCGCCATCTCCCAGATAGCCAAGGACACCTTGGTACTGGAGTGTACTAGGCCTTATGCGAGTGTAATCCTACGTAAATTCCGAAAGGAAGTATGCTCATGGTGTTTTGCCTACTCATTTGAGAGCGGGAAGAACGCATGGACTGTCCGCATTAGTCAAGGATCCGATACGGGAACAGGTCTGTGGTTTTGTTCTGACAAATGTAAAGATGCTTGGGTGCGCGATGAAGTTGAGGGTGTCCACGCCCTTTTTGGTTCTATAGCTACTGCGCTTGGGAAGTTGATCTCCAGAAAGAAACAACCCAAAGCTAAATCCAGGAGCGCGCCCACCGACACTTCCTTCCTATCCAATCTGCAACAAACGGATATCACACTGGAGCTGATTGATCAGACATGGAGGACCGCCGAGCAACGGTTTGCACAAAAGGATGCTTGGTTGTCTGCGGACATTGAACTGAATGAGTTCGAACTTGACACCGCACGCTTCGTACTTGATGGCCTAATAAGAAGATGCATCGAGGACCTCTCAGATAGTGTTTCAAATGCTGGGGTATCAGGGGACGGCGTAAAGCTGATGAAACAACCTGATCACATCTCGCAACAAAGAGTTTCTAGAGGCGTTTGGTCTGATTTACTTGATCTGCAAAACAACGAACTTGTGCATGCACGCGCAAAGCCGTCCATCCTAGAATCCTATACTCGGGTATATGGGTTCATTCGACAGGTTGCTTCTGTGGGAATATCAGAGTTGCGCAAAAACAGTACTTCTGATCAAGAGGTTGTTCTATTAGAAAGGTTTGAGAAATACAGTGACACATCGGAGACTGTACGTGCCATTCTTGCAAGAGATCATGGGAATGTGTTCGGTATATGGGATCAAGCGCCACCAGGTGCAGAGAGTGAGATGCTTGGATGGGGGTTGTATGTCTTTGGGTCGTACTTTAACCATGGTAAGTATAACTGGTTCTCTGGAGTTTAATCATTATCGGATGCGGTTCATTTTAGATTGCACCCCAAACGTTGTGAAACGGCGAACAGGACATGCCATGCAATTTCTGACAATACGAGATATCGAAGCGGGAGAAGAGCTATGTATCAGCTACGTGGATATTACCACCAAAGCTGGCGTCCGAGAGAGAATGAATGAATTAGAAATGGAATGGTATTTCCGTTGTGCATGCGCAAGATGCAAACAGGAACTCCGTGATGCCCAAACAAATGACTCTAGCCCTCCTTAAAAATTTTCACAGCAGATTTCGCAAAGCACCTGGCCCCGGGCTCGTTTTGATCTAATATTATACGGTACCTTTCTATGACGAACACAAATTGCAGTAAATGGCATCGAAAATTTCCTGTACAAATGCTAGTCAGTATGGATTACCCTCATACCGGATCAGAAGCGAGTTCTTGTAAGAATTAGAACCACAGAAAGTCATCTCTTACGTATCACTGGGTGAATATCCTCCTTGTTAAAGCAAATCGTGTCTGTTTTTCCTGCCACCCGCCTCGTGTTATGATGGCGAAAGAAGCCGTATAGAAGCCAACCCCGCAATCATAGTTGCCATATAAAACATATTATACTGTCCATTAAACTTTACTACAAAGTCACACCAATCAGACTTATTGAATTGAGATGCTGAAGGACGTACCGATGAATTAGAAACTTCCCACTTGTCAGGGAAACAACGGGGAATCCCACAGCCAGTTCTCAGGGCCACGAGGTCTAAATATCGCCAATGTATCCTCTTTGTATTGTCCAGGTGGATAGCCGTCTGGAAAACATCTTGTTTGATAAGGACACGTCTTGACCGCTTCTCCGGTGTTGCTGGGTGCTGGGAGCTGTAATCGCTTAAAAATATCACCAGCATGTATCCTATATCAACGGCAGTTTGTGATTGAGGCGGCAGTTCATTCTCTGTAAATAGTACCATCACTCGCCACTTGGGATCGGAATGTTAGCAACTCTTTTTGGGAGACAAACTTTCAAGTCAAAATACCATAGCCAGTCCCTAGGGATCCTGTCGTAAGCTTCTGTCGTTTTAGGTGCGCTCTTTGTATTTCGTAACGCGCCCGCCTAAAACCCAAATAGTTGAAGATGACACGCATGAGCATAGTTACATATAGTGATGTGCAACGTGTTTAGTGTGAGGTCCATTGTTTGTAGAGTATACCGGGGGTGTGAAACCGGTATAAAGATTTGAATGCATACTTAATGTGAATAGGAAGAGGTAAGCCCACTCAATACCCACATAAATATATCTTGGCCGGAGACGAAGGAAAGGGGATTGAAGTTGTGGGCCATCTAAAATAAACGCAATCTTCTTTTGTGGAATAAGAATGTCTGGGATAGTGGTGCATGCGTTAGTTTGGATTGCTGGAAAAATGCACTGAACAGACCCCAACATCCAATACCGTCTAGTTGATTTTCCTGAATATGAGAATAATCAAACGTTACACTGACTGAGTGCATATACAGTGTAACACGATCGGTTATAGTATGATTGGCATGGACTAGCGTGGCAGTCGGCATGCTGTGGTAAGATGCCATCATGAGGGTTCGACAACGCGGTCAACGTGCTGCAAACATCTGCAGAAATAATGTCGACGGCTCCCGGGGAGTGACGGTAAATAGAAGTTTCCTTATTGTGACAATCCTTTCGAACTGGTTTGCCAATCTGAGTCAATGTGAAGAGGTCAAGGTATTCTTGATGTACGAAACAAGGTGGACAGCGGGGTAAGTATGTATTTGATTGAACTATGAAGCTCGGCGAACGCATGTTTAGCATATCGTGAGATTAGAATGCAAGACAAGACTAGATCAAGGTTTTGAAAGACTTGATCTTCTCAGCTTTTTCTTCTGAGAACATTCTGCAATACCTCAGACAGGAGAGAAATGAGTAATATATAAATAATGGGGTGTCGCCCTCGCTAGGTAGGGATAATTTTGGTACAGCTGCGAACAGAAGCACAAATACCGTTTGTCCTTTGATAAACAAAGCCGTCTGACATCCAAATTCTTTAAAGGTATCATATGTTTCAGATGGAACACATCCCATTACAGCAAGACTATGGTTCATTTTGTAAATGCTCGAATTATTTTGGCGGAGATGTGGAGGAAGAAGATTGAACCAATGAATGACAAAGAGAGGACGAGGACAATGAAAGGGTCTCTGTGAACTGAAATGAGGAAAAGTTAGTAGAACAAATAGGGCAAACTCACACCCGGAGTCCTGGGGAGTCATCCGTGTAAAGTTTTAGCATCGTGTTCGACGATCCGCCAGCGCCTGCGGCCCGTGACGAATTAGGTCTCGAGGCTTGTGCACCTGCTGCACGTCGGCTGTCATGTTTTTGTCCGTGTCAAAGGGGTATTACGAGATTAACAAGAAATAACATACCGAATTTGAGCTCCGGGAGGTTTTGCAACAGAAGACGAGACGCGACTTGCACCATTCGTACGAGGGGAGTCGGAGTCAGACTGGAATATGCAAGTTTAATTTTTGAAAATCTGTGAGTTACCATTGAATGGCTCACCATTGTGCAAAAAGATGAAGGAAGATAAAAAGTAAGAGCTGAAGAATGAGGTGCTGGCACAAAGAAAGTTGGCAACGTAGAACAAATGGTACCGCGAGAAAGTATTTCTATATTTGGCAATGCCACGTTGGGCCCTGTGAAAGTCTTGTATTTCAAACTATTTCTTCGACTTGAACGTACTTGTGTTTCCTAACTCCCCGAACCCCCGATCGGAAGATTAGTGGATATATGTTACTTTTATGTCAATCATTCAATTTCAAAGCCACAAATCTCATACAACCAATCGCTAAATTGACTGATGTTAATATCATAGAATTTCTGAGTAGTTTTTAATCTCGGTCAACTCCTTTCATGACATCTTGTTAAATGATTATTCTACAGATCGTTGCGTAAGATAGGAACGTTCTATTGCAATTGTATATGTTATATATTCCAATCTTCTCACCTTGCCTGCTTTATCCTTCTCTATCCCACCGTAGTAAAACTTATGAATGAGCACTGTCACAAAGGCACCACATTCTAGGCTACCTCAAGGAAAATTGCGACAAATATTTATATACCCATTCGAACAATGTAATTATGGCAGTGCGCTCCAGGTAGCTTGTGAGCTCTTATGATCTCTCTTGCTTCGGGTAGCAATCGATAACGGTATAAACCGCGATAAGACTAGACTGACAGACCAATAAGTATTCTGCAACACCTGAGAGAGTCACAAGATTCAACTTGTCCAACGGCGATGTGCTTATTGTCTGACCATCGCACGATGACAATTTGCGATACCTGTCTCTTTTAACTGCTGCGGCTGCAGATCATGTACAAATGGCGTAAATCGTCCCACATGAGGATCACTATTACTAATTAGTAACAGAGTATCTTGTTCACTAGCACATCTAATATCCCAATACTTTTTTACTCAAACTGAACCGAAATGAGGCAGAAGATAATTGTGCTTCTGAAGTCAAAGTGCAGTCTTAATCAACTGACATTTTTGATTGGCTTCACTTCACAAGCATCTGGACTAGAAGGACAACCTGAATGATATGATATATTGGGGTAGCTCTGGATTCCTCCTTCTTTCACATTGACATATATGTATACATAACAGTGTAAAGAGGGTGTGAGGTATCCATGTCGACATCTCCATCTCACCTATATCCAACTAGCAGACGCGTTTAGTTACTACACACAACGGTTGCAGAAGTTGTTAAGATGTCACATGACAAATATTGCTTTAATCACAATTTCCACAGTTTGTGAATTGAAAGAACCTAGTCCACAGCTTCCTCGTCTCTTCTTCGAATAGCTTAGTAGCTCTTCCTATTAATCCCGAGTGTTACATGCAAGAACATCTTGAACTTGAATCTGTCGGTTGTCCAGTCTCACTCATCACTAATGTACATAATGTCTGTTCCCAATACAGTAACAAATGTTTTTCAATCGTGGGTGCCTCTCGCTTTCCGCGTGCACTACCTTGTGCTGAAGTGCTGTTTGATTCTAAACAGTTTAATGCATATTTGGAAAAGAGATATGAGCATGTATCAAGATAAATACTGTTATCATTATTCAGCTTACTCTTTCAGTATCACGCAGGCTGCGATATGATGCGCACTAGCAACAGTTGTTATCAGTAGCTTTCCACCCGAAGACCAGTGAGTAGCGCCCAAGACTGAGCCAACGTGTTTAACAAAAACATGAGGCTTTCGTTCCGGAGTCCGACACTTCGCCAACCATACGGATCTTTACTTCCTTTATCATCAATTCGTTACCACACTGAACCAGGTTCAAATTAGTTCGTATAAACGACCAGATTGACTTCTACCACAAATGGACCATTCGGCTCCAGTTTGCAGCACGGGAGATTCGTGATCTTAACGAGAGAAACCTCATTACAGGGTGATTAACCTTATCTTCCACAGAAGTATTGGTGCGTCACCGTAACTGTCCAAACCTATGGTTTGAGGAGACGACCAGGTCCCGTGCCTTTTCGATACGGATTTCTATTTTGATTCCTGAATGAGGGTTGCAGGCAGGCAAGATCGTTCTGTGACCAAGTGCAAGCTACAGAAGCTAGGGTCCTCTCGCCGATTGACAATCAAACTGGTTGATTCGGAAACGCTCGATTTTCTCCTCTCCGAGTAAGTGATTTCCCGTTCGCTTAGATGCGGCCTCGTGGCCTACTTATAACAAACGCATCTCCGCGCCTTGATGTCTCCTGTATGTCAGGACCACTGTCCTTCCCCCTCTCACTCACTCTTCATCTCGAGAACACGCACATAGGCTTGGTCTTATCCAGTGCCTTTACTATACCCCGGGGCTGCGCCTTTCAACTTGATTAGAGCCACCCTCCCCCTTTCAATACCCATTCCCTTTCTATAATCTAAAGCCTTTGTCGCGGTTATTACTTATCCGACCGACAATACTATGCTCAGCTTAGGCCCTGGCTCAATTTGTGACGTTTGTTTGGAACCGTTCGGCCAGAACGATAAAACACCATGTTCTATTACATGTGGTCACGTATTTTGTGCTGAGTGCGTATATCGTCATCTGTGATTCAATAGTTCACTAAGTTGACAGTACCTTCCAAAGTTGCTTGGATCATATCACGCGTCCCTCATGTCCGTTGTGTCGGACCCACTTCGACCAGCGTTCGCGCATCAAACTACATTTGGATGTTGACAACGTCCGACCATCCTCCCTACCTGTCAAATCAACACCCTCGACGGGAGCGGAACAGGAAGCGCGGAGACTCCAAGAAGCTATCGCAAACATAGCTAATGAAGGCACCACTGAGGCCAAGTTGCGACAACTAATAACTGAAGGTAGAGCATTCCTTCAGAGCCAACCACGGAATTTGGTGAGGGTCACTGTCTCCGATGATAGTGGCTCGGTAAACTTATTATTTCACATGCAGTTTTCCGACCTTCGAGTTAGCCATCGCATGATTGCTTACTTGTGTGAGGTCAAGTCGACATTACGTGACAGGAACCTTGAAGTGGACAATATGAAGGAGCTCGTCGAAAGCTTAAATACTGAGAAGGGTGAGCTCCAAAAGAAGGTTGAAGAATTGAACCAGGCGCGCAAGTACGAGCAGGAAACCGCGTTAGCCGTGGAGATGAGCCTTCGAGAACATTGTTCCAAAGCTCATACCGCATATGAAACGATGATTGAGTCAGTCGCGTACACCTATCATAATTTTTGAACTTGCTGACATGATCTCATTCAGACAAGTAAGCCGGAACCGTTCATGCAAAGATGCGAACCCAACTGATCTCAACGTTTTAGTACAACTTCGTCGTCCGACAATGGATGTCACTGTATGATGAAGTGAGGGATCTTCGCTCACAGGGTGATGCTCATTTCCCAATGCCTATCACGGGCAAGGAATCCCCTCGTTCGCACAACACTCCTCAGATATCTACCTATCAGACGCCCAACTTAAACCAGCGGAAACTCAAAGGAGCTGCAGTCCAAGATCCCGACTCTTTTCTTATCTCTCCACTCCCTGAATTCACTGGGAAGCTTCCTCCCGCTTCGGATAGCTTTGTGACTCTTCCTGAGGTAGAGGAAATGGACGAAGATGAGGACGAACCTACCACAAGCGGGGACCATCTGGAGACATTTGAGCAGCCCAAGTATCACTCAGCGCATTGCAATGCTGCCGGCCACCCATTGTCTTGTGATTGCGAGCCTTCTCCTGTATTTTCCCATTCGTCGTCTCACCTGCCTAATGCACCCATAGAGATATCTCATAGGCCTTCATTCTCTGGCCATTCCTCGTCAGATAGGCGGGGAGAATTACAGCCTCCCTCAATCCCCGAAACGCCTAGTCGTATATCACGTTCGACCTCAGGGGAGTATGATGCGGAGTTACGCAGGTCGAGGTCGCGCTCAATTCCAAGTAGGACAAATAGCCGCAGCCGTCCATCAAGTCGACCCCCAACGCGATCATCTTCACCTACATTCAAGTCACCAAAGAATTCTCAAGTACGCGGAGCCACTTCTTCCCGTGATACATTTATCCCCTCCTCTGCTCACCTTAGCATTCCCCAAGGCCGAGAAGGTGAAGTTTTACGGTCAAGACTTCATAATTTACTTCATGACTCGAATACTTCTTCTTCCCTTCCAAATATGCCCTCAAGCCATTTCCCTACTTCAGTCACTCGCGAAGTGCAACCTCCGCGGGAAGAATACGTTTCTCGACCTCCCTCACGATCAGGCTCTTCTTCTTCTAACCGTCTGAATCAACAGCAATCTACCAGCGATAACTACTCTCATCTATTGGCATCCTCTCAACCTCCGGCCATTCAAGGAAAGACTCCCTTTACCACTCCATCACCAAACCCACATCGACATGTTGCTACTAGTAGTGCAAGCAGTGCCGCCCTGGCAATTGAGAAGGCACAAAGGGAACGGCAAAGACTAGAGAAAGAACAGGAGAAAGAACGAAGAAAGGCTGAAAAAGAACGCGCAAAAGCAGAGCGTGAAAGGGAACGATCTTCAGCGGATTCTGAGCGGTCAAGAGCGAGTATGAATTCCCAGGCATCTGCACAACATAGGGAACCGATTAATATCTATGGTAACCCAAATAACTCTGGCGTTGGGACACTTTCTCGGCGCAGTTCAAATGCAGGTGCTTCTTACACAAGGTCTAGCTCAGGAGTCACTTCCTCTCTCCGTGAGCCTACCGTTACACTTGCCCAACAACCTCGTTATCCTAGTGCTGGAAATAGTAAAGTTCTTTCTACTGCTGTACCAACTTCTGGTGGTCTTGGAATTCACGCCTGATTTCTCAGTCTTATTTAAATATCAACGGTTCGCTCATTTGTACAGTCTTTGCATTTTTCGTGTCTCCAGCATAGAAATGGACCGCTTTCTGAAGCTCTTGTTGAACTCCGTCTGGTAATGAGCCCCTTCAAATTTTTTGTTCATCCTTCTCTGTATCTATGATGACTTTTCTTTATGGAACTTGACAGTGGAGTTCCCTCATTTGCTGTATTATTTTGTGTAACAATAATAACATTGGGTACACTGTGTTGTGATTCTGGCTTGTTTTCTATTGGAACACTGAACTTAAGGGTTGCAGGATATGAAATCTGTGAAATCGATTTTACATCTAAAGATTATCGATGATCAGCGTGGCAAGTCTAGCGTGTGCACTATAGTTTTTCCAGCTTCTCACATCCATCGACGTCGAACGCTTCTGAATCTAAACCAGATAATTCGTGTGTTCAACATTTGCACCATTTTCCATACTACTATACCATCGTCAACCTGCCAAATCTGATCTAATTAACTCTTTGACGTGTCTTCAGCATTTGCACCAACTAAAAACATGTCATGGGATACTGGGAATCTGGGTAGACATTAGAGATTGATGTCGATCTATGTTTAAGTGCCAAATGCATTCGTTGTTTACTCGTCATGATTATTTGTAAGACAGGTCATACGCAACGCTCGATACAAGATCCGGGTGTTTCTGACAAGACTCCGACAGGGTGGCCTGTGTAACTTGTTCTCGGAATGGTATGTGGAACAGCCAGAAGATGATAAATCTTCCCCAAGTGAGAAGCTCAACGACGAAGAAGCTTATGCAAGAAATGTCGATGAGTAGGGATCCTCATAAAAGGTGACCCTTTAATTTACGGATACCAAGCAGTAATCACCACCAAATACAGGTCAGAACTGTTAAGGGCACTGAGTGCAAACTGGAGTGAGTGGCACTCTGCCACTTTTGCGCCGATTCAATATAAGCACAAACTAATCACCTGAGGATGCAGTGCTGGCATGGTGGTCTTGAATCCTAATCCCTTGAATTATCGCGATAGGCCGGATCTTCTATGTTGGATGTCATTGCACGTTTGTTAAAATAAAACATATCAAACAATATCCAGTATCCGTGATGTTCTTGAATGGCAATAGTCGGGAAAATACAGAAGATAGTAGATATAGTCAAATAAGGAAGAAAGGAATCGCACCATGGTGTCGCTCCAAGGAATGAATATATACAAGATCTATGGGTTAGAAGAACCGCACTGGTTCAGTCCTGCGCCGCAGAATTGGGCCGCAATTATCCACATCAGGACCTGAGGGTAACGCGAGCGAATCAGCGACGACATCTTGGAGTGGAAGCAGGATGCCTCCGGATGTATTCACGCCACTCACCAGACCTACGATAAAGCAAAGCGCTAAAATCTTGCTGTTTCGCCACCACATTTGCCTCCGGACGGTACGGGCGCCTCGTCTGAATGCAGTCGCTTGCCCAGCCATGACGTCTGTTTTGTCCACGAGGAGCTCAATGCGCTCACCACGACTGAGTATTTGCTCCACATTCTGTACCATGATGTCTTTGACCTGGTTAAGTTCTGTTTGTGCGCGGGCAAGTTCATCAACAGGTGGAGTGGTGTTGTATGTGTGCATCAAGGAAGCAATTGTGGGACCGAAGCTACCCTGCAAACCATAGGCGGGAATTTCATCCTGTGAGGACGATGTTGGAGCAGAAGTGAACTAGTCATAATGTAGTGATTAGTTTGGGGCTGAGGACATAACTACAAATATTAACTTTTCGTTGTAAGTCATTTAGGAATGCGAAGGGCATTCTCCTGTCAGGTTGCAATATATTAGGCTAATCTCGAAGTGATAAAAAGAACGTACCGTCCAGCAGAGTCGTCTGCCATCACAAGATAGGTGTACCCTCCTTCGGAGATGTAGTGGAAGAGATACTGTTCCCAAACATAAGTTAGTTTACTAACAGTTGTACGATCGTATGAGTCCGGGTTACTTCCAATTAAATTGGAATTAAGAACCGCACCTGTTGTTCGGAGGTATCTTGGATAGTATCGTTTGGGTAGCTGTAGATATGATCAGACCCTTTAGTTAGGAGATGCAAGTTCTACCACATGCCTTGCGAAAAATCCCTTTTGCCCCCTTGATGTTCGGCTAAAATCGTTGGACCCCTAGCTACTAAAGCATGTATCTTCCAGAATATGAGCACAAGAGTTCGACTGGCAATGATTTTAAACGTACTAAAGACATTGTGGAGAACGGCGAAGTATGACGAGGATGCTCATTGATTTGCTGTTACTGCTACGGCGCTAGATTACATAATACTTCCCACGCTTATTGATGTTTGCCAATGGCGAGCACGTCCCAAAGCTTTGAACGTTGAACGTTGATGTTCAACGGCAACATCGACTTCTCCAGTCCTCGACTCCCGAAGCGTGCGTGTCCAGAACATTCCAAGCAAGTTCGCATGCTCTCTGTTTAATCCCCCGCAATTTAGACTTTACTATCACTATACTTCTGGAGGTTTTGTGAATGATTTTGGCAAACCAAATGTCAGTACCGGGAAAACTACACTCCGGTAATGACAGGACAATATAAATCACATTCAAAATCTCTCATACTGGGCGTCGAACAAAAAACCCAGAAATTATCCAAATACGTCTGTATATCTGGTCGATTATCGTTTGTGATCTTGTCAGGAGTGTGGTCTTCTAGTAATCATCAATATCGCTTAATGAAGGTTTGTCCAGTAGAATTGGGGTTGGTCTATCCGGCAGTATCAGCAACAGACAATATGACTTACTCGGCAATACTGCGATATCTGCATCTACTCTCGGAAGATCCAGATTCTACATCACATCTTTGCTTCTATTGTCATATGTATTTGACATATATTCTGAGAGACTCTTAGATCAGGTGGCTATCCAGTCCATGGTTGGACATCCTTGTCCGGGGCTATGAGAGAATCATCTCCCTCGGCGTTCCTTTATTCATCACATTTATTCATCACATTTCACATTCCTTGAACATCACAGTTCATTCTATTCACAGCTGCGTCCTACAACAGAATAAGTGCAGCGCCTCCTTTTCATTTCCGATATCCGCTTCGAGAAAGGTGAACAAGTTTTCTCTGCTCCTGCGCCAAATTTGGATTTACGATGTAGATCAACCGCGATAGGATGTGATAATGCAAAGCCGTACAGTATAGATACATGTGAGTTTTTCGGTCGCCAGATTGGTTCCTGGAGACTAAGGACAGCGAATAGGATGGAACGATTACCCTATTGGTCAGATGGGTGCATGGTCTAGCAACAAAGCCAAAATCATGGCAATCTGTCTTCCTGAAAGCAGAATATCTTTGTGCCAGTGTGCTAGTAGATTAAGCGCTAGTTGGCTCACTATCTTGGACCATATCACAAACAACGCATTCCGATGATCTTTCCCAACGTTCAAGGTTCCTTCTAATCCACGATGATCGATGATTATGGTTTAAGACTACGAAATAATAATCAATCGGCGACACAAAGAGTGCGAAGGGACCGGATGAACCTCTTTCCATTTTCTCCAATTGTCTTTTTCTTGACATACAAGTACTTCTGCCCTCTCTTGAGAACATCATCAATAATATTTACCCTGATGTGAAGCCCGAAGGACGTTTAGGCGGCCTGACTGGTTCGTCCGCAATACCGTCGATTAAACAGAACCTTACTAAGGACGGAGTCTTTCTACAAAGATTCATAGGAAGTAATCCACCCAAGTCTCTCAGCAACTCATTTACTGAGCTCCAGGTTAGTTATCTCGTGTAGCAGTAGTCCAAAGTACGCATGTTATCGTTACTCCATGCATCGTGTTCACCACCGTAATGGGGCAAATGAATATACAGTATGGACACGGAATAGATACCAATTATATCACTATTTAGACCTTACGATTGGCGAAAGAGATTCTTCATGTCAGGCTTATCCTTGGCGGGAACTTTGGCGTCAAAAGCTCCAGACTATTCAGTTGGGCTCTCACCACTCCGTTGAATCAGGCACCTGTTGGTGGAGCGTGTACATTCTGTTTGCTTCTCCAGTCCAGAGTGGAAGTTGTCCTATCACCTCTGCACTCAAACTAGAAATGCCGGTATCAATGCCAAATTCAAATTCTGTTGAATGACAAAACCTCAATTCATTTACCACATGCCACATAGTTTCTAAACTAAGGTTTGTAGGCATAAATAACTGTTCTTGAACCCGACATTTACAGCATAATATCTCAGGACGGATCGAACATTCACCAATTGTACGTGTAAAATAAACCATCCTGTCAATAATTTTGATACGTAATATACATGTGTGTTGGTTACATACAATTGGGAAATCTCAGTAATGAAGCAAAAACAAAATGGTGGGAGGGTGGGCGAGACACAGAAGCGAGGGCAGCGATTAATGACAGGGGAATGATGAGCTTCGTGGATATACTGTGATGGCAATGAGGATACAGGAGGACCCGCAATCTCTACCTGTGGATAGTATACAGTGAATTGTGTATGGACTGACTGCCTGTAGGTCCATTTCCTTGTATGAGATGAGAGGATAAAAACAAAGACAGTGGGGAGAAAGAAAAAGAAAGAGATCAAGAGATTCATTAAAAGTCATAACGATCATAAAGACGCAATCAAAGAAATAGGTCAGGACAAAAAAGTGTCAGCAGCGAAGCTCAGCTTCGCTATTTCGGTCTGGTTCTTCAAAGGAGAATTGATCACAACAGAGGAGTAGGTATGCCTTCCGGATCACCAACGAGGAGATGTCTGTTTTGATAGGCAATCCTCACATGCGAGACTTTCCTACCGTCCAAAACTGTGGTTGAAAGACCTCAAGAATGAGCGACTAGACACAACCGGTGTAGGAGCAACCATTCTCGGTTGAGCATGATTGTCTTCATCAATTGCGAGACCGAGAGCATTAGAAGAGGATTGTGTATGTGACAGACCAAGGGCATTCGATGAAGGGGAGTTGTGCGAGATTCCTAGAACATTGGAAGATGAAGAGTTACGCGAGGTACGGGAGAAGTCTTCAGAAGAATTATGCGCTGAGCGCGGTATATTTGAAGAGGAATAGGTGTTACGGTGCGTATGTGCATGTTCACGAGACCGACCCCATGTATTTTCAACCGTCACATCAGTAAAATACCCGTCATTGTTTCGTCCAATTGCAGCAGGTGCAGTAACAGGCGCATCGGTTGAGTATCCAGTGTCGTTTGTACGGTAACCTGTAGTGGTATGTACCTGCCGTTGCGGTTGCTGGTGCGTGCTCGATTGGTGTCTACTGCTGAGTACTCGTGTTTGGTCATGGGCATGTGATGGTTGGGTTTGCGCAAGTTGGTTACTCATATGTCTTTGAGAAGAGTCTCTTTGCCTCTCTTCCGCCCTCCTCCTATCATGATATCCACGAGAGGCTCTTCTAGTATCCTCATCCGTCCCATTAGTACCATCCTCATGTTCCTGACGAGCTTCCCATGGAATAATGGCTTGGGTGTGGCGTGACCCTTGTAATACTTGGGTGGCTGGTGCGGTTGGGTAGTGTCTTGTGTTCACACCAGTGCTTGGAATCCTGGTGTGTGAATCTGTCCTAGCAATGCCTTGGCTTGTTTGACTGTGTGACTGACTTGTGCGAGAAACATGCGAAGTGACAGGAGGGGTCGTTCCAGGTGCAGGTGTAGTAAACGACGAATAAATCCTGTTAGGCTGCGAAGTGTTAGTTGTAGGCGTGGAATGGGTGACTGTGCGAGTAGGTGGACCATATATTGATGCAAGAGTAGGAGTTGGTTGTACTGATTGACGAGTTGGAGTAGCGGATTGTTCATTCGGAAAAGCAGGTCTTTCTAAATTAGATTCTGACCCAGATCTTCCATTCTCTGGTACCAAACCCAAAAGCTCGGAAACAGGGAACCGTCTAGCCTGGTTAGAAGGCGCACGTTGGGATTGCGTATCTCTCTCGCTAATACTGCTTCTATGCCTCTGCGTTCTATGTTCCTCGTCGCTCCCACTCTCGTTTTCGCGCAATGGGAAAGTACGTCCAAGAGGTAGGGTGGATGTTGTGGCTAGCACATTTTGAGCACCCACGGACTGGCCGGTTCGTGGTCTTTCGCGTGTCGTCCCTACTACTCCTTGCTCCCTTTGTGTCTCTGATCTCACGGGCAATCCTGGTACAACTACTTGTGTCGCAAAAGTTACCCTATTCTCGTGGCCAAGATTATTATCGTCATCGTCATCGTCGTCATCGGTAGACAATTCGTCATCGTCGCTATTATGGTCCTCATGCAAGGGTGGTCTCTGTTCTTCCCCATTATCTTGGTTCTCATCGTCGTCATCGTCATCTGCATTCTCATGTACTTCCCCTTCCCTCCTGACACCAGCATTTTGAAACGTTGGAAAAGTCCTGAGCCCTAGATCCACAGAGCTTCCTCCTGCGCTTTGCCAATCCTGCCAGTCTGGGCTTCCTCGCCTATATTGGTACCATTCACGAGCAGTTCGATTATAACGCAACTCGACTCCGCTGCGCTGGTTATCAGAATTAATCTGGGAGGATCTTCGGCTCGGCACTGTACCCCAAGAGGAATTACTGGAAGGAGGATAGTGTGATGATGGTCGTTCGTTGTTTTCACGATTATCAGTAGTAGGACGATGGCGTCGAGCTGGATTGTCACTTCCGGATGAACTTGTTCCGAAATCTACATGGCTGGTGTTTCCATCCGTCGTATTCATACTTGGGCTCGTACTGAGGAGGGAACCTGTAGAATTTGACCCTGAAGTTCGACCAAGCCCTTCTGTATATGTTGCCACATTTAACCTCGAAGCGGAAAGTTGTACTTCGGACCGTAAAGAGGAGTTAGAGGAGTTTACATTTGTCATCCTGTTGATGTTATCTTCATTTGCCATAAGACCAAGGCCCTCCTCATATCCTTCCCCATATCCGCCGGCATACGCAGTTGCGCGTGTGAATGCAGCTTCCCACCTGCCTTGTGATGTGACCAGTTGGTTGTCATTGGAGAAAAAAGCTGCAGAAGTAGCAGGATTGAAAGCAGAGACTGGACCTTCCCAACTAGTGCTTCCAGAACCATTATCAGCGATAACAGGCCATGAGGTTCTTCTGGAATTCCTATCATCGGGCATGTCCCAATCATCCAAGTCTCCTCTGGGATCATGGCCAGAATGAGCATCTACAAGAGTCGCCCTGTCACTGACGGAACTACTTCCAGCGAACCCAGGTCCAATTGTTACACCCACACCAAAGCCAAGTGGAGCACCAAAGGTCTCTACAGGCATCGGTAATGCTGGGGCTACACGTTGTGATGGTGTTGCCCCAGGAATTATGCCTGGAGGTGAGTATATGCTCGGCCCTTCCTGTCCAACCGCAAGGGCTCGTTCTTTGTCATTGGAGTCACCATTTTGGTTCTCCTTTCCCTTTCCCTTGCCCTTACTCTTCCCTTTTCCGTCTTCCTTTTCTCTCTCCTTCCCTTTATTTTTGTCTTTTCCCTTTATTATTTTGCGCTGCATTACGGTCTCGGCCCCACTTGAGGCATGACCGCCACTGCCACTTGTGTATCCGCCATTATTGGTGCTGCCTGTGTACCCGTTGGCCCCTTCTCTAGTCAAGTGACCATTTTGCGCGATCCCGGCAGCTACACTACCTGTGATCGCATTACGACCTCCGGCATGTGCCTGAACAAAGTGCGGAAACCTGTCAAGAGGAATAGGCTCAGGCGGCGTAGGGAGCGGGTTATGTGTGTTTGTCGATGAGTGAGGAGTGGTAGGATAGATGACTGGATAAGGAGAATGGTTTGGAATCTGCACATGAGAGCCAGTGATATGGGGAAGTACGTATGGTGTATTGTTATGTTGAGCGTCTGTACCATGCCGCACAACCTGCATTTGAGACTCTGATGTATTGTGAGGTAAATTAGAGGATCCAGTGGTATGGCGCGAAACCTTGGCGGATGTTTTCCGGTGTGGTTCTGTCCCATTGTTCTGTCGTCCATTGTGTATGGACCCATTGATAATGGAACTGGAATCAGAGGCAGTGAGGAGCCCATATGCTGGCCGTATGCGATCCATTTCTGTACGCAACCTTTCCATCTCCGTACGAAGTTGGTCTAGACTCACCCGTAGAGCAGCTGAATCTGTCCGCAGTTGGTCGCGCTCGGACTCTGTGGTAGAAAGCTGAAATATGAAAATAGCTCAGTTCCGATATTTAATATATATACATATATATACGTACAGACCTAGATTAATCCCACAACGACGAGATTAACATAGCATGAACTTGCTGAAATAAAAGGACTTACGCATGCAGTTGCGTAACCTGCGCCAGAAGGCTTTCCTCGACGGCCCGTGAAGTATCCCGCTCGTACTCTACAGCAGCGAGTTGGCGATCGCGATGACGTAATTTGCGGCGTGCCAGGCTCATATGTTTCCTGAGACGACGGTAGTTTGCGAGGGCAGCATGTGCACTGCGTAGAGGTGTGGGGTCCGGAAGCACCTTGTTGTGGGCGCTTATTGAATAATAGCTCTAAAACCTATAGGTTGAAGCTCACCTGGGCTTGGACATCTGCGTCTGCATTTTGATCTGTATTTTGATCTGTATTTTGATCTGTAGCTGTTTCTGTTGGTATAACAGTCAAAGAAGCTTCGACTTCGTGGAATAAAGCGTCGACTATCTCGTCTGGTTCGTCCCATGCTGCTGCGATGCGATGTATAAGGAGGGTGTGCGGATGAAGAGCTGAAGGAAGTGGGGGATCCACATGAAGTTTTTTTGCTCGGTCTGGGAGAAAGGCTTTGCGACACAGTGGGCACGCTGGAGGGATAACCGCCTGGAGGCATCTGAGATCCTGTTAACCAAGACCAGCACAACAAGCAGAGAGTTACATACGATTTGCAAAAGATGTGACCACAAGGAACAGCGTGTGGCGAGCGAAGGACTTCAGAAAGGTCGTAGGGGTCGAGACAGACGTCGCAGCGACTGCTCGCATCGACGACGAGCATCGATATAAAAGCTTTGCTCGCCGTTGCCCTATATAATGTCACATGTAACACGTTACATTCTCTAATGACGTGACCTTCTCTTGTCGCCAGATCGATAAATTTATCTCAGACACTACACGAGCTGTGTCGCAGTCCACGACCAGAGGGCAGGGCGGCGCAAGGTGAAACTCTTTGATATACTGCATACATCCTTGGACGACTGTCTTTGGCCCGCTCCATGTCTTGTGACGCGTATGAGCTGGAATTTCCTGCATAGCATTCGATATGCGACTTGGCTTGAGATCGGAGGTGATTAGCAAAATGAGAGGAACGACTGCCTTTTGTCAACAATACGAAACTGCATATCCAACCTGCGTACATGTGATGAAGTGGGGAAAACATATGTTGTACAAAAGTTGTATAGATCGCGTGGTCTGTAGTGGGCATGAGGTCGACATCGGTAAAAGTATCATATGACCATCGTTTCCGACAATTATAGGCACTGAGTCTTATCTCTAAGCGTATGTTCAGTACTACAGGTATTTTGTAAGTACAACCCCACATATCATTGATTGTAATGTCGGGTGTCAAGGTTCTCAAAATTGTTTCAAGTGGTGAATGCTATCTTTGATATGCTTAGGTTTTCAGGACCCGGGTTAGGTATTTCTCCAGAGAGTAGAAGGCATGAACTTCGATTTATTATATGGAATCTATAAAGCAGAAATCAAATCAACTTGCAAGTATGTTTGTGTTACCGGTATGACATTGTCCGATACAAATATACCACCTCTCCACCGAGGACATACTAAATGTGCATAAAGAATTTTCCGTCGAATAGAGGGCTCCAAGCGTTGTTCGTTCTCACTATTAATTTCAACAAGTTAGCTAGGACCGACGGCCAACTACGTGTAGAAGATACCGCTACGCAAGTAAAAAGATGGTTCGCCGTGGTCGAGATCCTCAGGACACTAAGAACCAAGAAGAACATATATATTCAACAAACCCAATTTGTTGTAGCTTATCGCCCTCTGTAGAAAACAAATATTTTGTCCAAATCGGTCAACCAAAAGTCGAACGGAGTTTTCGGGATTCACTGACTGCCACACAACTTAAGGTGGGGACTTCAAGTTCGTTTTTACTGAGTGTCACCGACACCCCACTAAGTAACATCAATCAACAAACATTAAATAACTCCCTCATTATTAGTATTATACGTCCTACGGCACATTCATGTTTTGAAAGATGAAACATCACACGAACGTGTTAATAACCACGTCACTTTATAATCAATCGACTGGGTTCATTCGTATCACTTCTAAACAAAATTACCAAATCTGGCACCGCACGCCACTCGCCAAAAATAAACTCGTCGATGAAAGCTTTCTCATTTTACTATGAATGTCCGTAGTGTTTTACTTATCGACATCTATCAGGTATGTATCTTCAGTGATTTTCTGAATAGAAGCGGATACAGAGCTACTTCGACGCTGACTTGCTTTTTGTTCATTCTTACAACTCTAGATCTTGGGTTGGACGCTTCGATTCCAGATGTCACCCCGGTAAAAGCTTGGTCTTTAGAATTCAACATCCTATCGAGATATAAACCTCCAAAATCTAAAATGTGTGCTGTCATATGTCGGACTTATTCTTGTGGAATACTCATTTCCTGCGGTCTAAAATAGGACGGGCATATCGGGCTGTTTCACTAAGCTATTCCTTGCCAAAAATGTTGTACAAAATGATGTGAGCAAGTCGACGTATACGTTGAACCATCCGAGTGGCTCTTTGTCTTGGTCACAGGTCCTCTGAATCCGAATTCTATCCGTCATTACTGTGAATTCCTTCACTATTGACTTTGGTAGACCCTTCCGTTGTGCTGGCACAAATCTGTTTCATGTCTTCTGCTCACGGGAATTTTGACACACACTTTATCCAATAGAATAGAATACCCCGCAACTTTTATGCTTATAATAGAGCAGTGAGAAATATTTATTAGCAGCGATTGAGAGGGAGAATATCTCAGTTCCTGCCCCACCCACCTTCAACGACGTAATGTTATTAAAGTTAACATTTAGCCTTTGTTCTGTGATTGTCACGGGTGAACACACATCTCTCAATATCCACGTCATATTCACTCATCGTTTGCTATACATCAGCCTTCGCGCAGGTTGGGAGTAATTTTACTGACCCAGATAATGGAATATTATTCTGGGGATACAAGGAGCCTGCCCATGGCGTTACATACGGCTACGTTTTCCCACCTCTTGAGAGCAATCCCACTGAATTTATTGGGGAGATAGTGGCTCCAATCGCTACCAAATGGGCTGGTGTTTCTCCAGGAGGTGCCATGATAAACAACCTCCTTCTTGTTGCATGGCCGAATGGCAACTCCATTGTACGCTCGGCTCGATTTGCAACGTACGTTCTTTTATAGTGCCTCAGAGATATGATTTTGACCTGTCAATGGTAGTAATTATTTACAGCCAATGTTAGCAATATCCGTTCTTTGTTCTTCACATACTCACGAAGGCTTCTAAAAGTGCAATGCCCGGTCCGATTCTCACCGATCTTCCAGCGACGAAAGTGAACTCTACTCATTGGAAATGGGTTTTCCGCTGCCAAAATTGCGTTAGTAAGTACTAATCACTTTGTAATATATCATAATGCATAATAATTCTTTGAAGGTTGGGCAACATCGACTGGAGTCACTGCAGCATTACCTATCGATGGCTTTGGGGCTTCGTCTTGGGTCTGGTCCAATGAAGTAGTCGATACTCCCAGTGATCCTCAAAGCACATTTTGGGAGCATAACGATTGTGAGTTTGCACATAACCTTCTTGGGACGGAAATTGATAGCACAGTATAGTTGGATTCTTTGGGCTTGATTTTTCTCAAGCACACGTGGATGCTAATATCTACGCAAAATGGGTAAACGGCGGCACTAGCAGAACACCAGCTACCTTCAGGTGGACCTGGGGGTCCGGGCACTGGGGAGACTTGGGGTACTAACCTTTCGAATTAACCTGCTCATTTAGTCACTGCACGGCTAATTGCATACTGGATTCGTTACCTCATAATTCTCCTTACACACTCTTGTACTAGCTACAATACGTTCTATTGACTGAGGGTCATTAACCCGGCCCGGTTTCAATTACAATTGACATTGCTATTTTGTTTACATATATTTACACAAATCCCAATCAACACAGAATTTTTGTGTTCGTCGTCGTCATCCAACCTCGAGCCCTCAACACCTCGAAAGAACCAAAATGGTACGTGTAACCAGCACACTGTATATGGGTGTCTTGTACTAGGAACACTTCATACGATCATTTGAACCTTGCTGGGATGGATGGCATGTGAAGTGAACGGATGTCATCGATGACGGCCTCAGCCTCAGATCCCTCTTATGCAAATATCTGTGTTCTCCAACACATACTCATTCTGATCTTACAGCCTCCCAAAAAAGTCAAGGCGCCCAAGGAAGAAAACACCGTCTCACTAGGACCTCAAGTTGCTGAGGGAGAGCTTGTATTCGGCGTCGCTCACATTTATGCATCTTTCAACGATACTTTCGTCCATGTCACTGATCTGTCGGGCAAAGAAACCATCTCTCGTATTACAGGTATGCAATCTCGTATTGAAAAAAAAACTCCAGTGACCAAATTATATCTTCTGTGTGCAGGCGGAATGAAAGTAAAAGCCGATCGTGACGAGTCTTCCCCATACGCTGCCATGCTTGCTGCACAAGATGTTGCTGCCCGTTGCCGTGAAGTTGGCATCACAGCTTTGCACATTAAATTGCGCGCAACCGGTGGAACTGGAACAAAAACCCCAGGTCCTGGCGCACAGAGCGCACTCCGTGCTCTTGCCCGTGCGGGTGTGAGGATTGGAAGAATTGAGGATGTTACTCCCGTCCCCACAGATTCCACGAGGAGAAAGGTGCGTTATTATTCCTGTAAAACTAATGCTACTATTTTGACATGCTCATTTGATAGGGTGGTCGTCGTGGTCGTCGTTTGTGATCGCTGTCTTTTGTGTACCTACAAAAACCATCATCTTACATACTCTGATCTGTTTTTCTCTGCTGAATACAATGTCGCCGCTCGACGCGCAGCGGGTCATATGTACATGTACATCTGGCCTGTCCCGTGGTCGTCAATCTTTTGCATTCTATCCCCTACCACGTCCTCAAATAAGATTACGTAAAATTTTCCATGTCTCATCGTACTGTTCACATATCACTTATCAACAGCTGCATGTTCGTCTCACGAATGTCATTACTGATCAAACCCTTAGTAATAATGCACAAGTCTCAGACTCGTACTTCACTTTGTTAACCTTAACCGTTTTCCATGACCGATTCGTCATCTTCAAGTCCTGAGAAACCAGTCATACCAACACGCAAGCCCGACATTCAGTTCGTATATCGAGCGCTACGCCAGATCTCTGTATGGGCGATAGGCGCGTTCTATTCGGAAATCGATGTGGAAGGTGGCGAGGAGATGCCACGGGCTGGTCCAGTCCTTGTGTAAGTTCCTACAACTCAAACTAGTCTATACACTGACTTGCGATTAAGAGCGTGTACTCATCATAATGAAATTCTTGATTCGGGGACACTTTGTGAGCTCTACGCTTCTTTACTGTAGTAATTACTTATTCCACTCTGCTTTCTCTACGTTGTACCTCGAAATCGAAAGCAATGACCCTCCCCCATCGCCGACATATCCACTATTGGACCAAAGCATCACTCTTCGTAAACCGGTTATCGCGTGCAATATTTTCATCTAGTGGGGCAATCCCTGTAAAAAGAGGTGCACGTGCAAGTGATAATAATGACCACAGCGTCAAAGGGACCTCTTTATCAACTGACCGCCGAATCCTTGTTTAACTCAACTATACGTGCTCTTGGTCCCCCACTTGACCCCGCACTCCATCCCACGAATGAACATACCCCTGTCGATACAGGCGGGGTTGTGGCTATCTTTCCTGAAGGCACCTCTTACACCCGTTCGCGTATTGTACAGCTCCTTCCGGGAATTGCATGGGCAGCCATCGGGTACGTACGAGCTGTGCGTGCGGGAGAGTTTGGTGTGGCTACGGATAAGACTGGTCTCTTGATTCTCCCTACTGCGATAATATACACAGACAAGTCACAATACCGTAGTCGGGTGCGAAACTGCTTCCAAACTGCTTTCCTTCCATATAACTAATGTTGTTCTGTACGATACCACCAGATAAGTGTAAAGTAAGTACTTTCATAAAAGCTCCTGACTCTTTTCTTTGGTTTCCTGATGTAGTCCAATAGATATGGCAAACTCATTGATGTCGACTCATATGTTGCCGGAGGATTCAATGACGAAGGATCTGGGAGTGATACAAAACCGCATTTTGACTAACGAACATGATCACGATTCGACACGGACGGTAGATAACAAATCTCGTGAAGCGGTAAAAAGTATTATGAGAGCTGTAGAATCGCAACTATTGGAGTTGGCAGTCAACGCACGTGATTGGTGTGTACCAGTTTCTCATTTTGGTGGGAGCGCTTTTTCTCATACACTTGTAGGAATACTTTATGTGCTGCCCGTGCCGCTTGCGCTATCGAGTATGGTCAAAGAAAGGTACCAACGCGGGAGTGGAGAGATGTGATTCAGAGGTAAGTTGACAACAATATGTTTTACCAACGGCAAATAATTTTTGTAGGTACATAGATGTAATAACACCCCTACCTATACCAGAGGATGGAAGTTCGGTGTTAACCGCAAATACAGCAAGAGAAAGTGCCAAAGTTGCTTTAGCACGTTACTTCGCATTGCAACAATACACAGGGATATGGCATCATGACCTCGTACGCATTACTGAACCTACCAATTTCGCAGCCCTGGCACAAATACCATTCCATGCAATTCGCGCCCTCATTAGCTTTGCTTTGTTTGCCCCGATTCTCCCGGTTGCCATACCTGGGTATGTTACTGGTTTGTTCGCCGCACGTATTCTCGCAGTGCAAGGAGAAGAAGAGGCACAAGCACAGTTCAAAGCTGTGTTCGGGTGCATAGGGTCAGGATTAGCGCTTGGGGCGATTGGGCTAAGTGGGGTTGCTCACCGTCTGTGGAGAATACTAGTGCGAAACCTTGCATATCTACTTTTGAAGATAAGAGATAGGCCAATAGGGGGAGATATTGCCAACTTCTTGGGCCAGACTGGGTTTGATGTAGAAAAATTGGTGGAATTACTGACGAGTGCGTCACGTACATTCGGGCAAAAATGGATTGGACCCACGGTGGGTATATGTGTTCTGTGGTACTGCATTGCGCATGTCCTGGTGTGGTGGCACAATTCTCTGGTTGATGCGAATCTTCAACGGTAGGTGAACCATAACATGTATATGTATGTTCTAATGCTGTAATATAGGCTGCATATAATTTTGGCAACTTGGCGTCTTATCATCGGGCTTGCATTCACCAGGAAACAAGAGTTGACCGCAGAAGAGATGAACACTTGCAGCGTTCCCGTGCAACCTGCTGCGAACCTGTATCTAGCCCGGCTGGAAGGAACACAACGAAACGTGGAAGGTGGCCATCCCCGAAGGAAGGTAGCAAGTCGGAAAGTAGTACGAGAACTATTACGTTCGCGCGTGGTTGCCGAGGAAGCACTAAAACACCTAAGGGATATGAACGAGAAATGACACTGCTTCACGACATATTTTGTAATTTATTTTCGAAAAAAAAACCCGGAAATAAAGGATTTCTGAGGTGTAGAACCAGGATTAATTTCAGACTTTAGGCCTTATGCATTGTGGCTAACAGTCGTGCTTGCCCTATACGATGGCTGTGGTGCGCGTATTATCAACAAAGCTCAAAGCTATTTTTAATCCATCAAGCTACAAGAATGGCTATGAATTATTAATCGTGTTTCTCCAGTCTCTAGTGCATCGTATTCCAGCTTCAGACTCCATACTTCGATGCCGCACTCATATCTCTGAGACTGGATTTCACTTCCTTCAGATTAGGGTTCTGCCCCTTCTTTCCTCAATGGAACGAACATTCTTTTTTGAAACATCCAGACAATGATCAGATAAGTTATGATACTCGGGCCTTATTTTCATGAGCCAGGTGACAAAAAACATGTACAGCAACGTTCTAATATAGCAGTTAAGGAATGTACCCCCAAGAAAGGAAATAGTAAGCTATGATACTTGTAAGAAATGTGGGACAAAACATATCTCATTATATACCAGTAACAATTATCAAGATTTCGTCATCAGCATCTCAATTATACCCCTCCAAATTGTGTTGCATCTCACTCAACTTTGTGCTCCACACTTCGACGTGAGTATCCAACGCTTCGCGCATATCATTCAATGCAGATTTTACTTTCTTTAAATTAGACATCCAGTCTTGAGGCCCGCCATTCTTCTCCTCTTCCATTTCGAACGTCTCTAGATCTTTATAGAGGGCGTCCAGTTCCTCTGAGCGTTTACAAGCTCCCGAATACATTCCTGTGCGAATCAAGTTGATGCGTGAGAGAGCGCTTTTGGCGCTCTTGTACCTCGATCGTCTCTCTTCCTCTGCGCTCTCTTCCGAAACGCACTTGATGTGTCTCTACTGCACTCGTTGTGCTTTCCTTCGTCACGGACGTGTTTTCGCGCTGTCTGAGTTGTCTGTTCCCATTTGGCCCGAGTGCTGAGATACATGATTTACGTATCTTTCTGCAATAATGGCAAGTCGACTTTGGCTTTCCGAAGCATCGAAATCTTTTTTGATTTCATAACTGTTTATCGGTATGTAACATTACCGATAACTTCTTTCATTTAACATCTTCTGGAAGTCTTCGGGATTGACACCATATCAATCAGTTGCGTGGCCCTACGGGCAACTTGGAGCCACACACCGGATAAAGTGATCTCCCTCATACGACGTTCCCTCGGGTTGGTCACGGCCCCAGCGATGTCCCGCTATCTACAGCGGTACAGATACTTCTCAGGACTAATTGATCCGCGAATCATCAAGCGCAGCATGCATTCATGTTTGTTGGGGTTGCCTTAATGTCTCTGGGGACTAACTATGCTATGCTTCTCGCTATATTTCTCGATGATTCAGACATCGGTGCGTAATGTCCTTGTACTTTTGTGGTGAATGACTGAAGTGACAGGTCAAACAAGACTGCATCCGTCGTAGTATTTTTCAGGTTCTCATTTATAGCACTGTCTGGTACTTCATAAGTGGATTGTCCAGAGTTTCATCTTACAATAAGTATTGTATGTTTAATTTCCCTTACTCTAGACGGACATTAAACTACTATGGACCCCAAATTTCTCAGACTGGGGATCTAGTTGATCATCAGACCTGAGAATCAGAGGAATTCTAGAATTAGAATTGTATGTTGGATATTCAACAATTAATTGTAAAGGAGCTGATGTATCACGAAAGCAACTTCTGAGGCTGTGGGTGTTTTCTTGAAATCTTCATTAGATCAAGAGGTTGACTTGAACCGCCCTTCTTTGCAATCATGGCGATACAACTCAATAATACCGCTGATTACCATCCCCTGTCGTCCTTCCTATCAAATCCCCCATTCGTGTATTATTGTGTTGCCCCGGAACGTCCTCAAAATCGATGCACAAGTGAATTCTTGCTGTGAATATAACGCTCACTTATGGTATATAAAGGTCCTTGAAGCCTAAGAGTACATGAAGAATTATTGCCCTCTTCAGTACTTCGATACCTGCTTATCGGGAATTCAACACCCCAAAAGAAAATATCTGACATGTCTCTAGTGTGAGTGCGTTCTTCCTTGATATGGTGCAGTATGTTGAATTTAAATATGCTTTGATTGGCCAGTCCTGATGAAATTTCATACTTTCAACTATGTGGATTTGTTTTGCTTGCATACAATTTTTGTGAGTTCAGGAGTTCTTCAACTATATTCCTAGGTTGAACCATTTATAGGCTTAACATTCTCAGAAGAGGTACTATTCAGATCTATTGTTGTGACTATATCTAACCAAATGACTCCAGGTCGAGCGAGTATGGAAACATAAATTATTAACGGGGCCAGTACTCCTTTTCTTGACGAACCGTTATTTGGGTCTTATGTACCAAATTATATGTCTCGTACTAGGTAAGAAGCTAATCCATATGTGTTGATTATGCTAATTAAATCTGTTTTTCAAGTCACCGAGGCTCAGGAGGCAGTCGAAACTTTGAGTTTACTGACGTGTGTATCATCATACTTACAGTATTACTGATTATTTACTAACTTGTTTGAAAGGAGTGCCTCAGTTAAGAATTTCAAGGAAATTACAGCACTTGTTCTTGTTGTTGGTGCGTCTATGAGCTTGAACTGATTGTGTACCGATCTCAAGCTGGATATATGTAGTTTGTGAACATGCGTTTAACAGACCTCAATCAACTGGGTTATCTTTTAATATTTCACAACCAGTCATTATGACCATCAGAGTCTACGCTCTGTATGGCTGCAATCGCACCATCCTTGGTTTCCTGCTCACGCTGATAACAGCGCAATTTACACTTACTATTTTCTTTAATTTTGTTCCCGCTACAGCTAAGAGTATTGACAAACAGATTAGTGAGTCCCTTTTTAAATTCACAAATTTGATGTAGCTAACCTTTACCCGGAACTTATTAGACTTCCTCGTGTCAAATTCATCCACGACTAACTCATGTAAGTTCAGAATCGCCCACTATAGATATGATGCTTACGGGACGACAACATGAAGTTGTCCTGTGGACCACTGCCCTCCTTGTAGACACCAGTGTCTTCATGTTAAATTTGCGAAAATCACATAATTTCTTCAAAGACAGTAAAAACACACCGTATGTCCCACTCCTGAACTTCTAACTATAACTGTTATGATAAGAATTTCCTATGTGTACTTTCTTGTTATATGCACATCCAACCTGATGAATATTCTTGCAAACACGGTGTTGGTGAGCATTAGATGCCCTTGCCATCTTTTCCTTCCCCATTCTGACTATTTTGAAGCTAAAAGTGGGGTTGTCGCCTCATTTCACATTTTCTACACAACCCTGTACATCGATCACATCACTCATGGTGTCACATCTTGTACTTAACATTCGCATCAGAAGTGACCCAAATCTATACAACACCGAACATCAAAGGAGCATCTCAGCACTTGTGATTGGCAACTTGGGTAGAGCCATGGATGAACTATTTGACGAAGATATAGATGAGGATATAGATGAGACTGGATATCAACAAAACTAGTAATCTCAGCATCATCGAGACTGGATACTTATGCGGAGTGTCTTCCTATTTATTGGCTTCTCTTGTCCATTCTTACATTCAGTATGTCTTATTCATATACCATTTCTTATTCCTTCCTACCTCAATCAGAAATAAATGTGGGAGGTAGGCAATTGTAAGATGGACCTGGAAACATGCTATAGCAAGAAAATAGTTGTTTGGGACCAGGAATGACGAGGTCACATCTGCTGCTCTTGTTCTGCTGCGGTTTATCTTGATGCTCCTTTCTGATAGTAGAAATCAAAGATACAGCATACGTAAGGGGTAGCTAGTAAGAGCACTAGTGAATATAAATAGTTCTTACGTAATTCAAGTGGTAATAATCTTATCTCAAAATCATCTTGCAGGGTTCGACAGAACCGTTTTAATCCGAATCTCTCCTTTCTCTTCTCAACACATACCTGGTTCCATCATGAGTCCAAATCGCAAGTTTTTTGTTGGCGGGAACTTCAAGATGAATCCCACAACGAGAGAACAGAAAATTGCTCTGGTCAATATCTTAAATAACGCACAACTTGATCCAAACACTGGTACGCGATGGTAATAGCACTTCTTTCTATTATAAATTTAAAGCCTATGTCATAGAGGTTGTCATTTCGCCTCCAGCTCTCTATCTTATTCCAGTGAAGGAGAGTCTAAGGAATGATGTCGCTGTAGCAGCGCAGAACTGTTTTTGCAAGGAAGCTGGTGCCTTCACTGGTGAGATCAGGTAAATCAAGCTTTCTTTTACTCAATCTTTTGATCGCTTATACCCTTATTCAAGCCCAAAACAACTAGTAGATGCTGGGATCCCGTATGTTATTCTTGGCAGGTCATCTTCTCTTTAGATTGCAGCCTTGCAGCTCAATCTTTGCTCGTATCAAGGCCACTCCGAGCGCCGCACGATCTTCCACGAGACGTCGGAGCTCATCGCATCCAAAGTTCGCGCAGCGCTTAACACCGGACTTAAAGTGATTCTATGCATTGGTGAAACACTGGAGCAGCGCGAGTCCGGCAAGACTGTGGCAGTTTGCCAAGAACAACTCAAAGCTGTAATTGCTGAGCTGAAGGAACCAGATTGGAGGTTAGTTACAGTTTGTATATGAGTATCCTCTGGGTGTTAATGCTATTCGTCAGTAATATTGTGATCGCGTATGAACCGGTCTGGGCAATTGGCACTGGCAAAGTGGCTACATCTGCACAAGCGCAAGACACGCAAGCAGACGTACGCGCCTATTTAGCAGAGGCTATTTCACCTTCTGTAGCAGCTTCCACGCGCATCATCTACGGGGGTAGTGTCACTGCTGCAAATTGCAAAGAGCTTGGTAAGTTGTGGTCTGCTAGATATATCTCATATTCTTGTCAATAACTGGAAACAGCACGCCAAAAAGATGTTGACGGATTCCTTGTTGGAGGAGCGTCATTAAAACCTGAGTTCGTGGACATTATCAACGCAAAGAAGGATTAAGATTACTATGGAAATATCAGTTGTCAGTTTGTATTTTGTGTGATTGTAACAATAAAAAATTGTGTTTCCTCCTGCTCACCACACAGTCTTGACTTCTATCTTGAAGGTGTATATTTGTATTTCATAAATGTCTATGGCACACGAGATCGATTATATAGTAGGTCACTTCGCTACGAATTTTTCCTTTCACCAGGGCAATGTTTCACCTGAGTAGGTCTTGAACTCAACGCCCCTCTCATAGCTTGCAAGTTCTATTTGCTTAAGTAGCCCCTGAGCTGACTCCGTCGTTGTGATTTGAGGCACAGTTGGTGAGTACTTGGACATCCAATCTTCAATGGTTTGTCCAACGTTTGTTTTCACGAATCCTGTAAAAAGGATTGTTGTTAATTAAAGATAGATACTGGTGCGATCGACGATTACCTGGATGAAAGAGAGTGGTTGTTATACCTTCGCTCGCAAGAACAGTACCAAATTTGCGCGCAATCCTTTGCAAATCAATCAAATTAAAAGCACAGTTGGATATGATATTTGCGAGTGACTCACATGTTATAGGCCGCCTTGCAGATTGAGTAAGAGTTGCTCAAATTGTAACATATTTGTGCAATTGTAAGAGAACCAAGGATAGATGTGATCATGACGATCTTTTTGTCATTTGATTTCCTAATCAATGGGAGGAAAGAACGGATGATGTGGATAGTTGCAACGGTATTGAAGAGTATCTCGTGTTCGAGGCTTTCCAAATCACTTCGATAACAGTCACGTCAGAGAACAGGTTAACGAGCGTATAGGCATGAAATAGACGAACATATCATCAAGGGTCGTCCGGGGTTGGGGGTTACTTCCGGCGTTATTGATGAGGTGATCAAGGCCGTTTGGGAGTAGAGGAGTTATCTCTTCTACTGCTTTTGTAACACTCGCGCGGTCTGCGACATCGATTGTAACGTGCACAATTCGGTTTGAAGGATAGGTTGAGAGGAGTTCTTGGAGCGATGGAAATCTTGAGAGACCGCGGGTGGTCACAATGATAAAGTTATCCTCATTTTTGAGCTGAAAATGCACAAGCTATTCAGGAAGCTAATAAATTAAAGATGAGAGGATACGTACAATTTCCTTCGTCAAAGCGAGACCAACACCTGTACCAGAACCGGTAATCAGCCAAGAGGGCATGTTATAATTTTGAGATGTATTAATGGAAGGGGATTTTGCAAAGGTGGTTGGGCATTTATTCTGGCAAATGGTTGATTTACATACCTCGCAAACATCGGTGATCGGGAAATTGACGCGACAAAGGTGATTAGCAAGACATATGGTAACATATGGACAATGGATAAGTAATGCAAATGATTAGTTAGCAGTAGATTATGCAGCACATTACCGTGTACATCGGGATATCCTCATGTGCATGGAGTGTCGCAATGATCAACCATGTTCTTACCAATGAACCATGTGACGACTCGGAAGTAAAATTTACTTTTACTTACGACATACAACTTTCATGTCAATTCTCTCAAAGTCACCTTTTCGTTATCATAATCCGAGTCAGCTGAATGCTTTCTTGACACGCTCGTACTCCAGCAGTTTCTCACAATGTAAGCTGCGAAACAGATACGACATCCTTACACGGAACTGTTACGTCTCATAGGGCTTACATTCTTTTGCATTCTCATCAACCGCCTTCCGAATTCTCAGCTCGACATAGTACACCTTTACAACGTGCCCTACAACTCAAGGCATCAAAATGGGGCGGGATTGTCAATTTTGCTTGGTATGGAGAACAAAATTCAGATGATGACAAACAACGTGCAACAATGTTTTCTGCCTCTGGTGGTCGCCTTGACATACCCGAAATCTCTCTCGAAAACTTGGATGAGGTTGAAAGGATACTTAGGAATCACGCTATCGAGGAACAAATCACTGAGATCACGTCACAAGAGATACACATTCTCATATGCACCCATGGTGCACGAGATTGTCGTTGTGGAAACTTTGGTGGGCAGGTAGTAACGGCCCTGCGAGAGGATTTCCGAAAACGACAGGGCTCGGAACTAGATAGCTTGGCAAGTCGCGTCAAGGTTGGCGAAGTAGGGCATGTCGGTGGACACCAGTAAGCTAACTTACTACAAATCGCTACCAGCCTAGAGCTGATCCTCCGGTTATATAGGTACGCAGGAAATATGCTGCTATTCCCTTATGGAGAATGGTGAGCGCAATATGTTCCAGATTACACGTGCAAGAAGTAATACGAACACTGTGCTTTGCTAGGCTTGGCCTCCTTAGGCCAGAACATGTACCGATGGTACTTTCGACGATCTTACAGATACCGCCAAGACCTTATACGGTTAATGATCCACCATTATTTCGATCAAACTGGCGTGGTCGAACTGGCCTGAACAAGGCTGAACAAATACAGTTGCATCATTCATCTTCTCCTTAAGTACAAATGTGCAATACAAGTCTCCTTGCCGTTGTCACACCTATAGTCCCTTACTCAAACCTTCAAATTGTACATTCCAGCCGTCGCTTGGGAATCCTGGTGTTTTTTCCAAGCTATCATCCCAACCAGCAGCCATTACTGCCACTGCATACAACAATGCGCCTGACCCAGGGAAGTATGGTGTTGGCACACGTACACCGCCGATGGGCATCCCCACTTCATCAAATGCGAACAATGGGTCAAGTAGCCAGTCTATTGCTTTACTTGTTAGTCCATTACGTGCTGCTGACATCGCAAGCATGGGGAAATCCCATCTAACATTGTCAAAAGTGTCAGCACTCAAATTATCGGTTGACCAAGACCGACTTTACCCCCAGAAATCTGTTGCAGTCCAATGTGACCCAACTTTCTCAGCGGTCAGATTCGCGGTAGCTATGTCCAAACCTGCCGTTGGTGGTAACCAGCCATGTAAGCCAACCAAAGTTGGGTGGTCACTTGTGAATGCCGGATCATCCCAAAAGTTTTCTTCGATTCCCTCATATACTGCGTATGTATCTCCTTGGATAGGAAGTTTGGCCAAATTTTCTTTGACTGTGGTCCAATCCTGAGGGATGTCTCGCCCCAAGTTTCTCATCCAGTTTTCTGCTATTCCCAAACCTAGTCGCCAATATGCGAGCTCGAACGCCGGATTCTGTGTTATATTCGGGCTTGTATCCTCGCTTGTAATAAACATCGGTGGGCCGAGGTCATACACTCCAGTCGTTTCGTTGAACCAGGCAAATGCTGTCATCCACTCCGCAGTTTGAAACTCTACATCTTCCCATTTTTTCAGTGTCTCCATACTGGGGAATGCGCGATACTCATACAATGCAAAAACCAGTGGGTGTACTTGTTGCCAGATAAGGAGGTTGTTAATTTCCCCTGGAGCGGAACGTCCACTAGGATCAGTCATCTTCGGCCAGCGTGCTCCAGCTGGCCAACCCTGCTGCACTTGCGCTCGGGATATCGAACCAGAAAGGAAGCGTGAATAAACCGAATTAGACCGGCGCAGAAGGTCCCAATTGTTCCACAATGCCCAATGTGCACTATGCCAGAAGTACATTTCTGTCTCACATTTGGGGTCAACCCAGAGAAACCCAGAAATATGAGCTCACCCATATGAAATTTTCTGTAGAGAGTTTTCTGTGAGTGCATATATTAACCCATATCTGACTCGACTCACCCATACTATTTATGTTCAGTGTTGGTTATTCATCAGCCTTTCTCGATTGGCAGAAGAGCGGTACGTACCCATCCATTATTAACAAGCCCCGACTAACAAGAAAGTTAACACACAGAAAATGAATATGATAAAAAACAAGCCTCCTGAGGTGGTGTGTCTCCTGCTTCGTTCACCCTCATGAGGTATCGGGACAATATTATTCTCCTCTGCAACTCATGCGCGCTGGTATTGGTTGAACCCGTCACGACATCAACAAAACCACTTCTACCCCAAAACTCCTCCCAAGTCTCCGTCGACGATGTGAAAACCTCATTAGGTTGAGGAACAATGTCTGCCTTGTCTGTTGGGGAGAAGTTGATAGTTAAGGAAAGGACTGGGCTTTTCTGAATAGGTCGAATGGTATATCGATGTTGTGACGGCGAATCTCTCGTAATCGCAAAGTCATCCCCAGAAACCGATGTGTAAAATGTTGAACCGTCAATTTTGTGCGTGATACGTGTCAAATGTTTATCTGTGTGTAATTCGGTGGTATGGTTGGCCGTAGCGTTCCAATTCCCTACAAATGGAGCGCTGAATTTGTTCTTCCCATCATTCCAGGGAAAGTCAAGGAAGATCCTTAATCGTCCATGCTCAACAAGTGTGGATCGGATGTTGATCCCAATGTTATCTGAATCTTGTGCAGATGCTGTTTCAACAGAGACTTGCTCCCCATCAAAAACGAATGTACTCGTAATAACGCCTTTCCATAAGTTAAGCACTTGCTTCGTCTCCTCTAAATCCTTCTCAGTGATCTCCTGTAATTGGCCTGTCTCCGAAAAGAAAGTTAACCCTACTCTCCCTAGGTTGACGCGGTTTGGGTTTGAAGTAAGCCACTGTTCGATTGGATTTCCTCCTCCAAAATCATACTGCACTGGTCTTCCGTGGTTAAGCCAGCTGACCCCCTTGTAATTGTTAATGTCCGCAATGGTAAATCCTGGGGGTAGACTATCATTCTTCCACCCCCAGGAGGACATAATGGCGAATGGTTGAAACGTCTGTAATCCAGTGACGTCTGCCCCAAATGCAAAGTTGCCATTACCAACTTGCATTGGTGTGCTTGTACTGGAAGTATTTCGAGTTGGGTTGTACCGAGAAACAATGCCATGTCTGTCTATCTTTCCTTGCACATCAAGAGCGAAGACCAGAAGATAGGACAGAGTGAACAACATTGAACGGCCGATTTTCCAAAATGTAGTGACGTAGAGTTGGGTAGGTGTGATTCTTAAATCTTAAATATAGGGAAAACGATGCGGCCCGGGTTTGCTGTCCCCATGACCTCAAGTTTCACCGTTCTCTGAGAATTTGTATCCAGTGCTCATCTGTTATATATGCGCACAACACTTCTATCATTTGGAGGACCAATCAGATGACGCCTTCACTTCTTTTCTCTACCACGGTCTGTAATCGTTGGACTCGAACACATGGCTACTACAATCACCCCTTGACCTTCTTTGAGAGTTGGTGGTGCGTTAGGTATCCAATTGTGGTGGTATGTAATTTAAAGTTATCATTTTTCGGTGGGGGATTTGAGTTGACTATGTGTAAAGTTTGGCCTATGTATACGAAATAGTGGGAGAATTGTGAATAAAGCGTTAATAAAACGAGAGACTAAATGGGAATAGATGCATGGCTGTAGGGTTGGGTGTTGTATTTTATGGCATGGCGGTGTTGTCGGTAAGTATGAGTAATCAATTGAATTTTTAAAATATAAATTCAAGACAGGCTGAATTCATACTTATCACTACTTCTGCTCTGGTAACGAACAAAGTTTGGCTGTTGAGAAGAATACACTCACCAAGAGTAAGATCGGGACAAGAGCACAATTAGATTTACAGGTCAGTATGGAAAAGATCCTGACTCGGCTACACAATCACACTAACAGATTACATTGGACTTTTTGACATCAAAAATGATTTATATTTTGCACAACCCTGGTTTATCCCACCTCTCACTTCCAACGCCTGCCGCTACAATAAAAAGATCGTTCGGGTCATATTTCTTCTTGATCTTGCTAAGTCGGGCAAAATTTGATCCAAAGAAAGTGCCCCGGAAATCATCCTCAAGGGAATCTGCTTCATTTGAATATGCTGCGCTTGTACCCCCTGTCATCTTTTGCAGTATAGGGAGCTGTGTAGTTTTGAATTGGTTTTCTCCTGCATGTGCAACAGGTGCAGTGCCGTTCTCGGGCCAGAGATTTCCTATTATCACCTGATGCAATTTCACGAGTTAGTTTACATTCTGTCAGAGTCCTCTGTAGTTTCATACATGTGTTTTTGCGGTCCTCCACGCAGGATTTATAGCAGAAGAGATGTTTGCATTGGCAGAGACTTGACCTGATACCAAGTTTAATGAAATGACATCATGGTCTGTCAAAATAACTGACCTCCAGCCACTAAGTTCCCTAAGATACTACAGAAATATGTCAGATAGATAGGAGAGGTACTACATGTTCAACGTACTTTGTTGCACCGGAATTCAACAATTCAGTATAAACCTGTCCGACAACTTCGGGAGAGTCCATATAAACACTCGTAGGAATGAGTCTAGAGCCTAGGACTAAGGTGTCCCCGACTGCGTCATCTGGCATGGCGAGCGCGTCATTAATATTAATTTCTCCCCTTCCAGATATCACAGTCGCTCCAAGGGCTTTCACATCGCGAATGAATGGTTCCAGAGCAGCATCAACTTGCGCAACGGATGCGCGAGTAAAGAATGATAGAACATTCATCACTGGCCCAAATATATAGAAGTATTGTCCAGTTCCCAAAGTGTCCCAATCAAATATGTGCCTGGCATGCACTTCACTTACTCGACCCATCATCGAGTTGGAGGTAGTTATGATAGTAACGTTAGATACGACTGCGTTGAAAGTAGGGAATGTCCGAAATGTGGCATTGACTATGACACCCCAAGATCCTGCGCCTCCACCACGTAAAGCCCAGAAAACTGAATTTAACAAATTAGAATTCTGATATCCTGATGCTAGTTATCGAATTTCTCACAATCTGAATTTTCGACTTCATTTACTTTGAGAAGATTCCCATTCGCAACGACGATGTGGAACTCTGATACCGACATATTAGGAGCGTTGACCCAAAAAGTTATAAAATATGTACCAAGGGCATTATCCGCAGCCAACCCAAATGTAGGTGAAAGAGCTGAATGTCCCGCGCCTTGTGTATATCCTCCAGCAGCAACAACAGTCGAGGCAGTACCCCCAACGACGATTTTGCCTTGAGTTTTTGCCGTAGTATATAAGGTGGAAAGCCCAACACCACTTCCGACTGTGACCGCGCTCCCTTTGCTATGCTTGCCAACGAAGAAATGATCAGTGAAAGCAATATTCTGGAGTTTGTGAGTACGAATAAGAAGAGAACTCTTTGCAGTAGATCTTCCAAAGGTAGTCGTGCCCAGATGCTTTAATGGCAAGACGAATGTTGTGTGATTGCGCAAACTTAACACCTTTCTATCAAAATCTTAATTCAAATCATATACAAAAAAATTATAACTGGCGTACTTGAATATCATCAGCTGACTCTGCTTCGACAGAAAACAGTGGTACATTTCCCTGACCACACGTTTTCACGGAGTCTCTGAAACAAAGAGATGGGGGAACCGAATCGTAGTCCTGATAACAAATTCCACGTCAGATCTTAGGTAAATTCAGGGAAATGATTCTAATCTACTTGTTCCCAATTCACCTGAAATGAATTGATTGATATCACGACATTGTACATTACAGAAAAAAAACGATTACCTGATTCATGGCTCCAGGAATCGTGTTTCTAAAATTCGCGCTTGCCCACTGAGCCTCGGTACAAGACCCGGAGGGTAGCTGGCTACAGAACTTAGCGGAAGGGACTACGGGAACAAGACGGCCAGAGATGGACAAATTTAGCGCTTTCCATTCAGCGTTGGAAGGAAATCCATGATCGCCTGGTACATTTCGACAAGTGGCGGCAGCAGCATCTCTCACTGCGCAAATGACCGTGATAAGTAAAGGGATAATGCGAACGGCTCGCATACTGATCCTTGGATCTATCATCAGGGGATTGTGGAGAATATGATATTACCCTGTGAGATAAAAAACGCCATACAACTTGTCACCAGCCATGTGATATTACCATAATATTATGACTTGAATCACATTAGCTCATGATGCATGATGCATGATGGCTCATCGGGTCATGGCGCCAAAAAAAAAAACGCGTGAGCTGTACCAGAAATCTGATTCTGGTTCAGCTCACCCATCAGTAAACTGTGGTTTTGTCATTGTGAGCCAATAAACGCAGTACAATCCGTCACCAGCCGTGTGATTTGGTCACAATATTATAACTAACTCACAGCTCAGATAAGTAGAGTGGTAAAAATTAATTTAAATATATACATAGCAGTGAGAAGACAAAAATATGGTGTGTCACCCCGCCAGTCTTTTAAAATCTGGGGCTGACCTTGACATTCTCAAAGAATATTATTCTTGAGTTGTTAGATAATAATAATATGATAAACCCCATGTATTGTAAAAAAAATATTATTCAGAACGTCAACAAAATATATATATTGCCCGCATATTGGCTCATGAATCAGTATCATCTAATGGAAATCTGGTAAGGACTTGTGAGTTATACAAGGCCAAACCAGACTTTCCACGATTTACTGATGATTGGTTATGACAGGTTACTTGCATCTTTATACTTTCTGGAATCAAAAGGCACATGTCCGCAGCGTTCCGCAACCGAAAACGCTGTGAACATGCTGTGAGAAGGACCAGGAGATGATCATGATGGACCTAAATTTGCATAGACCATCAACAAAGAACTATACATTGTTATCCAACTCTATGATAATCAGTAGAACAAGCTACTTTAGCCCCATTTGTAACTTCTAGTCGATATAAGCTGTACCGGCTGCCCTTCGTACACAAAAGCACCCGTCAATCTGTCGTCCATATGAAGGCGCCAAGCTGCGAGAAAGCTTTGAGAAATGGCTCTAATCGGAGGTGGATGGTTTTAGTTTTGATCAAATTTCCACGCCCCACGGCGCGATCCTTAACAGTTATGATATCATGATGTGGTGCTGTGGTTAACGTTGATCAAGTGGTAGAGATCAAGCGGATTTGATGTGTAATTATTGAACATAAGAACCGGTAAATTTAATAGTTGCCAGTTGAATTATAAGGTACACTAAAACCCCCCGAGAGTACACAATTCCAAGACAAGATAAACATGTTGGGTATAGTCATTAGTCCTCATCATATGCGACATAGGACATTTCATCACGGTTCAAACTCATGAGGCGTGCATATTCTAAGAGGAGCCTAAGAAAATATTAATATCAGTATATGTACTATAGCTCTAGAAAAAATGCTGTGGCACTCACCTGAAAAAGTATGCAATCAGGTCTTCTCGCCTCCAAAATGTCTTGCTCCACTCCCTCCCGGCAATAGCGATTTTCTGACCGAGTTCTTCGTGAGCACCTTCTCCATTCCCATCTCCCCGGAAGAAAAGCAAAGCATCGTGAAGGTCCGAAAGATCAATTTGGATGGGTACATAGTGCACCCAAGGAGCTATTCGGTCTGAAAACCTACCATAACTCTTAACAGTGTGTTCGGCAAGGGTACAAGAATACTTTACCATTCAGGGTAGATGGTAGATTTGAATATCAAAGCATTTGAGGTTATAAGACGTTTAAAACGACCAGACCATCCATTTCCGTCAACCTGTATGCAATTTGTATGAGAGGACTGCTAACAGAGGCGAAAATAGCTCGCACATCAAGAACATATTTGTAGTTTCCAGCAGCTTGGATACTTTGTCTCCCATGCCAGGAATACACTTTTTCCAGTTCAGAACAAACCGAAGGCGAACAACCTAATGGCTTCCCTGCGAACCCTATATCCATGATAGCAGGGTTGATCCTTGCCTTGCGAAGTTCAAGTAGATCTCCAAGTATTTCCTTTCTAGCTTTGCGAGGATTGAGGACCTGAAGAGTCCCGTTTATATCGTTTGCATATCTAACAAGGAAGTCTCTATGAGAGTTTTGCCATCGAGTTTTTTCTCCATGAAACATCCCGGTATTGCTTCCTCGCCACAACAATCTCTCATCCACCTTCTCGTCAAAAGGAGGATCATCCGACCGAGGATATATGTCCTCAATCCAGCCATAAGCATATGGAATGCGGATATTGTGGTGTAATGTTGTCGAACAGTAGCTAAATTCCGGGACCATAGCAGCTTGGGGTGTTGGTCCCCTGTTATGCGATAAGAACTGGCCGTGCTGAAGGAAATGGTTGGGATGATTACATGGGTCCATCGATTGCCTATGGTTGTAGATAAATGTCTTCTTTTTTGATAATGGAGGGGGCGCATTAAGGTCTATTGGTTCCGTCCGAGCTGGAGAATCAGGAGGACATGCAGAAATCCAACCAAGTGCGGTTATCTTCGGAAACTCGGATTTACCTAAGTCTGGAGGTGATTTAGATTAGAAATTATCAACACAGGAGAGGGCTTACATTTTTTAGCTTCGGCAGCTTGTAAAACCGCATCTTTGACGCCAAAGTCGGTAAGGCGGTTGGGTCCATCATGAGGCGAGAAAGTAGCTCTGAAAGGTGGTAGGAAATCTTGGATTTCTCTCAGCATCTCAATGATTGAGCGCGATCCGACAATCAATTGGTTGTAACTCCCTTCATCAAACGCGTATGTTACGACATCGATATCTCCCTCTCTATTTTTGCCTAAAGTATAAGAGTCCTTCTTGACTTCCAGCTCTGCTTGTATTCTTAGTAGATCCTTTGGTTCAATTCCCCAGAAGGGCTCCAGGTCGTGATAAATCTGATCATATTCATCTGGCAGCTGAACGTCGTTTTCCATTGCATATTGAAACCTAGTTATACCAGTTGAGAGTATATGGCATGTAACCGAGCTTACGAACATACCACTTATCGAAACCCTTTGGAGGCTCTCGGCGATACCTGCGCCTGTATTCCACGACCGCCTGATCCAATGTCTTACTTGCTCGTTCGAATTTACCCTCCCACTCTTTCTCCGCTCGTGCAATCAACTCGTAAATTGGATGTTGTCCATCCGGGTTAACCTCTAACAGACCATCTGCCCGGAATTTGTGGTCGGCGAGAACCTGTTCCGGCTTTACTTTTGGCTTGCGAAGTGGTATGGGAAATATTCGTGGAGAAGTATTTTTTGTCAGTGGTTGGCCTACGGGGTCGACAGTAGTCGTCGGCACTGAGCGGTAAATTTGAGATTGTCGGTAACTGCGACCAAATAGCTCATTTGGCAAGCTCGAGAGAAATAAGAAGAAAACGCCGATGACCAGGACGAGTTTGAGTGTCCTTCTTGAACGTGCATGTAAGGAAAACATGGAAGGATAGCTGCTGACGCCCAATTGACATTCTTCTAAATTGTAGAGATGCGTGGGAGAGCGATGCATACTTACCAAGTAAAGAGCGAGGAGATAGGCGACAAAAAAGGAGAGAAAATGTGAACTCAAAAACCCTTGTTGTGTGTTCGTTAACTATACTTAAGTACTCCCGCCTTACACACTGGCATCCCATAATTAGTCTAGGGATATGCCCATTTATACCACAATTCCGTCGCTGCCCTCATAGCTCAGCTTCAGGGAGGAGTCAACCTTGAGAACAGAGTTTCTGATGTTCGCTTGATCAATGAAGATAATTCCGTGATTTCATTATAAATTTGTACCAATTACGTACGTGTCTTGATCCTCCATGATGTACTTCAACAACAACCGACCACGATCTAACGAACTCGAATTGAATTGCTATCTTTTTCTCACATACCCGTCTTCCGAATAGATAACAGCTAGGCGCCTAAGCTTAAGCCCTGAGAATGTCGTCAGCCCTCAAACATTCAACATGCCTCGACGACCCTGGCCGGACATCATTCTGAATACTGAGTGGGACGGCCTTAGATGCAACAGTTTTAACACGACACAGGATGGTTATATTGCCTGAATACGACTTCAGGATGTCGCGGATTGATGAAGTACTGTGCTTCTTTGCCCCACAACAATGTGGGTACAATCACCTCATTCTGATTGATCGATGTTTTATAGAAGAATTCACACAGGTCCTCACAATCGAATAGCTGGGGTTATCGAAATGCTTTATTTTCCTATTTTCGATACTTGTTTGCACATTGCATACGGTCCGGGTTCATTCATACATGGTCACGGTTTCTAACCTCTTGACGATTGTCCAAGAAGTGGAGTAAGCGCAAGGAATGAAATGCCGGGAATATATATACTTACCCCCATGATACTTCAAATCTGAACAAAGACAAAGCCAATCCAATATGCGCTGGAAGGTTTTGCTGTGGTTTTGTATCTTTTTACAATATTCCCGACCCGTAATTTGCAGCGGAAACATTTATACGACCTTTGAAGACTTACCCGATACCCCTTTTGACTTTGTTATAGTTAGAGATAAGGTTATTAGAAATGTATGCGTCTGTAACCAACAAAAACTAACATATACTTTAGGCGGTACAGCGGGTTCAGTTGTTGCGAATAGACTTACCGAAATTCCTCACTACAATGTTCTCATTATTGAAGCCGGTGTATCGTAGGGGTCATCGTTCAAAACTAATTAACATATAATCAAAAAATTTTGGTAGAAACTAGCAAGCCTTGAACACAATGGTACCAAGTTTCGCAACGAAGCTCGAAAACTCCATGTATGACTGGAATTTTACGACCGTACCTCAAAAGGGTTTAAATAGGCGCATTATCGATCTTCCAAGAGGATATATCTTAGGTGGTAGTAGTTCTATTCAGTCAGACAATTTGGGTCCCTGCTTGGCAACTGATATTGGATGTTGGTGTTGTCATACAGATGATATGTTTTACACACGAGGTTCATCAGATGATTACGACCGATTTGCCACCGTAACAAGGAATCCTGGTTGGTCTTGGAGCCAAATGTTGCGATACATTCTGAAGGTACGATTTAATGATAGGAATCATTTCCCTGTATCACTGACAAACACAATACAGACAGAAAGGTGGACCTCTCCAGCTGATCACCATAACACGTCTGGGCAATTCAATCTCGCATTTCACAATTCTGATGGAATGACATTTGTCAGTCTTAATGGATATCCACAGGAAATCCAACGGAGAGTAATTCAATCAACAAGGGATTTACCAGATGAATTCGGATTCAATCTGGATATGAACTCTGGAATGCCACTAGGTGTCGGTGAGCAGTACATGCCTACTGCTCGTACGGAATGACAAGAGCTAGTTAGGTTGGCTACAAAATACAATTGGAAATGGGAAGCGAAGCAGTGCTGCAACGTCATATTTGGGAAACAATTTCCTCAACCGTCGGAATTTGCATATTCTTTTACAAACTCGGGTAACGCGTCTTATTCAAACACCCGGTAAACTGCCTTCCAAACCGACTTTCATGTCAGTGGAACTCAGACAGAGTGAAATAGGCTTGTAACAATTTTTTTTAATTAAAATGCATTCCTTATAATTCAGTTGAAAGGTACAAGAATGATAGTCAGCGCCTCAAAGGAGATAATTATGGCCTCTGGATCGGTAGGGACACCACATGTCCTAATGCATTCCGGCATTGGGGATGCGGAGGAACTGAAAGCGATTGGAATTAAGCCAATAGTCAACATTCCAGACGTAGGAAAAAACCTCACAGACCATCCCCTGTTTTTTACTACTTGGGCGACTACTTCTGCTCCTTTGTGCGTAACCGTACATTTTTCGGATCAATCTAACTAATCTTTATCAGGAATTCTAACGCAACCGAAGAATTCATAGAATGGAATACTACACATATGGGACCACTGACTTCAATTGGTATCAGTCACATCGCTTATTCGCGAATACCGGAAAATTCCTCGATATTCAAACGCTTTCGTGATCCTTCAGCTGGGCCACATAGCCCGCACATGGAATTGTCTTTGGTATGTTACAGGTCCTTGATCCAATGATTTCATGCTTAAACCTATTTTAGGGAGGTGGTGGCCCTGTGATTACCGTTGGTACTAGACTTGTCACTCCAGCGTCAAGTGCATATCCCTCTTTGTTTCAAATCTCATAGCCATAACTGAAATGTATCTTGTAGGGGCTCTGTTCGCCTGAAATCCAGTAACCCGTTCGATGCATCCTTAATTGACCCAGCTCTGCTTACATCAAAATTTGACATCCTTGCGGTTCGCAAAGCCGTGGAGAACACCCATAGTTTCTTTGCAGCCCCAGCTTGGGATGGATACATTATCGGACCTACAGGATCTTTTGCAAATACCACAACAGACGCTTTGCTGGATGAGTTTATACGCAATACTACAATTCCTGCGTCTCATCCTGTCGGGACAGCGGCCATGTCTGCTCGAAATGCAAATTACGGCGTCGTGGATCCAAACTTGCTTGTCAAAGGCATATCTGGTATCCGTATCGTTGATGCACCCGTCATGGTCGGTAGCTAAGTTGTTTAATAAACTCAAGATACTGACTATTGACCTTGGGTAGCCGTTTGTGACATGCGGTCATACTCAAGCTCCAGTCTATGCTATCGCAGAACGAGCTGCAGATCTTATCAAAGCTTCCTGGCAGTGACTGCTGTATGAAGAAGCAGAGTTTTTCTCTAAAATGTATGGTCCAAGCAAAGACGACATCATCCTATCCTACCGGCTGTATCTCGGATAAGCAGGAGTTAACAGTCATTTCGAAAATAGGCTACTTTTCAATACAATATCTTTAGTGAAACAAACTTCATACATTTCTAATGGAAAGTTGTTTGTAAGCTGCAAAGATGTAAGAATGCTTATTTTGTTTCAAATTCAGGCAATACTACACCCCAGATTTGAGTGGCTGCCCCAAGCTACATGATTACCAATGAACTTCGGTATCTGTGTGTAAGCATTGGGCTTCTCTTGATGACCGCTTCATTCTGATTGATTGGTTTTCTGGAAGAACTCACACGACAACGTAATGTGCTGATTGAACCCACTTACTCCCAGGAGCATTGCAAAGCAAGCAGTTGAACTCCTACCAAGGTTCTATTTTCAAATAAGTCACTGTATGTGGACGAACTACACCTAATACCCACGAATAGTTCGTTCAAACGAATTTTGCGATCGTCATGCACCCTATCCCACGAGAGATGCGAGAAACCCATCCACATGACATACTTCTTGTGAGGAAGTTGGGCACTCTGAACCACGGTCCGTGGAATGCAATGACTGGCGAAGTACAATGAGCGTGTAGAACGGAATGTCTTTTGTATATATAGCTTCCACAAGATGTCTGAGCATACACGGACTCAGCCATTATGTGCTGGAAGACCTTATTGTTACTTCGTGTCTTGATCCAATTCTCTCAGCATGAAGTTTGCCGCGGAACAATCTATTCAGCTGCGAATGAACTGCCCGACGTTGCATTCGACTTCATAGTCGTTGGAGGTGAGCATCTATATTCTTGTGTTTATCATAGATAAGATCTCATCTATAAATCAGGGGGCACTGCAGGATCTGTTGTTGCAAACAGACTTACGGAGAATCCGGATTACAATGTTCTAGTCATCGAGGCTGGTGTATCGTAAGGGTCACTTCTTAGAAACAATGATCACATCTGAACATTGATATAGAAATCGGGGAGCACTGAACTCAATGGTGCCAGGTTTTGCGACAAAACTCGAAAATTCCATATATGACTGGAACTTTACGACAGTACCCCAAAAGGGTCTAAATGGGCGCTCAGTCGCTCTTCCGAGGGGTCATGTCCTTGGTGGTAGTAGTTCCATTAGTGAACATTATTTGCATGCTCTTGGCAAATGGCTTTTTTAATGTTTGTGTCTTCGTATAGATGATATGTTCTACACACGAGGCTCATCAGATGATTATAACCGTTTTGCCTCCGTAACTGGAGATCCTGGTTGGTCTTGGGATCAGATGTTGCACTACATTTTGAAGGTATGACCTAATTATATGACCCTGCGTCTCTTGGCAACTAACACTCTCAAAAAAAGAATGAAAGATGGACTTCTCCTGCTGATCACCATAATACAACTGGCCAATTCGATCCCGCACTTCACAATTCTGATGGAATGACATTTGTCAGTCTTAATGGATTTCCCCAAGAAGTCCAAGGGAGAGTGATCCAAACAACAAAGGATTTACCAGATGAATTCGGATTCAATCTAGACATGAACTCTGGAAGGCCACTCGGAGTTGGTATGGATATGTGCTTTTATTATCTACATTCAAATAACATTGGTTAAACAGGTTGGTTTCAAAATACAGTTGGGAATGGGATGCGTAGCAGTGCTGCAACATCATATTTGGCAACTGAATTCACTGACCGGCGGAATTTGCATATTCTGTTGCAAACTCGTGTAACACGTCTCGTTCAGACATCTGGGGGTAATCATTCGAAACCTATCTTCAAGTCCGTAGAAGTCGGCCAAAGTGCAACAGGTGTGTAGTGTGTTCGGCTGTGTTAAAACACGCACTTACCATTCATGTGAAGGCCCAAAAATAACTGTCAGTGCCTCTAAAGAGGTGATTATGGCAGCAGGATCAATAGGGACACCACACATTCTAATGCACTCTGGTATTGGAGATGCGAAAGAGTTGAAGGCTATAGGGATCAAATCCATTGTCGACATTCCAGACATAGGCAAAAATCTCACTGACCACCCCCTTTTTTTCGCAAGCTGGTCGACTACCTCGTCCCAACAGTGCGTTCATATTGTGTATTTGAGTCGCTTTCACTAAACTTTGCTTAGGAACACCAACGCAACTGAAGATTTTATACAGTGGAACACAACCCACACAGGTCCATTGACTTCAAATGGTATTAGTCAGATCGCCTGGTCCCGTATCCCTGAGGATTCTCCAATTTTGAAGAAGTTCGATGATCCTTCAGCTGGACCTCATAGCCCTCATCTAGAGCTGGCTCTGGTATGTATATCAATTACTGGTGTTGATGCTTGATAATAATTTGGTGTATCAGGGTGGTGGTGGCCCTATGTTTGGTGTGGGGATGGTACTGGTTACTCCATCATCGAGTAAGTTTCACTCTCATATTTTAATTCGATAGTTCACGAGGGGTGTATCAACTTTTTACAGGAGGCTCAGTTAGCCTGAGTTCCAATAATCCATTCGATGCACCCTTAATTGATCCAAGCACTACTTTCATCACAATTTGATATCCTCGCAGCGCGTGAAGTCGTGGAAAGCACCCGTCGCTTCATGGCGGCACCAGCTTGGAGTGACTACATTATCAGCCCTGCTGGACCGTTTGCAGGTGCTACAACAAATGCCCTCTTGGATGAATATATACGCAATACAACAGTTCCCGCATCGCATCCTGTTGGTACTGCCGCTATGTCAGCTCGAAACGCAAGTTATGGTGTTGTTGATCCAGATTTATTGGTAAAGGGCGTATCCGGAGTTCGTATTGTGGACGCCTCAGTCATGGTTAGTGATGAAATCAATGAAAGTTCAGATGGAAGACTAACATATAATCTCAGCCATTCGTGATATGTGGGCACACTCAAGCCCCGGTCTATGCAATTTCTGAAAGAGCAGCAGATCTGATCAAAAATGCATGGAAGTAATTTCCGCATAGGTCGGTTTTGTAAAGAGGACATCTTCTTGATTTCATACTTTTTGTTTGAAGTGCGTGTCATATGGTTTACGTATTATAAAAAAAACAAACAACATCAAACCAGCTGGTATTCAGCTAGTTATAAACAACAAGCTAACTATGATACCGGGAGGTATTTCTGCGGGAGGGATGCGGCTCCTTTCATCATCAGAAGTACAAGGTCAAATTCACAAGAAATATTGAGGTTATGGCACCCCTCATTCAGATTTTCTGCACACAAGTCTTGGCACTCAGCATCTACATGATGTCAGGAGACGTTATGAAATCAATACGGTCTCGGTGATCTTCCCATGGTACCATGCGGTCGATACGTAACCAAACGCTTAATAAGTTTATACCAGCGACAAAGAAACGTTCAGATCATGCACATGTACATTCATTGATGCACAAAATGACTTATTTGTGGTCAGACGAATAGCCACCGGAAATCCTTATCTCATTCGAAGAACCCGGAGCCACTCAATCTACAAATACTTACCAGCAAGCTTCTGTTGTCTCTGAAGCACCGTGTTATGACCGTGACTACTCCATCCGAAAATTTGTTTCACTGGAGCAGTTAATGCGACATAGTCACGAATGGAGTATAGGAATCTGCGTTACTTTATAAAGTCGAAAGTGAAACAAGTGAAATGTTGTTACTATCGGCGGACTGACTGATCATGCTGCATTGCCTTCAAACACTGGTGTTATGCCTGTTGACATACACGTTGCCTATTCTGGGTGCTATTCACTCCAGATTTGAGGATCTTCCTGATGTATTGTTTGACTTCATCATTGTTGGAGGTGCTGTATAACTTCCATTTATATGTGCGGTGGTGTCGTTAACATATCATGCAGGGGGCACTTCAGGCGCCGTCGTTGCCAATAGACTTACTGAAAACCCCAAATTCAATGTTCTGGTGATTGAAGCTGGCCCCTCGTAAGATTATATATTATTTGTCCCCACGAAAGCAGAACAACATAAATTAAACTATCAGAAACCAAGGTGTCCTTAATTCTATCGTACCAGCATTCGCGTTTGGACTTGCAAACACACAATTTGATTGGAATTTTACAACAACTCCCCAGAAAGGTCTGAATGGACGTTCAGTATCTTTCCCTAGGGGACACATTCTGGGCGGTAGTAGCTCTGTCAGTGAGTCGAATCTTCCTCAAAGGTCTATTTCCCAATTTGTTATTCATTGGTCATTGTAGATGGTATGTTCTACACTCGAGGTTCGACCGATGACTACAATCGATTTGCTACTATCACGGGTGATTCAGGATGGTCGTGGAATTCAATGCTACATTATATCCTCAAGGCATGTAACAGTTTTCGTTGAAAACTCGGATGCTGAATGTCTGTTGACAACAGAATGAAAAGTGGACTACGCCTGCCGATCACCATAATACGACAGGTCAATTCAATCCTGCTTTTCATAGAACTGAAGGGATGACATTTGTCAGTCTCCCTGGGTTCCCTCAGGGAAATGAGGATAGAATTGTTCAGACAACAAAGGACTTACCGCAAGACTTTCCATTCAACATTGACATGAATTCTGGCACACCTCTTGGGGTTGGTAAGTGCTGTAGTTTCTGATGAACTTTGTACTTGAAGAAACCGATTGATTAGGTTGGCTCCAAAGCACTATCGGAAATGGGATGCGAAGTAGCGCTGCAACATCGTATCTCGGACCGGATTTTGTTAAGCGTAGTAACTTGCACATTCTTCTACAGAATCGGGTCACTCGTCTTCTCCAGTCATCAAGGGATAAACATGCAAAGAAGCCTACATTTAGATCAGTAGAGCTTGCGGCAAATACAGCAGGTATAACTTTACTAATCAAGCTCAGGAGCAAGGTTCATGTATTTTTTGTATAGGTCCTAGAACAACAATCACCGCCTCGAAGGAAGTGATCTTGGCAGCTGGATCAATAGGAACTCCCCAAATTTTAATGCTCTCCGGTATTGGGGATGAAGCAGAACTACTATCTGTCGGGGTTCGACCTTTAGTCAACCTTCCAGGGATTGGAAAGAATCTCACCGAACACCCCCTGTTTACTTTGCTCTGGTCAACGACTTCGCCTCCTACGTTAGTATTCCCAGTTCCGAATCAAAGCGACTGTCATTAATTGTGTGGTTGCTCTAGGAACACGAATCAAACAGCCGCATTCGCAGAGTGGAATAAAACACATGCTGGACCACTTACAACACTAGGGCTTACACATGTTGCATGGTCACGGATATCGAAGGATTCAGGAATATTTACGAAATTCTCCGATCCTTCAGCTGGACCACATAGTCCACATCTAGAGATTGCACTAGTAAGTTTACGAAATTAAGAAACAGAGTCGGGCTGCTTACACTATTTCCTTAGGGAGGGGGAGGGCCTCTGATTGCTGGCGGTATATCGCTAGTTACCCCAACATCTCGTTTGTCCATTGAATAGATTTGTGCCCTCACTTCTAATTTCCGGCATAGGTGGTTCAGTCACATTGAAGACTAATAATCCGTTTGACGCACCTATCATCGACCCAGCTTATGTTGAATCAGATTTTGATATATTGGCACTGCGTGAAGCTGTCAAGAATGCACGCAAATTCTTTGCAGGGCCAGCTTGGGAAGGATTCATTGTGGGCCCAAGCGGGGATTTTGCCAATGCAACAACTGATGCGTTGTTGGACGAATTCATACGTAATAATGTAGGACCTGGTGCTCATCCAGTAGGAACTGCCGCAATGTCGCCCCGAGGAGCGCAGTTTGGTGTGGTGGACCCAGACTTACTTGTCAAACAGCTGTCTGGTCTGCGCATCGTTGACGCATCTGTTATGGTAAGTAATTGATGAAATGATAAAAGAGGTTGCTGATTTTGATGCAGCCGTTTGTGACCTGTGGACATACCCAAGCACCAGTTTACGCAATCGCCGAAAGAGCCGCAGATCTTATCAAGGGTACATGGCGTTGAGGCTTGACTATATCGTTTCCTTGTTGTATTTTGTTATCCACTTTATCACATCATTGGTGCACCCCAAATGAACGTGAGTACCTGCACCAAAGGAAACACTTGCCTATATTTGATGACAGATTGTCTAAAATGGAAAATCAGATATTCATAGAACTGATGACTATCAAACGCTAGTCCTCTTGTCCTAGTACATACGCGAGGTTTACTATGAGTTGAAGTTAGTAAAACTGCGAGTTGAATGAAGTCACATGACCGCTGAGGAAATGAAGGCGGTACCTGGCTCAGCTCTTCCTAGAAAGTGTTCCAGTAAAATGAAATTGTCAATGACACCGAACTCATTTTATGTTCCTGTCGAGCTTGTTCACAACATAATATCACTCGTATTGAGTGCTCCATGTCATAATTCAGACAATAAACCTGGTTTATCTACAAAACCACCATGGGATCTTGTCCGGTCACTCTCACTTGCTTCCAAGCTCTATCGATCACTTGTCCTTGAGGCATGGTTTAGCCGTCTCTTTATCAAATCTCCATTAGATTTGATTTACATCGAAGATCACTTCCCTGATCTTCCGGGACGGTGGGCAAAGTACGTGCTGCATATACATAAAACCGTGTTTTTCTCAACTTTCTTGCCCTAACTAGACAACTACACTGCGTCCAGGAGAATGTTGCACTAATCTCAGTCTGGGACTTGTCGGCATTTTCTCGAATAACTTCTGTTCGACTTGACTGGCTTTCACCCACCATGGTGCCTTACTACAGCACTAATGAAGAAGAAAAAGACAAATACAGCTTTCCTTTTATAAACGCACCTCCAACAATCATTGAATTGGATTTTCGTGGCCTTAGATGGCCATCTCCCCTTGCTTTTCAATTTGCAGTGAACAGTCTCCCGACCCTCAGAACTCTTAGGATTAGCCAGAAAAGGATATGGTGTGGCCTCTGCCACACTTGTTCAGTGGCAAGATTTTGTCCTCCTGGACCAGATAAACTCATTTATGAGGGAGGACTAGGACTTCCGGTAAGACACTCAGATATAAGTTACTCTCCAATCCCTACACCTTACATAATCCAACGGTTTAGCTGCAATATGCGCGTGTTCTTTCACCTCTGCTTCACCTGGAAGTTGTATATATAACAATTCCAGATTACGGATCAAGAAGAATAGATTTTGCTGACGTTCTACAAATAAAAGAGACCTTGTGGACAGGTGAATGTGACAGGTGTATGGAGATAATGTTCGAAGATGAAGAGTTCACCAATAAATGGATAGCAAGGAAGAAAGGCTTATCTGTCGAAAAGAACAAAGAAAATCAGTACGTGCATCCCCCATCGCTGAAAAGAGTAGAGTGGCATTTTTGCCAGCCGGATGAAGACGACCACGGAAACGACTGGGTTGGAAATTCAGACTCTGAGCTTGAGGAAGATGGTTCAGAGGGCTCTAACAACAGTTGAAACCCTTGCATCAGCTATGCTGTGGGTATCGAACCTCAATGTAGCAGTTGTATGTCATTCACATGCTCTAGCCCCTGGACCGTTTTACCAGACTTCGCAAGGAGCTGTTGCTATATGAAGTAATCCATCAAAACTCGACCTAGTCAAGTGATGACGGTAGTAACAACCAACATAGAACTTGACAATATCAACCTATTTGAGTAAAAATCTTCTGCCTACGGATAAAGCTCCACCCCCAACCACCGACAATTATCCCACCGATAGACCATTGACGCTCGGAGTGGTCTGGTATCATTCATAAAGAGCCGAAAATTAGCTTACAGGACATTACGTATGTCAAGGAGTTCCTTGCGTTAATAACTTTCGCCGATTTTCACCTTACCATTCTTTTCCCGCAGTTCGCCCGACCATTGCCAGATATCAAATAAATACATTCTATCGGGCTATATAACTAGCAGAAACGGGCAGTTTATTCGGGGTATTCTGGTTCGCCACATGCCAAGAATTTAGAATTTGAGAACCTGTGTTCACCATATGATCACCACGAGAAGAAAATAGATCGTTTGCAGCTCATATAAAGACCTGAACTTCCATGCAGCTGACTACTACCCACTTCACTTTAGATAGATACTTCGTATATTCACTACCATTTCTATAGTTGACGATCATGGTCTCTTTGAAAATTCTGGCCGGAGGATATGATGTTTTCGTCGCAACGTACCTATTCAATTCCGATACGTCATCGTTATCCCTACTTAGTAAATCTCCAACGGGAACGAATCCGTCGTGGATAACAGCCCATCCTACAAACAAGAGCATACTATAGTGAGTATTTGATATGGACTTTGTGTACAAAGACCAATTGTATCATAGTACAGTAAACGAGGTAGCAACCGGGGCGCTACAATCTTATGAAATCAATGAAGATGGATCCTTGTCGAATGCTATCGACTCAGTCTCTTCCGGAGGCGATAGCCCTGCATTCACTGTGGCGCTTTCAACTGGTCAGGTTGCCATCATGAATTACAATTCTGGCAATGGACGCGTCATCCCAACAACATCCTCTCCAGACCGCTTCCGTGACACTGCTCCGGTAATCACTTTCCCGAAGCCCGTTGGCGGTGTCTCTCACCCCCACATGGCTGTAGAACATGGCAATGAGGTCTTCATCCCTGATCTTGTATGGCATTAAATTAGATTTTGATATTGCTGATAACTAAACTTTCCTTGGCTTTTGCTTGCAGGGAGGTGACACGATATGGAGGCTTATTCAGGATGGTGCTCCGGGTAATTTCAAGATTCAAGGCTCGATCCCGCAACCAAAAGGCAGTGGGCCAAGACATATCGCCATATTCAGTGCGTGATACATTGACTCGCTAACCATGTGTGCTTGCTTATGAATATATATCACTGTCAGACAATCGTTTATTCACGTTACACGAGCTTGCATCTACCTTGACTGTACAAGCTATCCCTGCAGCACCCAATGGAACAGCACAAATCATCGCAAGCGCATCAATTATTCCACCCAACCCACCACAAGGTGCAGTCTTTGCTGCTGCGGAGATCTTGATACCTACACCTTCTGAACGTTTCCGGACACCATACATATACGTGTCAAACCGTAACACTGGAGTGCAGAATGCTCAAGGAGACGCAATCGCGATTTTCGAGCATGTGGGACAAGGAACTTCTGCAGAGGGTCTCAAATTAGTGCGACATGTATTTACTGGCTTGGATCAAGTGCGTGGGATGGAATTTGACAGCAGTGGGGAATTCTTGATAGCTGGTGGAGTGGCTGGTACGGCTGGAGTCGTAGTGCTTCGACGAGTAGAAGAAGGAAGGAATTTGGAAATTGTGGCAAGGAATGTGGATATCCCGACGAGGACAAGCTTTGTTTGGCTGAAGTAAACTAGAATTCGTGAGGCGTGGGACCTGACTCCACATATTCATTGTCAGCTCTGAAAGAAAATATGTTGCCAATAACTCAGGTGTATATATTGTGCAATACAATACTCCTGGTTGTGATGATATGAGGTATGGATAATCGGATTATTTGCTTCCACGTTTAAAATAAGTTATAACTTCGTACTACTCCGTGACTCAGGTGCAGGAACGCGGTGAGAGCGCTTATAGAAGTTACATCCTAATGTGGGCTCCGTGGTGCCAAAAGCAACGTCCGAGGTCGCTACCAGTTGAGAGTAAGGTGTAGGGTAACGGACTGTAACGGACCAATCTCCTTGTAAACCCACTGGGACCTAAGTCCAGCTATTTTCGGTTCTCAATTAAAGGTCTCTGAGTAAATCGCTAATCTGTAATCAAATGATACAACAACTGTCGGGGCAAGAAATCAAGATCGAGTTACCATTGAGCTTGAGCGCTTGAGTGCTGAGAGCATGAAAGCCGCAAGCGTCATGCCACGCTTAAGTAGAAGTATTCGCGAAATGTTTTTGATAAATTATTTGGATTGTTAATGAATTGGGTCGCGTAAAATGAATGTGACGGCTATAAGTCTGCAAGTGAGTTACTATACGAGCTCTGTTGTAGCCAGTGAAAAAATGAACGTTTTCCGTTAGTTCTGCCAGTGGCACTCCCGGCGAGCTACTCAGCTTGGGGTGTCCAACTGAACCCCATGACCGAGATTCAATCACATTGCCGTAACTGGATAGTTCCATGTGTGGTTTCTTCTTCGAACTTGATTGTTGGTAAGGTTCATATGACCCTTCGGCTTGCGAATAAGAAAAAGAAAGCGAGTCATCATACGTATCTTCTGTTCATCCAATAAAGTATATGCACTCTTGTCGTACGATGCAAGAGCTACAATAAAATTTACGGAATGAATCACTGTACTGTCCGCAGCCCGCAGCCCTTTTTATGGTACGTACATACCTCGTTGACTAATTATACTCCTCTAGATCCGGACTCTCAGCGCTCGAAATTTGCGAATCTTCTTTCATCCCAGCAAGCTTCTTCCGTAGGCACTGGCGTAAGGGGTGGTAACTAGCGATGTTCAAAAAAATTTTCTTTTTCTTTTGCAATATACTTGAGGATCTGTTTCCGTTACCCTTGCTCAACTATACTCAAGACAAGGATATCGTAATATTGTCTTTATTATTAGACGCACTTATATCGATTCACACAGCCATACTAAAATTCAATCGCAGCTTGCAGACTCCCTTCCGCATATTCCCCATTAGTAAGTGTGGATTCACAAGGGTGTATGCCGAAACGAGTAGTGGCAACCCCAGACAGTTACGAACGTATTCATAGGGTCGCATTAGTTCCGCATCTAAAAATAAAACATGAATTACGGTGTATGAACCTTGTTGGGGGGACATTAGAGCAGAGGAATTAAATAGGTTATATAAGTATCGGATCCGATGTAGAACCTAAACAATCACAAAGTGCTGAGCGGTTATCAGTTACTTGAATTAATAAGTCAGAATAGTAACTTTTCACTCATAAGTAACCCCAAACTATTTGTAGATAACTCCGTATTTTAGGCGCACAAAAGATCCATCGATTCAGGAGATTTCCGTGACAAGGCAACGCCCTCCCCAGAGGATAAATCTAACAACAGAACCTCTTTTAGCCGTTCCCCCATAGTGGTGCAAACCCCATGAACAAAGAACTATTCATTTTGTGCTCTATGACGTGTGGGGAAGGCAGAATGTCAAAAAGTTTTCTCCGCGTAGATATATATGCAATCTTGTGATCTTTTAAACTACTTACAAGGTAATGATTTGTGAGACCTGGCAGACTGTCAGTGTCAAAGTGATACGCATCGCATCGCTTACCTAGAAGAAATTACTCATGAAGCTATCCAGACGTGTCAAAAGCATAGCCGTGCGAACTCCTATCAAGGAACCGGTAAGTACGTGTTGTCCAGAGATTGATTATATTGTACAGGGCGGCCGACAAGGGATCCCCGCACGAAAATGATCTTTTAGTAACCCATCCGGTAAATTATTGGGTCTTGCAGAGGCCACAGAAGAAGGAAATAGACAGTACTTACAATGGTCACCCGGACTGCATGCAATATGGTCGGATCATCGTGACAATTCGCTAGCACTGGTACTTTTACGTGTGAGTTTCATTGCAGAAAATAAAGTGAAAATTTGATTTGACCAGTGAAACTTGTTGAAGAATGGAAGGGTGGCCAAGAAATGGCAAAAACCACAAATAGGGCATAGCAGATGGGGGACCGGTTACGGCGGTTTCGTATTGCATGTGTTGTTAACCCATTGAGCAACTCCACCAGACTTCCCTACATCTAATCACGATCGATCGGGTAAGGTTTGGCGTTTCGGTCATACAGTTTACAGACTCTGTAAACACAAGATGCATCGCTGCTGACTTGGTTTGCTTTATATACCCCCTCCCTTGCTTCTCCTCTCCCCGCCGTTCTTCTTGTGCTTTCTCAGTACCTCAGCCCACAATCTTTTCGTCATATCACCTCCAACAATGAACAGTGTCGACATTGAGAAAGCCAACATAGAAGCGACCACCCCCCATCAGGCAATGAATCGTGCAAACGGTGTCGCTCGCGTACCGCGTCCGTCCTCCATCGGCAACCCTGCATCGCTGTATGTTCAAACCATTGCCCATCGTCCATTTTATTGATTGCATTTTAATTTTCAGTGGTCTCTTCTCTTTCGCATCGACAACGTTCATCTTGTCCCTCTACAATATTAATACGAGAAGTATCACCCACCCCAATGTCGTCGTCGGCATGGCCATTTTCTGCGGTGGCCTTTCTCAACTCCTAGCTGGAATGTGGGAGTTCCCCAGAAATAACGTATTTGGTGCAACAGGTTGGTGTTCATAATATGTTGTTTCTATCTTCATTAGTCTCATCAACATGCGCATAGCATTCACATCCTACGGGGCTTTCTGGATGTCATACGCTACAATCCTGATCCCAGGGAGCGGTATTGTAGCTGCTTATGAAGGCAAAGAAGATGAGCTATCGAGTGCTCTGGGTATCTACCTTGTCACCTGGGCCCTTGTTACATTCTTCCTTTTGTGAGTTTCTCACTGCAACATAATCGGTGAACTAACCTTAAATGTCAATCAGCATCGCTGCTCTACGCAAGAGTATAGGTTTTATCGCGCTCTTCGCTTCTCTAACTATCACGTTCGTACTGCTCGCTGCTGGAGAATTCACTGGAGTCGCAGGGTAAGTACAATAATAGCTGATCAAATCGAAGTGTTGAACCGTGGTCTGACATCATCATCAGATCAAGAAAGGCTGGTGGTGTAATTGGTGTAATCACTGCTTTCATCGCATACTACATTGGCTTGAGTGACCTACTGGCAAGCGAGGAACGGGCTATCAGCCAGCTCCCTATTGGTGTCTTTGCAAAGAGATATGACTGAGCACCCAGAGTTTTACGATATCCTCTTCTCGTTGATTCATGACTTCGGTAATCCCGTTATTCAGCACAAGATGAACCTTGATGCTACGATGCTACGATTTTCACCAGTCCCCGTGCTTGCGACAATGAACTGCAGCATATATATACCCTGTACATATTTGATCGATAGACAATATGCCCGACCTACCTAATTATTTCAGTTGAAATGTTTTGCCTGTGTGTCGACTGAGAGTCCTATGCCTTCTGATGAGAATTCAGTTTGCAACAAAACCACTGTAAACCGACTTTCAGATCCATAGTACTAGGTATGGAAGGTGACTGGATGGATAAAGTGTAGCTCATTATCAAGCTCCAATCTTACCAATGAGAACCTCGGTACTTTTTGTTGGATATATCCTCTGGAGAATAAATTTCCGGGAATCGTGAGCAATGTTCTAATGTAGATGGATCATGCGGGCCGCTGAGTTGTTTATACGGGGAATGCCCACATTCGTTACATGAGAACCCATTACATGAGAATTTTGATGGGAATAGAAAGGAGAAGCTGAAGTATTACTCCCCGGTGCCTCAAGTCATAAGCTTGAATTATAGTACAACGTGCACAAAGAGCCCACACCCATGATGCATGGGAGGCGTCAGTGAAGCAATGAATTCAGATATTGGTATACATACCTACCGTAACGCAAAAATCCCGGAAGAACCAAATTTTCCGGCATTCTAGGTGGATCATTTTGTTTGTGCGGCTTAGAGGAGTTAGTGACGTGGAAGGAAAATAGGGTGCGGTCTCGATATCAGATTCGAAGGGTGAACGATTTAGGTAAGCCGAAGCTACATCACAACTTCTAGGGAATACGAAACACTACAACATTATCATCACAATGATAGCTCCTAGCAGATCGTCGGACCATGTGTGATTTGCAGCTTCAAGTGTATAGGATATATGGTAAATGCCCATGCCAACGCACATTGCCAGCATACTCCGATCAATAAATGTCAACTCACACATGTTGGACCGGCGTGCATGTCCCGACTGAATATGGAATGCAGAGTTCTGAGTCGACGCGATAGCATCGCCTATCAACGCGACATCGCTTGAAATTTCCCTTGGAATGTAGACTGTGATGGAGAGATGGAGAATGTCTTCGGGAAACGGTTATGTATGTCCCCAAAAACCAATGTTCTAAGATGTTCGGATTTATCCGGGAGCCAAACAAACAACTCAAGTCGAAACAAAAACAATGAGCGCGTTACGTAATTAAATTCCACAATGTTCTCTTGCTCTCCTCCGAGCACACCAATCGCATGCATATGTATGATCTAGGCATCCACACATTACCTATCAACTCGGAACTTTGTGTTTCTCAGCTTTTCCTCCAGCTAATAAGATACACTTGCTCACTCCCAGTATGATCGGTGCCCGAAACAAATTTTAGTGGTTCGAGAAAAGCAAACTACTACTTACGGTCTTTCCCATCACAAAATGGGACCACCGTCTCAGGGGATCTTCCGCGCAGAGTATATGCGTCAAGAAAGGAATGCTTTGACGAGGTGGTGGCCACTCGGGATCTTTGGATGCCTAATCCTACTTGGTCCCGTCAAAGCAAAATTTCAGCCACAACGTCTCTTGAAGTACCTACAAACAATATGAAAATAAGGATTCTATCAAAATTTTCACTAATCAAGAATTTGCATGGCGCTTTGACCAATATGTTACTGTCTAATCCTTGTGCGCTTTGGCTTTGACTTTAGCTTTGACTTTGTTCCCGAGCACTCCTCGCATATAAGTCCCTTCGATGGCAGTTACACCTCCTAAACACGAGAACATTGGAACTCATGGATCAAGTAACCGAGAATCAAATCGTCGCTTTCCAGGACCAAGCCATGGAGACCAAACCTGAAAACGGGACCATTATGCCTGGTTGCAGTCCACGGGACAACGAAATAGTTAACACGCAAGACCACAATATTGGTGGCGAGGACAACGAATACGAGAGTGACTCCACAGAAGACGATACCAACGAATATTGTTTTTCGCTGAAAGATTACCTGAGGGACGCGCGGTTTCCTACATTTCTATGGCAGGGTGAAGAATTCTTGAGCGGAGCACGACAATTGGGACACGCACCGGATTGGCCTGACTATGCAGAGCTACACAGAGATCCTGGTACTCGCACTTTGAAGGAGGTCGTGAGATGTGGTATCATGGAATTCGCGCCACCGGTCATGTTATGTGAGCCTCCTTTCGCAAATTTTAACTACAGCGCGCCAATGTTTTACAGATATGCTTCGTTTAAGTGATGTGATTGTCGACATGGACGAGGACAAGGAAACTACAGAACTACGTCTGTTTTGTGAAGACGGAAAAGTGGATTACTCTGAAGAAGTTCTCAATTTCCTCATTAAAGTTGAGAATGATGAACAATTTATTCAACTACTGGAACGCTTTGTGCTTAATACGGTCTCAGAAGTTGCTCGCATACAGCAAAGAATAATTCCAAGCTCGCCACTCGCTGATACTATAAAGTTCAATCATTCAAATAACCTGCTGCACGTTACAGATCCTCGATGGCACATTTTTACCTTGGTTTGTTTTTCCACTCAACCTCTTTCAAATCTTGACAAACTGATTTTTTTGAACTGGTAGCCACCGGACTCATTCAGCCTCATCCCACTCACTATTGTTTTCATTAAGCCTTGGGAATTTGGACTTTTTGATTTCGGAGAGTTCTCCAAGGGCCAAAACGGTGTGTAACTTTGATTCTTCGTACCCACGCATTGCATTTGACAATATGAATACCAGTTTTGGAATGGGCGTCTTGATAATTTGGAAGCGCAACCCCAGATGAGGGCTTCAGATACTATTTGGGCAGTGGTGCGTATTGGTAGCTTGATAGTTTCCCAATCTCTCATTTGCTCTCTAGCTGTATGACATATGCAAGGGGCACGGGCATTTCTTTGTTGTTACGAACTATCTTTTCTAGATATTCGGTTGTTTTAACAAAGGTGGGTAGCTTAGCTAGTTATTGTCCCCCTCATCCTTGACAATTCCTGGTCCGATTGGCGTTTTTCCCTTTTCAAGACCACACAATTGTGAAAGTCACCCCTGTGTTGCATGCGAGGATAATGGACTTTGATAACGTTTCGCCTCCTGTGCCATATCTTGGCGCTAGTGTTGTTGAAACGCTCTTCTTTTGGATGCAGAATGCGAGAGGTGCAGTATTGGATGGGCGATGAAATGGTTTATGTATAGTTTATGCCGGTAGTGTGAACATGTATGTATTGTACGAAATTTTTTCTGTTCGGATTCGCATTTTATGCCTTTTGTTTGATGCCGAATGTTGTTCTGATTCTTCGACTCTCACCGAAATCTTTGCCGAACCCAGTCTTCGCTGCCGAGCTTGCAACTCCCAGGAGTATAAAGATAGATTCATAAGTTTATCTTTCGAAGTAGTATGTAATTGAATAAGAGCCTAGTTACTTGGTGATTTTATTACACGAAACAACGCGACCATCAGAAAAAAAATCAAACTTTGTGTGGGCATGACATATTAATGTGGGCGACCCCCACCTCTCTACGAGTGGTGTGGGGAGGGCTGGGCAAAGTCTAGTTAAAGGCACGAATATACGGATACGAGAGATTGCGGAAAGGTATGAGACCGTGCCTCGCTGGAGGCTGGAATGGTCGATAGCTACATGAACCGCATGCGCACATGGATCTAAAAGTATACAGCATGATGTACTTATTCTAGTTACTACTGTACTAATAATATCCTCCATGTTAAAGTCAACTATCTGGCACTGAAATGACCCATTGACTTTCTTCTTCCATAGCAACGTCAAATAGAGTGACTTACGGTGTAGTGAATTGCGGTGTCTGGAGGCCTCATTTCACAACATTGATATGTCCATGTGGCGCTTGGCGGTTTATCATGCCTGTGCACACAGTGCCTGGCACTATGATTATTGGTATAAGCCATATATAAGTAATTTTGATAAGTAATATTAGCTGTGCGCAGACTCGAAAAGTTGGATGGAGCAATAAAACATATTTAGACTTTGAAGGGCGTGACATGTCTCCTCAATATAATGTGAGATGTGAAAGGTAAAAACACATTGTGTAGGCATGTCCTGCATATGTCATGTATGATGCTCGTAAAACGAATCAGTGGCATAGTCATCATTTGTTACAAGGATCTTTTGTTGTCGAATGAGTAAACAAGGAATTTGTTGTGTTTCGAGGATAGCGACGTGTGACTGTGCGGCGAACTTTGACCATCATAAAGGTTTTGCGATCAAGGTGGCTTGCGGTGTCAGAGGTTACGTATGATACGGGGTTAGTTAATTAACAAAAAATAAAATGAAAACTATGCTAGCCGTACAGGTTTGTGTGCTGCCAAGGTGTTCTGGTTTCTCTTGGAATGTATTTATAAAATGGTGTAGTGCACAGTAGTACTTAGGAAGTGTTCCAACTAAAAGCTGGAACGGTCGAGGCAACTTGATCATGATGCATGGATTACAACTGATTGGAGTTCTACGGGTTCACTTTACTCCGTAGTGGCAGGCAATGACCCCAAAGCCCAAGTGAAAAGAAAGAAATGAAAGAAAAACAGAAAGTAGTCAATTGAAGAGACAGACAATGTCTTAGTTTCATGTCAGTACATGATGAGAAGCAGAGAGCAGAGAACGAGAGACACTGGACGGTACTTGAGGATAGTAGGGGTGGTGACAGGGGTCTTAGTGTGATTGTGTGACAGAGCTAAGACCATAACAAGACCTGACAACGTGAGCGGGCATTCCATCTTCATCATAACTCTCCATTCTTTTTCCACTCCTCTTTGTTCACCCTAGCGGCTTTGCCCTCCCTCCCTCCTCCTCTCCTTCCCTTCGACATCTTTTCAAATGTTGTCGCCACCTCTTTCTCTACTCGCACTATGTTTTGCCACTGCTTCCTCTCCAGTCCTGGCTGCAACCGCAGGTTCGTTTGTGGATGGAGGAGATACCCTCGTCAGTGCAATGATGGTTCGTAACTCTTTTTGTTCTCCTACTTCAAAGTTACCTACTCAGAATCCTATAGATGTTCGTTGGTAATTCACAAAGAGTGTACATACTTGACAAGGCGGAAGGAAATGCCGCGCAAGTTGCTGGACATCCAGCTTGGGGTTCAGTGTGGTATGTTGTATACCTATCTACCATTCTACTCCCTTTTCCTTAATAGTTATATGTAGGGACATTGACTCACACCAGGCTCAAGTTATGGATATCAGAACAAATACCTTCTGTTCCTCTGGTTTCCACCTTCCAAACGGATCATATATCACTTTGGGTGGAAACGGAGCTATTGGCCCTAACGGAAACATCGGATCTCAAAAAAATCCAGACCAAGTGTCGGGTGCATGGGATTCCGTCTATCAAGACTTTGATGGCGCCAAAGCTATCCGCATATTGGACCCATGTACCCGTGATCAAGATATCAATTCCCCCGCATGTACATGGTTTGACGATCCAACTATTCTATCAATGCAGAGAAAACGCTGGTATTCGAGTGCGGAAGGCCTTGCTGATGGTAGTATCATAATTTTAGGCGGTTTTGTTAATGGAGGTTATGTCAATCGAAATTTCCCTAATACCGATCCCGAGTTCTCTGGAGGTGCTGCTGAAAATACCATTGAATTTTACCCTAGTCGGGGACCACCCATGCGTTCTCCCTTCTTAATTGGTGCATCTGGACTCAACGCATACGCTCATGCTTTCTTAATGCCCTCCGGGAAAATCTTTATGCAGGCCAATGTATCCACAAGTATGTTCTCCCAAATAATTTCCTTTGTCTACATGCTGACGATCCTTCTTTTTATAGCCCTCTTGGACCCTGACACTGGAACGGAGACAGACCTGCCCCCGATGCCCCATGGTGTAGTCCGTGTGTACCCTGCGTCTGGTGCAGTTGCTATGCTTCCTCTTACGCCGGCAAACAATTACGTACCTACCATCCTATTCTGTGGCGGTCAGGAGATGCCTCCAGACGCATATGGCAATTATGCAGTTCCCGCCGTCAATACTTGGGAATTCCCTGCATCAACTGATTGTCAACGCATTACTCCAGAGCCGACAGATGGTTCACCCGTTACATATACCCAAGACGATGATATGATGGAAGGCCGGACGATGGGCCAATTCATCATTCTCCCCAACGGAAAGCTCTTCATTGTCAACGGTGGTTTGAACGGAACTGCCGGATACGCACAATTCACTGGCCAAACAGCTTCATTTGGTGACATGCCATTCGGAGAATCTTTGGCCTCTGGACCCGTTTTGACTCCTGCGATCTACGATCCTCTTGCACCAGCAGGTAAGCGCTGGTCTAGAGACAACCTGGGGTCTTCCACTATCCCTCGTCTATATCATTCGTCCGCTACACTCTTACCAGATGGTTCTGTTCTAATCGCTGGGTCCAACCCGAATATCGATGTGAATACGTCCACAATCTTTCCTACAACATACAAGGCAGAAATATTCTTTCCTTCATACTTCTCCGCTCCGACACGTCCAACAGTAACTGGCGCACCTACTACATTGTCTTACGGTGGTAGCTACTTCAACATAAGCGTCTCTGCTACATCGTATTCTGGTTCAGCCAATGATGCAGCTGATAAAACGACGGTTGTCATCCATCGTTCTGGCTTTACCACGCATGCTATGAATATGGGACAGAGATTGATGCAACTCAATAACACCTACACCGTGAACAGCGATGGCTCTATTACACTGCATGTCTCGCAACCACCTCCAAACCCAAACCTCTACTCACCGGGTCCTGCATTTTTATATGTTGTGATTGACGGCATTCCTAGCAATGGGTCATATCTGATTGTTGGTAATGGGCAGATGGGCACTCAACCCACAGCACCTGCATCTGTTCTCCCTGATAGCGTACGGGTCAGTAGCGTATCAGGAGCTGCTCCTTCTGGAAATAATGACTCTGGTGGCGCTGCATCTGGAGACCAAAACACTGCTACAAGCGGATCCACTACACACACAGGCGTCATAGTTGGAGCTGTTGTTGGAGCTATCGCAATTCTTGGAATCATTGGTGCGCTTATTGGTGTTTATCTTGCTCGGCGCCGACGTGCATTGATGCGTGATACCCCATCTACTCACTATCCAATGACTGGTGGTGTTGGAGGCGCGGCGGCTGCTTTGGGTAGCCGAGGGACGAGAATTTCTGATTCAAGTCCCTTTGTACCCCTCCAACAGGATAATCACAGTCATGCGTGGAACGCCAGTAGTACAAGTCTCTCTGGACCATACAGAGATGATATTGCTGTTGATGGAAGAAATGGATCCGGGATGAGTATGGAATACGATCCCTATACGCGCACACCTATGCAGAGCAATGGAACACCGCAGTATCGATATTAATATGTTTTCAGAGTAATTTTATTAGACTTGTTGGGACAATTCTTCTTTTCGCATTTTCAACCCCATCTTTTGACGATTTTGTTTATAACCTCACTGCTGTATTTTGACTACCCCATTTCCACCGAATTCCCGTATCACCAATGTTGCTATCATCGCTTCTCCATTCCTAGATCTCCACTGTCACTAGCCACCTTTGTGGAGCATGTGGAATCGCACCATCCGAACTTTTTCAACCTCCCTTTCTCCTAGATTCGGATTAGTTTTTACTGCAGGATTTTACGGACATGGACGTGTAGATAAAATTAAATAATTACCAACATGATCTGAATGCAGAGCAGAAATACACTCATTTTTTTACATATATAAATATGGCGGGTTTTAAGCGGTTTTACGTGGATATCGTAAGTACTTGGCGTGTGCGGTCGGTTACTTACAAACCGTTGAACGCTAAAGCGCTAAATGCTTGATGCATGCACATAGTAAGCCTCCATCACCGAGTTCGTGGAATGATATATACATAACGACAATGGGCGTCAATCTGTTGATGTCGCCCGCCTACTGCCTAAAGATGATGAAAACACATGGACGTATTGTCTAGTAAAATTTGATTTTGATATCTCGAACCTCATCTTCGTCGTGCTCCACAATTCACGCCACGAATGGTAAACAGGTCACAATACGTGCGGCGTGCACACTGGGATTTGCAGATGCCATTCCGGTCAACTTATGTTATTGGATTCGCTATAGTACCCACGAACTAAGTATGAAAAAAGGTGGCTGACTCTTTTGATGAACCTGACGGAGTAATGAATATATTGGAGTGGGGTTGTGATCTTGTATGACACCATTCCGCCGATATGCGGAGTGAAATATTAAACTCTTAAGTTACAGGACATTCTTCTCTTCCAGCCAGTGTCTTTGTCAGTGACAACCACCACGATAATTTGTTCACATCACTCAACATGCCATCAACACGACCTCGCTATATCGAGCTCGCTACGAAACCTCCCACCACACCACAAGAAAAGAATCAAATAAAGCGCATTATACGTTCCGAGTTGATCCACAGTGTGCAGCGGGTGCAGCGGCATATGAGACACCGCCAATACGATAGCCGTCAGAGTGTGTATCTTGGAAATACGGGCATTGCATTAATGGAGTACAGACTATCTTCTCTGTTGATACAGCCAGAGGTTTTGGCGGCCCCATCAAGTCATAACCATGACCAAAACAGACGGCCTACCACCACCTCTGAGGCTGTTCCCCAGAAAGAAGATGCCTTGTCACCGAGGTCCTTAATGGCCTGCGGAGATGAGAGGCTTGCTAAGTCCCTAGGGACCAAATCCACGTCTACTGACCACCGTCCAGTCCGAGATACCGCTCATGCGTCATTCCTAGAAACAGAAATTGGCTCAGCGACACTAGTACTTACTAGGGCGCTTTGGTCAAATGAAGAAACGATTGTATCAGCTATACCGAGGAGCGAAAAACTAGTGCAGAGTGCAATAGATATGATTGACCGAGAGGATGCAGATACCTCTAACATTGACGAAGATGGATGTGAAGTTCTCTATGGACGTGCAGGTCTCTTATATGCGCTTCTGTCGATGAGAAAAACTCTTATTTTACACGAATCCTCCTCTGAAAGAGCTCCTGGAGACCCGAGCATCCTTCGCCACCTCTCTTCTGATGCAACTTTGAGCAAGGTTATTGATTCTATCATCATTCGAGGAAAGCACGGCTCAGCGGTATATGCTAAAGAGATGCACCATAAACACGCCAACCTAACCCCGCCATTGATGTGGATCTGGCATGGGAAGCGCTATCTTGGGGGTGCCCATGGAATAGGTTTGTATCCCGATCAATATCAAAATGCTCACTGCTTAGTGGACAATCAGCTGGGATCCTCCATATACTGTTGAGTGCGCCCGATGTACTGATAGAAAAACATGCTTTGCATGTTGCACAGACTGTTGAATGGATCCTGGGATTACAAGACGCCTCAGGAAATTGGCCAACTCAGGCTCCAGGTAGATATGGCTATAGTCCAGGCGAAAATGACTTGGTGCAGTAAGTTGCTTTTCGGATGGCTTCCATTTGATCCTCGAGTTTAATCTGCTATCCAATAGGTGGTGCCATGGTGCACCCGGGATATTGATGCTATTATCTGCGATTCTCAGATGCACGTACAAAGCCAATAGTCCTTTCGTCTTATCTTCGGAACTCAAAGAGAAAATTACTACATCACTCCATCATGGCACATCACTTGTGTATCGTCACGGACTACTACGCAAGGGTGTCGGGTTGTGTCACGGCACAGCGGGTTCTGTATACGCGCTCTTAGCCGTATCTGACGTTCTTGACATTGATTCGACGACTTGCCCTTACTTCACTCAAGCAGTACATCTCGCTCATCTGGCAACATACGTCGAGGACATGACATTCAATGGCGATATGAAAACGCCAGATCATCCCTGGAGCTTGTACGAAGGTTTGGGTGGGATGTGCTGCGCATGGGGGGAAGTCCTTAGCAGATTTGAGACTAATCATCATAGAAGGCCTTGTAGTGGCATGCCAGGATTCGATGATCTCCATACTGTGTAAATGAAAGAAGAAATTTTGGTTAGAGCAATGGTACGATTTTTGGTTAGTAAATAAGGACCTAACATGGCGGCTTCATTGCACTGTCTAGCGTCCGCATTAATAAATTAGCATGTATCACTCTCCTTCGAAAGGGATCATTCGACTAGGAGAAGCTGCCCTTGAAGCTTGAGCTTCTATTCGATCCTTCAACCACTGTGACGCGATTTTTTAAACTCAAGGCTCCCTTTTTCGATAAACTTTCTGTCGCCATCGACAATGGATTTCAATAACCGTCATCTATAAACTACCAGGGCCAGAAATTGCGTTACTCCATTTCCATTTCGTGTTGCATAGAATCTTTCGGAGATCGTATTCGTTATCTCATCCTCCTTTTTTAAACAGTGACCAATTGATGTGGAGCTCTCAAACATCAGCCTAGCCTATGGAAGGCGGAATAATGCTCTTGGTAGAACTCGCGGAACGACGTATATACTTTGTAGACCCTGTTGCTTAATCTACATTGGCGTGCTGACCGCCACTTTGAACAGATGCAGCGAGTAATCCGATGATGGCTTGATAAAGACCTGTAACGTCAGGATATCTTATATCTGGACTCTACTGCAACTTATCCTTCGCGTGACGTCCATTGCTCTTCACCGAAACACTCCTAGCATCAGTTGGTAGAATGTACTTTCATCGACTTTTGTTATATCTGGTTCCTCTACTTCTTTCAATCTGTAGCTCTCGTGCTTTCCCTGTGTCACTCAAAGTGGAACCTCTGAATAGTGACGGAATTAACGCGGTTCTACGTCCCAAACACAGCCCCTGGAAAGCGCATGCGGGGAATACATGATGTAACAATACTTGGCCCTCAAAATATTCCAGTCGAACTTCAAAATGAAGACTTAGTTGCCCCTCCGGCTACTGACCATGGCTCAGTGAAGAATTTCAAGTGGCCATTTTCTTTCAGTCATAATAGAGTATCATCTGCAGGCTGGGCTCGTCAACAATCTGGTAAGTTTCGTCAATTCACCCCCAACTCAGGAATTCAATGGAAGACATCTTTTTTAGTTTCAGACTTGCCTATCGCCACTGATATTGCAGGTACGTTATACACCGGTCTACTGACGAACTAGCCTATCCTGATGTACTACTCTAGGTGTAAATATGCGTCTCAAATCGGGCGCTATCAGGTTAGTTCTCGATTCGCTACAATCTCGGACCCAAAATGTGACAACACAAATAAAGGGAGATGCATTGGCATGATACTTCCGAAGTGTGTTCCATTTGTCGCGCTAGTATACAAGGCTGACAGTGTTACTTGATTGGTTGAAGTGGGCATATGTCCTGCAAGTCCGTGTTTATTATGGTGCCCTGGAATGGCCCATCTGATGATTCAACTTCAATTAGGGGGACATTAGAATCAGTACTACCACTCCTGAAGGGAGTGTGTGGGTTGGTGATGTTGTACGTGGATATTCACATGTCGGTTAGTGCGTGTTGAAGAATTTTGAATCCCGAAGTCTGCAGGAGACATCTGGTATTTTCCCGCTGGGTACCCTCATTCAATACAAGCCAAAGATACCACGCCAGAAGGAGCTGAATTCCTTCTCATCTTTGACAAGGGTACATTCTCTGAGGATGCCACGTTTCTTCTTACAGACTGGCTGTCGCATATTCCGAAGACGGTTCTAGCCAAGAATTTTGGACTGAGTAACGACCTAAAAGCGTTAGAAAACATACCGGAGGAGCAACTATACATATTCCCCTGTGAGTCTGACCTATCGTAAATGATCATCTCATTTTAAGCAACGAACTAGCCTCGCCTCCTCCTAGGGATGTAAATCAAGACATGGTTGCTCCTAATGATTCTCAATTACCTTTTGCCTTTGAATTGTCTAAAGTTACCCCACGCAAGGCCCCAGGAGGCAGAGTCAAAATAGTGGATAGCCGCACCTTCCAAGTGTCAGAAAACATAGCTGTCGCAGAAGTTGAAGTTGAGATAGGTGGTATGCGGTAAGTTAATCTTTTCCTCCAAAAAGCACTAAGTTAACCACTGTGTCACGAACGGAATGATAGAGAACTACATGTGAAGCCTACATTTTCCTAGACAATTTGAACCTTAGGTCTAACGAGAAACCTTACAGTGGCATCCAACACAGCCCGAATGGACTTTTTTTGTGTAACTAGATTTCACAGTTCTGGACTTGAAACCAAATTATGAATTTGAATCTTCATAGATGCGGGCAAGCAAAAATAACTCTTTTCGCTTCACAGAGTAATGCCGCAACGTATGACTTCAATGTATGTGATGCTCTGTGACTCTACTGAGGCTTAGGAAAATAACTAAAGATACACTCACAGCCTGGAGATATAGCATATATACCGCCGTCGTTTGGTGTGTAGCTTGGCGGCCAGTGGGATTAAAGTTCCATGCTGACGGGTTTGTTTCGTACAAAAGGCCATTATATTGAAAATACCGGAAATTCAACACTTAAATTCATTGAAATATTAAAAACCAGTAAGTCGTAGCGTTTCTACTCAGGAAAATACTGATTGGTCACATTGGAAGGTATTTATCAAGACATATCTTTGACCCAATGGCTGGCACTTACACCGCCTGACTTAGTCAAGGCTCATCTTGGCTTTTCTGATGAAACCATCAAACATCTGAGTAAAAAGAAGCAGATTGTTGTCGTATGATTCAGTTTTCTGATGTATCAATTTGTCGGTTCTTTTGTCATGAAAAACTCGCGCAAGAATACTTGCGTGTTCCTTGAATATTGATAATATAAGCCAGATGCTAAGCTACATCCACCTTCTTAGACACTCTGCTTGTCAAAGATCGTAACTTACAACTGCCCCTTACAGACTTCGAAAGTCCATCCCCCGTCATTATATAATCTTATCTGTTGCGCTTTGGTAGCTTTGGTTCTAGTAAATGCTCAAAATAAATGTAAGATGAACCTAAATGGAATTAACAACGCACGAGATTGTAATCAGCCTTAGAAGCAGTCATCTTGACTTGCTTATCGACCCAAATATTTGTTTCCCCCTATTCCAGAACCATTCGAATCATAGCAGTCACCCCTACTCGACGGTTGAATAGTGTTGTAATTCAAAGATCCATTGCGGCCGTTGGAGGACCCAATGTTAAGGAATTGGTGCTAAAGCCCTATGTATTACCGCTCGACTCGTATAAATCTTTCTTGGAAGAACAATCGTCAGTTGAGTGGTTGTTACTGTAGGAGTCATTGTTTGATTAGTAGATCCATAGCTATCATCATTGGATTCAAAGTCACTGTCATATGAGCAATTTTCATTAGCTGTCGTCACTAGACCGGTAGGTGTTACTTGATCGTAAAGTCCCAGAAGAACCGTAGGAGTTGTCGTTGAACGTTGAACGTTGAACTTGTATGGGTCCATTCCTGACGAAAAAAAATAATTCTAAATAGTTCTGCACTGCTGCAAAAGACTATTACCTCCAACTTGAAGTCTTGGCCTTCCTTCTTCCTTACCAAACGCAATTCACGAAGCAACATACAAAAGTTGTTCCAACTTTTTAGCAAATGTAGACTCGAGGGCCAGCTGACTCCCGCCAATTCTTTTGGCACGATTAGGAGCTCTTGAATATCGACCTCCTCAATCTACCAAGTGAACTACCGACACTCCAGGTGCAGCCAAATACTTTTATCTCTTCGAGAAAGTGGAAACATTAATCTTTGCAAGGGAATTTCTTGAATCGACCAGGTAATAGCATAGTGTGTCTCGTTTCTCGCTTATCACAACTTTTCCGTACAAGATCAAAAGTATTTATTTCAACGGTAACAATCAGGAAACACAAATTCAATGAGGACTCTCTTGGTCCTATGGACAATATCTACATCCATTAAAGGTTAAGATTGATGGGGCTGCATCCAATCACGATGAGACCATTGAAGCTGTCTCCAGTGCAGCAAGCTGCTTGCGAGTTGCTATTGAAAAGCGAATTAATGATATGATAGGTAGCAGGTTGTTAACTGAAAACTTACCAACTGTCTCCACCAATGATAGGGACGCAAGTCACTACACTCGGATCAATTTCTGGACTATGAGCGTTAGATACAAAATAACTCACAGCCGACCTGGCCGGTAAGCGTGCCAGCAACGATACCAAGGAGAGCCGCGATGATACCAACGACGGTGCTGTTGCTCTGTGTATGGTCATGAGATCAAAGCTGTCAACTTCAAGTTGTATATCAAGCTCACATCCTGTACTGAGTTGCAGCATTGAAGACTGCCCGTGCTACACTGAGTAGTAGGGGCGGGAGTGTCAGTACGGGGAACAGCAGTGGCGGCTGCAAGGAGAGGCAATGCGAAGAGCAAGAAGATAGCAAGGGTAGAGATGCGAGCGAACATTGTTATTCTTGTTACTAACGGTGAGATTGTAGTGAACTGAGTGAAGAATTATGGTTATTTCACTCGCCCTTTATAACTTTTCTAACCCCCTAGAATAATTCAATAAATCTTGCAGTATAATATTTTTCGGATATGGCTACGATGACGTTGGATTGTGGAAGCTCAATGGGGATGTCCTTGTATATGTTACACCGGGTGTTACACATCTAAAGTTAGCTATAATACTTGGATCCATTGCGAGACCGCTAAGAAGAGAAATGACATACTCGATCGTTCCATTCCTTAGAAGTGAGAATCACTGCGAGACATCGATCCGGCCAATTTACCGGCCTGCAATATCAATAAGTCCCATGTGCATCAATGGGCAATAATGAATATATCCAACTACTTAGTGGGTATTCACCAGAATGATACAATAGATCAGGGAGTGTGGAAGCACAGGCGTTGATTAACATAATAAGCAAGAGTCAGACGTCAAGATTTTACACTTATTTGTTGAGCCCTTCTTTTTCTAACAAAAACAATCATTTCAGTTTCAACAACCTGTTGTATTATGCTCATAGTACATTGAACATCAACGTAACTCAGACCACTGCCTCTTAGTACTGAGGGTTTCTCGACAACTCCTGAAGGGTTCGCAAATATTGCATCTGGATACTGTAAGTCACCTGCTCAGCAATTTTCGCCTCCCTAACCGCAGTGGGCAGACTGCCACAACAACAGGCCGAGCCCGTTCCAGCTGTCATAGTCATCGGGTTCAATGGGGTCCCGCAAAATTTTGTATAGTGACATCCTTGATGCCTCATGTTTCTGCAAAGTGTCAGAACCTAATTTTCTTTTCGCGTTGTGAACATCTCTCATCACTTTCAGAACTCCATGTTTCCTGCTGGTTCCATTCACAGGATCCCATCGTTATTCTCACTCCAAGTTAAGCTCCACAATCCTCTCGACAATTGAGAGGCACGAACAATGAGACACGAGCAAGAAGGATGAAGCCGTGGGTCTACAAGTCTTGATGAGATATGTTGAACGAAACCCCTGGTTTGCATGTGACCGCTTACCAGAACACTCATTTACGGTTTTAATTTTACGGGCCTTGCGACTATCTTCCCCATTGAAGACTGAAATATGCCCCACACCACTCCACTGCGATCTTTGTTCATGGCCCAGAGCTTGTTAATATTGATATGAGGCATTCACTCCCCACGTTAGGTAGGAACTTCCCGTTTTCAACACTAATTTCCACTGTTAGAAAATCATACTGAAAGTATTGATCCAGGACAATGTAGTCGAGCCAGATGTATCATGTAACCCCTACAATTTCTGAAAACTTTAGACACATGATGAATGTTCCTACAGGAAGGTCCAAGTATATCCCCTAGTGAGTGAAAATATCATGGTCATGAGACAAGTATGACCTTTGAGGCAATTAGACATGAACATATCACTTGCACTCCTCGGAGAACAATATATGATGTTGGCTGTATTGGCAAATATACTCGGACAAAGTGAGAACCGAGATTGCTATTGGTCGACTTGAGTCCTGTGACCGCGGAATGATACACGATGCGCGGTGCCCCAGATCGCCAACTCGTCGGAAAATACACCCATGCAGTAATTAACAAAGAAGAAAAGGGTGGCTGTGTTGAGCCAATGCTATGAAATTTTAACAAACACTATTTCGATCATACACATTTTTGATTTTTGATCCCTCCTAGGAAAATTATAACAGCACAATGGTTCAGTGAAGCTATATCTCATATATGCGAGGGTTGCCATTGGTAACTATATCTAAATAGGATATGCTACATCTACTCGCAAAAATTTGCTCGTGAATTTGATTCAGAGATTCGGGATTAGATGAGGTGTCTATGTCAAGATAGAGGGTTCAGATTAGTGAATACACCATTAGGACAGGTGTCGCCTACGGTCTAAATCTAAAGCGGAGTGGAGTAGCCATAGCTTCTACCATTGCTTTTTTCAATGAGCCACACAGCTTCAGAACTTGTCATTCCATGAGAGGGTATAATGCGGTGCATAACTAATTGAACAAAACTTCTTGACGTGAGGCATGAGAAAAGCTGTCCATCAACGCAGAAGAAGAAATATGCCCAACAGTATCCTCTGTTTGACAGAGCACACACTAAATGTCCTAGCTAGTATCTAAAGCCTAAGTAATAATCGATAATCACTGGAGCAACAATCGACTTTCATAATTTCAATTCAGAAATAACTGGTACGTCACAGGCGTTAAACGTTGAACGTTGATTAATTGATTCCTTAGACGGCCACTGAAAATCCCGGAGCGCTTGGTGGAGTGATAATTCCCATCACTGATGCAGAAGCACACACACGAGAGATTGAAGCGTTCGCTTCCATAACGCTCCACAAACACACTTTCGATGGATGTAACGTACAGGCCTGCTGCAATGCCATATTTTAAATTCATTACGCATAGAAATATGGTGCCATATGTATCACATGATAACCATAATTTTCGGTTTTCTTTTGTACACATAAGTAGGAGGTTTCCGCTTATTTTAGAGGCAAACACATCGGTCTGGTGTAGTTGATGAAGCTGCTGTGTCTCCAATAGGATAACATATGCTGATTGCACCGACAGCGGAAAAAAGTAGTATACTGAATATGTTTGTATAGTATACTGCATATAAATTTATTATATACTTATTGATTATAATGGTGAAAGTTAATTATGATTACTATTTAAATTAGTGGTTGTGGAGTAAGGTGCTCTGTTGATGACGTCAACCGCTAGTGAAGAGAGATGCATTGGTGCACTGCAAGCGGCAACTTGATTGGCTGAAGTTCGCGAGAGACAACTGGTACTTTCTAGCTAGCTATCTTCATTCAATACGAGCTAAAGATATCACATCAAAAGGAGTCCAATTCCTCCCCATTTTTTTTGACAAGGACGGTTCTAGAAAAGAATGTTGGACCGGAAAACACCGGAGCTATAAATTCAAAAGGGTGAGTCCAAACATAGATTTCTAACGATTCTCAATTATATTTAAATTGTCGTTATAATGAAGTCGCACCCTCTGAGTCTCAGAAACATATCTGTCGCGGGTACTGAAGTGGGTGGTATGAGGTTCCGAGTCCGTAAGGAGTCGGTCTTATAACCGGGATTTTTTGTTCGTTTCAAGCTTGACGTGGGAAAATGTGCACGTGATAATTGGCATACACATTTTGTGTTCGTCTCAAGCTTGATGTGGGAAAAATGGTTCTGCTGAAGAAGTGTGTGTGCCCTCGGACAATGTGCTGTTTACTATATATCAGGGACGTAAGGCTATCTTTTCTGCATGACAAAACCTGCTATGGTTCATTGGGAAGAAGGTGAGGAAAAATTTAGTTTTTTTTTGTTTTTGTTTTGAGAATGTTAGTTGAGTGGTTTTGACTTGTCTTCAAAACCATTAATTTTATATTGTATCTGGTACATTAGTGTAAAAAAGGTACAGATTGTGGAGAGGGGAGAGCAAAAGGCAGGAGGTTTGTTGTATAGGGAATATGTGTATATTAGAGAAGTAGGTACATTGTAACATATGATAGTATTGGTGTATGTAAAGTAATGTAGGTGATTAGTTAGGGAACGTTTCGTTGAATGAATGTCGATTTTAAAGAGAACGAGTGGACAGAAATGCTTGCATTTGGTATAGATCGAAAGAGGATGTTGAGGAGAATTTATATGCAAATTTGCGAAAGGTAGCGTCAAGAAATGCAGTCTGTAGAGTGTTTACATTGCAAAATTTGAATTGTACACTGCTTAAAAATACTTTGATGCGTGTTTTGATGCGATCAGAAAAGCTGTGCTTGATTTGATTTCGCGTTATCGTAGTGAGTGTGGTGAGTATTGTGACCATGGGAAAATGCATTTTAGCCTTCAGATTTCATGTTTTCTTCATTTCCTCTGTGATCCCTGCTGTGTACATTGTGGATCTGAGACGCTTCTAGTTGATTGAAAGATGTAGAATTTGATGCTAAAAGATTTGGACAAGTTTTGGGTGAGAAATGGTATATTTTCCTTCATGTCTTCGCATTTTTGACTGTCTTTTTGCAGATTTAAGTTGCTTTTGACAATTCTGATGTGTTTCTATGCTTGGATCAATTCGCATTTCATCCTGATTATGACTTGGTTGAATCAGTAAGTTATTATGGCACTGCTGATATGTTTTCATGCAGGAAAAACTCAATTTTAAAGCTCTGTTCACATACATAGTATTTCCTTGTTGTCATTAGGGCGTTTCACACAGCCTTTTTTGGCAGTTCTTCAAGTCCTTTTTCGTGGGATTTTTGATTTGTTTTTCGGAGCTCGGAATTCTCCGAAAAAATGCAAATTGAAAAAAGGCCTTTTTTTTCACCTATGCAAAAGAAGCTTTGGAGCTCCTTTTGCATGTTTTTGAGCTGTTTTTTCTACACTTGTTTTTTGATGTTGTTCATGTGAGGTTCATATTACAAAATACCATTACTAAATAATTTCATGACAAATTTACTAATGAAAAACAGGTAAAAAAGACTCTGGGTGAAAAGGGGGGTTTCACATTGAGGCTTTTTCCTTTCTTTTTTGATCATTTTCTTGGCCATTTTTTGATCAAAAACAAATCAAAAATCCCACAAAAAAGGACTTGAAAAACTGCCAAAAAAGGCTGCATGAAAGGTGCTATTGTCATTCTCCCTTTACCTTAGAATACAAATAATATGATTTTAATGAGGCATTATGTGTATTGCTTAGTCCCTTAAACTAGCTGTGTTGAAATAAATAGTAGACTTTTTAAAAGAGTGGATAGAGTTTATGCCAAACTGCCTTATCAAGCTACTAAAAATTTATACTACTAGTTATGTAAGCAAAAAGCAGAGCAACAAACAATTAAAGGTAATAAACAGGGCTTATACTGCCCTTGGTTATTCCAACAAGCTGATCTACATCTTAAGTATTATGCAATCCAACTATGATATGAATATCCAAATGAGGCAGTTCAAAGATGCTTATTTTCAAGATTAAAAAAACAACTGTATGTTTTGCTAAGTGTGTAACTATGACCTAAATACCATGCTATGAGTTTATTAGATAATTGTAATATTCCAATAATGGACTCGGATATGCCATGCAGAGCAATGGCCAATTTCCCCAAGTATGTTACTTCTCTTTTTTATGTCTTTTTTTGGAAGCTCCTGCGAAAGTCAATGAAATTAGGCGTACCCACAAAATAGGATATTTATTTCGTACGTTAGTGAAGGTGTCTGTGGAAGGAAGCCCAGTTCCCATGAGACGTGTTCAGGTAGGAAACAGATTTGGTTAGTAGGTCAAATTCTTCTTTGAGTGGACAACCGTTGGTGATAAATATTTCTCCTCAGTATGCAAAGTTTTTACATCTTACGAATAGAACGTGGATTGGTCCGGTTTACAAACCCAACTTGGCGGCGCCTGTACGTATGCGAACTCGTGCGAACAGCATGTGACAAACACTGAGTTCCTTACACACCCTTAACGCCCCCATACTCATACAAGAGTGCAAACATTACAACAAAAATCAAACAAATAACCTCACCAGGAAAAGTTAACAATGCCTCCATCTAAAAGAGATGAACACATCAATGATATTCTGACTGTGACAAAGCAGATTCTTGATTCTGCAAAGGACCCATTGGGCTTGGTCCCCATTCCAGGGTTACCGGCTGCTGCCTCAGCCCTTTCAACCCTCATCGGTATGGTTTTGGTGAGTATTTGACAATCCTATCTTTCGCCTCAACGTACGATTGAATGATCGGGTTGAACAGGTTGCCAAGGGAAATGACGACACGCAAGAGTACCTGGCAAATACCATAAAGACACTGACTTTGGTGATCGAAGAGACTAGAGAAAAGGCCTTATCCATTTTGGGCAATAATGATGACAACTTGACACGCACCCGCCTGGTAAGCTCACCAGAATTGAAGGAAAGGGTTGCTACACTGGAAAAGTAATGTGTTATTATAATGGCTAATATGTGTTTTGCTCACCATCTGATATTCGTAGCGATCTGAAGGATCCTGGCGAGCGATGCGAAAAATCTCGAGAAAGGATTGCTCAGATTGCTCTTGAGCAAGAAAAATTCGGATACATTGTTGAAGATTAAGACTGGCATCGACGATGCGACCAGAAAATTCCAGGTATGCACAAGACTCTTGTTCATTTATTCGAACTAATGGGTAGCATGGGACATATGACATAGGTTCAAAGTGGAATTACCATCGAAATGCTCATAAATGGTATCGTAAATGATATTGAGGTATTAGTCCCGTCATTCACCTACCACTTGACTGACTTTGTTCGCGTTACATTGCTAGATAATAAAACGGAGACAAAAACGAGAACGTACGTTTCCCCTTCCAGAGTTCATGACTGCATCTCATTGCTCAATCTACAGTCGACGAAAATGCACTCAAAGACCTCGCTCCAGTCAACGCTGGGTATACATCGAGCTTGAATCCGACAACGTCGGGTACACTGCAAGGCACCAGAACCACATTGCTCAAAGACCTTACAGAATGGACCCTCCGATCGGACTCTGACCCCGACGACTCTTTCATGTATGTCATTAGTGGTGGTGCCGGAACTGGGAAATCCACCATCGCATTTGAAATGGCCCAGAGACTAGACGAGGCCGGTGCACTCGGTGCATCCTTCTTCTTTGTCCGTGGTGCAAAAAAGTTGAACACCACCGACGCATGTCCTGATAACGATCGCCTGCCAACTGGCACGCAAACAAGCAGACATTTTCCCTCACATAACGGCAGCAGCTCGAGAGTACACTCGGAGTGGGAGACAGGGAGAACAACTGCAAATAGATCTTGAGGAACTCATAATCAAACCATTGATGAATGTGGATCCATCCCATCGCCCAATAACTGTCATTCTCGACGCGCTCGACGAATGTACGAAAACAGCTCAGGAAGATGTTGTGCGACTGCTGTATCTGCTCATGCAACAACTACCCAAGATCCCATTTCCTGTTCGCATCCTCGTCACTAGCCGTCCTGAGATGCACATCCAAGATGCTCTTGAGGATGAGGATATGCGTAAGGTTTCGAAACAGCCCATCAAGTTACATGATATACCGAGGGTAATTGTCGATGCAGACATCAACCTTTTCTTAGAAGCACGGATGAAGGTCTTGAAGTGTTACAAGGATTTGTGCGATGCACGCCCTAATGTTGTCGATGACCTGACGAAGCGAGCTGCGGGATTGTTTATCTATGCCGATACTGTTGTGAAATTTCTTGGTAAGAATCCATACCTTGCAGTTAACGTCCTCGATTCTCTCCTATCGGATGATGCATCGAATGCAGGATTCAGTCTAGAGGCTCTCGACAAGTTGTATATTGCAGTCTTACAGAATGCGCTCGATGATACTTACCTGAAAATCCTGCATATGAACGAGTATATTCAAACTGTCCTTGGTAGTCTGGCATTACTTCAAGACCACATATCGGCTGCTGTTCTGCATGATCTGGTTGGGATTCCAATGGGATATATCCAGGACATTATTAGTCGACTTGGATCAGTAATCCTGAATGGCGACGTGGAGATACGAACACTTCATGCAAGCTTTCCTCAATTCCTCATTAACATCGAGCGTTGTACCAATCCCAGATTCTACATTGATTCTTTTACACACCACCGTCGCCTCGCATTAACTTGTCTGGAAGTGATGACAGTAAAACACCCACTCAAACGAAATATCTGTCAACTGGAAGACCCAACGAAGATGAAATCGGACATGTACATTAATCGGCATATCTCACCAAGTCTACAGTACTCATGTGCTCACTGGGCCACCCACCTATCACAATGCAATGGTCGAGACGGGGCCATTTTGAATGCAGTGGCAGAATTCGTCAGGACGAAGTTACTTGTGTGGGTGGAGGTGCTGAGTTACATGGACCAGCTTGAAGTTGCTGTTCCAGCTTTGCTCGCAGCACTGTCATGGTGTGAAGTACGTATTTTTATTGATTTGTTGATACAGGATGAACTGAAGTATTGGTGAAGGTGAACATGCAGGAAGAGGATAAATACGAAGTCCTCCAATTGATCAATGACACAGTACCGCATAGTTCTACAGTTTTACACACCTATCAACGACTGTCCTGAGCACCTGTATATATCTGGATCACTACTGGTGCCATCATGTGTCTCGATAGCGCAGCACAACAAATCTAACAACTACCACCCCACCATAAAGGCGATGTCACCTCGAGATCCAGCATGGGGTGCTTGTCTCTACACAATTCCGGTGTTTTCAGCCGACTGCCGCGCAACCTTCTCTCCAGATGGGAGCTTAATTGCCTCCGGATTACAGAGCGTGTGCATATGGGATGCAAGTACTGGATTATGGAAGAGGACATTAGTGGGACATACCAATGATGTTCGGTGTGTTACCTGGGCACCCGACGGGCAGTCGCTCGCCTCTGGTTCTGCTGATGGGACGATTCGTGTCTGGGATGCTACATCTGGTGCACAGGTACATGTTCAAGGCGTGCAAAGCAGGAATTGTGAAGTATATGTTGTGGTGTGGCGTCAAGATGGAAGACAGCTCATTACTGTGGCTAAGCCAGGTGGGGTACAAGTGTGGGACATTGTGGTTGGCAAGGAGTTGAAGGGGAGAACATCGGTTCCTACAATAGAGACGGTGATAGCAATATCCAAAGATGCTAGACGTGCAGTAGACTGGACAATCAGAATTCGAAGACTTCGAGTTTGGGACATCGAATGCGACAACGGCAGGGTTCTGAAGGAGTTGCATGTACAATTCTTCGTAGGGCCAGCCGTGTTTCTGCACAACGACACACAGGTTGCTTTCTGTGGGTTAGACAGTGCGATCCACGTGTGGGACCTGGAATCGGGCGAATGCACTCAGAAATTCGAACTTAATTCTATAAATATTCCACTGGAGGGCAAGACTGTCATCTATGGCATTGCTCTATCACAGAGCGGATATATTCTCGCTTCGTCTACTCTGGATCGTATCCATTTATTTAACACGAAATCTTGGGATTTACTGGGTTCGATCGAAGGCTCCTTCCATCCCACCGCATCATTTTCTCCCGATGATTACTGCATTTTGTCATCAGATGCCACAATCAATGTGCTAGACTTGACTTCTGTGCTTGCACCAAAACCACAAATCATGTCATCAGTTCTACCAATTGTAAAACATGAGTCAGCTATAGCTTTTGTAATTGTCTCCTCGAACGGTCAACGTATAGCAGCAATGTCTCGCGGGACAATCAGTATCTGGGCTCTCCAATCTGCATCCCTATTCTGCACTATCCAAGGATCTTTCCGTGGTAACACTGCGTTTTCCCCTAACACACAAAAGATTGCAGTTAGTGAATACCACAAGATTTGTATATGGGATATCACGACAACTCCACCTACTTTAACGCGGAGCATACCTACTGCAAACAGTAACAGTGATAGAATTACATGGTCCCCCGACGGACATTGGATTGCTGGTCCGGCATATGGCCCTGATAATATCACTCGCGGGCTTGGTGTATTCGATGCAGTGACTGGTGGACTTGTGGAATATCTGGTGCTCAGCAATCAGGAGACGCTTTGGTGTGTGGAGTTTTCGCTTGACAACACCATGTTATATGCAGAATGTGGCGCAGATGAAGCAATATTCAAATGGAAGGAACCGAAACAGGTCAACCTCGAGCAGCACATGTGGGAAACAGAACTAAGACGGAAGAGGCGTTTCCACAAAGATGCATGGATCATACGCGAGCGCGATGGGAAGAGGTTGTGTTGGGTACAGCAGCGATATCCAGAACGCCTTGCTCGATGGGGCAATTATTATGCTGTGGGCCAAGATTCAGGGCGGTTGGACATTTTTACACATTGAGGACAGTTTCGTAGACGCGGCAAAGAGCCCATAGATATTCCTTGTATCATATGATAATGCATCTATTCTTCACCGTCTCTCATAAAGTTGTAATTTCGCTACACGGACCTTTGGTCATAAGTCTAGTCTACTATTTGAGACAAACATTGCGTTTGAAATATAGTACATTGCTGGCAACTGCATATCCTCCGGAATGTCTCTTATCGAATCCCATGTCACTATGTAGTATGACGTTTCCAATCATGTCGCTGTCGAAGCACTGATAATGTTAATCCTAAGTCATTCACCCGGCACACATGTTTGGGGAGTGTCGACATCTCAATGTAACTTGGAGCATCAAAAAATACGTGCAAATATATAGCTGTCGAGGCTGGAAATTTATGGCGGCCTTTTGTTTTTCTTAACACGAACTTAAGGAAATTTTTATCCCGGAATCACAGTATGTAACCTCGTTTGTAACCTCCAGTCTTATATGCTAGCTAATTTTTCGTGCGAATATGCAGCTGTCAGGCCGCACAAAAGCATCGAAAAACAGTTCCAATAGGAGGCGGGTGAGAATGATTTTTGATACAACAGTTTTCCAAGTTCCGCGGTGCGATCCCCAGAAGCACAGCACAGTAGCCGACAAGGTATGTCAGGACATGCCATGGTGTGATGGTGCCGTGTTTAGCGTTGATTAAATGATAGAGATCAAGTACATTTGGAGTATAGATAACATAGTTATCGACCTACTAGAAATCAATCCCTTTGAAAATATATGGACATGGGTTGGGAGTGCAACAAAAAAGGTCACAATTAGATTTGCGGTATTTCGGTAATTTTAGAATAAAGATAGTATGGTCATTAGTCCTCATCATCTACGATATAGGACATTTCATCACGGTTCAGACTCATGAGGCGTGCATATTCTAAGAGGAGTCTAAGAATTATATCAGTATCAATAGTTGTATCTGGAAATGGTTCCGTGGCACTCACCTGAAAAAGTATGCGATCAGGTCCTCTCGTCTCCAAAATGTCTTGCTCCACTCCCTCCCGGCAATAGCCATTTTGCGAGCAAGTTCCTCGTGAGCACCCTCTCCATCCTCATCTCCCCGGAAGAAAAGCAAAGCATCGTGAAGGTCCGAAAGATCAACCTGGATGGGGACGTAATGTACCCACGGAGCTATTCGATCTGAAAACCTAGCATGACTGTCGTCAATAGCATTTCCGGCGGCATACAAGAATACTTTACCATTCAGGGTAGATAGTGGATTTGAATATCAGAGCGTTCGAAGTCATAAGACGTTTGAAGCGACCGGACCATCCATTTCCGTCGACCTGTATAAAATTTGTATGGGAGGACTAGTAAAAGAGGAAAAATAATTCGTACATCGAGAACGTATTTATAATTTCCAGCATCTCGGATATTTTGCTTTTCGCGCCAGGGATACAGCATCTCTAGTTCGGGGCAAACTGAGGTCGAACAAGATATTGGCTTTCCAGCGAACGCGATATCCATGATATGAGGGTTGAGATTTTCCTTGCTAACTTCAAGTGGATCTCCCAGTTTTTCCTTTCTAGATTTACGGGGATTGAGGACTTGGAGAGTTCCGTTTACATCGTTTGTATATCTGACAAGGAAGTCTCTTTGCGAGTTTTGCCATCGAGTTTTTTCTCCATGAAATATCCCAGTATTGCTTCCTCGCCACAACAATCTGTCGTCCGTTTTCTCGTCAAAAGGAGGGTCATCTGACCGAGGATATATATCCTCAATCCAGCCATAAGCATATGGAATGCGGATATTGTGGTGTAAAGTTGTCGAACAATAGCCAAATTCTGGCACCATAGTATCTTGGGGTCTTGGTCCCTTGTTATGCGATAGGAATTGGCCGTGGTAATGGAAATGATTGGGATGATTACATGGGTCCATCGATTGCCTGTGGTTGTAGATAAACGTCTTCATTTCTGGTCGTGGAGGGGGCGCATCAAGATCTATTGGTTCCGTCCGAGCTGGAGAGTCAGGAGGACACGCAAATATCCAGCCAGTTGAGGTTATCTTTGGGAGCTCAGATTTTTCTAGGTCTGGAAGTGATTTAGACTAAAAATTATCAATACGGTCTAGGGCTCACATGTTTTGGCTTCTGCAGCTTGTAAAAGTGCTTCCCGAACTGCAAAGTCAGTGAGGCGGTTGGGTCTATCATCAGGTGAGAAAGTAGCTTTGAAAGGTGGTAGGAATTCTTGGATTTCCCTCAGCATCTCAACAGTTGAACGTGATCCGCCAATCAGCTGTTGGTATCTCTCTTCATCGAACGCATGGGTTAAAACATCGATGTCTCCCTCGTTATCTTTGCCCAAAGTATAAGTGTCCTTCTTTAGTTCCAGCTCTGCTTGTATTTTTAGCAGATCCTCAGGTTTAATTCCCCAGAGAGGCTCCAGATCGTGATAGATCTGGTCGTATTCATCCGGCAACTGAACGTCGTTTTCTATCACATATTGAAACCTATTTATAACACCAATTGAGAACATATTGCATTTAAGTCAAGACTAAAAATATACCAATAGTCGAAACCTTTCGGAGGTTCTCGACGATACCTGCGTCTGTATTCCACGATCGCCTGATCCAACGTCTTACTTGCTCGTTTGAATTTACCCTCCCACTCCTTCTCCGCACGTGCAATCAACTCGTAAATTGGATGTTGTCCATCCGGGTTAACCTCTAGAAGACCATCTGCTCGGAATCTATGTTCGGCGAGAACCTGCTCCGGTTTTGGTTTCGACTTGCGAACTGGTATGGGAAAAATTCGTAGACTCGTCTGTGGTTGACCGACGGGGTCGACAGTGGTGGTTGGAACCGAGCGGTAAGTTTGAGATCGTCGGAAACCGTGACCAAACAGCTCATTTGGCAAGCTCGAGAGAAATAAAAAGAAAACACCGATGACCAGGACGAATTTTAGTGTCCTTCGTGACAATAAATGTAGGGAAAACATGAAAGGACAGCTATGGACGCCCACTTGACATTCGTCTAAATGACAGGTGCGTGGGAGAACGCTACACACCTAGAAAGGTAAATAGGACATACTTAACTTCTTTATTTCAACACGCGTTTAAAAATATTAGGTGGTATTCGGATGGCAGCTGTTTCATTATGTATTTTACGTTACGATTACTACTGAAGATTAAGACGGGTATCGAAGATGCGACTAGAAAATTCCAGGTATGCATCAGATTCTTGTTCATCGTTTCTAACTGATGGGTGATGACACATGACATAGGTTCAAAGTGGGATTACTATCGAGATGCTGATAAATGGGATTGCAAATGATATTGAGGTATTCGTCTTTTCTCCTCTTTGCCAGAAAACCGTACTGACATCAGCACACAGCACATAAAACGCACGCAACAGCAACAGCGTAAATTTCTTTTTGTTCAAATATCACGACTACCTACTCACTATCAACTTTGCAGTTGACGAAAGGGCACTGAAAGACTTCCTTCATGTCAATGCTGGTTACAGTTCCGCCCTGAACCCCAAAACATTAGGAACCCTGTCGGGTACCAGAACTGCGTTGTTGGCAGAGCTTACAGAGTAGGTGCCTCCGATCAGACTCTGCTCAAGACGATTCTTTCATATATGTCATCACTGGAGGTGCTGGAACCGGCAAGTCAGCTATTGCATCCGAAATGGCCCAGAGGTTGGAAAATCCCGGTGCACTTGGGGCTTCATTCTTCTTCGTTAGTGGCAGCAAGACGTTGAATACAGCAACTTATGTTCCAACAACAATCGCATACCAACTGGCCCACAAACAACAAGATCTGTACTCTCATATGGCAGCAGCAGCTAGACATTATTCCAAGCAGGGAAAAGAGGCAGAACAACTTCAAATCGATATAGAAAATCTCATAGTCAGGCCGCTGATGGGTGTCCATGCATCGCATCATCCGGTGGTTCTTGTTCTAGATGCTCTCGATGAATGTGTTGGACCGGCTCAAAAAGATGTGGTTCGACTTCTTCACCTGCTTAGGGAATGGCTTCCCAAGATCCCAATTCCTGTTCGACTTCTCGTGACTAACCGACCGGAGATGCACATTGAAGCAGCTCTCAACACCGAAAACTTTTCTAAAGCATCGAAACTATGCAGGTTACATGAAATACCGCGAGGAATTGTTTATGGAGACATAACCCTTTTCTTGAATGCAAAACTGAAAGGTCTGAACTGTTGGAAAACATTATCCAGCGCCCATCCTGGTGTTATCAAAGATCTTACGAATCTCTCTGCCGGATTATTCATCTATGCTGATACAGTCGTTAAATTTCTGGATAAAAACCCGTACCACGCAGTCAACGTCCTCAAGACCCTTTTATCAGATAAACCATCAAGTGCAGGATTCAGTCTGGAGAATCTCGACAAATTGTATATTGCAGTATTACAGAATGCGCTCGACGATACCTGCCTAAAAATTCCACATATGAAGGAGTATGTCCAAGTTTTCCTTGGTAGCCTGGCATTACTTCAAGACCACATGTCGGCTGCTGTTTTGCAGGATTTTGTTGACGTTCCAATGGAATACATTCAGGACATCTTAAGTCGACTTGGATCGGTAATCCCGAAGCCAAAAACAGACAACATCAAGATACAGACGCCTCATGCGAGCTTTGCCCAATTCCTCGTCGACATCGAGCGTTGTACCAACCCTAGATTCTACATTAATCCCATTACACACCACCGTCGCCTCGCATTGACTTGTTTGAAAGTGATGACAGTAAAACACCCACTCGAAAGAAACATTTGCCAGTTGGAAGATCCAACGAGGATGATAACAGACACGTTTGGTCTACATGAACGCATAAATCGATATATCCCACCAAGCCTACAGTATTCGTGTACTCATTGGGCCACCCACCTATCACAATACAATGGTCGAGACGAGGACATTTTGAATGCAGTGACAGGGTTCGTGAAGACAAAGTTACTGGTGTGGGTGGAGGTGCTGAGTTACATGGACCAGCTTGAAGTTGCTGTTCTAGCATTGTACACAGCACTATCATGGTGTGAGGTACGTATTTTGGTTGATTTATAGATACAGGATGAACTGAAATATCGGTGAAGGCGAACATGCAGGACGGGGATAAATATGAAGTCCTCCAACTGATCGATGACACATACCGCATAGTTCTGCAATGTTACAGACCAATCAACAACTGTCCCGAACACCTGTATATATCTGGGCCACTACTGGCACCATCATGTGTCTCAATAGCGCAGCACAACAACTATACAAAATACCACTTCGTGCGGTGCTTTCCCCAGATGGGAGCTTAATTGCATCTGGGTCTGGACAATGGAATAGGAATGTGTGGATATGGAGTGCCAGTACCGGATTGGCCAGGAGGATGTTCAAAGGCCATACCAAAAGTGTCCATTGTGTTGCGTGGGCTCCCGACGGCCAATCGCTTGCCTCTGGTTCTGCTGATGGGACGATTCGTGTTTGGGATGTTACATCTGGTGAACAGGTGCATGTTCAAGGCGTGCAAGATATGAATTGCGGGGTGCATGCCATAGCGTGGCGTCTAGACGGAAGGCAGCTCGTTACTGGGGCTAAGCCAGGTGGGGTAGAGGTGTGGGTCATTGTGGTTGGCAAGGAGTTGAAGAGGAGGTTAACAGTTCCTGCAATCGACGAGGTATTGACAATATCCAAAGATGCTGGACGTGCAGTAGACTAGACAGACGACGAAAAACTTCGAGTTTGGGACATTGAATGCGACGGTGGTAGGGTTCTGAACGAGTTGCCTGTACAATTTATCGTTTATTCAGCCATGTTTCTGCACAACGAGAGACAGGTTGCCTTCTGTGGGGAAGACAATGCGATTCACATCTGGGACTTGGGATCAGGCAAGTGTAGTCCAAAAGTCGAATTCGAATCTAGTAGAATCACTCGGGAGGGCAAGGTTACCATTTCTGGCATCGCTCTATCACAAAATGGAGACATTCTTGCTTCGTCACCTTTGGATCAATCCAGCTTTTCAGTACGAAATCCTGGGATTTACTTGGTTCGATCCAAGGCTACATTCATCGCACCGCATCATGGTCTCCCGATGATCGCCGCCTCCTAACGTCATACAATACAATTGAGACGTTGGACTTGACTTCCGTGGTTGCACCAAAACCACGGATCACCTCATCGACTCTACCAAATGTAATACACGAGTCAGATATAGGTTTCGTAACCATCTCCTCGGACGGTGAACTCGTGGCGGCAAAGTCTCGCGGGACAATCAGTATCTGGTCTCTCCAATCTGGATTACTATCCTGCACTATTCGGGGATATTTCATTGGCAATGTTGCGTTTTCCCTTGACACACAAAAACTTGCAATTGGTGAATATCACAAGACTTGTATATGGGATATCACGACAACTCCACCTACTATGACCCGGAGCATACCTACTGCAAACGTTGAAGGTGATAGAATCGCATGGTCCTCCGACGGAAATTGGATTGCTAGTGCGGTATATGGCCCTGATAATATCACTCGAGGGCTCGGTGTATTCAATGCAGTGACTGGTGAACTTGTGAAATGTTTAGTGCTTGGCGATCAGAGGGTGCTTTGGGATGTGGAGTTCTCGCATGACAACACCATGTTACATGCAGAATGTGGCACGGATGAAGCAATATTCAAGTGGAAGGAGGGGGAACAATCAAACTTTGAGCAGTACAGGTGGGAAACAGAAATAGATCGGAGGAGGAAATTCCACCAATATGCATGGATTATACGCGAGCGCGGTGGGGCAATTATTATGCTGTGGGCCAAGAGTCTGGTCGGTTGGATATTTTTTACATCGAGGACTCAGTTCTGTAGATGCCCGTATATAATGCATGATATCTTAAAAATACGTGCAAATATGATACTTTACAAGAGTTGGCTGTCGAGTCATTTAGTTTTCTCACAGCACTTCTTTCAACGTAAGTAATAATCCAATCGTTGCAAAACACCCAGCCATCAAAGAGGCTCGAACCAGCACGAGATCCAAACACCTGCACTTGCTGGTGATGATAAAGTTCGTCTATTGTCGTTCTGCGGGAACCACTGAAACACAGAGTAAACACTCTCTCCATGCCCCCTAACGACTCTTGCAAATACGGTCTCTCTTGAGTAGCTATGTGTCCCTAAAATGAAATCACCAAATATAAGTAGGCTATCATTTATGATACCATTTCCAGGTGGACTATTTTGTTGGTTCTTTGATCGTGCTCAACTCGCACAAAAATGTTGAAACACAATCACAATTGGCTGCGCGTGCCTTGGATATCAAGAATACAAGTTGGATAATGAACTACATCCACTTTCTTAGACCCTCTGCTTGTCAAAGAATACAAAATTTCAGTTGACTGTTGGTGTCCCAATGAGATATTATTATCGAAGATAAAAGGTTTTGCAACTTACATCCGCCCCCTCCAAACTTCGAAAGTCCTTCCCTCAGCTCATCACCAATCTTATCTGCAGTACTTTCATCCTGGTACATGCTCAAGGTAAGTTCAAGAGTAACATTAACAGAATTAATAACGCACGACGTTGTAGCCAGCTTTAGAAGCCGCCATCTTGACTCCTTTATCAACCCAATCACCGGATTGACCTGTTGTAGAACTATTTGAACCATGGGAGTCATCTCTACGTGACGATTGAGTAGTGTTGTCATTCGAAGATCCATAGTTGTTATCACGGTTGTTGGAGGACCCTAAAGTTGACGAATTGGTGTCAGAGCCGTATGTATCACCGCTCGATCCATATGAATCATTGTTCGAGGAGCGATTGTTGCTGGATCCATAGCTATTATCATTGGATCCAAGGTTACTATCATCTGAACGATTCTTCCTGCTTTCGTTGTTGCTGGAGTAGCTGTCATTACTAGATCCGTAGGTGTTGTCTGATGCTCGGTTGCTTGATCCATAAGTGTCTCCAGAGGACTTGTCGTTGGAACCGTACGAGTCATTTCCCGATGAACGATTGTTATTCGACCCGTACGTATTGTCGTTACTACTGGAGTAGTTATCATTGCTGGAGCCATAACTGTCCGAAGCTCGGTTGTTTGATCTATCGTTGTCCCCAGAGGAGCCGTAAGTGTTTTGGTTGGAGCTATACGTATCGTTTCCCGAAGAGCGGTTATTGGATCCATATGAATTGTCATTGGAGTCGCGATCAGACCTGTTGTAGCTGGGTAAAAGAATCAGTCTCCCATATATACTTTTGTCAGGATAGCATACTTATCGCCCGAATCACGTCCTTGACGGGACTCATATGTATTCGAGGATCTGTCATTACCAGACCCGTAGGAGTCATTGTTGTCACGACCAGAGCCGTATTCGTTATTGCCAGAGGACATGGTGTATATGATTCAGGTAGTCTTAAGAGGTAGAAAGCCGCTCTGAATTTGCTTAAGTTGCCATAACTCGTTGTGGTACTTATAGCCTCGACCGGGATAAAATAGGGACCGAATATGTTCTGGAATCCGCAAATTGCAGGCACGAATGTTGTTCCGGATTTACCAGACATTGGTGATCACATTAACACCTTGTGACAGTAATGGAAGCGGACCTGTCTTTACCGTACAAGCCTGTAATAGTCTAGGACGTTCGGAAATTGATACCGAAACCGAGCTTGTTCGCGTCATTTCATCACCAAGAACGTGCGTGAGATTGCCTCACGAGTCACAGAGGCTTCAATCAAGACCTGCTAACTATTATAAAACACAAGAACTTGTATATCTTCAAGTCCTTTTACAAGTGGAGAGCATTTGTGAGAATCAGCAAGGCCTGAAGTGGGATCTGGGTGACATGAGATAGTACCAAAGCGGTGCTAGGGACATCTTGTGGGACTAGAAAAGCTATGTTCGTTCGACAGGACTGGACATCATGAATTATGATGGTCCGATGGGAATTGGATCTTCGCACATGATGAATCCCCAATCTTCACAAGTGTTTTCTAGATTAGGCTGTGCCTGTGGCAATCTGTACTCGTGATGATCGCGGCTCTTGCCATATTTTTCATAGCATTATTCCCAAAGTCGGACTCACAAATTTGTAGCAACGTTATGACAATTGGTTGAATTTCGGCATGGTGCACCCCCGGGGATTGTTGCCTCGAAGGATAACTGGGGAAATTACGCGCTCGGCTTGTAATTAGGCCACATTGGTACATTTCCAGCAGAGATACGTGAGCTTTAGATGTTCGGATTTGATGAGTCTATTCCGGTTTTGCCTTTGCCTTGAGAATTCTGATAACTTGATTCGTTCAGGAGTTCGGCCTAAATCTGAAGGTGTCAATAAGCACGAAGTTGTCATTCAAGTCAATGGTGAATGAGAAATTTGTATGTTCTTGATCACGTGCCTAGCTAACCTGAGGCGTAGGATTCGGGCTGTGCATTCAAGTACTCGCTTATAGCACTGCTAGTCCTAGTGCTAACTTGAGAGGTGAATGAACATTGTTTCATCTGCGTCGCGCCCTCTGACAAGCGTGTTTAGATCAATGGAAGGCTCACAAGATATTGAAACGGTCACCACCGCAATCACTACTGAGTAAGTAGATTTACACCTGACCAGCCATTTTGATTATCTATAAAGTTAGTAACCGTCCCCAACCAGTGCACAGCAGCCAGATAGCAAAACCAGGAGATATGATCGTCAACTTCGGTATGTATCTCGTCATGTATAGATGACTATCTCATCGCTGGTTCACTGCGAAACATAGTCTCTGGGCAGCTACTGGTCAAAGTGCATTGGAGGCTTCACGCATCCTTGTAATATCTGGGTCTGCCACCTCAACATCTGTTCTTAAAAACCTCGTCCTTCCAGGCATAGGACATTTTACCATTCTCGATCCTGCAAAGGTCACTCCTGAAGATGCCGGAAATAACTTTTTCCTCGAAAGTCAGTCAAGTATTGGTAAATATAGAGCTGAAGAAGCTGTACGGTTACTGGGGGAACTCAATGAGGATGTCGATGGGAAAGCTGATCTAAGAAGTTTGAAGGATGTCTTGGAGACTGACCTAAAATTCTTACTCGGATTCACGATTGTGATTGTTCACAACGTAGAACCTCAAATGTTAGACAAACTTTCCGAGGTGCTATGGCAGGCAACATCTGGGCCAGCACTAGTCGTTGTGAGGTCTGCTGGGTTCTTGGCTGAATTCTTTATCCAATTTCATGAACATACAAGTAAGTTACATATGATGTTGGAATTCCATATATCTAATCCTATCAAGTTATCGAGAGCCATTCAGAGACGGCGCCATCATTGCGGATTGACAATCCTTTCCCCGTTTTGCTGAATTACGCGATGTCGCTTGACCTCGAAAACATGGATATCACAGATCACGGACATGTACCTTATGTGGTCATTCTTGTTCGTGCCCTAGAAGAGTGGAAGAAAACAGTACGTTATACTTGTTGGATCGCTCGAGCTATTCACAAATTTTGTCACTAAACAGCATAATGGGTCTCCTCCCACGTCATATCCAGAAAAGCAAGAATTCAAGAAGGCGATCCAAAAAATGAAGCGAAAATTTGATGAGGAGAACATTGATGAAGCAGAAGCTCAAGCATACCGTTGTTGGGGTGCCACAGTAGTTCCTCCTGAAATCGTAAACTTGTTCCAAGACCCCAGAATCTCAAATCTGGACACCAACTCACCTGTGTTCTTCCATCTGGTCGCAGCACTGAAGAAGTTTACAGAAGAACAACCCACGCACACCCTGCCATTAACGAGCACTCTCCCTGATATGAAAGCGAGCACAACGGATTACATACATCTACAGAAGCTGTACAAAACAAGAGCAGAAGAGGAGAAAGAGATATACAAACAATACCTTACTATTCCGATAGAAAATGGATTGGTTGACCTTTTCTTGAAGAATAGTCATGCACTTAAGGTGATAAGGGGAAAGCGATGGGGATGGATTGATAATGATCCTGCAGCTTTATGTCAGTCTGTAGCATATTTATCGCTTTTTACACTCAATAATTTTCCACAGCTGGTGCCGTGGAAACATCCGCAAAGTCTCTCTCGGTTCACCTTTCTCTTTCAGCTCTCTCAGCACTCACGATTAAACAACAAATCACCAGTGAACAGGCATTGACCGAAGCAGTACAAGCTTTCTTGCCCCCTGAAACCGCTCTCCCTAATGAATTCGGCGATGCCATAGGCGAGATGTATGATATTCCTCCGATATGATCAATGGCTTTCCTTCAATCTAACCATTTTCTCTACAGTGCTCGCGCACCTACTGCTGATCTGCCGAATACTGCTGCACTCCTGGGTGGTTTGGTTGCACAGGAAGTGATTAAAATGATTACGAAGCAATATATTCCAATAGAAGGCTACTGCATAGTCGATCTGATTGAAACTTGGACTGGAATGCTTTGATAGTGGTCATGGATTAGAAGAGACACGGAAGAAATGATTAGCATCAGCATGTTTGTATACATAAAAAGCAGTTTTCCACGAATTCTTTTTCATTCTTGTGTCACTTTTTGATTACTTTCATAATGCTGTTCACGTCAGGCAACAAAACGTTCACATCATCGCATCTTCATTCTGATTTACACAAGCTTACAGATACATACTACTTAAAACAACTAACTTGCACAGAACTTATCTTGGGCAATTCGAATCGGTGTGAAGTGTTGCATCCCCGGGACCATATTGTAATGGGTTGCAACTAGCGTGAACCATGAGATTGGTCTTGAATTTACGAATCTAGAAGACGTACCCTGGAAGTTTCGCCAACTGTCCATCGATAACCTCATTGACAGTCGGAGCTATCTTGCACAGGTTTGCAGTGGCAGCAGGAATGACCGTAAGGAAAGAACAAGCTGCTGTGTCTCCGGAACCAGTGGCATCATTCGGGTTGTCGCATCTATCAATAGCATTTTGTAATGCGCTGTATTTCGTAAGACTTGGTCAGCAGACAAGATTACAAATGTCATGCTGATTTACATACTTCGTATCCCAACCATTCTGGAAATCCGCATGCCAGGAGTAACCAGTTGGATCACTGATTATGTGTCACGATAAGAGATAAGCAAGGTCCTGTATTATATATTGTTATGTGTACCCACCCAGTAGCTGGCGGGTGAGTGAAGGAGAGTCATTCAAGTGTCCGAGAGTACATCGATAAAAAGGAAACATACCGTAGACAAAAGGCCAGGGGTTAACACCCGGTGTCCACCTAGAAGCAAATGAGTGGACATCCCATGTTACCTTACCATTGGATGACTTAGTAAACTGTTTATGAAATACAAAAGGTGGAATACCTCATAGAATAATTTCATAAGTGGAACTGGATGTGTGGAGGGGCATTTTCCGTTGTCCAACGAGGAAAGATAGGCTGTGTGAGAAACATGGTCTGCGGAATCGAGGTTCTTAGTCGGAATTCAGTATTTGAGTTATCGGATGCAAAGTTGAGAATACTCACTTTACCGTCCCAGCATGCTGGCATGTGGACTCGAGCGTTCAACCCTGACTAAAGTAACGATTAGTTGAGCATCCATCATTATCCAACCAAGAGATAAACCTTACTTCACAATCCGTAGTAGGGAAACCATTGCCTAATTTAATATGAGCTTTACCGGTGTAACGCAAACTCGAACATGATACAAACCGTTTTCACTATTATATCCAACACCACTGCCATACCTCAAACAAGCCCACTCGATGGCACGCTCGCGCAGCTCTTCTTGCGATCCCTGCAGCCGAGGATATCTAACGATTTACGACTAAATGAAGAGCCGATACAAAGATGAGAATAGATGTATCTTACTTGTGAGAGCGAGCAGCAGGATTTCCAGCGAGCATTTTGAAGCCTGGCGGGAAAGCCTTGAGACCAGCTCCTCCATTCTTTACATCACCATCTCCTCGGTTTTGATAGTAGACAAGGAGGCCTATCATGATATATTTTTAATAATCAGGCAAAAAAGTATAGATAAGAAATTTGCTTACCGCCATTCGCCACTGGTTCGAATAGCTTTGTTTTAGGATCTTGGAAATATAGTTTGGGAAACCCTATGCACCACATCTAAGCGAGATACATGCTAAGTCTCATAGAGTACTAACAGTAGTTCGATTTGTCCTGATAGATTGTCAGTATACATCTGCTTCCATAGTTTTGATTATTTACCTGAGATACTTCACAGTTAGTGCAGCTGGACGCACGTAGAGTGTCGTACGTGCTGTCGGCCTTGAAATCTTATTGGAAACTTAGTATGCTTCATCATTATATTACTGACAACCGGACTCACTACTTGCACCATGTACGGTCTAGTGAACCAGCAATGAAATCGTGGTCTGCTAATAGATACTAATGACGTTACTTACGTGAACATGTTGACTTGGAGTGACACCAGGAGAGATTATAGGGTCAATTCTTTCTATAAATTTACTCAGCATCCATATAAAAAACACTACAATTGTTTTAACCTTGGACTAAGGGATTTGTGCATGCAACCCTGAACCACGCATTGGCAGATTCTGAAAGCGCAAGAATGAGCAGAAAGGAGGAAGTTACAGCTGAAAACATTGGATTTGAGGATGACGATCGCGTAAAGCATGTTTATATACTTACCAGATGGTCGAGGACAAATGGTGGGTATGTTCACGTTGAAGAAGCCAGGTCATCGGTAGAACCACATTTGCATACCATATGGATGCATTGAATAGCTGGGGCATGTGCGCAGTCCATAAACAGAGAGATCCTGAAGAGCAACTGCGTCATGCACATTGTAGCGTGTGGCAGCGCGGGGAAACGGCATTCTTGAAAAGCCATTTGACAACAGCTGGAGATATGTTTACAATTAGAAATCCCATGAAAGGAACTTTGAAGGCTTTATCAAGTTCAAATTAGTATGAGGTCAGTTAACGTAGATGGTCAAAGAAGTTCGACCGAGACCACTTGATGTTGACTTGATGAATAGCTCTGACCAGATCAGTTACGCGAGCAGTTGAAACTGAATTTCACAGAATCACGCGGTTCTCCTCGCGTCTGTCTCACGTGCAAAGCTGTTTGTGCATATTTAAACCTGCAACTATTAGGCCGTCAACGATGCGCAATACATTCTCGAGGAGCCGGAAATGAAGGCAGCAATGTAGGACGCGTCATATACCGGCATGTATTTGATATTTTGCTATATCACGGAGACCAAAGTTTCTTAAATCCGGTGTTTCTCCATCATACAACTCATTCTACATTGGCATGAATATCCAATCTATGTCTCGCTCGGTGTACCGTAGAAGTTACACCTTCGGAAAACGAGGGCTAATTACTCAATTTCCCCTCGGAATATCAAACCCACATTCAAGGCGGACTTTCTTGACTGTCATCCAGCAAGGTCACGAAGCATGGCGACTCAGGTAATCCTTCTCCGGATATTTATCATCAGAAGATACCACGAGTTCACATATAATTCACAAAGCTTAGGGCGAAATCCCATTAGGTTGAGCCCCGGTTTGAACATTCAGATTCCTATCTATCATAACGTTCTGCATGTGGATTTGAGGGAGACTTCTATTGCTATTCCGAATGTGAGTGATCTAAACACGGTTCCGCTCATCCGTACTCATCTCTTCTTAGCTGTTAGGGTACACTTCTGACAACGTATGTCTTGGCAATCTGTCATTTAGCTTACATGTGCATTTATACCAGGTTAGGTGCCTGTATCCTGTTCTGGAACCCTTCTTTTCCGAATTGTGGATGGATACAAAGTATGATTTTTCTTCTGCATATGACATAGCCTGTAACCCCAGTTCAAATTTGCAAAGGCTTGTTTTGCAGTAAGCGACGTTCAGACAAATGTCAAAAATACAGGCACCTCTGCTATCAGGTCCATACTAGGCTCTTTCACCTATGATCAGGTTCGTGCTTCCATAAAAATGACATTTGATCTGTTATGACTATAGTGCTAGGTTATCAGTGACCGCAACGAAATAAACATGCGACTGAATACTGTTATTGGGAACTCTATCTCGGTATGTTTATTCCTTGGAATTTCAGAAATCTTCATTGAATAGCGAGCTTCCTAGACATGGGGTGTTGAATGCACAAGATTTGAAATCCAGACGTTTCAACCAGCAAACAGGGAGGTTGAAGTGGGTAGTATAGCTTGTTCCGTCGTGCTATGACTGATCTTAGATTAAAGCGCCAACTAGAGTTGCAGATGGAAGCAGAGCGAAATAGACGCAAGCAACTTCTTGACACACAAGCTCAAATCAATATCGCAGAGGGGCAGAAGCAGCGTATGATCTTGGAAAGTGAAGGTCATGTAAGTGTTTTCGCCAATACCGGCAAACAGGAAGTTTTAACGATGTTTCTTGTTCGATAGCTTGAAGCTAAATCTAACGAGGCTGATGCCAAATATAAAACTGTTGTCCGAGAAGCCGAAGCAAGGCAAGTTTCTTTGTAGGAGATGTTAGTGATGCGACCCTTAACTCTGATGGTTTTTATATAGGCAACAACAATCGCTCATGGAAGCCACTGCAATTGCAAAACAAGTTGAAGAAATATCACGTTCACTTTCACAGGATGGGTCAGACATACTTCCTGAACACCGCCAGCGAGCTCTGCATATGTTGGTTGAATTGAAACGTTTGGAACAACTGAAAGCTATCGCTCATAGCAACAGTAATTCCACGTACTTCTTTGGGGATAAAGCAGTGCTTGGAATTTCGAGTGATGCCTTCAACATCGACTATGCGCAGAACATTAAAGCAGGGCTTGAAAAAAAGCCAGTTCGAGCTGAAGGCGCGTTATAATACGATGGGGAACGAGCTATATTGATTCCTAGAACGAAATGCTACATCCTCTACTCAACCTTCTGTATATCGTCAGTCATACTCTCTATTCCTTACATCAAGTCGCAAAATAGTGCAAACAGTCTGATATAAATTGTATGATTAGACAAATTCAGAATGTATGATTAGACAAATTCAGAATTGTATATGATCGTAGAACATTGTGTTCGTATATGGTCAACAGATAATTACACTTACTGCTAATCCAAATTTATTTACCCTAAGTGGAGAAACGTCATATCCCGTTAGGTCAGTTACTATTTATCAAGTAATCGCAGCAACCTGGCTGAACGAGGACCACTTCTACAGGGACCCATATCGATAAGAGATCGAAGTCCTACACCTATAACGGGCCTTACAAAGTGAAATGGATACAGTAAGTCCTGGAAGTAAGGTGCTAGTAACTTGCGCTAGTAGTTTTGTGGGTATGTGGGTTGTCCGTCGACTGTTGGAAGAGGGATATCGCGTTCGAGGAACCATCTGGACTGTAGAAAAAGAAACATTCGTGAGAAACTATTTCTTGAAATATGGAGATAAGTTGGAACTCGTAATAGTGGAGGATATTGAGGTATGTGGCTTAATATTAACCGAAAGTTCCCTATTTACAACTAGATCTTTTGACGATAGGCTGGTGCCCTTGATGATGCGGTGAAGGATGAACTATAGGAAATATCTGTAATATTTATTCGTTTTAGCTCTTTTTAAACCAGCAGTACGAACCACCATACATTTCATGGAAAGGATCCTCAAATATGGGTAGGTCAAAACTATCCACCGTATAGCATTGTTAGTAAATTGCCATTTGCAGGGGATCCGTCAAGAGAGTTGTCTGGGCTTCCTCGATAAAGGCAGTGGCACATAAACAGGATAAACCTAGGATTATATGATGAACAACATTGGAACAATAGATCACTAAGGATGATAACCCTTTTCGGTAACAAGGGAGTTGGAGCTCAGGAGCAGATATATGCATTTCACATCATAGCAGAGAGAGGTAAGGCGGCGCAGTATTTTCTGGATTTTACCTCCTTGTTGTTAACTAATGTCATACTGAAGTTGCGTGGTTGTTCTACCTCCAAAACAAAGAGAAAATCTACTGGGACCTGACTGTCATTATTACCCCGCTGGCGAGTAGTTGATATACTGTTGAAAAACCAAAGTATTGGATATTCCTTCTAGGTGTTTGGTGTATGTTTCCTCTCACACGAATCTCCGGATCTTTGAATTGACCCTAATTGATTGGTAGCCTTCAATACACAACCCTACGGACTACGAGACATTGAACACCTCTCTCTATATATGACTTTACTTTGTTATGAGTGTAGCACCACCAGTTGATCTGGTGAACCTCGATGCCAATGGCGAAGGCGTTGACGTTCGGGACGTTGCGGAAGCGTATGTCGGGAGCTTCCAAAAGAAGCTGCTGGTAACGAAAGAATAATCGTATCAAAAGGTTCGTTTCGCCTCAATTCATAGATCTGGGGTTTCGATGGGTGATAGTTTATTTTTAGGAGCTTTCACCTGGCAGGAGTGGGGTAAGGCTTTTTTATGAATCAAGATTTAATGGGACTGTCTCCTATTTACTGACCCCAACTTTCATTTTAGTGGACTTGGCAAACGAGGTCATACCCAAAGGTCCTGATTCTTACCCATTACCTTTGGGAAAACCTGGACACAAGACCCCATATACAATTCGCTATGATACTTCAAGAGCGGCAAGAATTTTTGCCATTCAATATAGGAGCATGTGGGAAACAGCGAGTGACACGTTGTTGACCTTGATATCACTTGGAATGTAACTTTTACCACTTCCGGGATCATTGATGCTGACTTGTATGTACAAGTTTTTGAAAGATGGCGAAAACCTTTCTTAGTGATGCAGGATACAGCTGCTCCGTTACGTATCTTCACATGTAACGATTTTTTTCACAAGGTGATATGCTCCAAATTACCTGTTAAATTAAACATATGCAAGTTGGCTCTCAGCTACAGGGAAGTTTGGAGTTTCTATTTGACTCGAGACCACGATTATTACTACTTATGTCTACTATTACCTGGTCTCCAAGAATTCATATCAATCAAGGGTGCAATCAATCAATCTAGACGTAACTGTAGATATCTCAATTACCCCGGGACGAAGATATACATGTACAGCCAACTATTGTATTAGTTCTCATGTTCAAGAATCGACTCATGACAGTAACTATCACCGACTCATATATTCGAATATCTATTAACCTGCTGTCACATGACTTACTATCTTTCCCACTAAACATAAGACATCACAGCAACTCTGGTAACGTTCTTTAGTGCTCCAAAACCTCATTGACAATTGTTTGCTGTAAGAAGTCGACCTGCGTGGAGCGCGGCGCGTATCCACTGAGGAGGTGACTGAAAAAAGGATCAAAAGTTGGGTCTTTTGACTATCGTGGTGATAATCAGTACGTCAACATTGAACGCAACATCAACGCCGAGTAGCTGCTTCTTTATACATCTTATCTGTAGTGCGGGTATATAAGATATGTCTGCGTCCATCTAGGAGATCTGGTCGTGACCAGATTCTTTTACTTGCTTTTCTATCTCACATTTTTATCCCACCACTGACAGGATGCATACAGTCGCTTCCGGAAGCAAGGTTCTCTGTTACTGGCATCAATGGGTATGTTGCGATGTGGGTTACACACTTCCTATTGGAACAAGGGTATTTCGTGCGGGGAACGATACGTTCAGCTTCAAAGGGGGAGTATATACGAAACTATTTCAAGGCTAAAAGCGACAAATTGGAGCTTAGTTACAGTCGCAGGATATCGAAGCGGTTCGCATAACTGTTGAAACAGGCATCTTATATTCTGAAATTCAACATGAATTCATATAGGAAGGAGCATTCGATGAAGCCGTGAAAGGCGTTGACGCGGTTGAGCACATTGCATCCCCATTCCATGCTAGCGCTATTGATCCCGATGGTCGGTCTGATATCAAACGTTCGGGAAAGGTATTATTTTAACGGAAACAACCTAGAAATAATCAAGCCAGCCGTCCTTGGGACTGTAAACCTTTTGCAAAGTGTTTTGAAATGCGGGTACGTTCCTATAGACCAAGAAAATAGAAGCAATAACAAAAAAATTGCTTGTAGGTCGTCCGTCAAAAGAGTTGTAATCACATCTTCTTCTCGATCGGTGACAACACCGCTCGATAAACCTGGAGTATACAACGAGAAGGATTGGAATGAGACATCAACAAGACTCGTCAGAGAGAAGGGAAAAGATGCACACCCTGTAGAGAAATACTACGCCTCGAAAACATTAGCTGAGAAGGGTGAGTCCTTAATCTCTCATATCAATGCGTGTCGTGAAACTTAGTCTATATAAGCTGCATGGGAATTTGTTGAAAAGAATAAAGAACAGATTGCAAATAAATGGGACTTGACGACCATTAACCCTTCACTAGTGAGTCATATGTTACTTATTCAGAAGGGGAATAAAGTTGACATACTGCATTTCAGATGATTGGTGTATGTCATCTTGTCTACCAATCCGATTTGATCCTACCACTAAAGTTTGTGTTACAGCCCCCGATCCAGGAAGTTAATGGGTTGCAAACCTTGAATGCTTCGCTGCGTGTATGGTACGGAATGGTTGTAGCCGATACACCTAAAACCAAAGAATCTCTCGCTGACACCGACGTTGTCGTTGACGTTCGTGATGTTGCCGAGGCGCATGTAAGAGCCTTGCAAAAAGAGGCCGCTGGAGGAGAACGAATTCTTCTATCGAAAGGTATACATAGACCCTTCATAATTACTATACACATCAATCTTGACAACAACTTTGTTTTTAGCAACGTTTACCTGGCAGGAATGGTGTAAGTTTGACATAATCAGTCTTGATCCTTGATATCTTAAAATACCGCTTTTCAGTGGACTGTGCCAATGGGTTATCACCCTCGCCCATCCCGTCTCACAAGCTACCTTTAGGAGAACCTGGGTTGAGATCTGAGCATAAGATCACGTACAACTCGACTAAAATCGCAAGCATACTCGGATTACAGTACAGGAGTGTGGAAGAGATGACAAGGGATACATTAGCAATGTTTGAGAAGTTAAAGTTGTAGTGTTTATGGGTTGAAAAAGCGCTTCTGGTGACTGTAATATTAGTTATTGGTCTGATGTAAATTTATAGATGGAAAGTCTTGCCTTCCCAAATGATTGGAAATTCAAGTTCGAGTTTTGGAGCGCACTGGCCCGATTCCAAGTTCCATACGTGAATCGCATTGTCTGACCCATAGAAGGCAACCTGTGTGTCGTTGTGCAGAAGCACGGTTGACAATACGACAATTTGTACGGGCAGCTCCTTCAAAATCCTGCTATAGTTGCATTCAATGTCCCAAACTCGAAGCCTCCTTCTGGCTGTCCAGTCCAACACACGTCTAGCATCTTTGGATCGACTCCAGGAATAACCCCTTCTTTAACTCCTTACCAATCACAATATTCCACACCTCTAGGTAGAGGTGTGGGACATTGTGATTGGCACATCTGGCTTGGCTCCAATAATGAGCTGCCTTCCGTCTCGACGCTATGCTATAGCATACACTTCGCAATTTCTATCTTGCACACCTTGAACATGTACTTGTGCACCAGACGCAGGATCCCAGACACGAATCATCCCATGAGAAGAACCAGTGGTAAGCGACTGCCCGTCAGGGGCCCATGAAATATACAGAACATCTTGGTATGACTTGTTAATGTCCTCTTTGATAATCCGATGTTGGCATCCCATATGCACACCTGCCCGTTCTGTTACTCGGAGGCAATTCAGCTCCCATCGGGAGAAAGCACTCCAGTCAGCCAAACGCATTGGAATTGTGTGGAGACAAGCACCCCATGCTGGATTTCGAGGTGATATTGGCGTTATGACTATTGTTAGAGTTGTGCTGCACTACCGAGACACATGAGGTGCCAGTAGAGATCCAGATATGCTCAGGACAGTCGTTGATGGGTTTGTAAAATTGCAGAACTATGCGGTACGTGTCATTGATCGACTGGACGATTCATATTTACTCCCGCCCTGCATGTTTACCCTCAACAAGGCTTCAATTCATCCTGTATCGATTAATCAGATTGCGTACCCCACACCACGATAATGCCGAGCAAAGCTAGAACATAAAACTCAGCTTGATCCGGTACCACCACCATATTCAGCTTGTACGTGGTCCCTTCTACCATACTAGACCTCCAATTTTGAGGATGTAAATCAATAGATGTCCAGGCCGGCCTGCAGTCAAAATCACAAGATCAGTAATAATTGACGAGGTCAGAGGTGAGGATACGATCCCTGCTAATGCAAAGTACGCTGATATATAGGACAAGAATCTTCTGTTCCAATTAGCTAAAACAGATCTTTGCAGGATGCTTCAAAGGGGACTTTTTTGGCTGGAAGTAGTTAGAATCGTAGACAAAGCTCTCGATTTACTTATTAGTAATTATTTGGTTTTTCTGTTTGCTGAATAATCAACCTGTGCATCGTCAAGGGCAAGCACTACGAACAAACCTCGCGAGTTTGTTGGGCGATGTATCATGCTCATGAATCACAATTCTGATGTAGCTGGAGAGCTGGTTCCGTCAATTTTGATCCTTCATCGGACAATGTTGCGAGCTTCCGCAATCAATGCCACCAAAGATCCTACTTGTGCTGAAATCTCACTAGCACTTGTTATAATCGCTCTGATAGATCCTGACCTTTGATTGGTGTATCAGTTTCCATCAACAAAGTCTTTTAAAGCTTTCGGTGGCGTCACCATGTATCCTGTCACAGCCTTAGGCCTATGATATTTGCTCCAAAATAACTGGAATCTCCTTCGAAACCTCTTCTTGGACACTCTTTAATTAATCAAGATTGATCTTACGGAAACCCTGCCTGTGGGCTATCCATCTGGTCATTGCACTGTGCTGAGTTAGTGTTGATTTGCCCCGTTTATATCATAGATGGCCAACTTTACCATATCACAGGCCAGAATACAAAACTGGTCAATCAAAGAGGTAAGACTCATACAACCTCGTTTTCTGACTTGAAGCATACCCATTCATAACTTATTGTATTCATTCAGACTCAATCACTCCAGTCTTTGTCTTGCAGGCCTCGACATTAAGCATTTGCTCCTAGTCCATCTTAATCTTCTCACTATGCGCAACTCAGTACCTGTGGCATGGCCTTTTCACCATGAAAGTGGTGGTAGCGGGTCGCGCCCCGGTCTGCTTGACGAGCGCCGCTTTTCCACGAGTGCTTCAAGTCCAACATACGACCCTCGATATAGGAGTGTGAGTTGTCATTATGTAGCCTTCTCCCCAATGATGCAAATATTTTAACAGAATGTCTTTATGCAACCGGTATTGTTACGTTCACCAGAGTCAGCTTCTCCCCCCGATATACAGTACAGTGCGACGACAGACCCAGACACTGCATTCGATCCTCGACATTATCCGTCCCCATCATATAACATCATTGTTGGCTCTGGTTGGAAAAATTCCACCAACACCACCGCTCCCGAAATTCCCCCTGGTGCGTCTGAAGGGAGTTCATCGTTTTGGGCAGAAAACTTCTATAACACATCCCCTCACTACAGTTCATCAGTTATATCTCCTATTATGTCACCCTCATATTTGTTCTCGGACTTGTCATTATCGCCAGGAAGTCAAATCCACCAACTTCATAGGAGAATAAGTGAGCTGAAACAAGAGTGCAGCATGACAAGACACGCACAGGAAGTTATGCAGGGTTCCAGGAGTAATTCACCACCCTCGCCACCGCTCTCTGCATCTTTCCAAGCATCATGGAGGACCCGCACGGAGATACGCAAGAAGCTTTTCTGCTCGCTTAATCGCGCAGGCATCGCCCTATGTGCATGGCACAATTCAAGGCGGGAACGTCGCCAGTTTCCTGCACACCATGCCCCTCCTGGTCACTTAAACTGTGGCTGTACTCATGAAGAAGGACTCTTTGAGGCAAGTTTGACACGCCATGGAGTCGGTAGCTACCTCCCAGGTGAAAATGTACGGATGGACTCGGCATTAAGGAACCCACTCTTGAGGCTCTTGCAAGGATGCTATGGTTACAAGGACGGCGACTTTGAACGTTTGAAAAATTCTAATGAATGGATGGAGGGCGAGTCGCCCGAGTGCTGGGAGCGACGACTGAGAGAATAAGGTCCTTTTGCAAGGGGGCGGTTTCGGCGGTGAAGTAAAGAGGAAAAAATTGAATCACATGTTTTAGACGTACAATGTTGCTATATACAAGGTAGTTGAAAGAGATATGTATGATTTTTGTCGTACGATGATTTACGCAGGGATTTTTTTACTTTAAAGAGCTGTTAAACAATTAGAACATAAATACAATTCAAAAGTTCCATTGGGATTTTTAGTGACACCAGTCAGATCAAGAAGTATATCTTCTAATAGACCATCGTTATCGGGCAAAGCAGGTTCAGGTTCATATCTGCCAGACGAAGTCTGATGAGGCCAATTACGCCGAATGTCATCAATAAAGTTGTTTTCATCGAAATTATTCTGAGCAATTCACGATATCGGGGTTAACTCAGAGGTAAGCTTGGGTAGTAGACTGATGAACCACACGATGAAGACATTTCAGCAAACATCAAAAAAATGAAGTCAGAAATGAAGTCCACATGACCTCTAGCTTTCATGGTAAACGAAACTTAAGTAATAGAGTTAAAAAAAGTAGCAGGAATAATGAATTAATGTGTAGAGATGCATCTATGCTCTCCTGTTCCCGAAGATTTAGGAGGAGCTGCCAAAAGGAAAAGCAAATAGATAGGAAAAACATACCTCACACCACCTACTTCAACCCCAACTTCTGCGACAGCTGTGTTTTCTGACCCTTAGGACGTGTGGCTACATACTCTGCTTCCTGGGGCCTTGCACGGAGTAACTTAGACATTTGAAAGGAGCAAGATCGTTGAGAACCTGTAGACATCTCTCGGAAGAGGTGATGCTACTCGATCGAAAACAAAAAACTGTAATTAACAAAACGCCGGAAAAAAAATTTGGACTTCCTCCTCGAGCTCCGAATATATGCAGAAGATTGCCTCTTTATCAAATGGTGAATTCTTTGCTTCTGTCCAAGTCACCCTACCTGTGCATTTCTGGACATGTGGTTACCACGCGACCCGAAATGCACAAAGGTGAGCTGCTTGTCAGACTTATACTCCCTGGATGTATATCTCGGGACGTATCATAAAGAGTTTGAACACCCAGTGCAAGTCTTCGTAGCATCAGTTCTACAGGCACAGTGATTGGGGGAAGATGAACGTTGACAATGGGAGAGTTGAAAATTGAATCGTGGTTCGAGGCTGCTTATCATATAGCCCATCCGGCAATTGCCTCACATCAAATCTTGGCTATCATTGGCTCTACTTGACTGTGTAACTATTCTTCGGCGCCAATTGTAGGAAAAGTGATAAATGATAACTTCTCTCGTCGACGTCGTAATGCCTACAGTGCTTATGTTCTAGTTTTATGTACTACACTGTTTCTTTCGGTGAGGATCTCCCTGGACAATCGTTAATAACGATGTAGTGAGCACCATGACGGCTACGTTGCGATTGAAGTGGCTAATCCAGCTAGTGAAAGTGTTATTATATATTCCCAATGATCTTCGGTGATGTTCCAATTTATATTGGGTGAAATTAGAGGTCACTGGCAGTCTCAAAGATATAACATAATGAGCTGGAAGACAGTGGTCGCTACTCACCCTCAAGTCACGAGGTTCTAATGATCTCCTTTTGCATGAATCTAGCATCTTGAGACCAAAGCCGATTATTAGGGCCATTATTTGATAACATTGTTAAGTTATGATCAAACTGTAAAACAGGCATAAAGTGGGACTCGCTGCAAGGGCTCTCACGGCTGACCTTGTTAACAGCACACCTGAAAGATAGTATTAGTGGGATGTTTGGAAGTAAAGCTTCGGATAGCGCTTGTTGGTAATATATTCATTGAAACCCTTGAGTTCGCAATAAAATTCCTTGAGGGCATAAGTACGCTCTAGCAGAAGCAATGCAACCTCCACGTGCTGATTCACCAAGCCAAGGATTCGTAGTTGGTTCCATGGTAATTCAATAGTCACGTCATTAGTTATATGTTGAGGTAGGATGAGGTGCTGTAGATCTGGTGCATCGTATAGTAAGGAGAGATCCAATGTTTCGTTGATACTAGAAGAATCTGAACTATTTGGTATTTGGATCTGGACAGATTTGAGATCATGAATTCTCCCATTTGCGCCTTTCAGGGCATGGATAAAGTCGCATTTGGGGAGATATAAAATAATGGAATTCCACTGGTCCGCATAGTCCGCAAAGATTTGCAAAATTTGTGTGTACAGTTGCTTCTGTTCCTCCGTGAAATTGTGGTCATGCTTGAATTGTGCCATAATGCGGATGTGAAGACGTTCGTCGTCTGTGCGTGCTAGCCATTCCTTAAGAATAAGTGAACGTGCATGCATCTGTTCAGTGTCTGTTGTAAATCCAAAATAAATGTATTTCCATAAAGCGGAATCTCCCCAGGCAACTTTCCGCCAAGACTTGCAGACTGCACCCAGGCGAAGAGGTTCATGGCTATCGCGGAGAAGGTTTTCCTTTGTGTCCTCATATGGATTACGAACTGAAGGGATCTTGAAATTGGAGCGGTATGCCTCATGCTCGAGCCTGAAAATGGTCGACAACAGTTCTGGAGATAGTCGAGCAACTGAGGTAGTGAAAGGACCATGCATGATGTTGGTGAAAGTAAGGTTACCTGATTTTCGGATCTGGAGAACATACTACCATTATATTACCTTTGTCCCAATTGTTGTGGTTGTAAAGCAACTGGTGGCGTGACTGGTGTGACGTGACCGAGACGAGAATGGACCCTGAACAGGCTTCATCAACGCCCGTATCCGTGTCCATGAGAATCTGACCCATTTCAATGATGCTGCGCATTTCAAAACACCCTCCCGCTTCATCTCCGTCTGTCTCTTTGTTCTTTATAATCTACCCTCCTTATTTTCTAGTCCTATTTCTCCCCCAAAAGACAGTCTGATCTCCTCACAGTTCTGTGATCCAAGTTCTGCAAGTAGACGTTGGATCCGTGTTCTAAGGACTTTTGAAACTTTGGTCAAAAAAGGGTGTTTTACAGTACGCAGATTCAAAATGACACTGTTCAACTTGGAGTGGCCGTCCATCCCATTTCTACGTGAGCAATGGATGTCGGGAGCCAGGTTTCCCGCTATGATCGTACGTTTCTTTCTACCCCCAAGTATACTCCGAGGATTTACAACATTTCTTTCAATCAGCTGCAAACATTCTTATATGGTATGTCTCTTGGACTTCTCCCTGACCAATGATGCATTGAACTTATGCGATTAGGATTATATGTCGTCGTTTTCAGTAGTTCCATTTACCTGCTTCTGAAACGAAAGACCGTGCGCATAACGCTCCTGCTTGGCGTTCTCGCAATGTTTCTCATAGCCTCGGCGGATTTTGGCTTAACCCTCTTTTTCTTCTTCCGCATAAGTCTGCCAGGAAATATATCAGGGTCCCACTACAAACTATTAAATTATAAGTTTGTTTTGTATATCACCAACAAGTGAGTAAGATGTACACTTAATTTCTGGAAGACGCCTTAAACATTTTTTACCAGTGCCCTTGCCATTAACATGTTTGTAAGCACTTTATCTTTGCTGTGTGGTGTGATCACCTGTCCGACATTCTCATAGGTGGTGCATTGTTATAAACTCTGGAGAAGTATATGGGTTGTAGTTACCATCGGCGGCTATACTGATATGTGGAACAAGTGAGTCTCCACTTGGTTGTGTTTTGGCACGGGGAGATCAAATAGCCTTCACTTCAGTCACTGGCTATACTTCCATAACTATGACGTCAAAGATGATAAACAAAGTTCTTGCTGCGAGCTTTGCGTCTAATGCAATTGCTAGCCTGACCATGGCATTCCTCATTAGTAAGCATCACCTATTAAATTAGAGCCAAGGAGATCATTCATTTGCTAAATGAAAAGCTGGTCGCATGGTATGGAATACCCGCAAAGTCCACGCCATGTCAAACTTCACAACCCTAATTAAGACATTCGGAATGCCTATTCTGTACGTTAATGAAGACTATGATTATCTTTATCTTCTTATGACACAATATGCAGCGTTGAATCTGGTTCTCTATACACGCTGTATTTGTTATTGTACCTATCCCTACATCCGGTTTGTATTTTCAGTTATTGTCAAACTTCTTTGTTTCTCACACAATACGCTTCTTTTCTTTAGCTCGTGCTTGATGCCTCTCTTACGCAGATCTCTGTGAGTAAACATTTTGAATTGACCATTGTTTGCCTGTCATTGACAAATGTATAGGGATTAGTCGCCACGACTATGATCGTACAAGTAGCAAGAAGTCATGATGTTCGTGATAACAACACTACTGTCACCATGATGGCTTCGAATGCCCACGATGGTGTTGTGACCGGTTCCATCCCCCATCCTCTCACTACCCAACTACCCGCACTTGTTAGGACCAGTACGAGTAGCACTGCTTCGTTGAGTTCTAGTGATAAGGTGTACCGGTGAATGCAGCGGAACGAATGATGCGGGATGTGGTGTTTGCATCACATGTCAAACAATAGCTGCATCTACCAAGAAACGGTCGGCCGAGATCCAACAACTGCCCTGAAAGGCGAACAGGTAGTTTGCTTGTTACAAGTCTTGGCTGGAGCAATGAGCTAAAAGGAACGCGATGGAGAATGTAGCTAAGAAGATTAAATAATCTTGGGCCATTTAAACGTAGTTTGGTAGCGTGTGTATAGCAATGATATTCTCATCTGGCCTCTTCTAAGAATAGAGGTGCACACACCCCACTTACCCGAAATATCCTATTTTGCTCACACCAAACCCAAGGCAGTTGTTCCCACCGTAAACCAATTGCTAGTCGCTTATATTAAGTTGGCGGGTGGTTTATAAGCGGATACGGGCCTGAATGACCCTCATGATATTCTCAGGTGAAACGGAGTCTAATCATTCCTCCCTCTTTCCCCTCACTTGGACGCTGCCGTTTGTATCAATACCCAACTACGACATCCAATCTCACTATCCTTTTCTCTTTTTTCTCCCCTTCTGTATAATACACATCCTACTCGCCCGTCTTTCGTGAAGGCTATGCCTCCGATTGGCACAACTGAAGAAACGAAAATGATTAAGCCTTCAATGTTTTTTTCGGTGGCAGCGGAGAAAAACTACTCCTCGATTTACGTGTATAGTGCCTCAATATTGGTGCGTAACAACGTTCAATTCTTCTCTGAAACTCTCCCCTGATTTCCTTTGTAACATAGTTTGAGATGTTTTTATATGGTGATTTTATCAGCTCGCTTAAGAATTCCTTGGCTAACAGGTTGTAATCAGGGCTATACACAGCTCTGTTCTTCATCTGCGTCAGAGTCCTGCTCAAATCCCACCGAACCTCACAGAAGATAATGTTGACTTGCGCAACTGCCATGTTTGCGCTGGCAACATGTGACGTGATTCTTGCTCTGGCTTATATGTACTGGTTTGTTGTGCGGAATATGGAGATACCAGACAACCATCTTCATTTGAAGTTCCTTATTTACATAACCAGCAAGTACGTCCATTCTATGTCAGCCCAAATCTCTCTACAAAACTAACCATTCACTACTTTCCCAGCATTATCGCCGACTGTCTTGTTGTACGTTTCCCACCAAACCTTCATGTCAACTACAATCGTCTTGACCTCTACACGCAGATCTATCGTTGCTATACTGTCTGGAATAACAACAAACGGATCATCGCACTGCCCTGCTTTTTGCTACTTGGAGGATCTGGTTGGTGGATTTTCTGATTTTAGTTTTCCCAGGCTTAAATGTGATACAATCAGTGTGCGGATACCTATTCATCGGCCTCTCCGGAGAAGAATACCGTTTCCGGGACCTTCTTACGGCCTTCATGTTTACAACTGTCGCTGTCAACATCATTATCACTAGTTTAATGGGTATGTCGTCACGTAAACCGTCGCAATTTTTCTTTGATCATCATGCCTACAACAGCCGGGCGCATCTGGTGGATATCCCGTAAAGCTCACTCTATACTTGGTCCGGGTCTCTCCCGAAAATACAATGCAGCTATCGCCATCATGTGTGTTACTTCCATTTTTACCTGTCGTTTCGTATCTTGATGACGTTGGGAGTAGTATTGAATCAGGGCTAATTTACTCAGTGTATGTTATCTTGGACGCTGCCCTCGATATTGTAAGTGTCTTTTACCTGCTTTCTAGTCAACAACTCAATGCCACAATTGAAATAGTATGCCCTTGATGCTGGGCTTGCTCAGATGGTTGTAAGTGTTTCAGGCTTATCCTATTCGCAATCCTTGACATCAATCATCAGGGAATTGCACCAACGCTGATGATCGTTCAAATTGGGCTTGGTCACAATTCGCACGATGCCAATACCACGATTAGCATGGTGCGTACAGAAGCGAGAGCAGCCACCACTTGCGATTCAGATTTCGACCCTCCCTCCCCGATACCCACTCCTCAAACAACACAAGTTTCACCAATTGTTATTCCCGGTCAACAGCCACATTACGAAGAATTCAGGGTCTCATGACCCATGATAAGCCTTCTTTGGCCGTATTCATATTACGCGCCCACGACTTTAACAGGAACCCCACGGCGTGATCTTGACCCGTTGGATGAACTTCGGATAGAGGACTTTCCAAGAAGTTTGTTCTGTGGGATCATTTACAAGAGGGCGGATTTAATAGGCGACACGAATCGCGAAGTCTCTTCACAAAGTGTGGGGTAATAGACCAAGTAATGACTAAAGCAAGCACCGTGGTGGAAGAAGCACCTTCTAGGGTGACCTCGGAAATCTGGTTTGACCATGGAAATAGTAGGGTCACTTCTAGTTACCAATGCTACATCGTACGATATCATATCATGATGTATCTACCAGTACAATGGAACAAGGCGGCGCTCTATCTAAAGAGAATTGAGGGGCCTTGTGTATTCTGATTGTACTGATATGGAGAAGTATGGGGAAGAAGCACATGATCACTTATGAGCTAAATAAACTCCATGAGCACAAGTTTAAGGAGTAATTGATCGCGAGTAGTCGGTGAGCTGGTGCCACTTGCATGGTGCTGGTGTGAGAGCATTATTGCAAGATAACCTGAGGTCGTCTTCAACCAGATGTCTTCAATAGAACCACCACGAATGAACCACGTCTCAAACGTTCCCCGTAGTACCTCGCCATTGGCCTCTCGAAATGACACAAATGACACGCGACCTCATCTTCTTCATTCATCGAAAAGCCAGATGGACACCCAATATGTGAATATGTTACTGGCGCTTGATGATATTCCACGATTGCATAATTTTCTCGCGTCTTTCTTCACGTGGATCCTCCTGGCAGGTTTTGTCCTGTTTCCAGGAACATTCACAAGTTTGCAGAATTTCGAAATATCTAATGGTATTGAACAGCGGTTGGTCAATGCGATTGCGCATGTACCTTTGTAAGTTATGAAATTGGTAATATCTTTGAGTTCAGAGAAAAGATTGATCTTCTTTTCGTTTGTGTTTCACTTTACAGATTTGTTATAGCGTTCATTTGTTGCGGTATCGGCGCTGCAGGCATGTGTTATCTATGGTGGAGGTGGATGTATAACTACATTTGGCTGGTTAACAGAATATTTCTGTACGTCACCATCATTAGAACATGTCCAAAAGAAGTGGTCAATACAAACTTACCTTTTGGATATTGTGCGCAGGCCTGGATTCCTCAATTCCCTGGCAGGTATAATATCAACACTCGCCAATGTTTACGGGGTGCAGCATGGTCACTTTTCCACAACTGGAAAAATCACGATCGTCGTCACAGCAGCCGCGGCTTTAATTTGTGGCGTGTTCACGTTATTGTATAGTCTATGGTTCATCAGGAGGGTCAAGAATCAGCATGATCATGAGATAGGTCGAGAAAGAGCTGGAAGACATGGAGAAGGTGTTATAGACCTGTCTAAAGAACACTAGAGCAGAGATGACAATTAGACTTTTTCTTGTAATTATGTATATGATGTATGTATAAATATATGTACTTAGTCATTGATATATTTCAGACTGTGCTTATCTCTGTTCACCTTTCTTGCGAATGAATTTGACGTCTACACGGTGTCTACAACTGGCCGCTCGGCCCGGCATGTTTGGGCGGACTTTAAAAAAAAACTCACGTTGGAAATTTGGTCAAGCAAACGAAAGTGAATAGCGCTTTGGCAAAGTACAACTGTCAAATAGTTCCGCTTCTTCGCCCATCATGCGTGATAAAGGCATCTTTAATATAAGAAGGGCTCTGCCTCGCATGGTACGTTTTTGGAAATTTCGCACCTTATCTCCAATGTTCTAATTGATTTTCCGTAGAGCTGGTCTCCAAAGAACCTCTACAACCTTTGGGCCCGAACTGTGGGCCCCAAATCGAAGGAGATTGAGTTCAAACATACAATGTCGCAGACACTCTTTCAGCAACGGTGGAAATCAAAGGCTGCAGTTCGTGCATACCATGGAGACTTCATTCCGGAAAAGGTATTCAAACGTTGGTTTTTGCCTGAAAATATACCAGATGTACGGCCGCGACGAATAACGGCCGGAGATGATAAAACATCGTTAGAGGAGTTCGCAATGAGGAAAAAGAAAGTGCGGGCTCTTGAGGAAGAAACAGAAAAGAAAGGAATGGCACCAGTCGGAAGTTTGATGTTCTCAGAGGTGGAACGTAGGTTGGACGTCTTTGTGTTCCGCTGTTGCTTCGTGCACAGTGTGTATGAAGCGCGACGTTTAATCATTCACGGCAGAGTTATGCTCAATGGCAAAAAAGTGAGGATCATCACGCTTGCTGACCCACAGCTGGTCCAACTCAAATAACTTTTTTTTCTTATAGCACACAAGCGCGAATACACGCTTGGCACCAGGAGATTTGGTTTCGGTTGATCCTGACGCAATTCGGTTTTTCAAACCACAAAATGGGGACCATGACAAAGTTAACGAAGGAGAATCGGGACTAACACCCTTTAGCCTTCCACTATATGCTTCTCCATGGCTGTTTATTCCCCCTTACATTGAGCCCTCATTTGCAACATGCTCGGCTGTATATGTCCGACATCCTACGGCACGACCTGGCTACTCCGAAATCCCCACACCATACGATGCTGATGGAGCGCTTGTGAGATCTGCTTGGGAATGGTACGTGGAAAGGAGGCCAAGACTGAGGTCTAAATCCCAATTGGCAAGGATGCCGGAAGATAGGGCATTAAGTCGGATGGAGGACATGCAGCGAGGACGTCGTAAATTAAAAGTGGATATGGAGCGTGTTGACCGAGAAATCGCGCGCACGAGATAATATTTTACGTAATGTTAGTTACAAAAATAGTAATAAGGAAAAGGGGTGGGACATCATTCAATGCAGTGATCAACGATCAATTGAAACCCACAAAACTCTTTTAAGAGCAAGTTCGTCCGAACACCAGGGACCATCGGCCATCTTTACTTCCCTGTTCTTGCTCCTTCAAAAATTATCGTTTTTCTCTTTATCCGCTATGGCAACTACAACGACACCCATTCACATTCCCTTCCACTCATCAAAGTCGGACCATATTTCTGCACGGCCTCCGCAGTCAAAGCTGGGCTTGTTTATTTGGCGAAGAAGGATGTGGTTTGAGTCGACATTTGTGCTCTCCATGCTTGAGCCTTGGGAGAAATTCCTTCTTTGTCAGTCCAAATCATTCCATAATCACCCATTTCTCACCCTTTGCTTTCGTAGTGACAATGTTTATTGTACTTTTTGTTCTGGTATTAGCTGGGACTGTTCAAATACCTTCCCCACCATCCTTGTTGTCATGCAAAGTCGCGCTGTGTACTATCTGTGGGGACAAGAGGGTGATGATAGAATTATTTGGCAGCTACTAGGACTTGGAACCGAAAACGGTTTTGGTCTCCAGAAGGAATTGTAACATAAGGATTTGTAGTAATTGTAAGTAATTTCCTGCATATTTCTTTTTTACGCATTCCTTACCAGAGAACAGAGATATGATATTACCCTTTTTACAGTACAGTGGATACCACTAATATCCGTCAATTAGGATTGAACTGCACTCATTTTAATCTGTTGAAAACAAGTATTTTAATGGGTAATCAAGCCAGGGTCTGAATCTGATGTCGCCAGCGCAGTTGACAGATTATTACGTCAGCATGTTATTGGAGCCTTCACACCGCAGTTTCATCGATTCACTCTGTGTACTCTGATGTTATGAAACTATTATGCATCCAACATACAACCATATGATTCCACTGAAAAGTCCTTCCAATCATGCAGCACGCCTTTGATGTTGCTGTTTTACCTTGCGTTTACCTAAGATTGTATCCGGGAAGCCGGTGGCCATTCTTCTTGCTTCGGCAGCAAGAACATCAGTTCCGTGCCTCCGAGTAATCACCACGAAGCCTCGTGAAGCTTGTTAACAATGATGAAATAGGTACATGTCATTAAAGTTCCGCGATGCGGCTGCAAAGCCTAATGATATCGTTGATGGAAGAACGCAACATATTTCAACTTTTGCCCCCCGTCCCTCTACTAACTTCTCGACCAGTCAAATGATCTTATTCGAGCATACCCTCACAACCTCTCTCGCACGTCTACAACGCTCTTGGCCTGTCGCCAAGGCAGAGTTGCGTAGATACTACGGTAATCGACCCTTCGAAATGACTTGAAAAACCAACATATCGCAAACCATCCGATACGTTTTATATTGTACGCGTGCAATAGAGGTCACTGTTTTGTCTACTGCCGTCGTAATATTGTTTTGGGGTTGGACGAATCTGATGGTCGGTGAAGGTGTGTGGTAAAATAACAAATTTGTCAACCCTCTCGAAGTATAAAATGACCCAAGACCAACCCGTTTCTACACCCAGAATCGAAAACAAATGGTTTCCAACCTCTTCACAGTATTCACAGTCTTAGCCTTGACATTTGTCGTCGACGCAACACCGGTTGCTGCCCCGACTAGCCCATGTGCTGCTGTTCATATCATAGCAGCGCGCGCTTCTACTGAGCCACCTGGTGCTGGGATTATCGGTGCTCTTGTGCAACAAGTGCAAAGGACCAGCCGTCAAACGGTTTCGACATCGAATGTTAACTACCCTGCAACTCTCACCAACTATGGTAGTAGTTCAGCACAGGGTACTGCTGCGCTCAAAGTACTCCTCACCAATCAGGCAAACCGGTGCCCTAACCAAAAAATCGTGCTTGTCGGCTATTCACAGGTTACATTACATTACATTCCTACAGACTGACCTAGCTGAAACTGGCCATTTCTATTTCCAGGGTGCACATATTATTGGTGATGTTCTAGCCGGAGGAGGCGGCACTGGCCTTGGACTTCTGACCCCTCCCATATCAAGCACCATTGCCAACAGAGGTAAACATGATGCATGGTCAGTGATTGGCAATTCACTTTCTTATATACCGCGTACAGTCAACGCTGTCGTTCAAATGGGTGATCCACGACATGTCCCGAACCAATCTTTCGACAAAGGAACTTCTCGTAACTCTGGTCTCTTCCCTCGTGGTGCAAATCAGCAATATAGCTCTACCCTCCAGCCTCGCATTCAAAGCTTCTGTGATGCAACAGACACATTCTGTGACTCGGGCTTTTCTACTATAGTCCATCTGACTTATCTTGATAGATACCAGGATGACGCTGCAGATTTTATTCTTTCTCAGATTGGTGGGTAGATGTAGGTGATATAGGCGATTTTTGATATGTCGGCTACTACTAGTATGTTTCGTACCTTTGTGTGCTCGGAGAGTAAATGTAGCTTGACAGAAGTTTGAATAGAAAATGTAAAATTTCCAGATTCACAGATCAACTATTATAACGAGAGATGCAAAAATACATATATGTGAGAACGAACTGATTCTATATAAAATATTGAGTCTGGCCAAACTTCGAGAACCCTATCCCAAACACCAAAGAAGCTCAAATGCCCTCACTGCATATTTCCGTCCTACTCCACCTCTCACTCCAAACCGCCTATCCTCTACAATGAAGAGGTCGTCGGGATCATATTCATCTCGCCAAGTCAAGTAAAATTCGGTCCACAGAAGGTAGCTTAAAATCGTCTTGAAGGGAATCGGCTTCGCCTGGATATCCAACCATGCTTCCAGTCATCTGTTGTAATATGGGTAGCTGCGTAGTTTTGAACAGGACACGACAACAAAACTTTAGTTAGCCTGAGATGGAAGAGTTCAATGCTTTCCACTGTGCAACGTGAAGGAATACTATGCTCGCCTGGCACATATAGACAGGTAAATGCTCCAGTCTGACTGTTACCCAAAAAGAATCGCTATCAAGAATAAGAAGGTTTTCAGCAAGACTAGTCCTTGGCTATGTGTATGATGAGATATCACCTGTACATCTTGATGCTGTACTCAGTATCTCATCTCCAAGTCGCATCCGAGGTAAGCGGCAGTTATGCAGTAGCCATATCTTCTGATGCTTTTGAATTGTTTATTTTAATCCATGATGGGCAATGCTATGCGATTGATCCTTTACTGATTCATCCCTTCACATTATCATTTTGATAGACTTATCCGTATCTTCCTCTCAGAAAGTATCCATATAAGATCTGCGAGAGAGGCGATGATGGATGCCAATTTGAAGAACAACCTACAACCAAATATCTTTTTGATAAAGTCGCGGGGCCATCATAGCAATGACATTGCTGGTGTAAGATCCATCATTTTGTACCACGTTTCGTTTCAAGTTTCTCGTCACAGTTTGTGTTGGAAGTGCAATGTCTGGAATTTATGTTCTAGTAGTGGATTGGAATGGTTAGATCCAACCAGCGAGGTGCATATGATTTAAAAGAAGATAGATTGTTCAATCTATTAGATTCGAAACACACATGCACACATAACGGATAGAGTCGAACACCCAGGTACTCCAAGAACACGAGTAATTACTATACCTTGCAATGCCCAGATTTGTCCCATCTCTCACTCCCAACACCTGCTGCCACAATAAAAAGATCATTGGGATCATATTTCTTCTTAATCTCACTGAGTCGGCCATAATTTGGTCCAAAGAAAGTGCCTTTGAAATCATCTTCAAGAGGATCTGCTTCATTCGAGTACGTCGCACTTGTTCCTCCAGTCATTTTTTGTAATATAGGAAGCTGCGTGGTTTTAAATTGTTTCTCTACCACATGCGCAACAGGTGCAGTAGCATTTTCAGCCCATTGGTTGGCAATTATAAGCTGGAAGAAATTCAAAGTGTTTAATGTTTGAGGTTTATTTCAGCATTGGAATGTCGTACAAGTGTTTTAGCAGTCCTCCATGCAGGATGGACAGCAGAAGAGATATTTGCATTAGCTGCAACTTGACCTGAGGACAATAGTTAATGGAAGGACACAAGAGTAGGTATGTGGCACCCGGTAAACTGACCTCCAGCTACCAAATTTCCTAGTATACTGCAGAGATGTATGAGAATAAGTTATTGTGAAAAGGTCGATTTACTCACTTTGTTACTCCGGAATCCAGTAACTCTGTATAAACCTGGCCAATAACGTCTGGAGAATCCCGATAGACACTTGCAGGAATGAGTCTAGATCCCAAGACTCCAGATTCCCCAACGGTGTCATCCGGACTGGCAATGACATCGTTAATGTTGAGATACTGGTTCTCAGATATTACAGTTGCTCCAAGGAGCTTCACATCTCGGATGAACGGTGCCATAACGGCGTCAACCTGGGAAACGGATGCCCGAGGAAGGATTGATAATACCCTCATTGTTGTTCCGAACAAATAGAAGTATTGGTTCGCTCCTAGAGCGTCCCAGTCGAATATATGCCTGGCATGCACCTCGCTTACTTTACCCATCATCGAATTAGAAGAGGCCGTAATGGTGATGTTAGAAGCCACAGTGTTGAATGTAGGAAATGTCCGGAATGTGGCATTAACTACCACACCCCAAGATCCAGCACCCCCGCCACGTAGAGCCCAGAATACTGAACCCGAAGAATGAGTAACATTCTAATGTTGATATCGTATTACCTACAATCTGAGTTCTCAAATTCATTTACTTTGAGAAGGTTCCCATTCGCCACGACAATGTGGAATTCTAATGCATCATGTTAGGAGCATGTAATTTAACGATGCGATGTACGAAGAACATACCGAGGGCATTATCTGCAGCTAAGCCAAGTATAGGTGACAAAGGAGAATGACCCGCGCCTTGTACGTATCCACCGGCGGGGGCTATGGTTGAGGCAGTACCTCCGACAATAATCTTGCCTTCAGATTTTGCTGCAATATACAGCGTATTAAGTCCTACCCCACTTCCAACAGTGACGGCACTTCCTTTACTATGGTTATTGACCATAAAATCATCTGTGAATGCGATAGTTTGAAGTTTGGTTGTGTGGATAAGGAGAGAGCTTTTTGCAGTGGACCGTCCAAGGTAGTCGTGCCCAGATGCTTTGATAGCAAGACGAATATTGTGTGAATGAGCAAACTTGACACCTTTCTATCAAGACCTCAGCATCAATCATACTTGACGAATAAGAGTTGGCATACTTGTATGTCATCCGCTGACTCTGCTTCGACAGAGAATAGTGGCACATTTCCTTGCCCACATGTTGATACCGAGTCCCTGAAGCAAAATGAAGGGGGGACGGAATCATAGTCCTGATATTTCATGGCATATCAGGAATATTATATACATTCAAGGAGATAATTCCTATTCACCTGTTCCCAATTCAGCTGTAAAAAAACCGATTCATATCACGTCATACCGCATCACGTAAATGCTTACCTGGTTCATAGCTCCAGGAATCATGTTTCTAAAATTTGCACTTGTCCACTGATCTTCCGTGCAAGACCCGGACGGGAGTTGGCTGCAAAATTTGGCGGATGGGACGACGGAGACAAGGCGACCGGAGATGGATGAATTTAATGCCTGCCATTGGGCATTGGAAGGAAAGCCACGATCACCTGGCACATTTCGACAGGTTGATGCTGTACTACTCCTTAGAGTGTAAATGGCTGTTGCAAGAAAGGGTAAAATGGTTCGCATATTGTTTGACTTTTTGGAGTGAGGATTGGTTGTACTTTTATACTTTTTGGCCTATAAATGCACAGTGCGCAGCGTTGCGTAACAGGGCTTCATGCTGTACGAAGGATTCGAGATGTGATCTATTTTTGCATAGAACACCAACAAAGAGCCGACTTTTGCAATTTAAAATCACTATAACTGGATATTTAAATCTCACCTATGACTTCGAATTGACATATCCATTGCGCCTCACAGGCACAGATACCTATTATTATGTGTCAACACGAATACGTGAAGGAGCCAGGTTGCAAGAAAACATTAAGGAGTGCTTCTAATTCCGATATATAATCAATTTTCATGTCGTTGATGTAGTCTTGACGTTATACAGCAAGATTCCTGACAGCCCAACGCAGCCTCCATAAGCCGTGGGTACCATCCGCAGCCAAGGCAGGAACAGGCGACCGCAGCAACTAGAGATAGAAGCGTCATCGCCTGAATTCAGAAGAATTGTTCAGTTGTGGGTCACGTGCGAAAAAATGACAGCAAAACCCTCCTGATTCCTGACTACTCCTACCCATACATGGAGTCCCTTTGGGCATTACGGCTTTGAACCAAGAATGGTACACAATGTAGACAGGTATTTTCCCAATCCGTGGCTTCTAATCTACAGGCTGTCTAACTTCACGGAAAAGCGGGGCTCTGACTTGGTCGCGCATGATATGAATTGGGGTAAAATTTGGTTCCAGAGTAGGACAGAAAAGAACCAAAGGTTCGCAACACCGAAGTTGTAAGAATATCTATTAGGTTGGAAGTGCTTATAGCAAGGAACTTCGTACTTCCTTGTTATAGGCACCTCCAATCCGAGGACACAACCCTGTCCCTGTAAAAAGGGTGCAGTAACCTGGGAAATTTTATCTGTCAGTTGCGAATAGGGTACTTAGAGGTTTAAGAGCGCCCTGAATATCTTGTAAGATTTTCGCAAAGTTAGTATGCAGATATTGGTCTACAGAACGACTTTAGTACACGATATACAGTCGAGAAATCCTGGACTCACATGAGTTCAAGTCGTAAATCCATATATCAAACCGTGAATTCAAAGTGACCCATTAAAAAATTCCCCAAGTGCCCCGCAGTGGATACAAATCAAAGCACATGGCAAGTGTTGATTGTACCACGTTCAGCATGAGCAGGAAACCAAGCAGGGTGCGGTTGCAACCATATATAGCGTAGACCCTGATTGTAAATTATCAAACCGATAACCCAGTGGATCGACGTTTGTTGGACATACGTTCATGAACTATATAGATCTAGTTTCAGATTGACGCACAAACAGTTTGAACCCATAGTCATATCAGCTACGTCATGATTGTAATCCTGAGACAAAAGGGCTGCATGTCGGTAACTCGAAAAAATAGATTCAAATAACTTGACCAGCACATATGCAATAGCTCCTTATAATTTAGTAGGTAAGACGCGTATAACGGTTCAATAAGAAAATGAATACAAGTCCCATTAATGTTAATTTCTGTTTCCGTATTCGCTCAAGCTCGAGCCATAAGAATTGAGCAGTACCTCTCATGAAAACGTCAAGCCTAAAATGGTTCAGCACATCATGGCCTACGATTAGATGTCTTGTGAAACTCACAACAATCATATCTAACCAAAACAGATGCCATACTGAGGCAAAGTATGAAAATGCAAAGAATCTAGCCGTTTAACTCGTCCTTCAATCATACTATCAAGAAAGAACGCATTCTCAACTGTGTCCTTTACTTAAGGACTCGAATTCCCGATAACCAGGTATCGGGGTACTGAAGGAGGTGATAGTTCTTCATTTTGCGCTTGAACCTTCCTACATCGTAAGTGAGTGTGACCACCATAACCAGAATCCACTTGTGCATTCATTCTGTAAACGGAGTTGCAATAAGTAAAATAGCGATACACGAATGAGGATCTGACAAGGGATAGGAGATGGGAGTCGAGAGTCGAGACGGCTCATACATCGCATAGTGGCTGCGAAGGAAGGAGGGCGATTTCAAGTCCGCAGCATCAAATTTATCCATAATGGGGATGCCTAAATAATTTGTTGATCCCGGGTTTGTTTATTCATCTGATTCTTATTTTGATGTCTTTCTTTTGATACGGTGGGTACTGTCATGTTTCGTTGGTTTCTTGGGATAACATATTTTGTCGTTCACTTAGGTGAGGAATGCACTATGTTGTTGTCAGGTATTGTTGATTTTTGTCTGTTCCTTTCACCTATCCTGATCTCGTTCCGTATTCAGACACTCAGAAGCTGTTTGTTGCTTCGTCTCCAACCTCTGTCGTCGCCTTTTGATATATGCTCTATTAACGATATCTCTACGAGAGACAATGAAGAAAGATGATTTGTGTCATCTCACGCGTCAGCATGGTTGGTCTTTGAAAAGTCGGCGACGCTGAACGGGATCAAATCAACTATAAATGACACTGCGTGCGTTTCACACAGAACGGTTGTTGTAATCTTCTTTCTGTTATTTCTTCTGAACATCGTCAAATCACTACAGAGGTTCAAATCGGTGTTTTGTACTGTCTTCTTTGGAAGAATGAAATGAAGGTCTTTGCGACGATTACTTGAAGTTCAGCAGGTCGCATTCAATGGTTCGTTAAATCGTAGACAGTTACTCTACATTCATTTTGAAAATTCACATAACGTCTCTACGTAAACAGAAACGATTGGCACACAGTCGTTTCGCCGCACAAGTTCAGAAGAACGACAGAGACGCAGGAATTGAACTTTCACGATCTTCTTACATCGAAACGAAAAGCTCAGCCGGGACATTCATTAATTGTCCCATCGTTATGCGAGCAATTGCGTTTCCCCTTTTTCATGGCTCTTCAAAACATGCTGTTGGTGACAAACAATAAAAAGCATTTCTTCATTTTCCGCGCTCATCATCGTGGTCTTGCAATGTTTTCAGCTTATCTAGCTTGCAGTATATGGTACATTTCTCTTTTATATATAAGGTTGAACCATTATTGCTTCAGCAGCAGCAATGTCAACCAACATAATTCGGATTCATCTTTCCTCACCCCAATCTCCATCAGTGTTTCCTTGTTCAGGCTAATCCCTGTCTGTCAACCTCTAAGGGCCTCCATTCGAGAGGAAGCAAATGATGGTACCAATCAAAGCCATATATGACCTGGATACCAAGCAGGTTAATATTGAATATTTATAGTCAATCTGCCACTGACCAGCACATGCAAGCGAGTGGAACGGCAAGAATGGCAGAGAGATCCCAGGAACCTGTAATACGCCCAAGATTTTCTGCAAATACTCCATATACAACGGTGATGGCAGCGCTTAAGACTGCAGTGAGGAGAGAGACCAGGGCAAAAATCCTCTCTGTACGACTTGGAGATTGGAGCCGGAATATACGGAATCTGATAGCTAGTCAGGGGTGGTACAGCACACATTTAAGGATGATACATGAACAACATTGCTTGGTGGTTTAATGTCAGGATTGGGGATATGAGTATTCGATTCGCTGTCAGTATTAAGCTAGCTCAATCAAACACTGCTACTCATTATCATAATATCGTCGAGAGTATCTTCAGCTAACAGTTTTTTAGATTGAATGGGTACATCTCAATCAGACCGCAAAAATATTTTACACAACATTTGTTGTTAATGACCAAGAAAAAAAGTTGTAGCTAAACGAAGCTATTGTGTTATACATCAAAACTCATATCTGAGTTATCTACCAAATGTAGATCATAGATAATGATATAGAAGGGGATGTTTCAATAAATTGATAAATAAAGGTCAAGACATAAGAGAAGATTCGTGTAAAAAAGGGCTACATAATGAGAACGAATCGCATAGGGAGGAGGTTTGGGTTTCATGAACGTTCGTAGGTGGGTGACTTTTTAGGTTTCATAGCACAGCAGGGCGCAAGCAGTTCGACAGCGAGTCAGATGGCAAGATTAGATTCGGCATAGCATGGGATTTCTGAAGTCTAAGAGAAGCAAACAGAATGGACGAAATCAAGCGGGAGTGGGGATCATACTACGCCTCCTTGTTGAAGCAGAGTCGATATTTTCTTTCTCGTCTAGCTCCAAGACGCTTGGGGTGGGGCTTGTCAAACTACTCTGTTTCTTGAGTGCTCTCCGTGCTTGAGACTGTTCGAGAGCAGCCGATGATACTCTTCGGTGAGTCATGGGAGTTCCCGGAGTCGCCGGTTTAGTAGAGGAGGATCTTGTCAGAGACGAAGCTCTGGAGGAAGGCGTGGGCGTAGCCGTTGATAGACGACGTGCTGGAGGTGGACCCATAGATCCTTCTACCGTTCGTGAAGTCGGTTTTGGTGTTGTTATGGAACCAGCGACGGAGCTATTCAGCCTAGAGCTCTTGCCTAGCGCAGAGGGTTTGGTGATAGATGGAGTTGAGTTTTCTGGTGAGACTTTGCGTTCTTTGATAATGACAAGACCATCAGTGCCAGAATCCGAAACAATTGAAGGTGGACGAGAGGGTGGACGGGACATAATTGGCGTGCTGTTGAAGACCGAAGAATCACAGCGGTGGGCAATCTTCGATGTCTGCGCGGGCGTGCTCCCTGCAGTCCCTTTGACACCAATACGTCTCTTGAGCTATTCAGTTGCGAAGTTAGATATAAGTAACACGGGTAGTATAAAGCAATGCATACCAATTCCAACTCCTGCTGCTTAGAATCCAGCGCGATATTCAAACCCTGCATGTCTTCCTTATCTTGCGCCCTCTGCTTGGTGATCTGAACAAGCTTAACCTCCTTATCGGCGCTTTCTTGTTGTAGCTCGTGAATCTGGCGCCTTAAGCGTTCAACCTCTTCCTTCAATGCAGACACTCTATCCTTCGACGTCTTGACTTCTAAATCGGCTTTTGCATTCTGTCGGACCAATTCCTCCATATGTAGTTTCGCACCGTCTTCACGACCAGCAGCTTCGCGAAGAGCCCTCGACTGTTCCTCAATAACTCGAGCATGCTCGCGCTTCATGTTGCTCATTTGCTCGCGTAGTTCTTCAGATTCGGACTCGCGCTGTATAACACGCTGAGAATATTCTGCGATCTCGTTGTTCAAGTTCTTTATGTTGTCTTGGAGGCGTGATACGTTGTCGTTGGCAAACTGGCGTTCCTGCTCGAGAATAGAGTGTTTGTCTTGTTGCTCTTGCATAGCTTGGGTGAGTGTATCCGCATGCTCTCGTTCTTGGTGTAGCTGATCTTCGAGCTATAACCAGACAGATAAGTGACAATCAAAGAGAAATAAGTAAGGTTCACGAACTTCATCCCTCTCCTTTTCAAGGGACTCTTTGACAGTCCAAATTTCTTGGACTTCAGATTCAAGCTCTTGTCGTTTGCTGTCGCTTTCGAATAAACTTTCTTCCATCTTCGCGACTTTGTCCTCCAATTCTTCGACTTGAGATTTGAGCTCGTTCCTTTCTCTTGTCAATTCCTGGATCTCCTTGTCAAGGCTTATGAACCGCTCCGTTGCTCTTTCGGTGTTTGCCCATTGGGCTTCGAGTTCTCCTTTCAGTATCCCGTATTCATCATCCTTGTGCTTTAACTGTTGCTTCAAGCCTTCTAGTTCCTCCTCCAGACCTGAATGCACGATTTGCATACTCTCGATTTTAGTGACCAATTCTGTTCGTTCCTGTTCCCAGCGGATTTCAGCTCCACGGAAACTGTCGGTCCCGGAAGGCTCTACCCTTTGTTCCCTCTCGGAAGCAAGTTTCTTGAGTTCATCGATGTCAATCATACCAACGCTGACATTTCCGAGCATTTCGATTTGTTCCTTCGCTTCTCGAATTCCCTCTTTCAACTCTCTATCACTTTCATCCCGACTCCAGAGAGTCTCCTTTAAGTTCATGACGTCTTGACTGCGATCCTTAACAATGGTTTCGAGTATTTCTATTTCATCTCGCAACACATTCTCTTTCCTGTTCCACTCGGTTCGTTCATGTTCGAGGCTAGCAATCTGGCGGTGAAGCATCCTTAAGGCCTCTCCACTTGCTTCATCCATAACACTCCGTTCCATACTTTCTTGTCTGGATCCTTCGACTTCCTCTTCGAGGTAACGACAGGCCTTTTCTAGTTCCTGTACTTTCTTTTTCCATGATCGCAGCGCACCCTTCCGTTTGGCTTCCTCCTTTTCAGCGTCAGCTAGTTTCTTCCCCAGTATTTCTACCAGTTCATCGCGCGCCCTCAGATCATTCTCATACTGCTGGCACAACTCGGTTTGAAGAGCTAGTTGGGTCTGTAAGGAAACAATGATGTTTTCCTCCTTAGAGGTTTTGCGGGTATGCTTAGGGGCACCTTGAGGTGGGGTAAGAGGTATCATGGTTTGAGGGGTATAATATGTGTTCGCATTGACACTGAAAGGATCAGGCTCTGCCTGCGTCCCAGAATAGACAACTAGATCAGGGGAGGAGTCGTCATTGATGTCAGCCTCTGGAGGCCTAGGGGAGCGCATCATAGAATGAAACACTGTGTCGCTCATCGCACGACTGCGATTCTTCGAAGAGAACGGCGACGAGGCCCTTGAGGGCAAGTCCATGTCACCTTTGAGATCACTGGATGGATAAGCTGGTGATTCAGCCACATCTTTGGTTGCATTCGCCATCGAGAAGAATACGGTTTGACCGAAACTGAAACTTTGGCTACGGTCATGAAGAGGAGCAGGTAGGCGGGGTGCCTTTTCCATAGCGTGAAAGATAGTCTCGTCGATGGGCATAGTGAATTTAACACCCTCCTTTTCAGCTATAGGGACGTCCTTTCGTCGAACTTCCTTCGGCTTGCAGGGCGTAGAAGTCATTTGGGTAGGATAGGCCGAATCGGAACCATCTTTAGGCTGACCATCACCATCAGCTGTAGAGTTATCGAATTCAACGGGTTTCTCCATGAATGGCTCTTTCAGGTTAAAACTAAGACCTGGTGGAATAGAGGGTAGTTCGAGTTGTTGTGACATGTCAAATATATTTGATGTGTTGGGTGACGAAATTTGGTTGGTAATAGAAATTGATTCTTCTCCCTGATTGATCGTGGCTTCCTGAGGAAGTGGTGGGACATCCTTGGACATATCTAAAGGTGAGAATAATTCTGCAAGGGATGGCCTGGACGGTGGGGAACTAGAGGATGCTCGAGTCAGAGCTGCAGTGCTGCTGCCACCTGGAAGCTCGGGAACCTTTTGATTCAACTGCTCGGCAGGTGTAACATCATTATGAATTAATGATGCTGGTATAGGTTGGAACTCATTTTCCGCAGAAGAATCTTCAGAGCTGATAACCTTGTACGCATCACGGGAGAAGAACCGTACGTTTTGTCCTGTCCCAGGAGTTTTGGGGTCACGAAGGATGGAGCGTACGGACCCTGACTTGAACTCGTTGATCGGTGTGATGGGAGGTCGGAGACTATCCGTTGGAGAAGTCGACTCTTTCGACCCTCCGTTGGCTTTGGAGGATTCCGAGATTTGCTGGCGCAAGATATCAAGTGAAGGTCGTCGCAAAGCTTTTAATGACGAAAGCTTGGTCTCATGTGGTGTACGAGGCTGTGTTTCACGGATACTAGCAGTCTCACGAGTATCGTTGCTATGTGAAGGATCGGGCGTCCCTTGCCGTAATATATCAAGAGATGGACGACGCAGAGCCTTCATTGAAGGTGCTGAGCTATCCTGTGACGAGCGAGGCATTGTTTCGTAGTTTCTCAGGAGTTCCTGAGATGGCCTTCGCAATGACTGTTCAGCAGAAGATTTGCCTGTGTCAAATGAGCCTCGAGCTGGAGAATCTAAAAGAGATGAAGTTGTGAGTACTATCTCTTATAGAGACAACATAGAACAACTTACCAGGAGCACTGGGGAGGATTGATGGACGAACCTTCTTCGAGAGAGCAGGAAGTTTGAGAGGTGGTATTTGATCACCTTCTAGAGGGCTTTTGGCCATAAGTTTGAAAATGCCCCGGCGACTATGCTTGGAGGGTGATCCGGGCGGTGTTGGATTGGCGACTTCTTTGGAATTATGGAAGACAGATAAGTTCGGGTGTTGTTCGTATACGCTATTGAGAACATCGCCCGTTACGGACGATGGTTCATCTTCCTGGGTTTGGCGAGACTTGAGTGCATGGCTAATTTTTGACCACATTTGAGAAGCAAAGCTTCTTAGTTAGTGAATATAATACGAAAAGCTGTATAACCAGCAGTCCTATAAGGACGACAGCTTAGGACTAGAATGTCGAAGTAATAAAAGAGAAGAAGACCTTGTTTGCAAGCTTGTGACCAATATAGTAACGCATGTTTTCAACCACTCGACGCGTTGACCACGTGACCGAGTATTGTCAGTGGTTCGTGTAGTGCCGTGATGTCACCGTATTTAAAGTTTATTTTTGGGTAAAATACTTCGCTTAACATCATCGATCATCGATCATCAGTCATGGAATAACGTTCTCAATTCATACAAAGACCTACAGGTCATATTACAATTCAGCGGGTGAAAGATAGACTACAAAAACAACAAAGCAGTATGTGATTGGTAGTAAATGTGCGGTGATTTAGGTGGATACGCATGAGAGAGGAAGAGGAAAAGAAATTGAAGGCTATATAGCATAAAAAAGAAATCAAGATACCACAACTCATCTGTACACTTCCCACTTTTGAAAGTCCCTTTCAGTATGATCATCCCACAGATCCCAAGTATTACAGCCGACTTTCAACTAATACCGCGTCCCGCCTCCATCCAAGAACGCCCTTACCAAATGCAGCCTCCAGAGCTTCCGCGACAGTGCGGACAAACACGAATTGCATCTCAGTCCTGATTTCAGGGGCAACATCATGTTCCACATCCTTCCTATTTGCCCATGGCAGAATCACAGTGCGTATCTCTGCGCGATGTGCGCCGAGTACCTTCTCTTTGATTCCACCAACTGGCGTGACACGTCCACGCAGGGTAATCTACAATCAATAGTGTAAATCCATGTAGACAAGAAACCAAAAAAACCGAGATACTAACCTCGCCAGTCATCGCAATATTCGGGGGAACGCATGCACCCGTCAGCAGTGATACAAACGCGCAAGTCTTCACAATTAGGTCAGCTTTTATTTCGAAGGAATGTGCGACAAGGATGCTAGCTTACCATAGCAACACCAGCACTTGGACCATCCTTCTTCTGTGCTCCTGCAGGCAAGTGCAGATGGATGTCCATCGGGTCAGGCACTTTCAATGGATCCTGCGATCGCGAAGAAGTAATGCACAAGTCATATGCATGTGTCTTTACCCAACTCAATGCAAGCTCTCCACTCTCTTTGATAACATCGCCCAAGCTTCCAGTCAACTTCAAGCGGCCACTTCCAGGTACTGCGATGGTTTCCACAGGAAGAATACCACCCTCTCCCTGACCCATGACAACAAGACCGTACACAACCCCACGCCGCTCCTCACGGTCTCGTTCCTCCCCATCCCAACGAGCAATGCCCAAAATTTTTTCAAGTTCATGTTCCTCCACAGTCTTGCGGTATATTTGCTTTTGAGCTTGATATACTGCCACAGTTCCATCTTGTAGTGGTTCGGACGGTGGAGCTTCGATCGCACGCGTCAATGACCCACTGTCTAGATCTCGATCATCCCCACCGGCATCAAGGTATTCTGCCCATTCAACAGCCTTATACCTCACAACAGCACCAATCGCGCGCTCTAAGCTACGCACACCCGCCTCTCGTGTATAACGAGTAGCAATGTGCAAGAACGCGGGTTCGGTGATGTCAACATGAGACGGCGTGAGGCCGTTGGCGCGCAATTGTTTTGGTAAGAGGAAGCGCCTGGCAATGTGCAACTTCTCGTCATAAGTATAACCTAAGAAGATGAAAGTTTGAGTATAAGATTAAAGATATGGTGATATCCAGAGGAAAGTAAGCTACTTACCACTAAGCTGAATAATCTCACAACGGTCCAAAAGGGGTGCAGATATCGTCTCGAGCGAGTTTGCTGTGCAAATGAAGAGCACCTGGCTCAAGTCGATAGGAACATTGATGTAATGGTCCTAAACAACCGGAATCAGCAATCGGTAGAAACTAGGGACCAGGAATATAAGATGAAGAGGGTCAAAAGTGGATAAGCATCGGCGTCTGTTGTGTAGAGGCTGATGGAACCGCAGTGGATTGCAAAGCAAAGGGATCGAGAACCGGGCACTACCAAATACGGTGCTGGAACTACTTAAATTAAGGAGCAAGTGTGCGAAACACAGAATCCAATCGGGGTGTATAAGTAAGGTGATATATCGCAATGCATATAGCCCACGGAAGGTCAAAACATCGCCGTACCCCCCCTGACATTGGTATAAATGGCACAAGATGACTCACATTGAAAGCATGATTTTGCTCTGGATCTAACACCTCTAATAACGCCGCAGCCGGGTCACCATGGAAATTGCTCTGGCCAATCTTATCGATTTCATCCCTGCGATATGTGCACAGTTAGTAAAGAGATCAAATGTGAGTGAAAGACGTCCAATGATATCGTGACGAGGTTGCTCCGAATAACATAAAGCAAAGGAGAGTACTCACAGAAGTACAACACCATCTGCCCTACCCGCACGTCTCAATGCCTGGACGATCAGCCCAGGTCCACTGGCAACATATGTCCTGCGATGACCTCTGATTTCTGCTTCATCCCTCACACCACCAAGTGCAATTCGTTGGAATGGTCTACCAAGTGCACGTGCAATGGATTGCCCAAGTGAAGTTTTTCCTGTTCCAGGAGGACCAACGAAGCTAGAGGAAAGTCAGCAACACGACAACAATAGCAGCAAGTCCGTTCCTTACAGTAATATTGGGCCTTTCAAACTCTTCTTGGGCTTTTTCAGGATTTGCTGGGGAATCTGTGGTGAAATCTGCCTCTGCTGTTTTCTGTCATATAATACAACCTCCTTTCCTTGGTCCTTCCCATCAGCATCAACTTTACCTTCTGCCTTACCTCCCTCTATAGCTATATTGGCTTGTACAGCAGCGGCCTCTGCTGCTGCCTCCGCCTCTGCCTTTGCCTCACGTTCAGCATTCATCTCCTTCAAACGCACTACTGCCAAGAATTCAATGAGACGCTTCTTGATCTTCTCCAGGCCGAAGTGGTCCGAGTCAAGCTGAGCACGTGCATTCGTCAAAAAAGCTCGATCGCGGATTGGAGATTGCCCGACGGCGAGCTCTTGGGGATTTGCAGTAGAATTAGGATTGACAGGAGATGGAAGCACGGATGAGCTGGGCCACGGAATGGAAGTAAGCCATTCGAGCTATAAATTTGGGGAAGAGACAAGAGATATTCAATATTGAGCCATATAGGACAAGCAAGGAGGTGAAGACTCACATAACTCCTGATAACTCCATTCTCCACACTACCTTGTGGAATGCGCTTGAGTCGGCGCCATTCACGTACACCCATCTTACGCTCCTCCGAGCCATGGGCCATAGCTTCGATTTTGCGTTTTAGATCAGCCAGGTCATCAGCTTCATGTTGTTCGTCATCATCAAGCTCGCTGGGGGCAGGTGCATTAGCACCAGGGCCGGTGGGACCATTGGCATTGAAACCCCCGGTGAACTGCCCGGGGTCCGAGCGCTGGAGCACAGCCAGCTCACGCTGGATAGCTGCCAGCTGTTGGCGCAAGAAGAATTCTTTTTGTTGTTTAGATAGAGACTCATCTACTGCTGATGCGATTTTGTTAGAAACCTCCGAGATACTCGCTTGTTTGGTAAAAATATCCGCTGCGAGCGCAAGACGAGCATCAGGATCTGGGGTACAGAGGATGGCTATATCAAAGGGTTAATTTAGGGTGACACAAAGGAAAAAGATAAGGGAAAAGGGTCGTCTGAATTTCCCTGGGCTTACCCAATTTGTCCGCATACTCCCCATTAACACTTCCAATTAAAACATCCGCCATCCAGGGAGCACGGACATCAGTTATCTCCTCTAACATTGTAGCAATCTTCCTGTAACCTTCGCGACGGGACTGTTGCAGTGCATCGCGGGCGAGGCGGTCAAGTAAGCGCACAGCTGCGTGCTTAAAGCGGTCTACAGCTTGACGCTGTGGAGCCCGCTCAGGTGGAGGATATTCGATGTCATGAACTGGGAGTTTAGGAAGATCTGCGAGAGGAATAGGTTGAGTAGAAAGATTGATGAGACGAACACGGGTTAAGCCATGCAATGAAACAAGGTATGGCTGTCTTGGATTTCGGGCGGGAGGCTTCACGAGACGAAGGACACGAGCAGCGGTGCCCCACTCTGCTAATTGAGTAGCGGGTTGTTTAGGATTTGGTGGAGGTTGTGGTGGATGTTGGGGTAGTTGCAAAGGGTCATTCGAGTGGTCCGGGGTTGAAGCGGTGAACGGAATTGCAGCAATGACTGGCAAAGCATCTGAGGTGTCGATGAGGGTGAGAAGGGCCTCACCGACGGACTTGTCAACTGGGATAGTGAATCTTGAAGCTGGTAGAAGGAGCAAAGGATGAGGAAGAGCTAGGATATGAAGTTGGGAAGCAGCCATGGCGAGCACCGGCGATGTGAGCAGCAGCGGCTGTCTTTGAAGAATATCTCTCGCTTACACGTGATTAAAAACGTGATCTCGGCTATTGCCAAACATCTCCTTATCCGATGACTAAACCTTAACCAATCCTTCCCACACCATGCTGGCTTCTCTTTGGACCCTATTCTCGCAGTCGATGGTCCCATGTCAATTCCCTATCTGACATACATCCCTCTTGTTGCAACCGACGCGTTTCATTCTCTTTTCCGATCCCAACTCATCATCTATGCTGGTCTTATGAAAGAACCTGCCAATTTTCATGTTACTCATTCACTCACACTTCTCGTAACTCTCGTAATATAATGAACTACCTGTGTGGAGTATAGCCTTGTCTCCACATGGAATCCGAGTCGCTTGTGCATCTCGCCTTTTCAACTACTTATATACATACTTATCCTGGACTGGTTTTTTTTTGCTCTTGACTAAACGCACAAATTGTCATTGAAGCATCCATACCCATGAGTCAGTCATTCTTGTTATCAGATGAACTTTCAGAGGCATTTGCGTACCGTATGCAGGTGTGTGTATCGACTTGATACTAGCGTCGCAACCCACAAGTATGCGACTAGCCTCGTCAAAATACATCATAGTCCCCCAGGCCTATTTTTGAAAGACCAATACCTTCTATGGAATCACACGGTGTCTTCTCAAGTGCCACAATCTTTGCAAGACATGTCACCACACCTGCCCCTTTTCGTAGCCTTTGCACACGCTCATACATACTCTTCAGGTTCCGTCCGGTGGTCAATAGAACATCTTCTGCCGAATCACTTACCAACCACGATTCTCGCTTAGCGTACAACAACCTTCAGCAAACATCATATATCACTGATAGCCAATCTTTGCTGCTCCCACACATAACTGTAATTAGCTTGGTAACTAACTTGATATGCATGATCGATGTAATCCCTGAATTCCAGTTATTTGATTTACTATTTGCCTTTTTCACTTTAATCACCCCGAAAATCATGTTGTTTTACCCCGTGTCAGATTATCCAGACCCCGAAACTAACACCCTGAAGTGAACTATACTCACAATTGAAGTAGACCATACAGATGAACACAACACCATTAAAAAATTGGCACCCATAAAATAGCATTTCGGGCACACTCCACAGTAACCACAAATGATTACTTCAAACACTGAAAATAGTAAGCGATGACAGACTCCTCAATCGCGTTAAAGAGATTCTGACCGGGATGATTGATATATGGCAACACCGGATAGTAACCCGCGCAGCTCATTGGTAGATAGTAGTCAAAGGAAACATGTATACCGATATGACGCCCATAGTTCGCCAAAATCAAGCCCGGAGATAATTTGAGGTTTGACATACGCGCAGTTGATACATGATTGACAGCCCATTAATATTTTATAGGCAAGGTAACGAAATCCAATAATATATTTGTTAACTGTGCATTCTTTCAGTACATTCCACCAGACGGTTTGCTATTTTCAATGCCAGTTTCTGATCATAGATGCTCAGCGGGTGCTTCTGCCAACTTACGACATCGGTCACCCACACCTCCGAATTATGTGTGCATGACGTTAGCGTACAAAGAGCAACGCTTGGTGTCCTTCTCTAACACATGAATTATTAACTCGGAGGTAACGCTAGATAACAATTGGCATTTTCCATTTGTCAAAAATACCCCAGTCTATATTTGACGTTCTTCCCGCCTCTCGTTTAGCGCGAATTTTGATTATTACGCGTTGGCTCTGTTTTTGCTCTGGTATACTTCAATTGGTGCCGAACTCAGAGATCTGTTTTGAAAGACGTTGACACCTGGCATACTCCTGTCATCGACTACGGTATCCATGTAACTCTACGTATGTACAATATATCCTAGTTGAGGCACACCTGTGTAATGTATCATCCCTTATGTTGAGATTCCAACTTACCATTATTGTAGAACTGACTTTGCCAACGTGATAGACCACGACCATATAAATACAATAAATTCGAGCAGCCAGGTACATATCGAACATGATACAATGTGTATCGATGCATAGCTTTCAAAATTAGAAAGCAGAACATTTTCGGAATGGTTCTATAATAACATGAAGTACTTATGGGCCATGTTAAGAGCTCAACATACTTTCCTTTTAGGCCACTTGATTCGAACTAGAACGGAAATTTAGAAGACGAGAGGCGGGGGCATTTCTTTTGGCAAACTTCGGGTGGCTTGGCTTGAAGTATCAAAGAGATCAAAAATATCAAAATATGAAAGAATCGATATGCACAGTCAAAGCAACAAACCAACATGTCCAAGCTGTGGCCCTAGCTCAGTCTGGAAATGATAACATTTTTGGCCTCCACACTTTCCAACATTTGACTTCTTGGCCACAGCTTTTATATGGAGAATTTTAATCGGTTGTACATGAATTATGGGAAGACGCTTTGACTTCCTACCAAGGTATAAAGGCTTGGGCTCCTCCCGCTTCTTTGAGCATCCAAAACCCTCTTCTGTACGCTTGAGCAACTACAAACTCATCTTCTCTGATCATTCAAAGTCCTTTTTGACGACATGGAACATCAACGTGTAGAAGCCTCCAACGAGCGTTCCGAGAAATCTTCTTGTACTGGTGACAAAGTTATGGGCGATGCCGAGAAACACCAAAACCTGGGAGATAGTGGGAATAACGCTTGGTATGCACCTACTCTACTTTGGATGCACTTGCTGATCTATGTTAATAGTCCAAAGCCATTGCGACGCACGGAAACAATACTCGAAGCTGTGCGAAAACAAACAACTCTCCAGAAGACTGACACAGAAATTCTCACAAACGCACAACCTTTGAAAAGGCGGGGTATACCATCTCGTCCATTGGTGAAAATGCCAGAACATACCAACACGGAAATCCTTGATGATAATCACCCGCTTAATCAAACACGGCCGCACCGCATTCAAGTAGCTTCGAGTGATCCAAGGCTTCAGCCCGAGTCCACTATTCAGGAAAATTCTAGTTCATTCTATTCCGCAGGATCTGTCACCGACCTTTGGCACTGCACTTTGACAGAAGAAGACTTTATAAAGTACACTCATGGACGTTAAAACATCCAAACCCAGAAGCACATTATACACATTAGTCATGCATGTCACGAAAATGTTTGTTAATTATTATCATCACCGACCTTGGTGCCAAAACCTCTCCTTTTATATTTGTATATTGTCATTATAAACAATAAAATCCTATTGTCTTCAACCTTACATTTTACGGAGTGTCGGCACTGATATTCCCGGATTTATTTTCCATTCATTGGCGAGCAAGTCTGAGCTGTCAGAGGATATTAGTGCGATTAAATCGAACAGGGTTGAGGAAACATTGTTTCAAAAAGGCACATACCCTGGTCCGAGCTCCGTGCATCATGATAACAGACTTTAAACTGTGCCGCTAGAGACTTTATCAGCTGAGGATACATCGTTTGCAGTACTTGTACCCAGATTAGTCCAGGCTCGCGGTCCTAACCCATCTTCTGAACTCGTGGCAAGGGAAGGGCGGAAACCTATCCTGAGCTCTGAGCCTGACAGTCAAATACCGATCAAATGATACCTGTTCTCATCAGCTACATATCTGTGGCCAAAGAAGAGAAAGAAGTGATGATCTTGTATCCTTATCCACTCCATAAAGAAAGGTTTGAGCTGATTGTGAGAATTCGAGTGCGTTTGATTGATTTGCGCATGAGGAAATTTGCGTCGTTTCGGTGGCGAAGAATTATAACTCCGAACCTCGTGCATGTGATGTTACAGTATTGGCCATGTACATCTAAGTTACAACTTACTATCGCTTTTTTATCAATCACTCAATATATATAGAATTTCACATCCAAAGTTTCAGGTAGAGATTCAACGTTTCAATATTAGTAGGAAAGCAGAGAACTATTACTAAGTAGTTCTGATATGATCGGGACATTGCAGTCCTTCGTGATACTATCGTGTGTGGATCATAATGCATAATTCACCGTCGAGTTCACGCGACTGGTACTTGATGTGCTAAAATTCGTTATGTAAGGAGTACTAAATAACATAGCAGGTCCGTACTGCAATGTTTATTAAATTACATCGTTATAATATCGCAGAGCCACGGTCACTGCTCCTGTGATTGTAATTGTCCATCTGAAGCTGACTCTTCTCTATAATCAAAAAGACTGTCCATTTCGCCGCCCAAGTTACCTATGATAAGAGTCGAAATTCTACTTTCAGATTGTGTGCTGTTTGCAAACCACCCATAGCTGTCCTCCGGAGAAAGATTGGTTCGAATATTGAGTACAAGGCGAGAAACCATAAGTGATGTCATTATTACGTTGAACTGCATGTTGCTGACTCCGTACTTGGGCATGATTAGCTTAACGTTAAACAGGAAAACACAAAAAGCTATACATACGATGAGGAAGAATAAGACGATGTTAAATACATTACAAATGCACGCGACGAGGAAGTAGATGATCCCGTCGCGAAAGAAAATGTGCAACAATCTGTATTTTAGTTTAGCATTTCATTTGGATACTTGAATAAAAATGCAACGCACGGTGTGTCCCCGGAGCTCTTAAATAGTCCATAAGATTTCCACATAGTCAATATGATGATACAGGAGTCTATGACCAGTGAAGTGATCCAAAAAACATCTGTGTGCATTCATATAAGTATCGAGACCATAGAGTGTAACACTTGAACATACATGGGTTGGACAAATTATGGTCCAATGATTCTACAGATCAGGATATGGATCAGATTCGTTGTATAGTAGATTTTATCATCAAACTAGCTTACCAAAATCGGCACCAAGGAAAGGTTGAAAGATAAAGTAACCGCAAAGACCAAGCTGCGCGACCAAAATAAAGAGTAGGAAGGCCAGTACGAAGCGGTGGCAACCGTACAGTGCGTAGGTTCTAATAATCATAGCCACTGGTATTGATAAATCATCAGAGCGCCACCATCAATGAAGAGGATGATCGACGGACATTCACAAACTGCACGATTCCGTCAGAGTTAGAAACAAATAAGGTGAGTGACAGTTGAATTCACCTGTGATTATGAAAATCGCCATTGACGCCTCCAAATAATACATTGATACATAACTGCGGAAATTTCATCAGAACGGCTAATTGTTTATCCGGAAGAAGCGCCTACAGCTTTAGCCCATTGGCATCCAAATTCGTGAACACTCCCTGGAATCCCAGGTAAATGTGTAGGGTCTAATTGCAGTGAGAGTGACATACATCGTATTCAACAGGTCTTTTGAGGACAGAACAGACTGAGAAAATGTGTCAGACGGTAAAACCTTATGGAAAAACCAAGTATCATACCGAGCATCGCTACCACCCAGTAAAGAAACGTCATATAACGATTCAGCGCGAAAAGCAGCATAGGTATGGTGAAATTTTGTTTCCATATCCGCTCGACCTAAATCCTTTCATGTTCAGTAATACGTCCCAACGAATATTCGACTAATACCTCTTGTGGGAATGTTAAAACTGCGGTATTCAGTATGACGACAAGTTGAGATGTGTTGTGCAACGTACGATAGTCATACACAAGTAAAACGAACATGGAACGTTGGAAGTATCCACTTCAAAAACAGATTAATATTAATAATATGTAGTAAGAGGATCTTTACCACTCACTAAAAAGTCAGCTCCCCCATAGGTGACGTTGCCGACATTGTGAGCAAGTAACTTTTGGGAAACAAGCTTGAGTAGGAAGCAAACACCCTCTCTGTTGTTCTTTGCGTTGTGTTATTAGTGTCTGGGAGTGGGCATCGTTTCGTGTGAGACTAGGGTTATATTTTATTCTGTACCGCACAAGTCAGACAACTCGTGCGATGTTGATTGCACCAACTATGGCACTTTGATTCAGATGTCACCAATAGCAACCTTTCAACCCATGTGCCTGTAAATGATATCAAATGGATACTTCTCTCAGTTTATTCTTAGTTATCTTTCTCCATAGTTAACAGTAATAGGTCATAACCTGCTGCGAAAGGGCCCGCGCGTCAAGTTTTGACAAATGGCATCTGATCTTCTAGTTGGTAACAAAGCTCCGAACAGTCCGGATTGCCACCCAGCTTCTGGATACTACTTTTTCGGATCCTCTATATCACTCCTTACAAAAACAAAATGGTGAATAAATATATTGAGTTAAGTCTCAAATAGGCTTACGATATGAAATAGTCCTGCGCCCGGCAGCTCACAGAAAATCCTGCCCAACATTGACTTGATCGTCAATCCCGAGTTAAAATCCATCCAGATCATCAGGTCTATGACCCAGGATGTTACGAAGGTCAATGTTTTGAGATGCTGCATTCTAACTTTTTGCATTCAGAATCTGGGAGGTAGTCAGTTTGGCATTAGTACGAAGTAATTAAATTTTATAATCACCTCGTAATTGCTTATAAGGAAGTGTGACTTATACGGTATACTGCCGTTTCTCTGAGTCATGTGCCCTTAACTGCTCCATGCTGTCCTGATGAGCCATCGACAACGTATGGGGTCAGGCCCAGGACTGATCATGATGCATGAGGTTGAGCATTGAACGTTTGAACTTTGAATGACAAGCATGACATAAGATCTTTGGCATTGGCTTGATCCTTGTTCTTCTCCATGAAGGTGGTCGTGGCTAAGTCAGTGATAAATGTTTCAGTCACCAGGAAACCTTTTAGACGTAAACAACTTCAAACCTTAAGCTTAAATTTTAGGTAGTGAGTTCACATGATATTTCGGGCTTTTGATGTACCGTTTATTCCGATATTATGGGACAATTGAACGCAGATATGTAATCAGAGTTTCTCACAAAATCATAAAACCATGCAGATAATCATTCTTAACCAACCCCCAGACCCTCCTATACTCGGTAGATCTAATATTTGACCTGACCAGATTACAAGATGTCCAGCGATCAAATGACAGAAGCCTTCAATCCATGGAAAAACTATATGATCGAGATATACACCAGCAGAAAGGCTCCTCAGCCACTCGGAACAGTGGTCTATGAAGAAATACAAGAAAAAGCGAAAGAGAAGCTGAAGGACTATCCTGGTATGCAGACAACTTATCAAGACCATAAGCTCGTTTGAAGTTTCACCCTCTCGCTATCAATAGGGGTGTTCTTGTACGCCTTTGGCAGCGCAGGTACCAATTCGACAAACCAAAATAATCTACGTGCGTTCCGGAAGTGGGGCATCATTCCGCGTATGTTAGTGGATGCGACCAATCGTAGTATTGAGGTAATACCACAATCTATTACAATCTACACTCGCACTTTGTTTACCACTGTAAAATTGACTTCTAACTCCCCCAAAGACTACCATTTTTGGTGTAAAGCACCCGTCTCCACTCTTCATTGCCCCTATCGGAGTTCAAGGAATATTTTATGAAGATGCTGAACTTGCACCTGCAAGAGCAGCAGCGAAACTTCGGATACCCTTCATCCTCAGTACTGCATCCAGTCGAAGTATAGAAGATATTGCACAGGCTAATGGCGATGGCTATCGTTGGTATCAGCTGTATTGGTATGTAACCGTGCCTGCTGATCGAGTGACCGCGACTTCAATTTGATATAGGCCAATTCATGATGACGTTACCCTATCTCTATTGAAGCGAGCCAAAGACAGCGGCTTCAAGGCTCTGGTCGTGACACTGGATACGATGAGTCTTGGTTGGCGTCCCCATGACCTTGAGACTTCATATATGCCTTTTGGACACGGAGTCGGGATCCAAGTGGGCACATCCGATCCAGCGTTCATGGGACGACACAATATGCAACCTGTACAAGAACGGACAAAGTTCCCTTATGTTGCGGCAGAAAAGGATAGACTTTTTGCGGAAGGAGATGAGGAGACAAGGAAGTATACTTATCTGGGATCTGAGTGGCTGAAAGAGGCAAACTCGGGTAAATTCAGGGATTGGAGCGACCTGAAGCTATTGAGGGACAATTGGGAGGGCCATCTGGTGCTTAAAGGAATCCAGAGTGTGCACGTATGTCCTTCATCTTCATTTCGACTAATAAGCTATAAATTAATTTTGATTTGAACTTTAGGATGCTGAGAAAGCATTAGAGCATGGTGTAAATGGTATAATCGTCTCAAATCATGGTAGGTAACACGCTAGTCAGAACGTCTACCAATCTCACGTGCTGTGGAATAGGTGGGCGCCAGGTTGATGGTGCAATACCTTCTCTCTATGCCCTCGAGGCAATAATGAGATCCCAAAAAATCAAGGAAGCTCAGAAATCCGGAAAACTCACAGTCTTGTTCGATTCTGGTATTCGGTCCGGAGCAGACATTTTCAAGGCAATAGCGCTGGGAGCGCAAGGAGTCCTACGTAAGGCCTTACTTTCGAGAATTGATTACAAGCTGAGACGATGATTAACAGTTGGACGCCCATGGGTTTATGGAGCAGTTGTGGGTGGACAAGCGGGTGTAGAGCAAGTGATCAGGCATACGCTGGCAGACTTCGACAACACGCTTAGTTGTGCAGGTTATAAGAGTGTGGCTGATATCCATGGAAAAGCAGACGAAGTACTCATGAAGCTAGATTTCTGATATTAAATAAAGTCTCACGGTAAATAAAATGTGTATTTTTTGATTTATTGTCCCGCAACTATTACATAATATGACTTGTCTTTCATTGGAACTATCATGTCGAAGCTAGCAAAGGATGCAGCAGCTTTCAAGTCTGTACTTCATAGACAAGATTACACGTCGTGGCACTCGCAACCACCACCTCTTGACTCACAGGCTAGTGGTACTTCAACACCAGCGGAACCCAGCTCTCTATCGTCATCTCCAAAGAAGAAAAGGCCAAAAACAAGTACGTACTGCACAGCTCACAATGCCTGGCTATAGCTCCTGTAGATAGTGGTCTACTCACAGCCTGCGGATACTGGGACGGGAACCAATATCAATACACAACTTCTCTATGCTGTTAACCACATGAAAGTGATTTAGTAGTTTCACAGTTTGGCGACGCCTTTTGTTAATGATGTGACTAGTCAACGCAAAACCCTATGCGTTTGCAAGATCTTGCTATCGTGACAAATACCCCTCTTGACACTGACCATGTCCTGCTTGAAAAATTCAAAGCACATGATAGAATCCAGTGGGACCCAAAGACAGACCTTTATTCGTACAAAGTATGTCTTGAAATCATCACCTAACCTAACCTAATTAGACTAACGTCCATCTTTGCCTGCTTTAGCATGAATTCAACTTTCGAAATAAAGCAGCACTACTCACGGAAATTCAACGACAGACTCGACGTGGGGGTGGACTTTCGGTTCGGGCACTCAAAGAATCCTGGAAAGAAGCTCCGGCAGCCATTGAAGAGCTGGAAAAAGAGGGAGAGGTTATGGTTACCCGGACCGTGAAAGATGGTCAGCTGCGTATGGTTTTCTGGAATGAAATCAAGCCAACGGAAGAAAGTGGAGGAACACAGGTGGAGAAAGGTGTGTCGTCATGTGATAGGACAATGGAAGTTGCTAATCAATGTTTGCAGAGTTTCTTGATCTGTGGCATTCCTTGAAGGTGCCAACGGAAGGGGAACTTACGAAACAGTTGGCTTCAGGTATGGACATATTTATCACCATTTTTGGCAGTTTGTGCAACAATAGATTGTAGAGGGGTTGCAAGTGACAGCCGCCGAGGCGGTTGCTCCGAAGGCCCCCACAAACAAGAAGAAAGGAAAGCGTGGTGGCGCACCTCGTCAACGTCAAGTCAGGATCACAAATACACATTTGAAGGGAGAAATAGATTTATCAAGGGATTATGTCGTTCCTGGAAAATGATATCAACTGTTGGGACAAGGTGGCGTTTTGGATATTCCTATACCAGGATATATAATGATAACTTTCATGTAATTACTCATGTAGCAAAAACTTTTAAAATGCAATTTCTCGTCTTATACATCTATCCTAGCACACACCAGACTGCCATCATCCCACGTGCCATGGACGAGAATAGCAGCCAATCGACAATGAACCACTAATCCTCAGGCCTCGTTTCGTGAATCGTGAATGCAGCACCCCTTTCTTTACACAAAGGGATTCTCCCCCATGCGTTCTCGACGTGGCTCTATATCTGAACACAACAAAAGTTCAAATGGATTCCCTTTCTTACGTCTGGCTATTGAAATACCGGATAGATACCTTCCAATTTCTTCACCAACCGTCCCGCTGACCTTTGTGCTACATAATGCGCCTCCCACTTTTTACAAAAATCTTGTTCTTACAAGTTATGACAACAAGCCAAGTTTCATGCTATTGGCTCATGGGCATCAGCAAGTACATTTTGAATCATTCGCTTATTGCTTCAACTGATCGATTTCTCAAAGATAATATCATAACTACGCAACGCATAGATCCTGTTGTGTATCCTGGCATGGTTTCCACTCATGTCCATTCAGGTACTACCATCTGATAATATGCGATTTTGCAATTCATGCTGATATCAGCCCTACAGTTCTAGGTGGTAGCAATTTCGGACTTAATGTGTCAACTGCGGCACTGCGGGAAAGCGAGTGTACATCGATACCTATTCAAGAAGACAAGAGCAACTATTGGTTCCCTGTGAGTTCATTGTTTCAAATCTTAAATGACATTCTTATACCACGTATGGTAGCACCTATACTTTCAGTAAGCTATCCATCGTTAACCCGTGATTGGTCATAATGTCAATGAATGTCATATTGTGACAGGTGGTCAAACGGATCATTTACAAGCGTTGACGGTAGCGCGGTAATGTATGTCTTAATCTTTCAACTAAGGTTCTGTTGTACTTACATCACCCTTCAGCTGTATGACACCTGTTTGTTCGAAACCATATGCGTACACCTATCCAGCTATATACAGATTATCTATTTAGCGATGCTCCAGGAAATACAACAGCATTTCCAGATGATGTAAGTCTATGCCAATTACTTCTCTTGATCATACAAATACTGAATATGTACTAGTTTCGAATGCTTTCCGGTGAGTGTCCCTGATCACCGCACAGGCGTGTGTCTCACTGTGGATCCAGGAGATCCAACTCTACGTAAACTCAATGCGTCGAGCTTTGCACAGCAAGCTATAACTTTCATATGTCTCGATTTCAATGGCAAATCGTCTAAATACAATGAATTACCGACAATACGATGCCCTTCCGGAATACGCTCCCAAATAGTTCGTATCTTCTTTCTATTGATACCACCCGGACAATATATAACACTGTTACAGAATTTCCCCAGCTGCTGGGATGGAAAAGTGAGTTTGAACATGCAATTCCCCGGATCAATGTTGCTGATTGATCATCTCAGAACACGGATTCTGTTGACCACAAATCCCATGTTGTATTTCCATCAACTGGTCCTGATAATGGAACATGTAGTGATCCAGCCTTTCCAATAACATTACCACGAATCTTTATGGAAGTGTACTGGGGCGCACAAGCATTTGACGATTCCCGTCATCAAGCTATGAAGCCTGACCAGCCATTTGTGTATGTACAAATATTCCCTTATCAATAAGATGCCAGTTTTTTGAACTTGTCATCATTGCAGGTTTGCAAATGGTGATCCAACTGGCTATGGTTATCACGCAGGTAAGGGATCGTGAGATTGAAAGCGGCCACCAAAATGATTCTGAGGATGTAGATTTTATCAATGGGTGGGAGGAAGGTGTATTGCAGAGAGCTCTTGATGGCTGCAACTGCAACCCATATGGTGACGCATCATGTTGCGTGGCAAAACAACTTTTCACGATGGACACGAAAAAACAATGCTTTATCACAAATACATTTGATGAAATCAGTATGAGTTACTTTTTCATTCCATGAAATATCGGTCTAATGCTTACAAAATGCAAAGCTCTAGGAACACTAGCTAGTCTCCCAGGAAACAACCCAGTACAAAAGGACTGTTCCGAGGAACTCATCGATCCATTGACACCTCCGATTCTCAATCCGGTGTTTGTATACAACAGTTCGAGCAGTCAATTACCTTCAGGCACTGTCATGAGACCCGCGCAAACAGTAGCAGTGACACAAACCGCTACGGGGTCTTGCGTAAGAGGCTCTAACGGCACACCTGGGCTTGTTCCAGGGAGAACTATCTTGGCATGTGAAATTTCAGCAGTTGTACTGACACTGGTGGCGAGTGGGATCGGAATCTTGTAGTAAATGTATGAAGTCCAGTTCAATTTAATTTATCCCATTCAAGATTCATTTGTACGGTAAACAGGTCTTATGTAGTTGTAATCAGCTCAGGTAAAGAAACGGAACAAAAGATCTTGAAATTTGTTAATATGCTCTTATATCTGACGACGGGATCCCAGTGATGACTTGAGGTTATTGGAAATACAGACCAAATCGGATGATCCAACCATGGAACGATGATATGATCGAGGTTGGTGAATGAATCGCCCCACTTTAGATGCCGTAATCTCCCCGTTCATGCATTGCTACAACTAGAATGGTGTTATCAATACGGTGGCAGGATCTTTAGGTAGAAATTAGCTTTCAGGCCATCAGGCCTTAGGTATGATCATCTGAGTGGACAATTTGGAATCGATCAGAACAATTGGAGATGCAGGTTCAGTGTGGATGGAAGCAAATAAATGGATGAACAAATGCAAAATGCAAATATAATTTACAAGTTAATGGTCTATTTCAAGAATAGTGTTGAAATGCAATTCCTCACTTACATACTATAGACTAAAGTTGGACACTGGATTTTGAATGATAAGTATGAAAATAATTGGTATTTGGTTGATCCTTGCTCTCCTTCGTGAAGATGGTTGTGGCTGGCCAGTGACAAAGTTTCCGGGAAACCTTTTAGATGTAAATAACTCCAAACCTTAACTTTAGGTTGAGTTCACATGGTATTACGGGCTCTTGATGTACCGTTTATTCCGATATTACTTATGGGACAGAATTGCACGCAGATATGTAATCAGAGCTTCTCGCGAAAACATAAAGCCATGCAGATAATCATTCCCGACCACCCTCGGGCGCTCCTGTACTTCGTAGAATATTTGACCTGATCAGATTACAAGATGTCCAGCGATCAAATGACAGAAGCCTCCAACCCATGGAAAAACTACATGATCGAGATATATACTAGCCGAAAGGCTCCTCAGCCACTCGGAACAGTGGTCTATGAAGAAATACAAGAAAAAGCGAAAGAGAAGCTGAAGGAGTATCCTGGTATGCATTCAGCCTATCGGGTCCGTAGGCTCGTTTGAAGTTTCACCCTCTCGCTATCAACAGGTGCGTTCACATTCGCCTTCGGCAGCGCAGGTACCCATTCGACATACCAAAATAATCTACGTGCGTTCCGGAAGTGGGGCATCATTCCACGTATGTTAGTGGATGCGACCAATCGTAGCATTGAGGTAATACCACAACCTATTAGAACTTACACTCGCACTTTGTTTATCGCTGTAAAACTGACTTCTAATTTTTTCTCCAAAGACTACCATTTTTGGTGTAAAGCACCCATCTCCACTCTTCATTGCCCCTATCGGAGCCCAAGGAATATTTTATGAAGATGCTGAACTTGCACCTGCAAGAGCAGCAGCGAAACTTCGGATACCGCTTCATCCTCAGTACTGCATCCAGTCGAAGTATAGAAGATATTGCACAGGCTAATGGTGATGGCTATCGTTGGTATCAGCTGTATTGGTATGTAACTGTACCTGCTGATCGAGTGACCGCGACTTCAATTTGACATAGGCCAATTCATGATGACGTTACCCTATCTCTACTGAAGCGAGCCAAAGACAGCGGCTTCAAGGCTCTCGTCGTAACAGTAGATGCAATGAATCTTGGTTGGCGTCCTTATGACCTTGAGACTGCATATACGCCTTATGGACACGGAATCGGGATCCAAGTGGGCATATCCGATCCAGCGTTCATGGGACGACACAATATGCAGCCTGTACAAGAACGGACAAAATTCCCTTACGTTTCGGCAGAAAAGGATAGACTTTTTGCAGAAGGAGATGAGGAGATAAGGAGGTATACTTACCTGGCATCTGAGTGGTCGAAGGAGGCAATGTCGGGTAATTTCAGGGAATGGAGCGACCTGAAGCTATTGAGGGATAATTGGGAGGGCCCTCTGGTGCTTAAAGGAATCCAAAGTGTGCACGTATGTCCTTCATTTCGACTAATAAAGCTATAATTTTATTTAGACTTGAACCTGTAGGATGCTGAGAAAGCACTAGAGCATGGCGTAAATGGTATAATCGTATCGAATCATGGTAGGTAGAAGCCTACACGCTATTCAGCACGTCTACCAACCTTATGCACTTTGGAACAGGTGGGCGCCAGGTTGATGGAGCCATCCCTTCTCTCTATGCTCTCGAGGCAATAATGAGATCCCAAAAAATCAAGGAAGCTCAGAAATCCGGAAAACTCACAGTCTTGTTCGATTCTGGTATTCGGTCCGGAGCAGACATTTTCAAGGCAATAGCGATGGGAGCGCAAGGAGTCCTACGTAAGGCCTTACTTTTGAGAATTGATTACAAGCTGAGTGATTAACAGTTGGACGCCCATGGGTTTATGGAGCAGTTGTGGGTGGACAAGCGGGTGTAGAGCAAGTGATTAGGCATACGCTGGCCGACTTTGACAACACGCTTAGTTGTGCAGGTTATAAGAGTGTGGTTGATATCCGTGGAAAAGCAGATGAGGTACTCATGAAGCTAGATTTCTGATATTAAATAAAGTCTCACGGTAAATAAAATGTGTATTTTTTGATTTATTGTCATGCAACTATTACATAATATGACTTGTCTTTCATTGGAACTGTCATGTCGAAGCTAGCAAAGGATGCAGCAGCTTTCAAGTCTGTACTACATAGACAAGATTACACGTCGTGGCACTCGCAACCACCACCTCTTGACTCACAGGCTAGTGGTACTTCAACACCAGTGGAACCTAGCTCTATATTATCCTCTCTGAAGAAGAGGCCAAAAACTAGTACATATCTGTATTGGTATAGATACGTACTTGTCTTTGGTCTCTTCTTCAGAGAGGAGCCTTACAATGTCCGGTTACAGCTCCTGTAGATGTGGTCTACTTACAGCCTGTGGGTACTGGGGCCGGGTGAACTTCAGCCCAAATCGAATGATTCAATGATAGAATGATGATATAATTGAGGTGGTACAATGAATCGCCCCACCTTAGATACCAGTCTCTATTTAAATCTAACTACGTGCATTGTTACCAATACGACAATGTCTTTGTCTAGGATTGATCGGAAGGGAGAACTGGAGATGTAGGTTCAGTGTGGACGGAGGCAAAATAAATGGAATGGACGATAAATGTAAAATACAAATATAATACACGGATACTTGTATAATTTACAAGCTGATGGTCTACTTCATTTCTATTCAAGGATAACCTGGAATGCAATTCCTTACTTACATACTGCTAGGGATACCAGCCCCGTAAGCTCTCAACAGAGCGATTCAATAACTTTTAGAGGGTAATTTCCAGTCTAGCGAGACCTGTGCCCATCTCTATTTCTGAGACATATTTTTGGAAAACTTGGTTGATATCGTCTTTTAAGCCCAACATGCGGTGCAATGCTCGTCCTGTTTGTTCGTAATCACATGCTAGCGAGTACATCCAGTACGCCAAGAATGCTCCAACATAACCAGCGTCAGAGTCGTGTAATGCTGCCAAGGTACGGCCAGATGCGGGTGTGCATACATGATCTTGAGCTTCAGCAGCTACTAGCGCCTGATTGAATGCTTCGTGAACGACAGGACGTTCGTGTCCCACAGTACCTTTCTGTCCTTCCCCGTCTGCATCGACATAATGGCCAGACACCTCAAACGTGGGCACTGCGAATGCTTCCCATGGGACTGTTGCTGCACAGTCCCAGTCCAGCACGCCTACAATGTGACCAGAGGAGTCAACGAGAATGTTGTCGCTATGTAGGTCCCCATGCCGCATCGGGAATGGGCCCATATCATCTCGTTCATCTACTAGGGGCATCATTGCTGCGCGCCAAAGTGATGCGACGAATTGTCGTTTGAGCTGCGCTGCGCTTTCTGTTGCAGGAACCTCATCTTCGTCCATGCCATCGCTATCTGCCACGACGGCAAGCTGTTCATATGCTTCAGCTTGGATCGCAAAATACTCCTTTGCTGATGCAAATGGGCCAAGGCCGAAATCAGCACCAGGGCCAACCGACACATTCCCATCAGCATCAATGACAAATGAGCCGATTTTGTCGAACGTAATACGGCTGAGCTGGACGTGAATATCCGCGATATCGTTCAGGTATGTCTGCAGGATTGGACGCTTCGTTTCGTCGCCCTGAAGTGGGTCACAATCTGCACCACGCCCCAGTTCATGTACGGCAATGCCGCAGTCCTCGATTGTGATTCCTGTGATGGCAGACATCAAAACAAAGGCTGGAAATTCCGGTCCAAGTGGATTGAGAGATGATTGGATGGGATGGTACGCTATGATATCTGGTACAGGTATAGTCGTGCGTGTGCGAACGAGATGGAGAGCAGCGACTTCATTGAGGATTTTACGTTCAAGTTGTGCCGCAGTGTTGAAGTATGCATCCATAGGACGCATGCCGAAGCGAATAATCCACGAGGAGTCATCTTCGAAAAGGATTTCAAAAACAGCAAATGACTGACCCCACGTATACTGGTCAGTAATGAGGCGACATGGAAGCCTGAGGGGATGTAATGAAGTCGCATAGGCTTGTATGTGGATTGTATGTGGAATGATGAAGTCAACCATCGAGGTGACTCTATCGGAGTATTCTTTGTCCATTATTGCAAGAGATGCCTCAACGTCGGGCCATACATCGCTGATGGGTGACATATAAGATTGTGGTTGAGTTCAGAGGTGGTGATAGGAGAAAAGAGATATGATGAATATCCTGGGACTGAATATAAATGATTTTACGTCGCAGCTTTGACGTGGGGGTATTGTCAAAGCGAAATCAACGCCAAAGGATGGGAACCTAGATGCATTGCAGGAGTTGTTGGATGATATATCTGATGAGCGTGTAAACAGCGTGTATGTCCGCTTCCACGCGCCTCGACCAGCTGTTCCTCTGAAACTGTCAGGCCATTTGAGCCGGTCCGGAGTAAATCCGACACTGGTAAACGTATTATAGTTCGTTACTGACAATTTGGTCGTTTGTACTCCTTTTCTTCAGTGCTAGTTGCTATACAAAGCAATCTCGGATTCAATATCAAAACACTGCTTGCGATCATGATCAACTGGGTAATCATTCTGGGGTTTTGCTGTCCACGCTTGTCCCATGATCACAGCCATGATCAGTGCCTGGTTATTTATGACATCTTCTGCCATCCAAACGAATCTCTTTGTCCATCCTCCTATTTAGAATATTTATACAATATTTAGTGCTAGCCAATCGTACTCCGAGGAATGAAAATTTTCTAGCCTTGAGGTTTACACATGGCTGCCCCTAAACGATTATATGGAAAGTAGTTCATTCGCAAATTAATCCATGACTATATCTCTAGGCGTTGTTAATACAAATGCCACTCGGTGTTACATGGCACACAGGGTACACCCCACCTCACTCCGGATAGCTGTAGAGTTGCCCAGCAGTTATATTCAGAAACTGTCGAGAACATGCGAGATATGAGATATAGAATTCTAGAAAAGATTTGCGTCGTGAAGTAATTTTTATACACAAGTGAGCTCAGGCTGTCCAACTGTTTATGACTCTTAAATTTAGTAGGGAACCGAAACTTAACTGCAAGGGTTCGGTAGGGGCGTGAGGGGGGTGTTTGCGGATGGTGGTCCAGCCGGGCGAATCATCCGGGTGTTTGGATCTCGTTCATGTTAATCTCGTGCTGGTTCGGTTCCTTTGATGAATTGGTGTTTTGCAACGACCAAATTTGCGTTAGGTTTAGGTTGCGAGAAAACGACTGCCGTAAAATTTCCACAGCCGACAGCCGACTCTTATAAAGTACGTCGGTACTTCTTTTTTTTTTGATACTTACATCAACGAGGATACACCGATTCAATACTCTCTCAACAAGGGCGTCTATGAGTGAATAGATTACTGGTATGTGATTGATCTGGTCGAATGACCGGGATTTACATTATTAGCTCTTTATATGAAGACCTTCCTAGTCACATAGGATCGAGACAAGAACATTCCGGAGGATACGCGGTCGAATTTCAACGCAGTGTGCTTCATTTCATAATCCGTTATTTCTCTTAATATCAATTCTCCACTCTGGACGCATAACCGAAGGTCCCCATTATGAACTTACAAATTTATGGGACTTGGTATAATAGGTGAATCCTCGTATGATACTAGGATATCTAAGGACTTTATACAACATCTACTCAATATGCAAAATGTCCAATCGACCTGACTCCTGACCCACGGCATAATAATTGCTCCACCGCGCAAGGCGGTTTGGATATGGCTGCTGTACCCAACACAACCTCTTTCCGTCGCGCTCGCGTATAATCCATGCATCTTTGTGGAACTTCTTCCTCTGATCAACTTCTGTTTCCCACTTGTGCTGCTTGACGTTGACTCGTTCCCCTTCCTTCCACTTGAATATTGTTTCATTCGTGCCCCACCATGCATACAACATGGTGTTGTCATGCGAGAACTCCACGTACCAAAGCTTTCCCTGATTGCTGAGCACCAGATATTTCACCAGTTCACCTGTTGCTGCATCAAATACACCGAGCCCTCGAGTAATATTATCAGGACCATATGCCACACCAGCAACCCAATGTCCGTCAGGGGACCATGTGATTCTATCACCGATAATGTTTGCAGTAGGTATGCTCCGTGTCAAAGTAGGTTGAGTTGTCGTGATGTCCCAAATGCAAATCTTGCGATAATCACCAACTGCAATCTTTTTTGTGTCAAGGGAAAACGCAGCGTTACTAGTGAAAGATCCTTGGATAGTGCAGAATAGCGATGCAGATTGGAGAGACCATATACTGACTGTCCCGCGAGACACGGCCACTACACGTTCACCGTCCAAGGAGATGGTTACGAAATGTATAGGTGACTCGTGATTTACAATTGGCAGAGTCGATGTGCTTCGTGGATTTGGTGCAACCATGGAAGTCAAGTCTAACATCTCGATTGTGTTAAGTGACGTCAGGAGACGGCGATCATCGGGAGAGAACGATGCGGTGAAATAAATCCAGCCTTGGATTGAACCAAGTGATTCCCAGGATTTGGTGTTGAAGAACTGGATGTTATCGCCAGGTGATGAGGCGAGAGTGTTTTCATCCTGGGATAGAGCAATTCCATAGATGACAGTCTTGCCATTCATAGCGAATCTAGACTTGAGTTCGACTTTTTTAGTGCACTCGCCCGATCCCAAGTCGAACACGTAAATAGCCTCATCTTCCCCACAGAAGGCAACTTGTGTGTCATTGTGCAGAAAAACAGCTGAATATACGAGAAATTGAACGGGCAGCTCCTTCAGAATTCTACCACCGTCGCATTCGATGTCCCAAATTCGAAGTCTTCTGACTGTCCGGTCTACTGCACGTCTAGCATTTTTGGATATCGTCATTATCTTCTCGATTCCACGAACTGTTAACCTCTCCTTCAACTCCTTGCCAACCACGATATCCCACACCTGTAATCCACCAGGCTTAGCCCCAGTGACGAGCTGCCTTCCGTCTCGACGCCACGCAATGGAATACACTTCGCAATTCTCACTTTGCACGCCATGAACATGCACCTGTGCACCGGACGTAGCATCCCAGACACGAATCGTCCCATCGGTTGAACCGGAGGTAAGTGACTGCCCGTCGGGGCCCCATGCAACACACTGAATACCTTTGGTATGTCCCACTAGTGTCATCTTCGATAATCCGATACTAGCATCCCATATGCAGACGTTCCCATTCTGTGACCCAGATGCAATTAAGCTACCATCGGGGGAAAGGACTGCACGACAGCCAACCGAATACATTGGAATTGTGTGGAGACAAGCACCCCATGTTGGATCGCGAGGTGTCATTGCTTTTATGGTGGGGTGGCCGTTGTTAGAGTTGTTATGCTGCGTTATAGAGACACATGATGGTGCCAGTAGAGGTGCTGATATGTAGAGGTGCTCCGGACAGTTGTTGATGGGTGTGTAAAATTGTAGGACTATGCGGTGCGTGTCATTGATCGATTGGAGGACTTCATATTTACCGTCGTCCTTCATATTGACCTGCACCAGTATTTGAGTTCTCCCTACATCTATCACCAAATCAAAACACGTACGTCACACCATGATAGTGCTGCGAGCAAAGCTGGAACAGCAACTTCAAGCCGGTCCATGTAACTGAGAACCTCCACCCATATCAGTAGCTTCGTTCTTGTGAAATCCAACACCGCATTCAAGATATCCTCACCTGGACTGCGGCATTGCGACAGGTGGGTAGCCCAGTGGATGCACGAATACCGTAGACTCGGCCGGATACATTGCTTGATGGCTTCATCCAGACCAGGCATGTCCGATTTCATTATCGTCACATCTTCCAGTTCACAAATGTTCCTTTTCAGCAATGGTGCCATTACATTCAAACACGTCAGTGCAATGCGATGGTGGTGTATAGATGGGTCAATGTAGAATGTGGGGTCGTTACAGCGTTTGACATCAGTCAGGAACTGCGGGAAGCTGGCATGCAGCATCCGAATCTCGACGCCATCTGTTCCTGGCTTCAGGATTATTGATCCAAGTCGACCCAAAATGTTCTGGATATATCTCATTGGAATCCCAACCAGATCCTGCAGAACATTAGCCGACATGTGGTCTTGAAGTAACGCCAGACTGCCAAGGACGATTTGGATATACTCCTTCATATGTGGGATTTTAAGGCAGGTATGGTCGAGTGCATTCTGTAATATTGTGATGTACAACCGGTCGAGATTTTCCAGACTGAATGCTGCATCTGATGGATTATCTGATAGAAGGGCCTCGAGGACGTCAATTGCATGGTATGGATTTTTATCCAGGAATTTGACAATGGTATCAGCATATATGAATAATCCGGCGGAAAGATTCGTAAGATCTTTAATCACGTCAGAACGAGCGCTGGACAGTGATTCCCAGCAGCTCAGATCCTTCAATCTTGCATTCAAGAAAAGGCTTATGTCCCCATCAACGATTCCTCGCGGTATTTCGTGTAACTTGTATGGTTTCGACGCTTCGGAAAAATTTTGGGTATTGAAAACAGTTTCAATGTGCATCTCCGGTCGTGTAGTCACAACCAGTCGAACAGGAAATGAGATCTTGGGAAGCCGTTCCCTAAGTAAGTGGAGAAGTCGGACCACATCCTTTTGACCTGCTCCGGTACATTCATCGAGTGCGTCCAGAACGATAATCACTGGACGATGCGACGCACTGACACACATCAGCGGTGAGATTATGAGATCTTCGATATCGACTTGAAGCTGTTCTGCCTCCTTTCCCTGCTTGGAATAATTTCGAGCTGCTGCTGCCATGTGTGAATACAGATCTTGCTGTTTGTGAGCCAGTTGGTATGCGATTGTGGTTAGGACATATGTCGCCGTATTCAACTTCTCGTTGCCACTAACAAAGAAGAACGAGGCACCAAGTGCACCGGCATTTTCCAATCTCTGCGCTATTTCGAATGCAATTGTTGACTTGCCGGTCCCTGCGCCTCCAGTGACGACGTATATGAAAGAATCATCTTGAGCTGATTCTGACCGCAGACACCAATCTGTAAGTTCTCCCAACAATGCCGTTCTGGTGCCTGGGAGTGTTCCTGATGTTGTGGGGTTCAGGGCAGAAGTGTAACCAGCATTGACATGAGGGAGGTCTTTCAATGCCTTTTCGTCAACTGTAAGATTAACGGTAAGTACATAGTCGTGACATTGAGGGAAAGAGAAATTTACGTTGTTGCTGCTGTGTGCGTTTTATGTGCTGTGGGTTGATGTCAATAAGGTTGTTTAAACAAGAAGAGAAAAAGAATAATACCTCGATATCATCGACGATCCCATTTATTAACATCTCAATACTAATTCCACTTTGAATCTGTGTCATATGTCATCACCACCTGTCAGTTGGAATCAATGAACAAGATTCATGGGCATACCCGAAACTTTCTCGTTGCATCATCAATGCCCGCCTTGATCTTTAGTAATATATCTGTGTTCTTTTTGCTTAGCAACAACTTGAGGAATCCTTTCTCAAGATTGCTTGCATCGCTCGCTAGATCTTTCAGATCTCTACGGTCATCAAGATGATTAACGAAATACGCGTTAATCATTATTGACGACTGACCTTTCTAGTGTAGCAACTCTCTCCCTCAATTCAGGCGAGCTCACGAGGCGAGTGCGTGTCAAGTTATCATCGTTGGTGCCCAAAACGGATAATGCCTTTTCCTTCGTACCCTCGATGACTGAAGTGAGTGTCTTTATAGTATTTGCCAGGTCTTCCTGTGTCTCGTCATTTCCCTTGGCAACCTAGTGAAACCGATCATTCAATTGTACATCGAGGCCAAATATAGTGTGGTCGTATACTCACCAAAACCATGCCAATGAGGGTTGAAAGTGCTGAGGCGGCAGCTGATAACCCTGGAATAGGGACCAAGTTCAATGGGTCCTTTGCAGAGTCAAGGATCTGCTTTGTCGCGGTCAGAATATCATGAATGCGTTCATCTCTTTTAGATCGAGACATTGTTGACTGTTTATTGGCGGGGGATTTTTGGTTTAGTTTTTGTTGCAATGTACGGGTGGGCAAAATGTATCGATGAGTGATTGACTGGGCCGTAACATGGATATGAGGGGGGTTAGAGGGTGTAAGCAGTTGAAAGCTGTAACACGCTGTTTGCCTCGAGGTGGCCATATGTCTAAATTGACAGGTTGCCCTTACTGTAGGCGCCAGGTATACATTGTAAATCGGGCCGATATCTGTTCTACTTCTGAGTTGGAGTTATTCTGTAAACAAATGAACTTTGGATATATCAATTTGACTTTGATGCATTGATGTGCAGATTTGCAAGTTGGCAAAATTGGATGTGCGCGTTCTTCTGTTGACTTGTCTAGTTTGTCGTGGCAAGAATAAAAAGAATAAAGTTATTTCGGCAAGTGAGGACACGCGATCACATGATTCCACTCCATAATTTGGCGCCCTCGTATGAGTATTCCTTCTGTCTACCATTCGACCACAGAAAATTGAGATTATCAGTCGTCGAAGCGTCGGGTACAAGGTTCTCTGGATTTTAAATGATGTTATTACAGATAACGTTACTCGTGCACGATTGCACTTTTTATCTGCAGGAAATATGCCGCAAAGTTTCGTTCAGTAGCTCAAGCGAATCAACCACTGAAGCTTGTCACAAGCGAGGGCGCGACAGTCGTTCATAATCGCTAGGTACAATCATTGTTAAGACGCTTCTGACGTTACTGCACCCGTAAGGAATCTCTGGGCTACGCAAGGATTGGTTATGTACTCATTATTGTTAACCTCTGGTGTACTATCCTCTGCACTGATGCGTAAAGCAGCTACTGCGAACGATGCTTCTATACCTCATCCACATCCCATAAGTGGTGATGAATCAAGTGATGAGATTCATGGTTATGACAGCTCCGATTTCCCGGGGAGGGATCATGAGCGAGAGAGAGGGACAGTGATTTGAGATATGATACCAGACCACATTATGGAACGAAACAGCATAATGAAGGATGGTCTAACAAGAGATGAGTGACTATTGTTAAGCGTACTTATGTGTCTGCTTTGATGTTTTTATGATGTTATAAATTCGGTTCTAGGATCTGTTTCTACTTCCCTCTATGATTGAGGTGTGATACTGTTATATGTACGAATATAATAAAGTAGTATAGCATTGCTTAAAGTATTGTAAATGAAATATATTAGTTTGTATTCTAAGGAAAGCAATATATCATTGGCTGTGAGCCTGTCTTAGCATTGAAAACGTCTACGCAATCGGACGTGTGCACAGCAAACATTGTGCTTTTAACAGAGAAAAAGGTTGTCACCACTCTGTCAAATTCAAGAGGTTCCATATATGTACCTGTTCCCCATTCAAACTTTTTTACATCTGTGTGTTAGGAGAAAATGAGGAATTTTCTCCTGATACACAGACGTTCACAGTTTGTGATGGGGAACAAGTATAAATACGGAACCTCAATTCAGAAGAGCACATGTCGTGCAGTTCTTAATTCATCCACATGTTCGTCGGGAGCTCGCACAATTGCAATCTGGATTGGGGAGACAGAATACTGACTCGACGATCTGCTACTGCAGCAATATATGAACAATCTGTCTAAAAAAACGATGAATTGGGTTAGCTCGCGTTCCAAAGATGAAGACGAATCTGATGGTATGGTAGGGGGCAGCTTTGGTGCGCATTGTGTCAGATCCCATACTTGAATGGAATTCGACTCCGCAGATACAAATCGTTCGTTGTCTGGTGAAAACGACATCGGGAGGACGTGAGGAATATTTGTTAACAGGTCTGGTAATTTCCGAGTTCGAGGGTCCCAAATGTAGATGCCGTTGTGCGTATCCCAAATCGCAACATGATCTATCTGTGGGATACACTCAAAGATGCACTAATGCTTTGATGATGTTGGAACGTATGGATGGGCTGGCCAATCTTCAAGCTTCAAGTCCCAGACTCTGGCATCACCGCAGTATCGACCATATGTGATGATTTGTGTGTCATTGTTCAAAAACTCCACAGCGTCTGCAGACCAGTCTTTCGGCACCCGTAACTCTATGAAATCGCCCTTGCCCGCATCACAGACAGAGAGGCATCCTATTCTGTCCTGTACCGATTGCATAGTTCGCATTCTTGGAGACTGCTCGCCCATCTTGTATCTCGATCACCTTGGTAATCTTGATATCTTTTTAGTCAATACATGCAACGAATGGTAACCCGCGACAATGATCTGCATTCCAGTTTGGGTTCCAAGCAACTTTATATCCCCAGTCTTTTATATCTTGCACATGCACCTCTGCGCCTGATGCAGTGTTCCACACCTGAACTCGCTCATTGTTCGAACAAGAAAAGATATGCTTCCCATCTGGTGCTCAGCCAGACAACAACCAAATTTTCGTGATCTCCCACCAAAGTGTTCCTTTACATTCCAGTGCTAGCGTCCAATATTTAGCACAACACTTGAGCCGGAGGCTAGAGGGAGTCCATCTGCAGAGAATGCTGCACAATAGACATAAGAGTCCATTTCAGTAACGCGTATTAAAGGTCCCCAAGCGGGTGTGCGGCGTGTGGTCATTTGTGTTGTGTAGTGAACACGGTCAGGTTTGTCGGTGGAAGAATACAGAACTGCCATTTTTTAGGGTGGAGAAAATGGAAGCGCAGAATCGTACGTGTGCCCAGGAAATCCGTTGATGAGGTGATCTGAAGAACGAGACGGGTGATATCATTCATTAGGTGAAGTTATCTTGTAGTTTGAATGGTCCAGCCACTTTTCGAAATTCAAGGGAATTCAGAGCATCTTGAATATGCAACTCCGAGCGCGTAGTGATGAGAATGCACAGTGGGAATGGGATTTCTGGGATTCGTTGCATAAAGGGATACAGTAATTACACCACATCGTCCTGTGCTGATTCAGTATATTGATCCAAAACATCGATGATGATTGTTAGTCGGGGGTGAGATGAGAGAACGTTCTTCAGAGGTTTGATTATAAGCTTTAAAGTCGAATTCCAATTGTTGACCAAGTTTGCCTTGCTTGACATATGCGTCAGCAGCATCTGCAATATGAGGATAAGAAAGCGAGTTCGGAAGGGGGCAAAAGCAGGACGAGACGATGTAGAGCTTGCTGCCGTTGGAGTAAGAGGCAGAGAAAGGGAGAGAGACGAGGAGAGCAAAAACTCGTAACGTAAAGCCTAAGTGAGGTAACGTCTCATGCTCACTGCTTCTTTCCACCTCTGCATTTCTTCGACATCGACGCATGTTCCTTCTCCTCACTTAGATCACTCGAAGTGTAACATCGTGCTATCATGAGTCACGATGGACTTTAAGTTTGAACCAAACGAAAGTAACGACAGCTATTCAGTAAAGATTCGAAAGCAGGAAGAATGACAACCTTGGATCCAGCAACATTGTCAAAACAATCGGTCCTCGGAATTGAAGTATTAACCAAGGAACCAACGACTATTTTCTTCCAAGAATTATTCATGTGAGTCGAGCGATGATACTAATTCCTTAATCTTAGTGTCCTCTAATAACCGCGATGACTGCTATTTCTTCGAATGACCATATCCCTCAATCGTCACGTAGATATGGTTCAAATACTTCTGGAAAAGGATTATCCTATGATTAGGAAGTCAATATGGCTGCTTCTAATGCTGGCTACAACCTCGTGAGTTATTAATTCTATCTATGTTCTTCATACGCATGTACCAGGAAGAAAGTACTGCAGATAAGATTAATGAAGAGCTAAAGGAAGGACTTTCGAAGTTTACAGGGGCAGATGTTAAGTTACGAGATCTATCATCAATTGTGATTTTTTTCAAATATTCTTGTATGGATTAAACGCTATGAAAGACCCAAGAATTTATCCCATTACAAAATGGAATCATAAACGATAATAGCCTGCTTCTTTGTGCTCAGGTGGTTCATTCAAGGGATCACTTTTACGCTCGTTGAAGACCATGATGATAAGAGCGTGTAGGGATATTTGCAGATGGTGGCCCCGTGTCTCAATACTTCCTGGAGAAATTCGGGGTATAATAGTAGGCGAAGCTTCTTTAGTGACTGAATGTCTTATATTGACTGAATTCTTGTTAGATTTAGGTTGAAAGCAATGATTCGAGAAAAACAAAATGACTGCCACAAACTACCACCCTCAACAGCTCATTGTTGTAAGGCATATCGGCAAGTTTTTTAACTTGCATTGAGAGAAAGTAGATCATTGGTATAGACTTACGTTATCAGTGCTTCGACTGCCTCGCAACCGGAAGCGTCGTGATGACTTTTCCGATGACATGGAATCGAGAGGAGACATTCCAGGTGCAGTCCAACCTGTCATATTGAACACAATATCTGCTTCATTTGATGGTGCATCATGTCCGTCAATGATGATCGATGATTACTTGATTTCCCACTCTGGAGTCATAATCAAATTAGGTCCTCACTACGAAGTTACAAATTTATGGGACTTGGTATGATAAGTGCATTATCGCATGATACTAAGGATATCTACAGGCCATATCCCGAGTCTACAGGACTTTCCTCGATATGTAAAATATCCAGTCGGCCTGACTCTTGACCCACAGCATAATAATTGCCCCACCGCGCAACACGATTTGGAGAAGGCTGCTGTACCCAACACAACCGTTTACCATCATGTTCGCGTATAATCCATGCATTTTTGTGGAATTTTCTCCTCCGATCTATTTCTGTTTCCCACCTGTGCTGCTCGAAGTTGACTCGTTCCCCTTCCTTCCAATTGAATATTAGTTCATCATTGCCAAATTTTGCATATAGCATGGTGGTGTCATGCGAGAACTCCACACGCCAAAGCAACCCCTGATTGCTGAGCACCAAATATTTCACAGGTTCACCTGTGGCTGCATTGAATACACCGAGCCCCCGGGTGATGTTATCAGGGCCATATGCTACACCAGCGATCCAATATCCGTCGGTGGACCACGCGATTCTATCACCGACCTGGTTTGCAGTAGGTATGTTCCGCGTCAAAGTTGGTTGGGTTGTCGTGATATCCCAAATGCAAATATTGCGATATCCACCAACTGCAATGTTTTGTGTGTCAGGGGAAAATGCGGTATTACCAGAGAAAGATCCTTGAATTGTGCAGAATAGCGATGCAGATTTGAGAGACCAGACATTGACTGTCCCGCGAGAAACAGCCGCTACACGTTCACCGTCCGAGGAAATATTCACAGAACCTATGCTTGACTCGTGTTTTACAATCGGTAGAGTCGGTGTCGTGGTTCGTAGTTGAAGTGAAAGTACAGAAGTCAAGTCGTACGTCTGAATTGTGTTAAATGACGTCAGGAGACGTCGACCATCGGGAGAGAATGATGCAGTGAGATGAAGGTAGCCTTGCATTGAACCAAGTGATTCCCAAGATGTCGTGTTGAAGAATTGGATTTTACCGCCAGGTGATGAGGCGAGAGTGTTTCCGCTGACGGATAGAGCGATACCATAGATGAAAGTCTTGCCCTTGACATTGATTGTAGATTCGAGTTCGACTTTGGAAGTGCACTCGCCAGATCCCAATTCCAACACGTGAATAGCCTTATCTTCCCCACAGAAGGCAACCTGTGTATTGTTGTGCAGAAACACTGCCGATGATACGCCAAATTTTATGGGCAACTCCTTTAAGATCCTACCACCGTCGCATTCGATGTCCCAAATTCGAAGTTTTCTTCTAGCTGTCCGGTCTACTGCACGTCTAGCATCTTTAGATATCGTCATCACCATTTCTATTCCAGGAATTGCCAATCTCCCCTTCAACTCCTGGTCAACTATAATGTCCCATACTTGTACCCCACCTGGCTTAGCCCCAGTGACGAGCTGCCTTCCGTCTCGACACCACGCAATGGCATACACTTCACAACTCCCACTTTGCACGCTTTGAACATATATCTGTGCACCAGATGTAGCATTCCAGACACGAATCGTCCCATCGGCTGAACCAGAGGCAAGTGACTGCCCGTCGGGGGCCCACGCAAGACAACGAACGCGTTTTGTATGCCCTATTAGTGTCATCTTTGATAATCCGATGCTGGCATCCCAAATGTGGACATTCCCATTCTGTGACCCAGATGCAATTAAGCTGCCATCGGGGGAAAGTACTGCGCTACAGTCGATCGAATTTATTGGAATTGTGTGGAGGCAAGCACCCCATTCTGGATCCCGAGGTGTCATTAACTTTATGGTAGGATACCCCTTTTTAGAGTTGTTATGCTGCGTTATAGAGAGACATGATGGTGCCAGTAGAGGGATTGATATGTACAGGTGCTCCGGACAGTCGTTGATGGGTGTATAAAATTGTAGAACTATACGGTGCATGTCATTGATCAATTGGAGGACTTCAAATTTGCCCTCGTCTCGCATATTCACCTTCACCATTATTTCAGTTCCTCCTGTATAAATCTATCGATCAAAGTACATACCTCACACCATGATAGTGCTGCAAGCAAAGCCGGAACAGCAACTCCGAGCCGATCCATGTAACTCAGCGTTTCCACCCATGCCAGTAGCTTTGTTCCTGCAAAATCTGTCACCGCATTCAAGATATCTGATCCGGGTTACTGCATTGCGACAAGTGTGTAGCCCAGTAGATGCACGAATATTGTAAACTTGGCCGGATACATCGCTTGATGGTTTCGCCCAGACCAGGCATGTCCGATTTCATTATCGTCACATCTTCCAGTTCACAAATGTTCCTTTTCAGCAATGGTGCCATTACATTCAAACACGTCAGTGCGATGCGGTGATGGTGTATGGACGGGTCAATGTAGAACGTGGGGTCGTTACAGCGTTTGTCATCTGTCAGAAACTGTGGGAAGCTGGCATGTAGCATCCGTATCTCAACATCATCTTTTCCTGCCTTCAGGACTACTGATCCAAGTCGACCCAGAATGTCCTGGATATATCTCATTGGAATCCCAACGAGCTCCTGTAGAATAGTAGCCGACATGTGGTCTTGAAGTAACGCTAGACTGCCAAGGACGATTTGGATATACTCCTTCATATGTGGGATTTTGAGGCAGGTATGATCAAGTGCATTATGTAATATTGTAATATACAATCGGTCGAGATTCTCCAGACTGAATGCTGCATCTGATGGATTATCTGACAGAAGGACGTCAAGGACGTCAGTCGCGTAGTACGGATTTTTATCCAGGAATTTGACGATGGTATCAGCATATATGAATAGTCCGGCAGAGAGATTCGTGAGATCTTTAATGACATCGGGATGGGCGCCGGACAATGATTCCCAGCAGCTCAGATCCTTCAATCTTGCGTTCAAGAAAAGGCTTATGTCCCCATCAACAGTTCCTCGTGGTATTTCATGTAACCTGTATGGTTTTGATGCTTCGGAAAATATTTCAGTGTTGAAAGCAGCTTCAATGTGCATCTCCGGTCGTGTAGTCACAACCAGTCGAACAGGAAACGGGATCTTGGGAAGCCGTTCCCTAAGAAGGTGAAGAAGACGAATGACATCCTTTTGACCCGCTCCGGTACATTCATCGAGTGCGTCCAGAATGAGAATCACTGGACGATGCGACGAAGAGACACCCATCAACGGCGCGACTATGAGATCTTCGATATCGACTTGAAGTTGTTCTGCCTCCTTTCCCTGCTTGGAATAATTTCGAGCTGCTGCTGCCATGTGTGAATACAGATCTTGCTGTTTGTGAGCCAGTTGGTATGCGATTGTGGTGAGGACATATGTCACCGTATTCAACTTCTCGTTGCCACTAACAAAGAAGAATGACGCCCCAAGTGCACCGGCATTTTCTAATCTGTGGGCCATTTCGAATGCAATGGTCGATTTGCCGGTCCCTGCACCTCCGGTGACGACGTATATGAAAGAATCATCTTGAGCCGAGTGTGAACGGAGGCACCAATCTGTAAGTTCTCCTAATAATGCAGTTCTGGTGCCTGGAAGTGTTCCTGATGTTGTGGGGTTCAAGGCAGAAGTGTAACCAGCGTTGACATGAGGGAGGTCTTTCAGTGCCTTTTCATCAACTGCAAGATTGACAGTGAATGAGTAGTCGTGATATTTGAAGGAAAATAAATTTACGCTGTTGCTGCTGTGTGCGTTTTATATGCTGTGGGTTCACGTCAATAAAGTCGCCCAAACAAGAGGGGAAACGGACAATTACCTCGATATCATCGACGATACCATTTATCAACATCTCAATGCTAATTCCACCTTGAATCTGTGTCATATGTCATCGCAACCCATCGTCGTAATCCACAAACAAGAGTCCTAGGCATACCTGAAACTTTCTCGTTGCATCATCGATACTCGCTTTGATCTTTAGTAATATATCGGTATTTTTTTGGCTTAAGAACAACTTGAGGAACCCTTTCTCAAGGTTTTTCGCATCGCTCACTAGATCTTTTAGATCTCTACGATTATTATGATGATGATGATGAGCGAAATACACGTTGATCATCATAACTTACTTTTCCAGTGTAGCAACCCTCTCCTTCAACTCAGGCGAGCTTACGAGGCGGGTGCGTGTCAAGTTGTCATCGTTCGTATCCAAAATGGATAATGCCTTTTCCTTCGTACCCTCGATGACCGAAGTTAATGTTTTTATGGTATTTGCTAGGTCCTCCTGTGTCTCGTCATTTCCCTTGGCAACCTAGTGAACCCGATCATTCAATTGTACATCGAGGCCAAATATAGTGTGGTCGTATACTCACCAAAACCATGCCAATGAGGGTTGAAAGTGCTGAGGCGGCAGCTGATAACCCTGGAATAGGGACCAAGTTGAGTGGATCCTTTGTAGAGTCAAGGATCTGCTTTGTTGCAGTCAGAATATTGTGAATGCGTTGATCTCTTTTGGATAGAGGCATTTTTGATGGTTTCTTGGCGGGGGATTGTTTGAGTTTTTGTTGTAACAAACGGATGGACAAAATGTATTGATGAATGAGTGATTGCACTGCAATATGGGTATTGGGGGTTAGAGGTGTTGAAAGGCATGAGTTTTCCTCGAGGTGGCCACATGTCTAATTTGACAGGCGCCCGCCAAGTTGGGTATATAACCGGACCGATACCTATTCGTTCAAAGATTGTTCTGTAAAACAAATGAACTTTGAATGCTACCGGTAAATGTCCATCAGCAAAGGTTGCCCGTCCAATGAAGAATTAAACCAACTGACTAGATCCGTTTCCTGCCTTGACATGCATCTGATAGTAACTGGCCTTCCGCACACACTTACTCTAATACACGAAACAATCACTTTATGTGTACAGGTGCGTTGATGCCCTCCTGTTCTGAAAATTTTCGAGTTTTAGCAGGAGCTTTCGAAAAGAGATACGAATAACATACTTCATACCATCTACTTCAACTTCAACTTTTCTGCAGCTACATTTCTGAGACCCGGTATATGCGACCACCTCCTGGACCTTGCAGGGTTAGAGGATAATTGAGAATCTTTAGGAACAACCATGTCCTGATTTACGTCCTTAGTAGGACTCGGAGGTGATGCTCATTCGTTATTCGTTGCTACTCCGGTTTGTGTTCCGACACTTTAAATTGTTATCCAGTCCGTGATTCCGCTAGAAGTTTATAAAAAGAAAAGTAGCATCCTCGTCAAAAATGAGGAGGAAATCGGCTGGTCCTGGATTGGTATCTTTGACTTGCACTGAATGAGGGAAAATACTATCATGAGTGATCCTGCAGAAAGATTCAACAATTCAATACTGTATGTAACAAGTGCAAATCAACATATGATATACAAATAGGCCTAATGTGTTGTCACAGATTTGGTTGACACCGACTCTTCCGAAGTCCAACAACCCCAGCAGGTCTAATAATGACAGCCACTCCAGTAACAAGGAATGCAAGAAGAATGATTCAGCGATAGCAGCTTTGGTTCCAAGAAATATTGCTCCTCGAACGATGATTCCTCCAGAATTCACAACCAATCAACCAAGGATCATCCTTCCAAGAAAGATTCATATGAGTCGAGATGTAATAAATACGACTCTGACACCAATTCCTCAACCTTAGGGTCCTCCAACAATCATGGTGGTAGCTATGATCTTCGAATACTGCCGAATCGTCACGTAGAGATGTTTTCAATAGGTCTGAAACAGGACCATCCTATGATTCTGTCAATTAGGGAGTCAAGATGGCCGCTTCTAAGGCTGACTACAACCTCGTGAGTTTTTAATTCTATTTACGTTCTTCTTACATTTATCTTGGGTATTTGCCAGGACGAAAGTACCGCGAGGCACATGCGGTTCAAGTATTCTTGTGTGAATTGAACACTACCAAAGAATTAACAAATCATCCCACCAGAAAATAGAATCATAAAACAATAGTCTACTTCTTTCTACTCAGGTGTTTCATTCTGGAGATCACTTTTCTGCTTGTGAAAAAGCATAATTATGGGAGGCTGTTAGGGGCATGGAGAGGATGTTTGCGGATGATGGCCCTGTGTCTTGATATTGTAGTCGGGGTATGACAGTAGATGTTGATGTTCATTATCAATAACAACTTCACCCTGCCAGACACACTCAAGAACTGCCAACTCATGCGGGCGTTTGGATCTTCGAGGCTCTCTCATTCTTGATAACTTTGTGCTGGTCCGAACTTCTTTATGACTTGGTGTTTTACACCGACTGAATTCTTCTTAGGTTTAGGTTGGAAGAAGTGCTTTGAGGAAAAACACACGACTGGCATAGGTTTCCAACCGATTCCTGTAAAGTTATATCGGAACGTAATTTTCGAAACTTATATTGAGCATCAGTATACAATTTCGACACTCCACAAGAACATTCATGAGGAAATGGATCATTAGTATCTAGACGGTCCCATGAATGACCCAGAATTTACATTATGAGTGCTTCGACTGCCACAGATTAGGGAGCGCTACACCACATGAGGACTTCCCTAGACAATCCGGAGTATACACGTCGGACGTTTCAACATCTAACAATGACGATCGATTGGTTTCCCATTCCGGACTCAACCAAATGTCCGCGTTCTGACGTTCTAATTTATGAGACTTAGTATGGTATAATATCATGAACTATTAGGGGTGTCTATGGACTCTTTGCCACGTCTACGGAACTTTCCTCAATGTGCAAAATATCCAATCGACCTGACTCTTGACCCACAGCGTAATAATTGCCCCACCGCGCAAGGCCTTCTGGGTATGGCTGTTGTATCCAACATAACCTCTTCCCATCGCGCTCGCGTATAATCCATGCATCCTTGCGGAAACGCATCCTCCGTTCTCGTTCAGTGTCCCACTTGTACTGCTGAAGGTTGACTTGTTCCCCTTCCTTCCACTTGAATATTGTTTCATCCGTGCCATATTTTGCATATAACAAGGTGTTGTCATGCGAGAATTCCACATACCAAAGCACTCCCTGATTGCTGAACACCAGATATTTCATAAGTTCGCCTGTGGATGCATCGAATACACCGAGCCCCCGGGTGACGTTATCAGGGGCATATGCTACACCCGCGATCCACTGGCCGTCGTTGGACCATGTTATTCTATCACTGATATTGTTTGCAGTAGTTATCCTCCGTGTCAATTTCGGTCGAGTTGTCGTGATATCCCATATCGAAATCTTACGATATTCCGCAACTACAATTTTTTGTGTGTCAGGGGAAAAGGCGGCGTTACTAGAGAAAGATCCTTGGATAGTGAAGAATAACGAAGCGGATTGGAGAGACCAGATACTGATTGTCCCGCGAGACACAGCCACTACACGTCCACCGTCTAAGGAGATATTTACGAAATTTATACCTGAGTCATGTTTTACAATCGGTAGAATCGATGACGTAATTTGTGGTTTTGGTGCAACCACGGAAGTCAAGTCTAACATATTGATTGTGGCGTGTGATGTTAGGATACAGCGATCATCGGGAGAGAATGATGCGGTGTTTCGAAAGGAGCCCTGGATCGAACCAAGTAAATCCCATGATTTGGTTTTAAACAAATATATCCGATCAAAAGTAGACGAAGCAAGAGTGTCCCCGCTTCGGGATAGTGCAAGGCCATAGATGAAAGTCTTGCCCTTGTTTGTGATTCTAGATTCGAGTTCGACTTTTGGAGTGCACTCGCCCGATCCCAAGTCCCAGATGCGAATTGCGTTGTTTGCCCCACAGAAGGCAACTTGTGTGTCATTGTGCAGAAACACAGCTGAATATACCCAAAATTGTACGGGCAACTCCTTCAAGATCCTACCACCGTTGCACTCGATGTCCCAAACTCGAAGGCTTCTTCCAACTGTCCAGTCTACTGCACGTCTAACATCTTTAGATATCGTCATCACTGTCTCTATTCCAGGAACTGTTAACCTCCACTTCAACTCCTTGCCAATTACAATGTCCCAGACTTGTACCCCACCTGGCTTAGCCCCAGTGATGAGCTGCCTTCCGTCTCGACGCCACGCCAAGGCATATACTTCGCAATTCCTATTCATGCCTTGAACATGTACCTGTGCACCAGATGTAGCATCCCAGACACGAATCGTCCCATCGGCTGAACCAGAGGCAAGTGACTGCCCATCGGGGGCCCATGAAACACACCGAACACCTTTGGTATGTCCCACTAGTGTCCTCTTCGATAATCCAATGTTGGCATCCCATATGCAGACATTACCATTCGATGACCCAGACCCAGATGCAACCAAGCTACCATCGGGGGAAAGCATCGCACGACATTTGGCTGAATACATTGCAATTGTGTGGAGACAAGCACCCCATTCTGGATCACGAGGTGTCATTACCTTTATGGTGGGTTGGCCGTTGTTAGAGTTGTTATGCTGCGCTATGGAGACACATGATGGTACCAAGAGAGGTGCTGATATATACAGGTGCTCTGGACAGTCGTTGATTGGTGTGTGATATTGTAGGACAGTGCGGTATGTGTCATTGATCAATCGAAGGACTTCATATTTACCCTCGTCTTGCATATTCACCTTTGCCAATATTTCAGTTCCTCTTGTATATATCTATCAACAAAATAACATACCTCGCACCACGACAGTGCTGCGAGCAAAGCCGGAACAGCAACTTCAAGCCGGTCCATGTAACTGAGAACCTCCACCCATACTAGTAGCTTTGTTCTTGCGAAATACATCACCGCATTCAAGATATCCTGACCCGGATTGCGGCATTGCGACAGGTGGGTAGCCCAGTGGATGCACGAATACCGTAGACTCGGCCGGATACATTGCTTGATGGCTTCATCCAGACCAGGCATGTCCGATTTCATTATCGTCACATCTTCCAGTTCACAAATGTTCCTTTTCAGCAATGGTGCCATTACATTCAAACACGTCAGTGCAATGCGATGGTGGTGTATAGATGGGTCAATGTAGAACGTGGGATCGTTACAGTGGTTAACGTCGGTCAGGAACTGTGGGAAGCTGGCATGCAGCATCCGAATTTCGACATCATCTGTTCCTGCCTTCAGGATTACTGATCCAAGTCGACCCAGAATGTCCTGGATATATCTCATTGGAATCCCAACAAGCTCCTGTAGAACAGTAGCCGGCATGTGGTCTTGAAGTAACGCCAGACTACCAAGGACGACTTGAATGTACTCCTTCATACGCGGGATTTTAAGACAGGTATGATCGAATGCATTCTGTAATATTTTAATATACAATCGGTCGAGATTCTCCAGACTCAATGATGCACCGGATGGATTATCTGATAGAAGGGTCTCGAGGAAGTCAATTGCATAGGACTGATATTCATCCAGGAATTTGACAATGGTATCAGCATATATGAATAATCCGGCAGAGAGATTCGTGAGATCTTTGATGACACCAGGATGGGCGCTGGACAATGATTCCCAGCAGGGCAGATCCTTCAATCTTGCATTCAAGAAAAGGCTTATGTCTCCATCAACAATCCCACGAGGTATTTCATGTAACTTGTATGGTTTCGACGCTCCCGAAAAAGTTTGGGTATTGAAAACAGCTTCAATATGCATCTCCGGTCGTGTAGTCACAACCAGTCGAACAGGAAACGGGATCTTGGGAAGCCGTTCCCTAAGAAGGTGAAGAAGACGAATGACATTGGAACAGGGGGAACGGCCCAATAGGGAACAGGTCACATGAACATAGATTAGTCAGTATACTACTTAATGTAATGTCACGGAGTAACAACAGGAGGTCTTTACGGTGTAACCAAGTGTATGCAAGCATTCGGGGACACTCCACCTGGTGACGAGAGTGCGACATCGTACTTTAACACAAACAGCCATCACTCAGTTAAAATGTTAACAAAAACAGAACAACCGAGAAATGCCAAAGGCCACTTCACCAAAAGACGTGAAACAATCACACAAAACTCCAAGTCAACACCGACAACGTTTCCCTTGACACAAGCAACGTTCTCATTATCTCCATCCCTATCATCCTCTTCATCATTGTCCCTATCCCCATCTCCCAGCCCTGACCCAAATCAAGCTGAAACACCTGCAGAAGAACATGAGGCAAACACGCCACCAAACACGCCTCCAAAATCTGCAGAAAATAATGAGGATAAAAGCACACCAAAACCAACAAACCAGCTAAATTCCAATTTCCTTCCCACAATGTCAGACATAACACTCATTCCTGAATTCAGCGGTGATGACAAAGACAAAATACAAGCTGCAGATTTCATAAAAAGATACCGCAGATTAGTCGCACTACGACCAGAGGTCACCGAGCACAACATGATCACTGCAGTAGCAGACTACTTTGCCACGAATTCACCAGCCGAAGAATGGTACCAGGACCCAGAAACCCCCAAAAGCACATGGGAGTTATTCGCCGCCTCATTCCTACAACAATTCCCAAGCATAGAAAAAGCCAAAAAGTCAACCATAGATATACAAAGAGAAATGCAGAACACATGCCTAACCACCGAAGATCTGGGTAAAACAGAAACATGGAAAGGCATAGAAGCATGGACCCACTACATCTACGCTGAAAGACTATTATCCCTCGCACGCCAAGCAAAAATAGTGAACCAAGACAACTTAATTTACATTATCCGAGACAATCTACCAGATGTCATCAGGGAAAAGATACCAGAATCGAGCAAGAACTGGATTGCGTTCACAGATGCCATCAAAAATGTTGATTTAGCACACATCAAGGAAGGAGCACGTAAACACAAAGAACTCAAAGCCAACCAGGACCTCATCACAGCCAGACTCGCCAAACTTGAACTAGTAAACAGAACGCCTGCACTGCCAACAGCAGGACTCCATACACAAGTCAAGCAAACAACTACCAACACCTCACCAAAGCATGCACCAGCCACAGCGAACAACAACACGTTCATCACACAGGCAAAGGATCAAAGTAACAACTTTGTACCACGTACCATCCCCACACCTCTAACTGAGAGCCAAAAGACCGCACTAAAAGAACGCATAAACGCATTCCCAATCCAACCAGATTCCCAGGAAGGTCACTTGGAATATGAACAACAACTGCGCAATTGGCATGCACAATTTGACAGACAAGAGGTTACAGCAATAACGGGGTTTCCTCTACAACCAGGAGGTGCACCGGTATGCTCAGGAGAGTGTTACAAATGCGGGAAAATGGGCCATTCGAGATCACAATGCCCAGCCCATTACAATGAACGCATCAACACTCGAGAAAGCCACTTCCGCAATCTCTGTGGTGCCGCCTTGGGTAGAAACTGCACATACAATCCGATACACCTAGTTGCAGTCGAAAGAAACAATGAATTTAGCTGGTTGAATGAGAAAGGCTACAAACTCCAGGGAAACGAACAAGGGCCATCCGCATAGAAAACGAGCAGATGGCCCTCAATGTAACGGCCAAGGAGGGTACAACACAAAACATTATTACACATGATGTACTAGTTACCGAAAACAATGAGGTGCTTGATCTGTACACAGCAGGACATGAGTTCCATGACACAAACCACATCCCAACCCCATTCCAACACATGCTACAACTTCTGGGACCCAACGGCGAGATTGTTAGAACCCAGGCACTATTTGACGAAGGTGCCATGGTAGGCGCAATGTGCGAAACGACATTCAACAAAGTCAAACACAGACTGGGCACCTGGATACCATCGACAAAAAGGCTTCGAATGGCAAATGGTACCATAATCCAATCCAAAGCAACATGGAGAGGAGAAATGATACTAGGGGACGTGAAAACTACTGGAGAGTTCGAGGTCTTTGACAGCGGAGGAAGCTGGTCATTCCTCCTAGGAAAACCACTGCTATGTACTTTCAATGCTATACATGATTATACCACTGACACTGTCACAGTTCGCACCATGGATTCGAAACAACACACACTTCTGAAAAACCAACAAGAACAACTGACAACAAAACCATGGGACACAAAGCCAACCAACATCCTGGAAATAGAGGCAACGATCTACACACGACACACAGAACCTTTCAAAGCAGAAAGAATTGCCCAAATAATCAAGGAGATCACAATGGGCCCAGATCTAACGGAAACAGAAAAAGGTGAAGTAATCAAATTAATATGCGAACATGCTGACTGCTTCGCACTTGCAATTAGTGAAGTAAATGTCATACCAGGAGCAGAACACAAGCTCAACATACCGGAAGGGATGACCTTCCCAACCAAAACCAACCAACATGCGCTTAACCCAGACCAACGAAAGTTCTTGGACAAAAAGGTAGACGAAATGATAAATGCTGACATTATCAGACGTATCCACCCAAGAGATGTAAAGGCAGCGGCACGAACAGTACTGGCACAAAAAGCACATGAAGGAGGTGGCCTAACACTGGAAGAATTACAACACAAGGTTAACGACCAGTGCGTGGCTAACAACTTACCGCCCTGGTTTGATCTTCCACCCAGACCGCAAACGGAAAAAACAAATGAAGAGAACCAACCACCAAAATGGCGACTATGCCAAGATTTCGCAGAAATTAACAAAGTCACAACGATAGCAGCAGTACCACAAGGAGACATAAGGGCTAAGCAATTACGCCTATCAGGACACCGTTACTTACACGTTTTTGACTTTGCAGCAGGTTTTTATGGAATAGCGGTACACCCAGAATCACAGCCATACATAACATTCTACGTAGAAGGCAGAGGGTGGTTCGCCTACAAACGTATGCCCTTCGGCGTCACAGGAGGCCCTGCAGAGTTTGGACACGTCACAGCGGACAGAATGCATGACCTAATAGCAAATGGCACATGTGAACTGTTTGTAGATGATGGCGGATTAGCAGCAGACACATTCAAAGAAGGGTTAGAAAAATTGAAAATACTATTAGAAAGGGTACGTCGTGAAAAACTATCACTATCACCGAGCAAACTACGCTTGTTCATGACAGAAGCGGTATTTGCAGGAGCAAAGGTAGGCCCAAATGGCGTGGCACCAGACACGACAAAACTGACAGCCATAGTCAACTGGGACACGCCACAAGACGCATCGCACCTGGAAGGCTTCCTAGGCATCACAAGTCACTTCCGCGACCTAATCAAAGGCTACGCACAGATAGAAGCTCCACTACGCAACCTCTTACGAGCAGTGGAGATTCCAAAAGGTGCTAAGAAACCCACGTACCAGAGAGTGATGAAAGCCCACAAACTCACCGATGAATGGAAAACGGAACACACTAAGACATTTTTACATTTAAAGTCATTACTAGTAGCTGAACCGTTACTTACAGCACCACGATATGACGGTACAAATTTCATATTAACAACAGACGCAAGTAAAGATGCCTTCGCGGGTATCTTAACACAAAAAATAAAAACTATATTACCAGGGGGGAAAACCATTGTACGATCACACCCAATAGCATTTGCATCAAAACGAACATCCCCCTCAGAAGAGAAGTACAAACCATTTTTACTCGAATTTGCCGCACTGAAATTTTCTTTTGATAAATTCGCAGACATGATATATGGCTACCCAGTTGAAGTAGAAACGGACTGTCAAGCACTACGGGATACTCTCATGAATAACAAACTGTCAGCCACACATGCTCGATGGCGTGATGGAGTCCTCGCAAACAACATAGTGGATGTCCGCCACATACCGGGTACAGTAAACATAGCAGATGGACTAAGCCGCCAATATGAAAATACTAACAAAGCAGAAGGCGACGGCAGCGAGTGGACTGTCAAACCAGATTGGGAAATCAAAGAAGGCATAGTATACGATCTTTACAATGTTTCCACTAACGAAGAAACAGACCCACTAAAAATTCGTTTCAAAAACGAACCACTATTCACAAATGTGTTAGATGCACTATCTGGTCTAAAACAAAGTGGTTCAGTCAGGGAACGAAAACGTGCACACCACAGAGCACTCAACTACACAATAGAGGAAGGTAAACTATGGTTCATAGGAGGTGGAACAGGCATTCGTGCAAGACCACGACGTGAATGCGTCACAAAAGCAGAAGCCATGGAACTAGCAAAACAAGAACACGAAAATGGAGGGCACTGGCATAGGGACAGTATCAAAATAGCGTTACTGGACAAAATCCACAGCCCACGCCTTGACGAGTCCATCGTAAAGGCCATAACGGACTGTGCCAAATGCAAAGGGTTTGGGGGCACACACCTAAACTCATTACTACAGCCCATCACCAGACGACACCCCTTTGAACTGCTAGTAGGCGACTACTTATCAATGCCAACAGGGAAAGGCGGGTATCACACAATAGGATTATATCTCGACACATACTCACAACATGTGTGGGGATACATGTTTAAAACACATGGTAGTGCTAAAACCACGATCAAATCACTAACAGACATCTTTCACAACTTTACCCCCCCAGAAACGTTCATGTCTGACGGAGGAAGACACTTCAACAACGCCGACGTAGCCAGCATGTGTGCTGAATGGGGAACAACAACCCATATCACAGCACCATACTCGCCATGGGTCAATGGCCTTGTAGAAGGAACAAACAAACTCCTACTCTACATACTAGCGCGTCTATGTGCACCCGAAATCGGAGAAGACGGCTGGGAGAACATGGCATGGGAGGCATTACCCAAAGCATGGCCAGATCATTTCACGAAGGCCATACGAATCCTCAACTGGCGCCTACTCCCAGCCCTCAAATTTTCACCAAAAGAGCTTTTACTAGGCTTAGTGGTTAACACACCGCACACCCAAATCGAAACAAGCACAAAAACACTAACAGCATCTAATACAGATATACAGATGGCCTACGTGGCCCAACAGAGACTGGATGGCTATTCAGAGGCGATACACCACGCACTGCGCCGCAAAGACACATTCGACCGTAAGGTCTCAAAGTCAAACCAAGGGCCAACAACCTTTAAACCAGGGCAGTTAGTTCAAATATACCGTAATGACCTATTTAATACACTCAGTACAGATAAAAAACTACAACCCATGTGGTCTCCACCACACCGAGTTGTCGAACAATTATTAAACTCATACACACTGGAGACCACAAAGGGTAACCCGATCAACGGAGCAATTCATGCACGCCGCCTTCGCGCATTCATACCGCGCGAAGGCACGCAACTGGCTGCAGAACAACTCCAGCGTCAGATCGATGAAAACGAAGGGACAGGCGAAGAAAAAACGGGGGATGAAAACTCACATGTAGAGGGCGAACGAGAGAAGACGAACACAAACATATCGACGGAAAACGAGGAGGAAGGATTTTTTTATGAAGACATAGAAGACGAAGAAGATCCAAACAACTCTATAGGAAACAGAGTCAAAATAAGGCGACAGGGATGTCGCCAAATGGAAGGGGGGCAGATGGAACAGGGGGAACGGCCCAATAGGGAACAGGTCACATGAACATAGATTAGTCAGTATACTACTTAATGTAATGTCACGGAGTAACAACAGGAGGTCTTTACGGTGTAACCAAGTGTATGCAAGCATTCGGGGACACTCCAACATCCTTTTGACCCGCTCCGGTACATTCATCGAGTGCGTCCAGAATGAGAATCACTGGACGATGCGACGAAGAGACACCCATCAACGGCGCGACTATGAGATCTTCGATATCGACTTGAAGTTGTTCTGCCTCCTTTCCCTGCTTGGAATAATTTCGAGCTGCTGCTGCCATGTGTGAATACAGATCTTGCTGTTTGTGAGCCAGTTGGTATGCGATTGTGGTGAGGACATATGTCGCCGTATTCAACTTCTCGTTGCCACTAACAAAGAAGAATGACGCCCCAAGTGCACCGGCATCATCTAATATGTGGGCCATTTCGTACACAATGGTCGATTTGCCGGTCCCTGCACATCCGGTGACGACGTATATGAAAGAATCATCTTGAGCCGAGTGTGAACGGAGGCACCAATCTGTAAGTTCTCCTAATAATGCAGTTCTGGTGCCTGGAAGTATTCTTGATGTGGTGGGGTTCAGGGCAGAAGTGTAACCAGCGTTGACATGAGGGAGGTCTTTCAGTGCCTTTTCATCAACTGCAAGATTAATAGTGAGTAGGTAGTCCTGATATTTGAAGGAAGATAAATTTACGCTGTTGCTGCTGTATGCGTTTTATATGCTGTGGGTTCACGTCAATAAGGTTGTTTAGTCAAGAGGAGAGAAAGACGATTACCTCGATATCATCGACGACCCCATTTATCAGCATCTCAATAGTAATTCCGCCTTGAATCTGTGTCATATATCATCCCCACCCGTCAGTTGGAATTAATGAACAATAGTTTTATACATACCTGAAACTTTCTCGTTGCATCATCGATACCTGCCTTGATCTTTAGCAATATATCTGTGTTCTTCTTCCTTAATAGCAATCTGAAGAACCCTTTCTCAAGCTTTGTGGCATCGCTCGCTAGATCCTTCAGATCTCTACAGTTCATCATGTTGATTAACATGCATTTCGTTAATCAACATAACCACTTACTTTTCCAGTGTAGCTACCCTCTCCTTCAACTTGGGTGAACTTACCAGGCAGGTGCGCGTCAAGTTGTCATCGTTAGTACCCAAAATGGATAACGCCTTTTCCTTCGTACCCTCGATGACCGAAGTTAATGTTTTTATGGTATTTGCCAGGTCCTCCTGTGTATCATCATTTCCCTTGGCAGTCTGTTGAACCCGATCATTCAATCGTACATCGACACTGAAAGTGGTGATGTCATATACTCACCAGAACCATATCAATGAGGGTTGAAAGTGCCAAGGCAGCAGCCGGTAACCCTGGAACAGGGACCAAGTTGAGTAAATCCTTTGCAGTGTCAAGGCATTGCTTCGCCGTAGTCAAAATAATAATGGTGCGTCGCTCTCTTTTAGATGGAGACATTGTTGTCAGTTTCTTGGTGGGAGGTTTGTTTGGTTTTTGTCGTCATGAACAGGATGGACAAGATGTATAAAAGAATGAGTGTGTGCACTTGAGGAATCGAGTGCTTCTAACATGCTGTCTGCACGAGTTCTCTCCAAGGTGGCACCTATTTGGCCATAACTTTCACACGTCCAATTTGACAGGTTTCCTGTACTTATATTGCGAGTGCTTTCCAAATTGGGTATACACACTGGGCCGACACCTATTCCGTTCAGAAGATGGAGTCGATCTGTGAACAGATGAACTTTGAAGAGAAATATCCATTAACCGTGGTATCCATTCGATGAAGAATTAGACCAACTGACAAGACCCATTTCTTGTCTTCAAATGCAAATAGAATCGAAACACCTGATAGCAACTAGCTTCCACGAGCATCTTCACTAACGCCCGAATAATTAAGAATTAGCCCTAGATAGCCCACCTGAACCACGACATCACCTAATAGATAGCAAGTTGGACTCGAGGGGTAGATGAAGCCAGTCAAGGAGCCATTGACTGCGTCAAGTCATTCTCGCCTGGACTATAGTCATATCTACCTGGCGCTTAAGTTGTCCAATTTCCTGATGCGTCTTGTAATCAAAGAATCCATCCAACGTTGGACAATATCCAAAGTATGATTTTCCATCGATCGACCAGCCTCATTCACTAGTATATGGAGCATCCAAGTGAGAATCTCGATATGGATCGTAATACAAACTTATTCCATAGGTAGCACCTCCCATGCATATCCACATCAATGGCGGGGTTTGGTTGGTATGAGATGAGTTTTTCTCATCTCAAGAAGCGAATATAAGAGACCTGCACGTCCATAGAGAACTTCACAAGCTGTTAGACGTTTCACCATTCGATTCCTGGTTAATCATATCTATTGCACTGTGCATTAGTCTTTCGCTTGTCGATACAACCAGCAGAACCGTTTCTGCGTTAGATTATGGTGCTCTAGTAAGTACTGGTGTCGTCTCGCCAATTTCTGTTAGGAATTCGCATGAGCGGTATCGCGAACTGGACGTTAGTGGTGGATTGATCCCTAGAGTCTTGCATAGCCTGTCATCTTCGCTGACTATCAAAGGCCTCGCTAAAGACATCTGTTTTCTAGTGTCCAGCTTCAGAGGTTGTGGTAGCCCACCTGTTTGGTCAAGGTTATAAATTGATAGTGCTGCCAGTACTAACAGAGAGGGCAACGTATACTCCACTACCACAATGCCCATATTGGTGGTGCCTCATGTATTGCTACGACTCGGATCGTATAAGGCCCTTCTGTTTGATCCTTTTCTTGTAGTGTAGCGGACAGTTTCGTAGTGAACTCGATATAGCAAAGTCGTGTTGATGTGTTGGTGGCATGTTGAGTGTTTACGTATCTTGGGTGTACACAAATTATCGTGGGCGAGAAACATCGCAACCCAGGCTGTCTGCGGTGGTGGGGATAAACAACTGACATTTTCATATAACTCATATTTATGAAAAATTTCAACTCTTTGAAGCTAATTACTGAGTACCTAAACAATTATACATGTTCGTTGCAGAAAAGAAGTCTGTACAAATTAATCCATGTCGATACGAAATACACATGTAAGACCCTCGGAAAACTGTTATTTGGAAGCTATTGGCATACAGTAAAAACGGAACCGGAGTTGTTACATTAGTATATCGTGGACCATACTAGAAAAAAAATTTAGTTCCATGTGTTGTGAAGTGATTTATACATTCAAAGTAAACTGTTTATGAAATTGTAATCTTTTTTGGTGCCAGTTTCGGAACCGACTTTGGGAAAGTGACAGTCAAAATGCCGTGTTCCATCGAGGCTTTGATATCCTCATCCTGTTGAGGTGAATTCAGTAACAATTGACGTCGGACAAGAAGAGCACTACCGACCTTGATATCACGAGGGAGCTGAAGGGCCCTAGAAAATTTCCCGAACCGGCGCTCGCGCACAGCGTACCCATTTTTGTCATGTTCTACTGACTGGTTTGCTTGCGCAGTGACGGTGAGACGTCCATTGTGGACATCGATATTCACATCCTCCTTCTGTACTCCTGGAAGCTCAAAAGTTGCTGTCACTAGGTTCTTTTCATCGTTCTCATGCAAATCCATTCTATTTCGTGTTCAATTCAGTGATCATGATCTATATGAATTGTCGTAGCAGTTGCTCACCTTGGTTTGAACGTGCGGGTAACAGGATCAACAGTGTTGTTGTTGTCAATTGTGCGACGCTGGGCTAAGTTACTAGCACGCGCATTGTATGCTTCGTCGAAGAGACGATCAAAGTCGTAGAATGGCTCATAAAGAAATACGGAAGAAGACATTTCGTGTGTTTTAGGTTTGTGTTTGCGAGTTATGAGTGTTGTATGATATTGAAACGAACTAGCAGAGGGCCGACTTGGTACTCTTTATACCGGGGAGTCATGTTCATCCAGCGAGTGATAGAATGTCCTAGAAATAGCTTCAGTAAGCCCGAGACGGCTTGATTAGAGCCGAAATTGCCAAAGCAGTCTAGAAACAAAACGATGATTCAGTCCATAACGCAAGTGCCCCCCCAATTGTCATAGAATACGTTTTTGGAGCCATGTAGAATGTTCTGGAATAAGAGCGGAACCACAAGCAACTCGGGAAAACGTTAGGAAAATCTATTTGTTATGAGTCTCTCATAGATGGGTTGCAGTCTTTGCAAACGATATTCTGGTTGTTTGAAGACAGACGAGTCGTATGGGTTGAAAGTTATAAGCCCGGGTTGTTGTGTTATGAGGGTATTGCCAAACAAGGAATTTGTGAGAAGCCCCTATTTTCCAATTTAACAATTTCTCCACAACACCACACTCTAGAATAACAAACAGTTTCTCCGTCATTCTATTCATTTCTCGATCACATCTGATACAATGTATATAAGGGGACCAGCCAACCTCCAATCCTCCCCAACAAGTTTATCAAACACACTCAGCTTTAGCATTCCGAAACTTCGTAACTCATAATGTCATCTCTTTTCTTTTACGAACCATTCTACGACTTTGACCGCTTCTTTGACGAAGCTTTCAATTCTCGTTTTGGCGGCGGACAATCTCAACGCCGTATTACCGACTCTAATTCTAACACTGACGTGTCCACTCGTGGACTCAAACCAAGGTGGGTGTTGAAGCGGTGCAATCATAATTCTAAATAGCTGACAAGCTTCTTATGAAAATAGAATGGATCTTCATGAGGATAAAGAGAAAAACCTCGTTACAGCATCATTTGAACTTCCTGGGGTTAAAAAGGAGGATGTGAACATCGATGTTCACCATGGACGCCTCACAGTTGGCGCTGAAACCAAATTTGACGAGCAGCGCGACGAACACGGGTATGCAGTTCGTGAACGTCGATACGGGAAGTTTTCGAGGACTCTCCAGCTTCCTCCAGATGTCAAGGTATTTGTTTTCTTGTCCCGAGTTTGATTATTGTGTGCTGAGTACCGGTTTATCGCAGGATAGTGACATCAAAGCAGGAATGGAAAATGGGATCTTGACTGTAACGTTCCCCAAGTCTGGCCCAGAGTCGGCTGCCAAGAAAATAACTATTTCCTAAATTCTGATTGGTTTTGTTCTGCTAGTTCTCGACGCATAATTGTACTGTGTAAAATAAAATAGGTTGTATAAGAAATATGCTGTATACGTACTTAGCTGTTTGAAATCTCATAGTCTTGAATCTGTTCAGCTGAACTGACCAATTGAATGATCAAGTTGACATCATATATTGCCGGATTAAGTAAGCAGACCAACAGCTTTGTGGCTGTTTGCGTGACGGACAATTTTGATCGCGACTTGATCAAAAAAGTTGAACGTTGAATGCTTCATTTTTGTCAAGTGCGCCGAAGTCGGTGGTGAGCACTCTATTCATGTTGGCTTCCTTACAAAGTTAAATTTGATACCAGAAATACGGAGTGGGGAACATGCAACCATTACTACCTCCTGCATTAATGGATCTCACAATATTGCGGGTTTCGTGTTCACCCCGTCTGTTATTGCTTGGCGCATCACGCACACGAATAAACCATGCTACTTCGAGGCGTATGCATCAAGCTGTGATGACAGCAGTGTCGCCCTCAAGAACACACCCAGTTGCAGCTGAGAAGGACATCGGTTTTCAATTGTACGTATCATCCAATTTTCGCCATGTCGTATAAATTCTAATAGTGTACACAGGAAAAAACGATCTCTCCGAGATGGAGGGGTTCTCCCAATACAGTCGCATTTAGGCTCTACGAATTTTATGCAGGCAGAGTTCGAAAGAAAAGTGAAAGCGCTTGAGGAAACCATTGATTCCGAAGTATCTCAGGTTTCTGCGTCAGAATCGCTTGCGTATTCAGAGGATGAGCTTTGTTGCCCTGTATCTTGATGTTCTTGCTATCCCAGCTGAGACACCGGATACAAATAATGAAGAAGTCATACAACGCCAGGAGGAAGAGGATTTGCTCGTAATTCAGTCCCTGGATCAACGCTTTCAAGAACTACCTATTGATGAAGAGAGTTTGTCCTTCTCCGGCTCAGAGAACGCAACCAGCCATACACATGGCTTGATTCAATCTGTATTATCTAGAGCGCACACAGCTATCATGCGTCTCGAGAAACTACGAACAACTGCCCTAGCCTTACCAAACCCGGAAAATCCTTCATCTGCTGCATCGTACCTCCCCGTCAGTATTTTGTCTATTCGTGAATGCGAAGCATTAGTTCGCGTTTGTGTGGGTATTCTCATTCTATGCCTTGACACTCTTCTAAATCGGATTGAATAGCTGCAAAGTGGAGATGCTTTTTCTGCTGAGTTAGCTATAGATATCATGAAGGTGGCCATACAAAATTCATTGGTTCTCTCATGACCAAAATCTCACATCTTTTTCCTACAGCGTTCTGGCCTTCCAGTGCCTAGCGATACTGTCACACAAGTTCTCGAATTATACACCAAAGTTGGGAATATCGCGCGTGTAGAACATATTCTAGACACTTACCTTACAGGTAAATTTTTGTTCTTCTGATCATTCTGTGTCGTTAATGTTATGTATGTAGAGGCACCAACCGAGCAGCAACGACACTTACACGTTAAAGCTCACATAAAATCAAGTCTCTCAGACGATATCCCGAACTCAGTTCTGTCAACTCTTCACTCGTATGAGTCCAAAGCTATACCAGCACCTATGAGAACATATGCGGCCGTTATCGCCTCATTGTTTTCCAAGCCTTCTACCATCTCGCGAGCGCAAGCATGGGATCTTTTCTCACATATGCGCTATGTCGCTCATCCAGAACCCGACGTACAGCTCTACACTCTCATCATCCGTCAATGCGCTTCACCAATTTCACCTTCCATCTCTTCTGAGCCTGAAAAGGCTCTGGATTTCTGGACGGAGATGACAGTCGACTGTCAATTACACCCTACACAGGATGCTTACAATGCAGTTATTCTTGCATGCGCAAGATCTGGGTCGAAAACATATGTAAACGAAGCATTTAGGCTCGCAAGGGAAATGCTAGACTCGCATCGTGATGCATTCGGCCGCTCTGAATTTGTGCCTGACCGAAACACGTTCTGTGCTTTGTTGGAGGGCGCAAAAAGGTTGGGTGATCTAGCAAGGGCTCGTTGGATCTTGGCGGAATTGGTGAGGGGGAGTATAAATGCTAGCCTTGACGAAAATGTACCTTCAGCTGTCGGGGTTGACGAAGAAATTATGATGCATGTCTTTCACACATATGCAACTTATCGACCGCCATTCAACCGCTCAGCGACATCAATAAAAGAATATTCCGATTCACCGCGAGATAATGTAGGGGTAGAAATCGCGTCACCTCAAATGACGCAACAAGGAGAAGTCACTTCACGCAGTGAAAAGGGATCGGAAGCTGCAGACATTATTCCCAAATCAAAGACTGACCCTACACCCACACATATACTCCCCCAAAGTCATGAAGAAGTTCTCAACGAAGTCAAATTTTTACTCCATCGTGTAATCGAGGACTCAAGGCCTGCCGAAGATACCAGCTCCCACTCTACTACACATAAAAGTTTCAGCAAAGTCAAGATCTCAACTCGTCTTCTCAACTCTTACTTTGCTGTTTTCCATAAGCATGCTTCTATTACCACGACCCGAGATCTATTCTGGAAGTTGTACGAGGATTTAGGGATAACTATGTATGGTAGAACGTTCGTCGAAGCTCTGGAAAGATGTAGCACCTCTCCCCGTGGACACGAGAGAAACATTGCCCTCAAATTTTCGGATGAAATCTGGGTCAAGTGGCAAGCTCTTGAAGAAAGTGGATTTGATGGCCATCGAAAGCTTAATGCACGATTGATAGAACGAGCTCATTGCGCTATGATCCGAATGCTTTCAGTGTAAGGTTTCCTCTACTTATGTGATATAGGGTTATTTACCATGCTTCATAACTCCCAGCACTAACAAACTCGATCGATCCATGGAGCACGTCCGAGCATTCGCACATCGTTATCCACCTGCCAACCTCCGAAAAATACAACCTAAGCAACCACTTAGATCTACTCGCACTGCCCTCTCAGGAGCACGACCTCTAGTCCGCTTGACGTCCACTGCAGAGGTACCAGACGACACCGTCCCTCCTTTACTAATGTTCGGAGATGTCGAAGTTCTGCATCACAGACTAGTTGCGCATGGAAGAGTAGCTGATGTCGGGTATCTAAAATGGCTATGCAAGTCATATGAATTTGCATTACGAGCTAGGAGGGATGAAGCCATGAAAGCTCCTCAGCATAAATCTGGCCTGATTTCCCTTGGTGCAGAACAGTAGGAGGTGGTTATTGCATGTTTAATTATCCATCTAATTATTGCCATCTTCTACCTATGATTTATGGTCCAAATAACTAATCCCTTGACGTCACTTAGTGGAATACGGCTCTTGTGATTCCAATTGTGCCAATTAGCCGTCAAGAAGCATCAATTTCGCTATTTTTGACAGTAAAATGGGCGAATCCACACTGACAGACAATCCAGATCGCAGCCGCCGCCGATCCAACAGCAAGTATATGGCCATTAGATCCCACTAACTTATGCATTAACTCAGCACAAAGCACTCTCCCAAACGAACCGGTGACTCATAAGTAAACAAGTATTTCGAAAATTGCCTCGCTACTTTTCTGATGCCAATTTGGTCGATAAAGAGGCCGGACATAAATTGTCAGTGGCTAGTACAGTCACTTTTCCATGCAAGTCAAAAAAGCTCACGAATCCCTTTTTACATAAGATCGAAAGGGTAATGCATATCTTTTTCGGGGGATGGAATCATACAGTTTCTTGTTTTGTGGATATTTGCTCTAGTAAGTATCACAACAACCACTTGCAGTGTGAGTTTGAAACTCGTACAGTTGTACGTTATCGCTCTTGGTTTCTTGATTCATTCTTTGCAACAACATTCGCATCAACACCCTTGTTGCAGGTTGTTTCCGAACACCATCAGTATCGAGCGGCCCGGGCATGATCTCATTGCGTACCTATCATTCTCAATTTATTGAATGCATGTGGAACTTGGGGAACTATGTCAAAAGTCTCCAACACATTGATATCTCTTTTACATTTGGAAAATCAAAAGAGTCAACAAGCTTGGACATTGTGTGACAGGCGGGGAGAACGGCGGCTGGCAGTGGCTGCTGCTCCTCAGGGCGCGCTCTTTCAGCGCTGAGCGCTGAAAGGAATAAGTCCGATCATATACAGCTCAAATTCATCACTTATGCCGTCAGCTTCGGGTTTTCATCCAAGTACGGGTATCACCCTTCTCGTTTCGGATCACATTGTTGATGATCATCCAAATATCATCGATTCATCACCCAATGTTTTTTTTATCGCTTCAGATGGTCCAACTTTACATAAAGATTTCATGTCTATGGAGAATCAAGATGGCGAGATGTCTTGACTGCCAGGCTTGATTTCTACTAAGCAGTAGATGTGTGGTTGTATGCTTCATTTTTTTTTACATCACCAATTGCCATTTACGTTCGGCAGTAAATCTGGTAAGATTCATCTTCGAAACACCACTCGAATGATGAATAGACCCTCGAATTTACTTCTGCCCCTCTATGATAGGATTAGCAACCGATTTACGTACCTCCAATTCCCACTGCGAAAGCACAGCTGTTATAGTTTTAGTAATAACACTGGAAAAATGGAATTTTGATTCTGCGCTTTGACGGGACCGCCAGCTGCCAAATAATTTCGACTTGAAACTTTGACAACCCCGAAAAATCCGGCAATTATGCTAATTATCCATCATCCTCACCAGGAACCTATTTTTCCCACCTGATTCCTCGAGTCAGAAATTTATGCTATCCGGACTGAATCACTTTTTCTTGTAAATTTTCGGGTTGCATTTGAGATACCCTAAGCGCAAGTGAATTTTACCAAGTATCCAAATTCGACACATAAGGTGACATCGCGGGAGATTTGAGCTCTGACCATTGGAAGTAAGCCACAGAAACACCAAAAAGCCCCAATACACCCATAGGTTTACTAAAAGTAGTAATGTCAAGATGTTATCACTCCCGCTGCCGACAAGCCCTTCTGTGGGGCCACTCGGCAGAAGGAGGGGACCGGAGTACCGAGTCTTTAAAGGATATTATGATTGGCATACGCCTCCTATTAATAACTCAGCTGTTGAGTCAAGCAGTTACAAGTACTTCTAGCCTGCCTCAAGCTTCCAAAGCATGACTATCTCCGTCAGACCTACAGATTGGTACATCACCAGACTGTCATCAGGGAAGTGTTATGTTCACACGACCTATCTTCCTTGAACAAAGATCCGAACACTCCAGCGAGAAACGGACGAGGCTTGAAAAAGATGATCAATTCCGCGGCTGCAGTGATTAGGCAAGTCCCGTTGCATTTATACCACAGGGCCCAAGAGAATAAAGAGATGTCAAGCCCTACTTGCTTTGGATCGAAGTTCAAGCGTTTGACAATGTGGGCGATTTCTTCATGAACCTCGTTGGTGTTGTCGTCTTTAACCGTTACCTTTAACAGGAACATCATCCTCTCCTACTTCCAGGTATCTGGGCTCGTTCTGCTCGGATACGACTACTGTAAGTTACACAAAATGAATTCTTCACATCCTATTCTTATGACGGGTTGCTCTAGGTTTGACGTTCTCACAAGAGGTATTGTGATCGGTTTATCGTCCGGCCCGGCTATACTCAAACAAGCGACATTAGGTTGAGCGTATTTGGAAACTGAGGTTTTCAGGACCCACCTTTCTTTTCTTATTGAACCGCTATTTGAGCCTCGTCTATCAGATTGTATCAATCGTGCTAGGTAGGGGTACTGATTATGTGCACCAGGTTAGGCTATTTAATTTCTTTTTCAAGTTATCGTTGTACAGATTGATTTCAAAACTGGGTTCTCTATGTGAGTGATATGACTTATTAAGTGATTATAATATTATCAAGAATGCTTTTGGGCTGATGAGAAAAATTGACAGGTGTAAATCAATAGAGACCTTTGACAATATAGTTGCAATGATTATCGTTATCGGTATGTTTAAAGTATTGAACCTCCATGCACCTATCTCATATTACATTTCTCCAGTCTGTGAATGTTCGTAAACACATTTCTTCACAGACTGATGGTTTTTTGACCATTTGAAAACCAGTGATTATGATTATCAGGGTCTATGCCCTATATGGCTGCCACCGCTTGATACTCATTTGCATGCTGCCGCTGTTGGGGATACAAGTGACTCTTTCTATGTACTTTCGCTTTGCACCTAGTGCAGCGAAATTAATTCCAGTATTCTCATTGTTGGACGCAACCTGTAGCTTAAGCAATTCAAGTAAGTCTACAGCCATCATCCACACCAATTGAAATGATATGAATGGAGACGTGAAGTTTCGCTGTGGTCAAGCGCACTGGTTATAGATACCAGCGTCTTCATACTGACTATGCGGAAATCTCACTTGTTTTTCAAAAGAAATCGCCAAACACCGTAAGTCCCAGTCTAAATCCAGAAGCCATCAAATTAACAGTTTGTATGACTTAGGTTATTGCATATATTCTTCAGGGATGGCATTTTGTACTTTCTTGTCATATGCGCATTCAACATACTCAATATTGTCTTAACTCTGCTGGTAGTAAGTTTTTCGCGGCCTCTCCTTACTCTACCCAATCTAACGACCTTCAAGGCAGATACTAGTATAACATTAACTTTGACGTCGCAGTTTTGCGTGGCTGTTACATCACTTATGGTTTCTCGTCTTGTGCTCAATATACGGGCACAAACAAATTATGGCTATTCTTGGGGAAGTACTGAGCGGCAGAAAACCATTTCTGCTCTTGTGATTGGGAACTTGGGAGGTGACCTTGATAGCGTATTTGATAGCGAAGTAGACCAGCTGGACGATCAGACTGTGAAGGCTTCTGTCTCGGACGACGCGACTGTCCCTGTATAATTAACCAGAAAACAGCATCTGAGTTATCCTCGGTATATAGATGATCGACAAACATAGAATACGTGTATGATGGATGTAAACGAATACCTGTATTTATCACTTCTCTCTGTAGCATTTAACTTATCTGACACGGTCTGAGTTTCGTCTCACATGGAAGCGATCTTCGTGTGTAACTGGCGTAATGCAAAAAGTAAATATGGTATTGTGTATTCTATTTTGATGAATCTAAACCCCAGAGGCGGCTGGAATAACTGCCTGTTCATCTCTCCCTGATACAGAAAGTTACATTTGGTCATGAGTGCAAGTAAACATGAGCTCACCTTCATAGAACCTTTGTAGGAACGTTCTATGAGGTCTCTGTTGGGGTGTCAACAGAATTCCTAGAACGTGATCTGTTTGTTTCCAACAGTTCAAGGTCTCCTGATATTCCTGCCTGCCTTTCAACAGTAGTACGTCTATTACACGGGGGTCGGTTACGTTGCGGTTGGCTTCAAAGCGCTGGCGTATCGCATGTCGCACATAGCCTGGTGAGACGTTTAAGGCATAGAGTCCAACAATCTCCGGTGCCTGTTGAAAACAATCAGTGTTGAGAAAAGTATCATGTAATAAGACTTACTGAACGATACCAGTCCCTGTAAAGCTTGAACACTCTCTGGCGGGCTTCAGAAGGCCCAGCAGATGCACGGGTGACTTTTGCCAGACGGGAGGGTATTGTGGTCATCTTATATTGTTGGGATGTGTGGAGGGAACGGAAACCACCGTCGTCGCCCAAAAGAGTTCAAACTCCGTGCTGAAGTAATCGCGCCTCAATTTGGCTCTGACTCGTAGCGCACAGCAAGCTAAGCGAACTGTTATCTCATTACACCCTCTTTTCATCCTTTGCTAGAAATTGAACGCGATGGTCAGGGGAACAGGTATGATTTATGATCGTGCACTGACGAAAGCTTTACCCAACGTAATTAGGTAAATTTAAGCAGAAGCGCGGTGGAGGTCGTAACTTCAGGTTAGTGATCCCCTTGAGTTCTGTTATATGTTTCATAGCTAAAGGCAAATTCATCTTAGCAAGAATATGGTACTTGATGAGAACGGTACCGCACACGGCGAGCAAAGTCGTACGCGAAGGTGCCACTTCTGTTACTACATTGTTCTTAATCTGTTGCTGATCGAGTAACGCTGACAGAGGAGAAGAGGCTTCTGATGAAGAATCGGAAGAGGAAGAATCAGAGGAGGAAGAGGAAGAGGAGGAAGAGGAAGAATCTGACGATGGAAAAACACAACATCTGACTCGTGCCGAACGTCGAGAACTGAAGAAGAAACAGGCCACAAAGGCAGAGGGCGAAGAGGAAGAGGACGATCCTGATCTCATTAATCCGAACCACGTCGAGAAGAAACTGACTATCTCTGATCTTGGCGCTCCAAGGGAGCTAACAAGAAGGGAAAGGTATGTTCTACTTCACATATACGAAGCCTTTTATGGATCCTAACAAATTTTACTAGAGAGCAGAAGGAAAAGCAGGATGCAAAGGAACGCTACTGGAAGGTATGAACCAAATGTAAAAAATCGGAGTAATACTCAAATAGACATTTCATTTTATTCAGCTACATCTTCAAGGAAAGACTACAGAAGCCAAGGCAGACTTATCTCGACTTGCAAAGATCCGCGCAGAGCGCGAAGCTGCTCAAGCAAAGCGTAAGGCTGAAGCTGAAGGTATGTCACTGTTTATCATTGAACTCGACAATGGATCCATAATTGACGCAATTTCTCAGCTAAAGCTGCAGAGGCAGAGGCCAAGAAACAGGCTCAGCTGGCAGGTAAACGGCTAAAGTAACGGACACAAGACGAACACCTCGCATTAACTTTTCTTGTATTTTGATACCTGGCTACCTGGCATAAAGCCAGTCTTTGTATGTATGATAGAAAGCGTTCTTACGTATATCGCCTCATTTGAACAACTAAATCATGGCAATATATCTCCATACATCAGGTACATTATGAAAACTTAGATCACAGCTATGAATCCCTCATCTTCGTGACGATCTGATGCCACTTATTCAACAGCTTATCAGAAGGTAACCTCTCCTCTCCAACCCAATCTTTGATCCATTCCACCAACTTCACATACTCGCTTTTCTTCTCTTTTCCCGCCCATGTTTCAATCAATGGCGCTTGTACACTGATCTCCGCCCAAAAGACTAACGCTACCGACAACGTAGAATCTGACGGTTGAATCTTGAGGGCTCTCATCCATGCTAATACCAAGGGAATTTCCACAGCATGTGCACTGGTTCCCAGAAGCACTATGTAATTGAAGCAGTTCGCATTGGTAATGATTATATGCGGATAGTGGCTTTGACCAGTAGCGGTGAAGAGATCTGGAGGCGGGATGAACTCGTATTTTACGAGACCTAGTTTTGGTAAACCAATGTCGAGAATAGGCTCTTCATTTACACGCGACCGGACAGCAGACACAGGGGATTGCAGCTTGATAAGGGTCTCATCCCGCGCATTACCAAAGATAGCACGTTGGAAGATTTTACGCGCCATGTTCAGAGGTAGCTGCTCGTTCCAGATTCCAGAAACGTAAGGCTTGGGACCAGCAGTGCGAGGGCGTCTGAGCATCGAAGTGATAGATGCAACAACATCCTTCCTGCTTTTGGGTTCTGTACTGGCTTTACGAAAAGGGATCTTTAGTGCTATTTCAGCTACAGCACCCGAGAATGTATCATCCAGTTTAGTTGCCAATCGAACTGCTTGTAATAGTATTGACAGCGTTTCTGAATTTGGATATACCGCATATAATTCGGTCATATGGTCCCAGAGCTTGAAAACAATGTCAGGTCGCTGAATCCGATTCAAGGCAACAAGGAATTCGTTGATGGAAATGGTGGTAAGCTGAATGGGCTTGTTTAACCGAAAGATATCTGGAGAGTGGTTTTGAGTAGTTGCAGAATATTGTTCTAGCGTAGCAAAAGCCTCATGAGGTTTTCCGGCTCTAGTTAGAGCTTGGAGACCAGCTGTCAAGGCCTCTTTGTCGATCGTAAGACCGGAGTCGACAAGCTTTTTCCAATATTTTTCGGCGTTCGCAAAATTTTTGCGCAAGATGAGCCCGCGAACAAGAACCGTATATGTAGCAATTGTGGGCCGCATAGGAATTCGCTCGAATACTTTGATTAGATAGTCAGAAGAAGCCTTTGAATCCCGAACTGCAACGGAGAGCGCAGATGTATAATCAAATATATTGATAGCCGGTTTATTCACTAAACGCTGTTTGCGTCTGGATGAAGGTTTTAATAGAGTGTTGGTTGTAGGAGAGTTCACAGGCTCCGGGTTCGCAAGTTTCCGCAAGAATGAGAATGCAGATCCACGGTCGTCCTGGGCAGCCAAAAATAATGTATTGGCACGATGTACCCGGTCCTGGGCTTGTTCTACAGTCGTTTGCTCGTCGGTTGTACTTGAACGGTCATAGATCATGTGCAAATATTGACAAGCATCATGAATAGCACCATTCTTCGCGAAAAGACGGAGATATTGTTCGAGCTGAACAGCGGTGGGTATTGTACCCTCCTTGACCATGCGGTCCCGTAAATATTTTGTCAGTTGTAGAGTTACAAACCTGTCGTTAAGGAGGGCATCATACGTTTCCGAATAGAGTTTCAGCTGTCGTGATTCCATAGTTTTAAGAACCGAGACCATGAAATTCGCTACCTCTACAGACTTTGTTGGAGCGCAGGACAGAGATTGTAATAGGAGGTTGAAGCAGAGGGACGGGTGCTCGAATGATGTGGTAAGAAACGTGCTGACAAGTTGCCGAAGTGGTACCAATAAATTAAATCTAGCAAGATGATATATTGCTAGGACAAATAATGGTCCTCGAAGCGATTCAGCCATGACATCAACGTGTGCATATACAAGATCTAGCATTGGCCCGTTTGCGTGATCTGGAGTCCGAACTTTGAAAACCACAAGATATAGTACCACCCATGAGGGTAGTTTCGAATTCTGAGAAAGGACGTCCTTCCCCTGCCCAGTTTTTGGGGTTCCAGCCCACAGCCCTTTGGCTACTAAATTTGATAATGTGCTGGAGATACTTGTTTCATAGAGTATCGGCTTCCATTGGCTGTATTCATTTGTGGATACTCCATGTTTATGAAGAGCCTCCGAAATTTCGAGCCGATGTCCTGGGGATTTAAACGCTTCTAACAGACTCCAGATGGGTTCCTTCGTCTCTTTGCGCAAAAGATCGAGATATTTCGTTGTTCTGACCGGTCTCGAGAAGTTGTGGGGTGAACTTGGAGAAAAGTGCCGCGTGGATACTATGGAAGGCGCATTTCTCGTCGTACGCAGAACAATATTCTTCATGCGAGACTGTCATCTATATTGTATGTTGAGTATACAAGCCTGTCGAGAACGTATAGACTTACTTGGTCTGCCCCCTGACAAACTGAACTCAGCTGCAAAGCGAGAATTTCTGATGTCAACGCCACATGACAAACAAGACAAAACTCTGGGCAATATTTTTACAGGCTTGCTTTTACCAACAACGTTCCTTAACCTCTTACCTTCACCTCTACCTTGATAATGCCTCGCATTCTTTTTGTCAGTGGTTTTCACCCGGCAACCCGTGCACGCGATCTAGCATATGAATTTGAACGGTAATAGTGCTTCTCTAATTCGAAAAAACAATATAAAAACATTGACATTGTAAACCGTAGCTTCGGCCCTCTTGTTCGTTGCGATGTTCCAGCACCTCGTAACCCTCATGCAAGCTCTAATCCGTGAGTACTCAATTTTTGTATACCTTTGCCTTTCCGGTCGAAGTTGAGTCGTGCCGAACGTTCGAAATGGTTGGCTCGAGCCACCAGCCTTACCGCGCGTCGTGCGAGCCCTATCGTTGACTTCGAATGTACATTCTTCACTCGCGAACGTCGTTACTCGATAAATTTTGCTTGTCGCGATTTCTCTCGATTCCCCTCGTCGAAAATCACGATCGCTCAACAAATCATCGAATAAATCTCGTAGTTATGCCTTTGTGGAATTCCGCAGCCAGCGTGACGCTGAAGATGCCTACTATGACATGTATGTTTTTATTATGTGATATCATATCAATGTTAATCCAAAATACCATTCAGGCATGGTCGTTACTTTGAAGGTTCTCGATTGAGCATCCAGGTATTCACCAAGTCTTACTTTTGATAATTCGTGTATTAATATTACTAGTGGGCTAAAAACCCTCCATCCTCAGTGTGGCGATACGACAGGCGTGCTTCCCCTCCCCACCGTTCTAGCCGTGACCGTGAACGCTCTCGAAGTCCTCGCAGACGTCCGGAACGAGACGATCGCGAAAGGGATAGGGACGACCGTGATCGCGACCGTGGAGAAAGGAGGAGGAGAAGTAGAAGCCCGGACAGACGGAGAAGCCCGACTCCAGAGCGCAGGAGGGATGACCGCGACAGAGCGAGGACTCCTCCTGTTGAGGAAATTAAAAAAGACGTTGAAGAAAGAGATAGGGCTCAAACCCCTCCCTATGAGCATTAAAAGTATAAGCCTTTATACAACCTTTAGTGTTTTTTCCTCACTTGTTCCACTGATTCTTGTCAAGCGATAACTTGTGATTTTGACACTTTGTTTTGAGTTCCTTAATAGTGTTGATAGTCAATATATGCTTATGTGCCAATGTGGCTTATTTTTCACAACCATAGTGTGGATCCTTCACGATCATAACAATGCTTGGAAGAAATTTTAAGCCCATGGGAGCTCAGCCACTCCTATGGAAATGATCAGTCAGCGGTTATCTTCTCATTAGTGAGCACTGAGTTAATGGAGTCCGAACATATTTAAACATGCCGCTTCTGAATAGTGTCCTTCGAACACCTTACTTTCCATCATGTCCAGTCTTGATTCAACTACCCACCCATCTTCTTCCCTGCAAGGCTTTTATGGATGGACTGAGACCCTTAAAGGTGTTTATTATGGCCCAGGATCAGTGAAGACTGCTCTGCCGAAGTTATTGAGTCTGCTTCAAGTGAAGAAAGCATTAGTTGTAACGGGGAAAAGCTTGTATGATAAAGTGTGTTATTCTAATTGACTTTCTAAGAATGTCTAATTTGTTTCTATGCACATAGACCGACGTCGTCAAAAAGGTAGAGGGGATTCTAAAAGATAATGGCGCATATGGTGCAACATTCTATTCCATCGGTGAACACACACCAATCGCTGGAATCCGTGCTGGCATCAAAATCTTCAAGGAAAACAACTGCGATGTCATAGTCTCGGTTGGTGGAGGCTCACCAGTCGATGGATCCAAAGCCATTTTGTATAACCTCCAACAAGAAATGGGTGGTCCTACCTTGTTCCAGATTGCAATTCCCACAACGCTGAGCGCAGCAGAGTATACTGTGAGTTCTTTGATTTTGTTGTGCTTCTGGTTACTAATTAGATTTACAGATCGGGGCTGGTTTCACTAACGACGATGGCTACAAAGTAGCTGTTAGTTCTCAAGATTTAGCTCCTGCTGGAATTATACTTGATGCAGAATTAACACTGGCTACCCCCGAACGCTTATGGTAAATTCTTGATTTACGCAGGGGAGCATACAAGGATGACTTATTATACATGCAGGTTGTCGACCGGTATCCGTGCCCTTGACCACGCAGTAGGTCAGTGTCAAAAATCAAAGTTACATAATGTAGATTAACTCTCACATTGTCTGATAGAGAATCTCTACCGACCATTTGTTGTTCCCCCTGTAAAAGCTCTGTGCCTACACAGCAATCGTGGACCTATTCAAATATTTAGTCGAATCAAAAAAGAATCCTCAGGATGTTGAGGTTCGCCAGAAGCTACAGCTTGCCTCCTGGATGAGTCTATGGCCTATGAAGTTGGAGAAATACAGGTATTCGGGTCGACGTTTGGTCATGTTCCCATCAAGTCTGACAGCTACTTTGAAAGTGCTTTAGGTTTGTCTCATGCTCTAGGACATAAATTAGGCGCTCGTTACGGAATTCCTCATGGTATCACCTCGGTTTGTGCTTCTGAAAATTTTGATTGGAGGGAGGAACATTGACATATCATAAATCAGTGCATCACTCTAGCCCCGACCATTGCATTGAAGTCTCAAATTGCTCCTGAGGAGGACAAAACGTTCCTTGCTGAAGCTCTTTTCTATCTTCGTCAACCATCAACTGGTTCACTAGATGGTGACGTTCTTCGACTTTCAATGGTTATTAAAGAGTACGTACATCCAAACTTGATCAGAATATGAATATAACGCGTGAACTATTAGACTTGTGATTTCCCTCGGATTGGAATCTAACCTCACCCAATACAAGGTCCCTAATCAAGACCTCCGCACCATTGCTGCGACCGCACTTGGTACTCAGGATGATCATTCCATAGACGTTGAAAGAGTCATAAAGATGTTGGAAGGACTCTACTAGTAACAACTAGTCATAAAGGGTCAATTTTGTATAGTAATGGAATTTCATGTACTTGTTCTAAGAGGATTTATACATTGGCTCTAAGATCCAAGGATTGGAACTGTGTTACCGATGGATTCAGAAAAGTATCATTGATGGCTAGAATTCTAGTTTCTATTGGTGGAAAGAGTGATCTACACCGTATAACTTCATATAGTCTGCGACTGACGAAGATATAGAACTACAATATGAATCGTTGGGGTCAGTACATGAGAGAAACCATCGGTTAACTTTGTTCATTACCTTCGTCGTTCCATCCTGTACTCGTTATATTCACATGACAGGCGCCTGCACAGGATAATTCGAACGTATGGTATGACCCGGAAGAACACCGAAAGCTTGGAAATTCCTCATTAGCTCCGTAGGATACGGAGAATGCTCCAATATATCTTCTCCTTCTGGGCTTGGTATCCCAGGATAATGTTTTTGGATCAAGCGCTCGCTCAGCTGATAACGACCATACATCCAGGACAGCATTCGGTCCATCTCTATCCGAGATTTGTATATGAGTCTTTGTTGATTCCTGCGGAGGAACACTAAGCACCAGGCTACAGTTCTCCATGCCGTAATCCATTACACGGAACTGGGCGATGCTGGATACCTTTAGTGCATTCAGAAAAAGAAAAGTCTCCAAGGTCTTGGTCACTTACTTCAGGTGTTACTAAAACCATATTTTGCGCCGCCTGGTATGTATCCCTCATAAGCAAGATACATCGGAGCTAGAACAGGAAATACGGTGTGCGGTTCTTCAGAAGACACTTGTAGGATGGCACGTGCTCGATTTATGATTGGATCGTGCATTGTAGGTGAAGTCTTGTTTCTATAAAGTCTATCAAATCCGACATAGCTACTGAGATATTTCAGCTCGTGAGGAGCAACGTCGAGACCTGATAAGTCCGCTTTGGGGTGGGATAAAATATAGAAGATGAGGTAAATTTCCAGAAGTGTGCAGGCAAGAACAACAGTCGCAAGAATGTACGACAGCGTAGACGAAACACAAGATCTGATAAAAGCTGAAATGATACCCATGATCAATAATTATACTTCGAAGAATATGTGAACGCCTACGCTTCCTGTTCAAGCCACTATCATCTGACTTGCGTGTGTCAATGACCTCCAAGTCTTGTTCGTTTTCTTCCCCCACAGCAGGTTCATGTTCGTAAAGAAATTGGTATTTATGATTCATAGCAGACGTGAAAAGTTGAAGCTGACAACTCAGAAAATAGCACGGAAAGGACTGACTTATTGCAACTGATGGTGTTTACCTTCTTTTTTAAATCGTTCACATAAATGGTTCAAAGAGTCGGAACCTTCTGGTGTGAAAGGCCATTATAGCAAAGTAATGATTGATGTGTTCATGTTACTTTCGGTGTAAACTAAATTTACACATATTTATTGTTTGAAACCACCATATCATTATTTAAAGCATGCTCCACTCTTTCGATGACAACACTTCAGAGAATCAATCAAATCATGGAGTTGTACGACCATGACTAAGATCGTTGACAGAGCTAGTGAGCAAATTATAGAACTATCTTCCATTCTTACAAGGAATGTGACATCAAAATGTTTTGGAAGCTGATTGCCTGCTTTTTCACGGAAACAAGCACGCTTGCCGTCATGTTTTATATATAATGATACCTAAAATTTTCGCATTAGTTTGATCAAATTCCCTAGTTGAACATTGATGTCCTCTCATCAACAAATTCTGTTGGAATCCTGACTACATAGGCCTAAGTTCATATCACTATTGATCTATCATGATCAAGTCAGCCTAAAGCGCTCTCAGAACTCGCCCCCAGTACCAGCTTTACGGCTTAGTTCGAATATCATGAAATGAAACCATTCACAACACCTGTAATCAGGCTATAAATATTGCAGCACAGGGTCAAAAATAACACTGATATTATTGCAAAACTCACAAATCTTCCTATGAAGCTTGGGTATAAAAGGTCGAGCGAACTTCGCGTTGTACAACCAGCACATTCATACTCATTTGCATTGTATTCGAAAAATGCGCTTTATCACTTTATTACTTGGCATGGTATGCATTCACCTCGTGTCTGCTATCCCAATCCAAGTTGTCCAGCGCCGGGCGGTAGATTCAACTGATGGTATGCTATGGTTCACTCAATAGTTCGTGTGTCGTGCTAACAGGATCATGCGTGTAGTTGAGGATACTGAAAACGAGCCAGCCTTTGCTTTAACTCCGGCTTAGTTAAAGCACCCAAATCAGCAGTAGTTTCGGAAGGATGGAAATACAAAGATGGTTCAATATTCTAGCGGACCTTCACAAGTTTGAGAGCAAATTGTAGAAACATGCACTGTTGTCATTGTGATATGGTTCAAAACATGCAATTTTTTGATTGATTATGATGTATCCCCATTCGCGCTACAGTTATATGACAATCTATGACAACTCTGGAATGGATCTGTACCTCCTGACATAATTTGCCTTCACATATATGAACAAGAATAATGGCTGTGACCTTCATTATGTTGATCTGTGCCGTATTTCTGTAGATATAAATAAAAGAGTACTTAAAAGAATGGATGGAGTTATGCCAACCGCCTTGTATCAACAAGTGTAAGCTACTACAATACACAGTACACCTACCTAATGGTAGCAGGAATAAAAGCGGAGTGAAAACAAGTAATGTAAGTGGAAACAATGTAACACAAAAAGAAGGTAGAACTTATACTGCCCTTGATCATTCCAACAATTTCTAAGTAGGTAGTTAGGTGGGCCAGCTCCATAACCCGTTTATCATACATTGTCGTTGGAAACATCACTGGATGATGGTGCAAAAGCCACTGAGGTTGTGAGCTCATGCACAGTTTCCCTAGTCCAAGCATTTCCAAGGGCTACCCTGATTATAATCAACTGGGGAGATAATGCCTAAACAGAATATTAGTGGTAGTAAACTTGCTTTTTAAAGACACGTACAAAAAATGTACCCCATACCACTGAAAGCCCCACTGCAGGCGGAGCTCCCTTCCCGTTGTAGATAGCAAAGATAATCCCGAGAATACTAAACGGCAGAGCTGATTCAATCAAAATGGAAATTGCACCAGTATACATTTTGAGCGCGTCAGGTGGAATATCCTTCCGAGCTTCATAACCAACCCTAACTATGCGTCCGACGATTAATATGGTGATGATGACATTGAGTGCGGCTGTCAATGCAACCCATGATACACCAAAATTCGCAGTATGTTTTTGGAAAAAGGTAGAGTGTGGTAAGGCACTTTCCACCACCGCAATCACAGACAAAACTATCGAAGAGTAATTAAAGCTGAAGTCAATAGCGCTTTCAGAAGGAGAAGGCGCACCTGTAGATGCGAGAAAAACCAAGCCAAGAACAAAAACGATCCATAAATGCGTACCCCACAGGATATAACAGCGGTAGAGCTATTATAATGGTTTTAAAACCCATTTGGAAATTATGAATGTAGAACCTACGAGTAAACCATCTGCCATAAAACCGCTGAATACATCAGTAGCAGTGCCAAGAATGTTGAACCATATTGTACTATTCTCAGTCCAGTATGCAAACGGACCGCCAGGAAAATCGCGATGCTCAATCCACATGAATTAGCCCATTAACACATTAGCCAAAAGGGCGAATGTCATGAAGATAAGGAGAACGAAAGTGTAACAGGCGAAAAAGATGTTTTTCTTCAAAGGGGTGTGAGGTCGCGGGGCGAGCAACAAAAGATACATCGAGAGTAGACTCATCACGAGTAGTATTCCTAAATGAATAGTTATCACCCATATATGTTGGATGAGATTTACAATTAACCCCACCATATAGGATACATCCAATAGCGTTGCCAACGTAAAGAGACCGCTCAACCTGAATACCCGAGCCTGCCATTTTTCAGAGGTTGAACAGTGTTGTATTCCTAGGTTCTTAATCAGAGAAGAGACGTGGTTTCAAGCGCTACCATGTCTCTGTTTATTTGAGGTATTTTTTTGGGGTCTGAGCCGCCACTCAACCTTCATTCAGGTCATTTCCAAGTTTCGCTGCAAACCGGCGGTCATGCCATAAGTTGCGTGCCATGTGATGATGAGACTTACGTGTTATAATTAATATGATGCTGCATTGTATCACTTGCTTTTCTTCCATCATGCCATGTCAAGGTTTGAAGGGGTGCAATGGAAGTCCTGCAGGACGAGGCGCCGCTGGCTTCTAAAGTCACTAGCTGTCACATCAACTTCCTGCTCCATTGTGTAAGTTGCATACTTCGGTACGTCATGCCCGAACAATAACAAAAGACAGCTAAGTACCCATCACCCATCACATTCTAGCAACAGGAGACTGTTATGATATTGCTTTCTAATACTTTTTCTAATTAGTATCAAGCTATGTATAGAGGTGTCGTTCTAGTTCACGTTGTCTGCCGTCTATAAATCCTTATCGTCTTAACATTGATTATAACTAAGCAGTTATGCTCGTCATCAAACGTCTAGAAACAATAACAGGTATTTGCACATATCCACCATCTGTTTTATGGTGACTCAAGTCCTCTCACAAGACGATCAATTGAATTCCGTCGCAGATCTCTGTGTGCGTGCGTTCGATGGAGGTGGGGGTATAACTTATAAAATGAATATAACCCTAATATTCGACTTGGTAACAGATGTTGCTCAAAAGGCAATTCTCGGAGGAGATTGGGGCCTCCATCATGTTTATTTCCGCGCTCATGCTTGGGCAACTGTATTAGAGGGTGAATTATACATTGTTCAAGATGAGGATACTGGAGAAATTGTATCTACAGCTTCATGGTTCGGAAACGGAAAGGTTCTATTTGAAAGGTCCGTACTTCATTGTCATATCTTTATGATAATACCTACAACGTACATCCACCAGTGAAGCACAAAGAGGTGTTGATTATCAAGAATTTTTCAACAATCTCTCTGAGGGAGCGAAACATTGGCATTCTCATACTGTATGTGCATTCCTTCACTATATTGATGGTTTACTTAAGAACGGCAGTATCCTGAGGTTGTCAATAAGCTGGATGCACGATTATTCACTTCTGAGGTAAGTCATCAATTTTTGGGTTCTTATGCTCCTTATCCTTAGTTATACTTTTTGTTTGTTTCTTGAAGGAGCGAAACTCTCGGTGGTGGTGTTTCAATCTTGCTACCGAGCCAAAACATCAAGGAAAAGGATTTGCCACATCGCTTATGCGGGTTTTCTTTAAAAAGGTCCGTATATTACAGTACACAAAAGCTGAGAATGAGACTGACAATGCTTTCAGGGTGTAGAGACAAAGACTGTTGTGGGTTTGGCGGCAGCAACCGATGAAAACGTACGTTTGGACCTTTCCCTGCACGAATATTCATTTCAAAACAATATTACAGGCCGCAAAATATCTCCACATGGGGTTCAGAGAACGTGGTGGCGTCAACTTTCCGGCACCTACTGGCGATTTCTACATTCATTTGTTGAGCAGGGACACGTGAAGGTCGTGCATCTGAATGTCGTATCAATCTATTCTATTCATTACATCATGCGATTTGATATAAAAATTATTTCGGAACTCGGGATGCTCTTAAGGTTCGAGGGATCAGATATCAATACAACGGCTTGCTTCTACTACACCCTTAAAATAATAGTGCTGTAATAAGTTATCTTCTTCACGTTCCTTTGTATTGGTTCTTTCATCTGAAATCTAGGTTAGTGGGAATCCTCCAGCTTCTTTGGATGGAAACTTGGAGTCATCACTATAGTATGTCACGACCATCAGCGCCAAATCATTCAATGTAGTATATTTATATATCACAGCGCTCATCATGCTCCTTCAACGTTTGGGTCGTGGCCCTATCACCGAAGTTAACTCTGTGATACAATGCAAAATTTGGATATATCCGAACATCACGCATTTGAGAACAATACGATTTGATTATCATCAATTTCAGAATTAAGGGGCTGCGTGCTCTGTTTCACGAATGTTCTGATGAGTGCCACAAGGAATTTTTATGGTGACAAATGAGGGGAGAGGTAAACTACATGTGCTATTTTACGGCCACCTTTCCCTGTAAAGAGGCTGCAGCTCTCAGGTCTGTAACTATAAATAACCTAGTAAAGATGTGATCACAACAGAGTGAATGCGTTCTTACTTGAAAAATTATTCGTCTTCATATGGTGGAACCACCCAAACCAATTGAGACGCAATGTTTCGTATATCACACCCCAATCCCGACATATGTGAGTCTCTCCAAATCGCTCGTTGGTGAAATTTCGTTTTGTAAAGTCTCCTGATTCGAGAGTCGTGTCTGCTTCACACAAGATTGTCTCTCGAAGGTAGTTCAGACAGTGTTGTGCATGCCCAAAGTCTGCATGTTTGTTGGGCTTAGCTAAAAGCGAACGGAATTGACGCAAGCAATGTAACTCGTGGAACATAGAGAGGAAGAACATCCGGTTATTTTCACCCATTCGATAGCTTCCTGCACCATAAGGCGAATTGTAAATCCACTCATCTCCAGCTTCGGGGTCGGATATAGAATAATGTACGCTCTCCTCAACGACCATGCTCGCGTTTTTTTGAAATTGACCTGGAAGTGAGGAAGGAAAGTCATCCCACTCGTAAGCTGTTATAGGGTGGTCAATTTAATAGAGAAATATCAATGAAATAGCACAAACTGTAATGGTTGGAGTAAGAAACATCCTGTGAATGCACGACAACCCCTCCTGAGTTCAAAACATAAAACAGGGACTGGACAAGGAGAATGGAAGTAAAAGACAATAAACATAAGAGAACAATTGTGGTTGCAGACTGGAACTTCATTTCGGACTTGTATAGAGAAGTTCTTCTGGTCCACTTAAGCTTTGTAGGCATGCAAGCGGCGTGAGAGCTTAAGCTCAGAACCGAACGAGCCATGAAACCTGCAGGAGCCATCGCATCCGTTATGTGTATTCTTTCCGAACGGCTGTTGTTGTGGAGGTGGCAAGCATCATGATCACTAGAGCGCAATTATGATTGCGCAGTCCACGGAACTATTTGAGTTACATTTCCATCAACTAGGAACGATTACGGGAAGGTGAGGTTGGCTCTTGTATGTCTTAATTTTGGCATGCAAAGCTATGGTTGGATTCCGAAGCTGCCAAACAGTGGCTCGAGTCTAGGCTATAGGATTCTGAGTTGTGATATGCCAAAGTTATCATTAGACACTTTCCCATTTGAGAAAATGAGGCCTCTATAAATATATACCTGTCACAAAGTTCTTTCTCAAATAATAAGGAGGGTTCGAGGTTGACTTGAAGGGAAAGGGTCAAATGCCTAAGCATCGCACATTCGAACCTGCTGACGATGAGGGTCGTCGTTCCCTCCGACTGAATGCCTTATTGGCTCTTCTTGTCGTCATCAAAGCGATTCTCATAATTTCGATCCAGCGAGGCCTCGAGCCGCAGCATGGAGCTAGGAATTATAGTAAGCATTCTAATCTATTTGTTAAGATATTGTGTAACAGAGACCTACAGCTTATTTGGGTAATGATTATCCACGACTATGGCCGCTATCTACACATCCCCCAGTCGAACAATTCCTTGAGAATAACCATGGGATTCATTACATGATGAATGCCCATGATGAATGGGATGCACTTGTCCCTGGAGATGGAATTATCTATCTCGGACAGCATCGTCAACCATTTAGCATTCCGATGTTTCATCAACTGCGGTGCTTGAACATCCTTCGTCTGGATCTCGTTAACGGACAAGCTAATGACTTAACAAGGCATTGCTTGAATTATTTGCGACAAATGGTTCTTTGCCGCTCGAACTTGAACCTGCAGAATCTTCATGGGCAAATGGGGCATCGAGTCAACTTCAGAGAGTCCCAAACTTGTAATGATTGGAGTGTAGTGTACGATGAAGTTGAGAGATTGAAGTAGTTGGTATTAGCTGTGAGAAACTTTATGTAATAACATTTCATCACACCGGGTTAACCTCAGCGCATTCCCTTACTTCTGTTGCAACTCCCATCTTATAATCGTCGGTTACAATGAGCACACGCATTCCGACAGTCAATGACCTGCGTGTACGTTGTTGTGGAGGTCTCCTGTCTCCGCCTTACATCATAACTGAAGTATCTAGGTCAAATTATGTTATATCTGCCGGGAAGAGGAGAGATACGACGCTCGTAAGTTGCAATGATATCTTGGAGGTATGGTTATGGGTATTTAATTTATTTAAAGGCCAGGAACATCACCCCCGAGAATGGACACATCCTTGCAGATGCACTCTTATAGCCCACGAATCATGCCTACTGAAATGGATCCAAACCTCACAGAGCAGCTCTTCGCGGGCCCCAAATGCTCTCAAATGTCCTCAGTGCGGGTCGTATTATGAATTGGAGAGCAAGGAAAGCGTCATTCTTCAACTTTTATCCGCAGGAAACAAGACTCTCCAAAAGCTCGGACGATTGTTCACTGCCATCAGTGCGGCTTCCATAGTCGGAGTCGTCGGTGCAGGTTTGTCTGCAGTTGCGGGAGATAAAACAGTCAAAATTTAACTCTTTTTAGGGGTGTACGTTGTTCTTACAGGATATGGGGCGTGGGCAGTCAACCAATTTATCGGGAAAGAGTGAGCTTGTAATTATCCTCTAACAAGTACCACATTTACATCTTACTCTTACTAGATTGTATGACAAACTACTATCAGACGACCCCACCCACTGGCCTTGGACGGCATACTTCAACCTTCCCATGCTTCCTATATCTCTTATTCTGTCCCGTTTTCAAACTGGAAGCCAGATACCCCCAATAGTCCCCATCCTCCTCGCGTGGCCGCCTTCGATCCCAGCGAACGAGCGAAACCGCCTCCTTAGTGAATATTGGCTCCAACCAGATAACACACGCCGTCTGAGTGAAGACTTTCCTACCAGACCATGGCCACCCTCCCCAGTAGTTTTTGGAATACTCATCATTCCTGTTGTGAGGATCGTGTACCGAGGTTTATACAACAAACTGTATCTAAAAGTTATGGGTGTCCCTCCAATACCTCCTCGAGGAGGACAGCAATTAGGGCTGCAGATCAATGAGGGTGCTTTCATGATACGTATCCGAGCAAACGTTCAACAGGATGGCGGAGCGGCGGAAATACCGCAGCCAGAGCCAGAATTGGAACCTATGCAACCCCAGGATGTTGCAGAGGGGATTCAGGACCCAGAGGCAGCTGCCGTGGCCGCTGCACAGCAACTGATAGAAATTAATACCATTTCGCTGGGGCGGCGATTGGGAGGCGCTCTTCTCATCCCTGCTATTTCTAATTTCATGGGATCGTTGCTGTACCGCCTGTCAAAGCATTCGGGCTTGTTGCGCAGGTTTCTCGGAATTCGATACTATGGGGTGCACCACACCGCTCTCGAACCATATCTCGGTCCACTCCTACAAGCTAGCGAATACAAGGGTTTAAGTTTATGGCGCCAGATGGGTCTCATAATCAAGTTGGGTTTGACTACTTTCTGGGGTGGCACGAGGATATGGGCAGAGTCAGATCCAGTTTGGCAAGTAATTTCGATTGCCACCACTGTTTTGAATCTAACACCATGATTTTTTGAGACAGGTGGAGGAACTCAATTGGTCTAGGAATTTTCATTGTGGTAGGTTTCCTAAAAAATTCAGAATGTTTGGTGTGATGGTGAACTGGTGTTCAACAGGCCAAAGATTGTGTTCATCTTCTACATCTGTACTTGGCGAAACGTGAGCTCGAATCACGACGCGTAAAAAATAGGGACTTTGAAGGTGTAGATATGCGAGAGCTCGATCTTATCCCAACTTTTCCCAGATCTTGATGCATCTCGCCCAAAGTTTCCATGCCGAACGAACTATGGTAGATATATATATATTTAATATCGACGCTGTTGTCTTTGAAACCTAATTCTTGTGTACTGTATACTGAACAGCAGTAACAGAATTCAACATACGCTCAGGTGAACAGAATACACTCAATCATATTGATGTATGTTTTCTTCCCCAACATTATCACATAATTACACTTCAATATAATAATTGCCACTGCTCTATACCTAACAAGTGTCTTTCTGGTGTATCAACTTGCCGAAAAAGTGGCTGGTACAATTTTTTTCTTGTGGCTCCTGAATAATGATTGTTAAACGGATAAGCAAACACTATGGGGAGACCGAGGACGTTAAACGTATTACAAAGTGTACCATAATCATAATACGTTAATCTACTTCTAAAACTGTACCACGTTGCACACTCCCCCATCCTGTGGATTATATGATTAGGTATGAATCCAAAATGAAGGTGCTGGGACAACTTACCAACAAGCCTCCAGTGCTTTTCGATTCGGCGAGATAATGCAACTTTTTCGCCAACTTCTGTACATGCAGGTGATGTCAACTGGATTTTCGCAAGGTCCGCCTTGACACTGAGAACACGGCCTCCAGTGGAGGTAGAACCAATATTGATCAAAAGGAGTTCGTTTTTTACAAGTTTTGTGACTTTGGTCTGTCTCCTGTCCTCTGTTTTGACCCCAAGTAAACGACGCAGTAAAAACAGACTGATTTCCAGTTCTTTCTCGTTGTGCTTCAGTACGAAACAAGTGACTAATTAAAAGATGGTACATACCTGTGTATATCTTTGGTAGTTTCCCTACAGCACCAAGCACCTGACCCACCAACCGATCTGCTCTGCAGAGTGTTGGGTCGATTCTGGTCCCAACACCAATCAAACCTCCAGGAACCGCAAATGACAAGAGGTTGTTCTCTGCATGGAGGGACATGATTCTACTGAAAATGGGCTTGCACTTATTTCTTCCTGCGCTATCCTTGGTCACAATACCAGGTCGTATTTCTACTTCCTCTCCCAAACGAAGTACACCTGTGAGGATGGAACCACCAGCTACACCACCCTTCAATTCATCAACCTCGGCTCCCGGTTTATTAACGTCGAAGGAACGGATGACGATTAGTCGTGGATCTGATGTAAAGTCTCTAACTGGGATTGGGATTCTTTTGACAATATACTCGTTCACAGCATCGATGTTGTACTTAAGTTGAGCGGATATAGGAACGATTGGTGAGGATTCCGCGACAGTGCCTGTGGCATTTCAAGCTGAGTGCAAGGCCACTTGTTGATTCATTGAAAGTTTTACCTTTTACGAATGCAGAGATACTTTTTTGGTGTTCGAGAGCCTGTGTCTCCTTGATCAAATCTACTTTGTTTTGTAAGATGATGATGTGCTCCAATTTCATGATCTCAACAGCAGCCAGATGCTCGGATGTTTGAGGTTGCGGGCATGCTTCATTACCAGCAATGAGCAATAGTGCAGCATCCATGACTGCCGCGCCGTTGAGCATGGTAGCCATCAGAATGTCGTGGCCTGGACAATCAACGAACGACACATGGCGAACCAGCTTCATTTTGTGTCCACATCCTGGTCGTTCGCATTGTGGGTTGTCTTCCTTATCTGAGCGATATGATCTATAGCATCCTGGTCGTGGACATGCCTCGTTTTCACACTTGTAAATCTTTTGATATCGTTGATTAGATTAGAGATCTTAACTATGGGTGATTATATCTACTAACTTTGGCATTTGCGTAACCTAGCTTGATTGTGATATTTCGTACAAGTTCGTTTTTGAATCGGACGGTCATCACTCCTGATATAGCTTTTACCACTGTAGACTTTCCATGGGCAACATGACCGATTGTACCTGCCCACAACTGATCAGTTCATATTACACGCCAGAAAAAGTGCATACTCCTGTTTACCGAGATTGATCGTAGCCTAAAATGCAGTGTAAGAAGGGGTTGCTGAGAAGATGAATTACATACCTGTTTTGATATTACTTCAGGAGATAAAGGTGTTAATTTTGATACATCTAAGTCGATTTGTGGGAAAGATTCGATCTCATCCTCGTCTTCTTCTTCAGAGTCCGAGTCTTCTTCGCGTTTCTTCAATGTTTCGTCTCCTGGCATTTTGTCGTTCTAGTATCACCGATGGATAAAAAGATTCAGATGGACGAAAAGTTGATGGTGCATTGTGCCAGTTTTGAGTCATGTTAATTACCATCAGTCACGTGCAAAGCTCGTGTTTGCATGTGCTCAAATCAGTGGGGCTTGGCAAACATGGCCACTCCCATCGAGATCATGGAGATCATGATGATGAGTGAGGCGCACCACTTAGTAATTAAACTCCATCAGCCTAAAAGACAGCTTCTATATTATGGAAAACTACGAAATTACACAAGGTGTATTTGATTGTTTGAAGCACCCGGAACCAATATTTAATTTTTATCCAACTCACAGCCTGCGAGCTAGATAGCCAAGCTTCTGCATCGCCGGCGCCGTTTCAAAATGTGCAAAACCCAGGACAGGCGTGTGCCCAGTATTTCCTATTATGCCTGTCTTTAATCAGAGGTTACTAGGTGTGCCCTAGAATTGACACCTCAAAAGGTAAAAGACATCTTCGCTTCGTGGTCGGCATGAAACAGTCTCATTGTACGTAAAACCTATAGAACCCGGAACTCCTGGCATTCGTCATGTACCGTTTGATATATACCGCGGTAACCCCATTATGATGAATGACGCATTTGAGGATCTCGACCAAGCTTTTGAGTACATCATCCACATCCTGCAGGATGAAAAGAGCCATCAAGGTTCATCACCAGAGCAAGAAACTCTTCTTCAAAAATTTGTAAATTGGGTGCAAGAGCTAAGGTCGATCAGGTCAAGTCAGGAGCAGGTACATTCCGCTTATCTTGCTGCCATAGCAAAATCTCCAAAATCTGAAGGAGGGTTATCTGCGGATTGACGACATTATGAAAAACACGGCTCAGCCGTCATGATATATTTGATGTATTCCAATCCAACATTATACGTTTCGATTTTTTGTACCGTTTCCAGTTCTGTATCAAGTGCACAAAGATCCTTCCGTAATTGACAGGCTCCGGGCAACATCCCGGTTCAATACATATTCTAATCTAAACTTATTGGAGCCTTATAAACCCTGATTTAGTATGACATTGGGCTTGACGGGTACAATATCAACCAAACGAGGATCATCTCGTATAGTATAATATGGCTTTATCTATATCTGTTCGAATACATAGCTTCGTATGTTTCTACACACCACGGACCCTGAAGGCCTAAACAGCGGCTAGAAAATCTAAATCATACCGGTGTACTCCAAAATAAACCGTGCTTTCTGATCTGCGTTGTTACATAACGAATGAACAACAGTTGCTAATGGCACGGACATGCGAGTGGGGGGTGAGGTACGCTACTACTAGCTGATGATGAAGCTCATTGCCAGTTGGGGGGCAAAATATTACAGAGGGAAATAAACTTGTCATAAAGGCCGAATGTTTCACTCCTTGATCAAGGATCTACCTGCTGAGGGGCCGATTCTCTCCCTCGGCCTGTGCATGGAAGTTTTGGCAGTGCAAAATATTCCGAACCGTCGAGATAAAGGACGCAGAAGTCTGTATGAAGGGACCACATTTTCCTGATCTTCTGTAGTGGTTATGATGGCACGGGAGGAAGAGCGGTGTTGATGGGGCCGCTTTTTTATTTGTTCCAGATCCCATAGCCGGTGGTTTTTTCTTAAACTCGGTGATGATAACACTGCATTGGAGAATTGCGATTTGTTACAAACACCCGGAGGAGCTAATGAAACAAATCGGATAAATTTTGAATTGTTATGCGAGGTATAAAATTTATGGTGTGACTTACGAGGCATCATGTAAGTCGTTATTGGTAAATGAGAAGAGGGGTGCAGTTGCGAAAACGTGGTTCCTTGAGAACCTTGGCCTCGTTGTATAAAGTCGTTTGTCGCATGTTGTTGCGGAGGAGTAAGGTCTCCCTTCCTTTCTATTCTGAATTTGGTCCTCAGAGGTAATAATAATCGCTGAATTCGCTCTGAAAAAAGACTGTTGGATGCGCACAGCCAAAAAGGAAAATATGAAGGCACTACCTTGTAGTGAGTCATCAACATGCTGTTGGTTACTTTGCAGCATTTTTAACAAGGCTAAATATGCGGCTTTGTATGCAACAAATGCTGTGTGGCAATAACTAAAAGTATAGACTCGAATGTTAGCTCTGTTAAGTGTCCTATGAGCTGTCTGAAAATGAAGTTGACGGTTAGTTCAGGCCTTCCGGATTTAAAGAGTCCCAGTTATTTACCTCAATCAGAGCAATGATCTGGTCGATAAGTTCACATCAGCTCAAATTCTCACAGTAAGGAAAAAGGGGAAGAACAAACCTTTCTAGAGTGGCGGGAGAAAATGTGAGGTAGATTTCCGTAGGCTAGGAGTTCCTCGGCTGCCCCGATAAAATGGGTCAAAGTTCCCAGTCGGCATGCAAGATCTACAGCTCTATTGGATATATCTATGCTCTGATTTGTAATTTCACTCGAAGAGTGGCTACTAGAAAAATAAAAGGAATGCATGCGAGAAGCAGATTTAAAGTGCATGATGGTGGGAGGATGATGAGAAGCCATTTTACGCTGTGCACAGGTGCAGATTTGTGGGTGAGTGTTGGTGGCAGGTCAGATTGGTTGTTTGAATGCAGCTTCGTGGCGGTATATGCCGGAGCTTGTGTCCGACTAGACGACGCCGTGAAGCTGTATGACTACGACGTTCCTTAACAAGTATACAGCCACATAAGAACCCTAAAACAGCTTCCCATCGTTTTATACCTGGGTGAAAACTGCTTTTTTATCCTTTTCCCCTCAGGGAGGTGACGAATGTAATTAGATCTGAGCTCCAAAGAATTGAGAATGGGCATCCGTGTGAATGGATTTATAACCTGTGTGAGTATGTGGAACTCGCTCAAATTAACTGGGACTATGCAACAAGCGACCAAACTGATTGAACAAAGAATCCACATATTTGTGGCCGGTGTGGCCGTAGATAACAGGTCAGAAGGTACACCGTGTCACTCGCTGTCAGGTCTGATTTTCTAGAGAAACACACCGATGTATTCGTTTCTTCCGGAAGGTTTATATTTGAACAACTCTGGGTCCGCAATTAGGCAATTTTGGTCTACCAGTATATGCAGTCCACTGGCTGTTAGCAACATAGCATGCACTGGATTGGATCAGAAACTATGCTGTTTAAGCATGTCTCAATTATTCTTCCGGATGTAGCGCCTTCATTGAAATGTGACCTCCGTTATTTGAAAATGAATAAATATATATCGTGGGAAGTTTATTCTATTTGCGCGTCAATTTATACGCGACCGTGACACTCCGCGAAACCATCCCTGTTCGCCTATCATGGATTCATCCACCAAAAGGCTCGAGGACACGAGGAACAAACGACTACGCCTTCAAAACCAGATATCTTCTCTACAGGCTCAACTTGACGGAGTTCCTGATGTTCAAGTTCCTGAAGCCCCACGATCACCGAAGAGGGCGAAGCGCGACGCGACAACATTGGTGCCTGCAACGCCTTCACCGAGTTAGTCGCTCTTTTGTTGGCTGAGTGTCTAATTCATATGCAGTAGCTTTCATACAGAGAAGAAGCGCAAGCTGGAACATAAAACCCAACATGCTCCGTTGAAGAAACCAAATTTCGATATTGGCCGTGCTGAGGTTTCCTCGCGGAAAGCTCGTGCTAAAGATGCCACTACACCTGCTCCTGGACCACAACAGAAGCCTTCAGCATCAAATGTTCTTGATAAGCTGGCATCGTTCAACTCTCGACCCATAGACAATGCAGAAGTAGAGACAATAACGCGTACTACTTCATTTACGGAGAAACCCACTGTTTCGTCCAATAGCCGGACAGAAGACAGGATTGTAGGGCAAAAACGCGACGACCGTCTTGCTTTAGTTTCTGAACTCGAGCCTGGACCCTATGAACACAAAGCACCGAGTGACGACCCGGATTTCCTTCGACTTGAGCCACACTCGGGTATAAGATTAACGTCAGAACTTATTTCCGTTTCATAAATCCTGTTCTCATTTTGGCTCATAGGTCTCGCACTATCTCACATGAAGAGCTCTCAGAGCATCTGCGTGGACGTTACTATCTGTCCCCTTCGCAACTGTATGCCTCGGTTCATCTCCTCCCTGACAATCAGGGATACGATGTTCCAGTGTGTGCAGACTGGATCACGATAGCTGTGGTAGCAGAAAGAGGACCTTTGAAGTACAGCCGTGCTCCAGTCACTGTTGGGCTAGACGACGAGTGGAAGACGGGTGGATCATCTGGCAAGGGAAAAAAAGACACTCCTGCCAAACTACATGGGAAGAAATATGTCAATTTAAAGTTGATTGATTTTGGCGTACGTTCCCAATCGTCATCGTCTGCTACTGGGGGAAAGGCTGTTATCAGAGGGGACGCATTTCTTTCATTATTGTTGTTCGAGTCGGACGACTGCGAGGTGCTAACTACTGAAGCTGGACAGAAGAAGATTTATAAAGGCGGCAGTCGCGGTGCCTTTGAGGCTCTGATGAAATTGAAGGAGGGTGATGTTATTGCTCTGCTGAACCCAAGAATTTTGAAACCCTTCCAAGTACGTCGAGTCCTAGACAATCGATTCATTGTTGACACTACCTTCCCAGAGATCCGCTGACACCCCACATCCTGTTAACAATATTCTTGCACTTACTCCGGAATCTGCTGAGTCTATTGCTATCATTGGACGTTCACGCGATCTTGGCATGTGTAATGTAACGAAAAAAGACGGGAAAGCATGTGGCAGTTGGTGCGACAAACGTGTCAGCGACGTCTGTGAATACCACGTACAGGCAGCAGTGCAGCGCCAACGCGCAGGTCGAGCAGAATTTTCTATTGGGTATGTGGAACTCAACTAATTCCTCGAGAGATGCTTATAACTATATTCATTTAGAACTTCAGGGATGGGATCCTCCTCAGCTCCAAAACGCAAGCCTGAATACGATCTAACCCGACAATGGGGACTGAAACCTGCTGATGAACCCACACCTAGCGGTGCCACATATATCGTTTCCGGCCACATAGTAAGTGGTGCTGGAGTAGATACGAAGTCGCTATATCTGTCCGAGACAATTGGGCGAGAGGGTCAAGCGAAGGCACAACGGAAAGTTTCTCAAAAGGATCGGGATCAGGAATTACAGAAGCTATTAGAGAGGGACAAGGATGGGATGAGTGCCGTGATTAAAGCAAGAGAGGTTGGACTCGCCAAGAAGCATGTTAAGGGTCTTGAGGGTGATGTCAGTGGAGAGATGGCGGGGTCAAAGAAAAAGAAAAAATCGAATAAATCTCAGTTGGTGAAGGGAACACTGAATGGGACAACAGTTGAAGAAAACTATACATTGTCAATATCCAAGTCACGTCCGGGCAAAAACATCTATTCGGCGAAAATCATGAAAGACATTGGTTTCGACCCCACAGTAAAGTCAGGACAGACTAGACAGGAGAGCTCAACGATGCTTAAAAAGGTCAAGCTTTTCTCAATTGACGAAATTCTGGAAATATTGATTTTTCTCCGCAGCTAGAGGCTTTGGAAAATGTACTTGCTGCTCGTAAAGATATTGTTCTAGGTCCAAGACCAGGTCCCAAAGTTCGATCTGGTGTCGTTGCTCCACGACAACAGCATAGGGATACTGGTGCCGAACAAAAGCTCATTGATTTAGACGAATTCTAATTACTTTTTCCCCCTGTTCATGGATATTAAAATGTGGAGCTTAAATGTATATAACATATGATTTTTTGGAAGGAACTATTGTTTTCCTGCTGGGTCACCTGGAAGAGTCGTTTCAAACGTACTTTTCCAAAATAGACTGATCGCTTGTGGAATAAAGAACAGTTCGATCAGTATGGACGGTCCTGAATGGAGGTTTTTGCCCAATGATGTCAATAAATAATACAATGTACAGATATGATCAATGTATATTACTATGATGCATTGCCATTGGGTTTTGCTGCACCATCGATATCCATGGTATCATCGAGGTCGTTTGCAGAAGGTACGGGAGCGGAGGTAGCAGCACCTGTAGCAGCTTGTTCTCGCTGTGGGGGAGAAACGTCCCTGAAAATTTACGAATGAATTAAATTCAGAGCTTCACAAGACACCAGAAAGTTCGCATACCATTTGATCTGGAAACGAGTCACGCGAGGTTTCGCACTGATATCTCTCACCAAATGTTCGAACAATATCTTTGGAGGTGGTGTCTCTTTCATCTCTTCAATTTCGTATTCGGTATTTTGGTAATATCCCACACGAACGAACTCTTGTTCATTATATGATCCTGTTAGGATTAATGCAGCAACTCCCAAAACATCTTCTGGTGGGATTTTAGACGGATCGGGTGCTGAGCCTTCGAATTCAAAAGAGTTGACTCCAGCTGGCACAGGGCCCACCAGACAGTCATCTAGTTCTTGGTCCAGAGCTTCGTTTCCTGGCGATGACACATATATCAGTTTCCATTCAAGATCTACAGATTCCGAGTCAGGTGGTGTTGACGAGTACCCCGTAGAAAGGTCTAGATACCGTCTTTGAGAGGTGCTATACACTCAAATGTAACACGAAATCTATAAGGATCGGAGAAGCGCGCAGGGTTGTTGAGGAATTCGACATTCTGTTCTGGGATGAGTCAAAGGAGCAGCAGAGTAATTTAAACGTACTCGGATGGTAACAATCGACATGATATATAGCACAACAGAAGATAACGTTCAACGTCCAGGTGGAGAGGCGATGACAGTTCGCGACTCGCGTCGACGGCTTCGCGACCGTCAAAAGCCTTTCTGAATAAATTCATTGTCATGTCACGTGAAAGTTTGTCACAGGTTTCGAATTCAAAGTAAAAAAAGTTATGCAGTATTATGTAATTGAAACGTTAATTCTAAAGGGTTTGAATCGCCACCTCCTGGTCTCCATTCAGGTGACAGTGTGTATCAGACCAAGTCAGAGGTTCAAAATGGACAACTGTACGTTTGGTTATTGTATTGAATAGTAGTATATCATAGTTTTTGCAAATGCAGCCGCAGCCAAAGTAGTGGCTTTCATTGCTAAGCCACGTGGATGAGTTACCAGATGGGATAACATAATTGTTATTCGAGCGCTGATTCAGTTCATCGCTGTTGAGCGTTTTCTACCTGACAGCAACGAGTAAAACGGCCTTGCAACATCCAAAGCTTTCGAATCTCCTTTCTTCAACTTGGTTTCCTTTATTTTTTCATTTTCGCCTCTTGCTTTCTGATCCGATCGCTCTCTTTTGGCGAAGAATTTCGGTGGCCTGCTCGTATTGCTACAGGTCTTATGATCACCAATTCCACCTCAAATTCATAGTATGCTTTAGGATCACCTCTTTTCGCTGCGCTTTTCTTCAGTATTCGCCAAAGTATCCCAATTCTTCGCCTTCGACATGTCTCACACTCGGTCTTCTGATGAACTTTTGCCCTCCGAATCCGTTACACAAACACAACATTACGAACGTTCGCTAGTGCCAGAACATATCATAACACCCGAGATTCACTCCGAACTAACTACAAATATCTCAGTCACCCCTCCTGAACATCATATCCTTGTAACAGATGAAACACCAGAATACCAGCCCGTAACCTCTGTCCCAAATCTCGACGGCAATTTGCTATCCCCCTTATCTACTAATCCGAATGAAGCGCTTGAAGTACATACCAATGTATTATCAGACAACGGCCTTGGTCCAGGTATGTTGAATTTAGTATTGGCACCGCAAAACTATAACTGTGGCTCCGGACTAATAACTTTGATGTAGCTGTGGACACTTCAATGGATGCGCATATTAACCCTTCTAATGGTGAAGTAAACCCATCAGATGGTCTACAGCAGGATTCAGGAAGTGCTGGGTTGCCTCTTCCATCCGATCAACACTCAGCCCAAGTAATTCCCCATATCCTCAACCTACCTATTACAAATTCCCAAGGACCCTTGACATTATCCGATATGCTAGGTGATAACGGAGTTACAGACCCACTTTCTCCGGAATTGGCCTCTGCAGATATTTCCATTGCATGTAAGCCTCATGTAATCTATCTATACCTATGAATATGTTCTGAATATGCGCGTCTAGCTGATGGTAGCTTTGTTGAAACTTCTTCTGGTCCTGCAGCTCGCGAACTTAAGAGACGCTATGATCAACAATATGGTGTTGGTATGTCTGTTCGTTCCCCATATGCTATCACAGCATTCGTCAATCAACATGGCAAACAAATGTATCGTGTAAGGTATGATATACATCTGCTTCTGTCAATTTGTTATGATGAATGTTAATGTTTCTATTTTAGTCACCGAGAACTTTCAGCGCCGGCCGCTTCAGCAGCAGATGTGGAAGATCGTATCGTGCAGGCGAAGACATCTAGCGAGGCTTCAACCTCTCCTCGAGCAAAGCGCCGCTCAAGAATGAGCATGCACTCATTTCTTCCTCCTGCAATCTTTCCTAAGAATACAAGCACTATCAGTAAAGCTCAGGCTGGTCCTTCACAGAGTTCGGGTGCCCGGAAACTCAGGAAAACGCGCTCCATTCCCGATATGGTTAACCTGTCAGCTGCTGATACTTCCTCCGCTAGCCAATCCCATCAACCTGGCTCTTTTTCTCCAGTAACAGGGAGAGTTCATTCACATAGTGTCACTGCTGCAGACATATCCCGCTTTCCAATGATCAGCTCTCAATACAATCCTGTCAGAAATGTGGACTTCTTCAGCGAATTGATGGATTGGTCGTCAACAGTGTCGAATGCTTCTTCAGCCAGCTTTTCGAATCCAGGAGTACAACATGGCAATATAACTACTGAGCATAGCCAATCTCGCCCAATTATTGTTCAGCCATTTGGACCTGGTGTTTCATTCGATGCTCCTTCTAGAAAGCCTCCTGCAGACTTTCTTCCTACACCCCGTATCCTTCGTGAAATGCAATCGTTCGAATCTGGCCGAACAGCAACACAAGCGGATCAGCAGCCTTTCGAGCTTTCAAATCCAGATACGCCAACAGAAACAGAGACTCATGAAGTTAGTCTGACGGACATTACGATCAGTCGACCACCTTCCGTCTTTCACCTGCGTGATTCTATAACTCCGATCAGGAATCAGTTCCAGGCAGATCCTGTTGAACGAGAACCTACCCCAGATACCTTATCCGCACCATCCCTCGAAACCTCTAGTATCTCTCATTACTCTACCGACGTTTTTGATACACTGCAGAACTACCGTGGCCTGCCTTTGCTTGATAAACTGACGGAAGATTCGGAAGAAACTACTGTTATTAAGATGTCAATATCTGCGGACGATAGTGCCGCGCCACGTGATGACCCACGTTTTGTCATTTGGGGAGAGATACAGGTCGATTGGGATCAGGACGATCAATCAGTTTCTCGGGAGAGTTTTGATATGTCTCTCCAAGCTCCTAGCCTATCAAAGCGGAGAAACTCTAAAATTCCGAAGACAAAATCTCCAGAAATTCCGAATGTACGCCTTTCCGTTGCTGCCAATACAGAAAAGGTCCTCATTGCAGCGACTATTGAGCGTTGGATTGCTCAATTGACGAGTGAACTGAAGTATGACGAACTTCTGGACTTCTTTCTGACTTATCGGACATATGTCAGCGCCGTCGACCTTTGTCATCTGCTAATATGTAGGTTTCATTGGACACTCCAAAAACCTACATCAAATCGTGATGGGACGGTTCGGCGTATAGTTCGAGTCAGAACGTTCGTGGCCATCCGATATTGGTTGTTGACCTTTTTCACCGTGGATTTCTTGCCCAATCGAGAATTAAGGCTTCTCGTTGCAAAATGGCTCAACACTTTAGTGCGAGATCCAATTCTTACGAAATATGCTGATGGATTGGTGGGTTCATTTCTTTTGTTGATCCTGTTAATGACTTATAGCACATACAGGGTGTCGTTCGACGTTTGATCAAAATTTGTAGAGAATGTAAACGGACGCATACCAGATTAATAGTACCCCCGAAACCTCGAGCTCCAACCAAACCCCACGTGCTAGGAGAAAAGTTTGCAGAGGCTACTAGACAAATAGGCACTGAGGATGATGATTCAGATTTGGATCTGGACTTTGTGGTAGAAGAAACCTTCCCCAATAACGTCAATAGCTCGCCCGATGATCCTGCCAATGCCCATCTTACGAAAGCTCATGTTGGCGCTGGTATATCACCTACACGACCTGTATCACTACCACTCTCTTCTTTCAATGTCTTACAACGTACGGAGCACCCAACAGGATCAAGTACTGAAGTGGATTCATCATTCATCCAACCCCCTGCTACGATACCCATTCATCACAGTGCCCTTTCACGAGCTTTCGTTAAGACTATTGGGCGTCTAGGCAGATGGACAAGGGTGTTGAACCCTCGTGGGATTGGACGACCACCTCTGACACCATGTGCTAACGTTTCTGCATTCGATCTGGATCTGGCCGTATCGCGGGATCTGTTGACGGTAAATGGAGGGGTTGAACATTATTTGAAAATGTCTGAGAACTCCACTGCAACGAACTCCCAGAGACAACAATCACTCGTACCCCTGCCAACACAACCAGTACTTCGGCTTCCACGACTTTCCACTGCTCCAATATCCCCGACCGCAACTGAGCCCACAACGAATCCACAGACACTAAATGCCACCGAGAGTCACGAAGTGCCTTCTCAAGATGCCACGCAGACGGAAGATGTAGCAGATGGCTCGTCTGTTACAGCTGTCTCAACACTTTCAACCAATACCCGTGATTCCGTCTCTCCACCACCTCACCACGACGAAGCAATTGAACCCCCCACTCCAATATCACCACCTGCCGAGTTAGAACGACCTCCCTCTGCAAATAACCTAACATCAGACGAGGAACCTATCAGCTCTAATGGACGAGCAGAATCATTTCGCTCATCATCCACAGATTCATTCGGTATTCCTCTGTCAGATAATGGTCCCAACCGCATGTTTCCAAATCCTAATAACCCACAGCGGCAGCTTGATGTTGTTTCAATTGATGACTTGGACCTGTCTGATGCATCATCCGAAGTTCACGAGAACGAACCAGCAATGCCCCCAGGTCTTTCGCGTAAACCACTGAGAAAATTACCAATGCGTCGTGACTTTGAATTTGTCAGGAGATCTCAGACTGTGTCATCGATGGGTATTGTGTCACGAGAGTCCATGGGGTCAGGTCCCTCAAGCTCCGTCGTTTCTTCAGCGTCTTTCAAAGGTCTTGGTGCAGGCATCGAACAATGGCAGATGAATTTTCTTCTGGATCGGCTTAGCGATGAGGAAGAAGTTGGAGATATTGAAGCAACCCTTCGCCAACTTGAAGGACAAACCAATCCAGAAAAACAACAGGAGAGGGCCATTAAAGTTGAAGGGTGGGTGCGGACGATCCAGGAGAGGATGGCTGGTGGCGATTTCGAGCACGAAGAGCCCCGTTTCCCATATTCTGACGACGAGGATGAGGATGAAGACGATCTTCCTGAAGTAAGCCCCTCAGATCAACCGCCAGTGAAGGAAGAATCAGCAGAGTCTGTCCACACCCCTATACCCTCTCAGAGCGCCCATTCCATATCATCATCATCCTCTTCTCCAACCCAACAAGAAAGTCCGTCGCCAGAAGAAATGAACAGCAGACTAGCAACGAATGATGCACCTGACATTCCGCAAGCGTCGCAACCCAACGAAAATATCGGCGTCTCCTTATCTGTTCCTTCTCTCCCTTTTTCCGTTGCCGCGCCTCCAATGTTCCGGAACCCTGTTTCAATGTCAATGACCATTCCTATAGTAAAATCTCAATTCGGAAACCCCGAACTTCCGAGCATACACAGGTCGTTCGTCTTAAACTATCGTGCCGAGGCCCTTGCTAAACATTTCTCTATGATTGATCGGGAGCTATTTATGAGTGTCAAATTTGAGGAACTAGTTTTGGATGATTGGACGCACTCCCAACCACTCAACGTTCTTGATTGGGCCCAATATCTAAAAGATAAAGCCCGATGGAAGCTTGATGCAGCTAGCTCTGATAAGGCTAGCGCCCTCGCCGCAGTTCGAGCACGTTTTAATCTCATGTCCAACTTTGTCATCTCAGAGATTTTCTTGACCCAACCAAGCGAACGACCTCTGGTTGTAGCCAAATTCATACGTGTGGCTTGGGTGAGTGACTCTTTTGTCAAAATTTTTAAATTTCCTGACTCCTCCATTAGAAAGCATATGCCTTGAGTAATTTCCACACCTTGACTGCGATCATTACAGCTCTCCAAAGTGACTGGGTGAATAACGCTATGCGTCGATCAGCTTGGAATCGCGTCGGGTCTTTCGAGACGCGTGTACTCCAAAGCCTAAAACAGTTTACTGCGAATGCTGAAGACTTTAAATTCATGCGATTGGCAGTTAATGCAATCAATGACGCAAAGCCGATCGAAACTGCTTCACACACGATTTCAATTATAAGCAGCACGGAGCAATCAAGTAAAGCCAAGGCAGGAACGGACAAGCCTCCTGTTCCTTTAGCGTGTATACCGTTCATCGGTGGGTTTCAGAAATATGCTGGTTAAAATTATCATTTCTAATTTGGAAAAACGCCAGGCATCTACCTTTCTCAGCTGCACAGATTCAGCAAGCTCCCTGATCTGATCGATCCTACAGCTCCTAATGAAGCTGTTTGGATAGACCCTATAACTGCTAACTTCGATCCGCCATCCCACCCTGAAGTTTTCTCTTCTCTAGCCCCTCTTCCAGCATCAATGCATCTGGAACCCCTCATCAACGTACATAAACAACGCAAAATTGCAGCAGTCATTAAGTCACTAGTTGCTGGACAGCATCTTGCAAGTCGAGTCAAATTTGATATCGACAGGCGTCTGTTCCAGAAATGTCTTCGTCTTCGTGGAATGGACACGGATATGCTCCAGCGAGCTCTTGCTATGTACCCTGATTAATAACCTCAGTTATTTGCGTTAATGCCTCCTGTTATGACCTGGCCTGTTATGTTTTTAAGTGAATTTGCATATAGAGAATCCCATTTGTCGAATTAGGTGTTACATGTAGATTTCTTTTCTCCTTGGTAAATGTGATCTATCAAAAGAAGAAAAAATACATTCTTGACGGAAGATAACTGCTTGTTTTGTACACTACACGCTAACTATCATCAATGAGTTTGTTTGATATCATAACCTCCCTATTGCAGCCTCAGGTCAGACATATACTGAAGAATATACAAGAAAAACTGACCTGGTCAGTCTCCACGAAGTCCCACTTAGTGACAGCTAGATCTGGAGTTTAACACACAGAAAAAAAGCTAAACAGAACACGTACACGCCAGTTTCGCCAAGTCCCTTTTCCAAATTTCTTCGCCAGCCAAATCTTCTGTAACTAGCTCGCCCTCTGCAAAAGAGTCAGTTTGTTCAAGAATGAGAAGCTGCTGATTCATTTTGATTCACCTTGATATCCATACCCTACGAATGCAACTAACGTGGGATGAAACTCTGCCTCGATAGGAAGCCCTTGCCTATAATTGGCATCGTTAACTTTGTCATTTATTTTCGATTAACAGATGCATACCCGATACCTTCCCAGTGAAACGCTGGCTCGAAGACTATAAAGTCATGACGATCCGCTACTGTGCCTGAAATGAAGCGTCACGGTTGGGTGTCCAACAGCCCAAATATACTATCCCCACCTATACTAAAATCTTGTCGTACACCACTCACATTCCTGCCTTTGATAAGGTTTCCCATCCTAGGGCTAGGGATAACTTTTCCCCACACAGGGATTTCATCAACCCCCTTTTCGAAGTTTACGTGTGATCCTGACTATATTTCAAAAAATGGATGCGCGATGTATTGAGTTAATATGATCTACAAAATGGATTAGGGAACATACAGGTAATTCGACGAAGGTTGATGCCCTAACTATGTTTTCCGAGTCCTGCAAGTCTCTTTAGTCAGATGGAGACATGACGTTTTTTTTTTTCAACGTACGGTTTCACATTGTGCAATTCCAGCGCGACCTGAGAAGTTCAAGGTTACGCTACCACCTGTCACGACTATATGTGGGTGCGGTTGAGAGGAACTATATTGTGATACGCACTCCCAGGTCGTGCTTCTATGACCTTCCTTTAAAGTACTGCATTGTCAGCTTTGGATAGATCGTTGAATGGAAGAACTCTTCACCATGCAACATAGTTCTGCTCTAAAGTGAGGTCTCCTTTGATAAATTTATCGAAACATAACAACAAACTCTGGTGCTGTGGGAACTAAGGGTTAAAACATATAATTTTCATTAAACAGATAACAAATACTCTTGAAAAGTTGCGCCAGCCAATTGTCAATGTTTTTGGAGCATTTCGTTGTGGAGGGTGCACATGATGCTGGTGATGCATAGCTGAGGTAACGATTTTAGGCAGCTCTTTGGAAGTGGGTCCCTTGGTTTTATAGGTGTTTGAAGCGCTGGTCCGTTTGACAGTTAGTCAGGTGGAGACTAGGGCTTGATAGGAGGTAAAACTTGTTACCTGTATGCACACTACCTCGAATAGGAACATATGCTGCATGTTGAAAGATGATGTGGTTATTGATGAGATACTTCGGGGATCCTGTTCTTGGGCGTCAACCATGTTAGTGAACTTACCATGAAGTCCTTCATGATTGTTGTCATGCTACTCCTCTTCTGCTGTCGTTGCCGCTCCCCAGGCAATTTTTTGATATACATCTAATTTTAATTATTTATCTTTCAAATTTCAGGAGATGATACTAGATAGGTTCAATGTATTGGCAACACGTGACCTTGTTTAGTCGGAGTCATTCAATACTTCCCACAAACCAAGAATGGCAAGAAAACAACCCGAAAAGGACTTTCACTTGAACCATGTCAGCCACTGATTGGTATAAAGCTTCACTTTTCTGTGTGAAGCACATCTTTTCTTTCTACCTTCTACTATTTACCTTTTATAATGTCGTCCTCGTCGCAAATGGCGAGGTCGCCATCTCTAATGCTTCCATCAACTTCTAATGCAACTGTCAGAGCTTCTCCATCATCGATTACATCCAGAGTCCAATCTGAGAGCACTCACGGTTCACCCCAAACGAGGTTTCGCGGTCAATCTGATGGCGCACTGCTTGCATTGCCAGCCTCGTCCAGTCACCCATTGAGCAGAGTGAACCAATCACCATCAACATCGTCTCCACAAACTTCTTCCGTGTCCGGATTTTCGGGCGATGCTCTCAAATCGTCATTTCGGGAGCGGTCTCGATCATCTAATCGGCTGTACAACTTCCCATGGAATAAAAATCCGGAATCTTCTGTTTCACCAGGTGCGCCGTCGAGTTTGTGGAATAAAGACCAACATGTTCCTCGACCCTGGAAGAAGAACGATAAGCATACCCCAATACCAGACGAGCAAGAAGAGAGTTTTGAAGCTACGCGTTTGGTAAGGTTGTACCATAAAACCGAATAATGCCGAGTTGACTCTACTCTTCTAGTGTGTCGCTGAGGCTACTGTTTCGATCTTGGGTCAAGCTCAAATGGTAGCAAGAGTTGGTTTATTAGCTGGTCTTAAAATTTGTCAATATGCTCCTGTCCCCGGTTTGAGGCCAGTAGCTCTGACCTTGATGAAAATCTGGGATTCAGTTCAGATGGTGGATGTACGTTCCAGGCTTCTAGTTATTTCTTATTACTACTACTTCATTCTTCCCACTGCAGACAAACCGACTAGCATTTCTTCGGCTGACACAAAGATGTGCTAATATTCTGTTGTCCATCCGCCGGGAGATAGAAGATGCTGGCATTTTCGTTCAGGATGAACTTGCATTGCCTGTTGCAACTCTGGATAGGTGGGTGTTTAAACGATATTGTGGTACGAGTCCTACGCTGATCGCCAAGCAAGTGTCTATGAACATATAAACAACCTTATGGAAAAGGAAGCTCGGAGCCCTTTTCTCAAGAGGTACCTCAAGAGAAGGGATACCGCATCTCAAATTTCTGATTGTGGGGACGAGTTGCTGGAAACTTTACGAATTTTTGGCGTAAGAGTTAATTATGGCTCGCAAATCTTCCAACCGACCTTTTCACAGCTTTCAGTACAGATTAGAACACTGAAAACTATTCAAGCTGGCCAGACTTCGATGCAAGACAACCAAAAAATAATCCTTGAGACCATCAATCAACACCGAATAAAATACAAAGTTGCAGGTATAGCTCAGGAGCAGATCAATCCAGGTCTTCCTCCATCATCTCCTCACGGCATGCTGTCTGTTGTCGCCTCGTCCACTAGTATAACAAAAGAAGTTATATCAACACCTCCTGTATTACCAACGATCAAACAAATCCACTCGTTGGAAGATCAAGAAGATACTAGGGCTGATATGGATGATTTACGGTCTTTAATCAGAACTGCACTACAGACGGGCAGTGATTCTGACATAGTAGCATTCTTACAAGTACCAAGGGAGGAATTTCCAGAGGCTATTAAATCGCTTCAGCGGGCGATGGAAAGCGGAAAGGAATGCTGTGATGTCGGGGAAGATTGCATTGATGGGGTTGAAATCAAGGACCCATTACACAGGGAATTCATGGAGAGCGGCATAGATGCTCTCAGGCGCTTGAGCAAAGGTGCGGAGAGAAACCTACCTAGCTGGACCATAACAAAGTAAATTCTACAAATCGCCATTGTTCACATTATGATGCTCATGATATAACATGTATAGGTATGAGGTTGATTTGGAACAGAAAATAGGCGTTGGTTTTTTCTCGGACGTGTACAAAGGCACTTGGAAGGGTCGCACGGTTGCCATAAAGTTGCTTACTGACGCAACCCCGCATAAGCTGTTTATCCGAGAAATGGGCATCTGGAAAACCTTGCAGCATCCCAATGTGCTTGAACTTTTCGGTGGGAGTAGTACGACCGGAGACCCTCCATGGTTCTTTGTCAGTCCATATGAAAAAAACGGGAGCTTGGTGGAATATCTCAGGCGAATCTCCCTACAAGAAGACAAGATTGGGCTTGGATTTTCTGTAACAACACCCCGACTGCCATCTTCCCGGAGCAGTGACAGCTTTAGAAAGGATTCACGAAGAGTGTTGGACTTCAATGACATGCTTCGTTTCATGCAAGAAATCTCGCAAGGCATGGAGTACTTGCATAGCAGGGGTATATTACATGGTGATCTGAAGGTAAATCTTTCGTTAGTCGTGTCGGAAATGGTTGAACAATCACCCTAGGCTTCAAATGTCCTTGTCGACAACGATTTGCGCTGTGTGATGTCTGATTTTGGGTTGAGTGAGATGAAATCGGAAGCCTACAGAATCAGTGGTTTGCCGGCTCCAGGTAAGCGGGTCCATATGTTTATGGTTAAATATTTCATTGATATTCTACTATAAAGGTGGTGCACTTCGTTGGCAAGCTCCGGAGCTTATGGCCGGAATAAGTCAACTAACACCTGCTATTGATGTGTACGCATATGCAATAACCTGCATCGAAATCATGACAATGGGCCAACTGCCATGGGCAATGATGGATGATAATGCCGTCAGATATTTTGTTCTAAGTAAGCAAATTCTTAACCTTGGAAGCTCACCTCCTGGAGCTTCTATTTGCAGAGGAGAACAACCGCCCACCTATTCCCGAATCTTTTCGAGCTTCTCCTGTTCAAGGACTTTTGGAACTATGCTGGCATCTTGATATGTCCATGAGACCGTCTTTCAACGAGATTGTCGGTGAATTGAGACACATGCGCCGTAGCAGCCTTATTCAAATGACGGACGAAAAGTCACCTGCGTGGACACGCTCTCCTATGATACCAGAGTTACCAGAGACTGACGATAACAAGCAAATAGTATCTCCTGACTTGTGTCCAGCAACTTCGCCGCATAGCTGTGAGTTCATAATCTAATCCTGGATATCATAATATTCATACACCTACAGCTCCGGCATTTGTCCGTCGCTCCGTTGGTTCGTCTGTGAGGGAGTCCTTCCGTAAATGGAACTTTCCTCAAACCTCACCCACATCCACAAATATGCCCCAATCGGAAGAGACCCTGCCGACTGACTGTACACAAAGCTCAGAACCAGTGCTATATGTGCCTTCTGATCCGCCTAGCAGTGCTTCCTCGATGTACACAGATACCGCGTACTCCACAGATAATGGGTCTTGTGTGCATGAATCCTGTACGTCACTACCCCCGCCTGACGGAAAAGTATCGGAAGCAAAAAATGAGCGAAGATATCGTATTCTGCTAGCCCATGAATATCACCCCTCTTGTAAGTCATCGCCAAGACTTTTCGTGTAGCGAAAAACTGAAAGCATGTTTAGTAACAGTGCCTTTATGGGAACCCTTTCCGGTACAGCTTGGAGATGTAGGATACCTGTCGAAACCGAAAGGAACTTTTGTGAAATTATTCAATGCATTCATACCATGGAAGTCGTCAGGAACTGTTACGAAAGGAATGCCCTCCATTGCAGGATATGGCTTCATTGCCAGAGGTTATCAACGCCAGGACAAGAGAAATGCCGCACAAAGGGGTTTCGACGCATTTGCGGGGCTCCTAACATTCCGAACCCGGAAAGAGGTTCCTATTGCGTAAGCTTGTACTCTGTGGTACCATGTATAGTCATAACAGACATTTTTTCATACCAGGCGACGCTATTCATTTCCTCTAAGGGCAGGACATAAGTCTGCATATATGTGTACTGAGACCACAGAATATCAGTACATGAAGAAACTAGATGCACCGAAAGCTTGGTTCAAAGCCAATGTGGATTCAATAATGGAGCATTATGGTGCTGAACACAGTCTACATAAGGAAGATCTGATCCTCGGTAAGTGTTTCCGTATCTACCCTGAATTAGACCACTTCAATTGGTGCTCACCCTTCAAATAGTTATAGGCGCTTTACAAGCATCCCACTACGCTCTTTTTGTTAACCATAACCATCCAGACGGGCAGGTAAGCAGATATTAGTTATGCGTATGTATATTCCTGATACTCACTCGGTATGCTTAGGTACATTTCAATGTTTTTGCTCACCCAAAGAAGGGTCAGCCCTGGGGCACCTTTACCACTGATTCCAAGGTGCCCACTGAACGTGATGGACCATGCTATAATGAACCTTGTAACCGGAAAAGTCGACTCTGCAAGCAAGATTTCGTTGCATGATGGACCTATCAATACACTGCTTCTTGCGCGGCTCCGTTTCAAACCGGATGTGGCTGAGCCGACGTCGTTATAATTCCGTTCTTCAACGAGTTTTAACTTCAAACCACTCACCATTGCTCTATTTTATGACATTAATTATGAAACTACAACAGCCGCAGCCTCTTATCTATCACAGTAGCCTCTTGATACACATACAGACATAACTAGATTTCTATTCTATTATCACTCTCCTTAGCTTCCATTCTATACCCTGTTGGAGAAAAACCCACCTCGCTATATAAACAAACAATGACATCTATCATATGCATTACATTTGATGTACACATCGGCGATTAATGTTGCAAACAGGAGAAATTTGGCGCCAGTGTAGCTTGAACGCGAAAGCCCATCTGCATCAAATCAATCAACAATGAATAGAATAGGAGTTCAAAAGATTGATAACATACACATTTACTTAGTGATATAATCATCAACACCCAAACTCATCTTATACCTAGTAAACAAACATTGCAGGTGTCTTCATTGGAGTAAATGACACCTCAAATTTCTAAGGTATAGGTATAGGAGGTTCTATCTAAGAGCAGTCTTCGGATCTCTGATACCACTGATCTCCTTGTTGCATTCTTAATCGTGGTTTTGGTCAAGACACAGATGTCCATTACTATTGATAGACTAATGCCTGCCAGTATCATCTTGCCGGACTTGTAATTCTAGAGCGCTAAAGCACGGACGTTAACACAGGGGTTTGCTGGCTCTATAAAAATCAATCCAACCTTCGTTAGGTCTGCTTTCATATCTCGCTCCCTCAGTGAACAGTGAAATCAGGATGTCGGAACACAACAGTGCTAGAAGGAGAATAATAATTTACTGGTCTAGAGTGGAGAAGGTACCGTTCCTTAATAAATGCCTAACAAGTAATACTTAGCTAACCAACAGATTTTTCTAGTACACGAATATCCTATTGTGTTTCCAAAATCTTATTCGTCATGATTTGTCGCAAGATGAGAGCTATGTCGCCTGGTATGCGCATCCTATATATGCCAATCCTGTTGTGTACGAGACGGCTCATAGTTTTCAGGAAAGTCATCCACGTCAGACCTGGCCGTGCGTAAGACATAGGGGGAACCATTGCCCGGGTGCTCATTCGTTTACTTCTCCAGATGGTTGTGCTGCAGTTTACTACTCGGGCGAGTTTGGCTTTGCTCAATGCCTGTTGGTACGATATAATTCATTCGGACTTCGGGATGCTATCACTGAATAATATATTGACAAGGATCGTGAAATCGTTACGAAAATTGAATCATACCAAGCGGTTCCTGTATGCCATCCTTATCATTTTATCGACACAGCCAGATGCTGATGTGTGTCATTCCTGGACATTCCTTGATACCTTCTCTTCTTCAGCCGGGTCATATGGTGAACCTCGAACCAGATAACGAGTACACTAAGGGCGAGTTGTGCAGTTGGAGCGCTCCCAAGGAAGATAACATCAGTACAGCAATCAGGTTAAAAAATATGACGGGAATGAGACAAGATCTAAGTGCTGGTGAGTCTCATGGTAAAATGACTTCTCAGGTCTCGCGTGTTCTGATGGGGAGCCGAACGATTTAGGTACTATTCTTACATACAAGGGTGGTGACATCTGTTTCGAGCCAGCTTTCTGTATGAAAAGCGTTGGGTATTTCGCGTGTCGAATTTCCAAAATAAGTAGCACTCACTGTCACATTTATCAGAGATCACTCAAACATGGATATCGACTTCTCTCACTGTAAACTTGCAATGTATACGGATTTGAAGTATGTTGGTAAGTGTTATCCACCAAATTTCTCTATTAATGAATATCACTGATGTGGTTTCGCAGAGGGGGAAACTTTACCATCAGGCCTAAAGGAAGATGCTACACCTATCTGGGCTGAGACACTGGAGAGGCTAAGTCGTGAGTCCCCCCATATTATATAATGCAAAAACATCCTCATGTTGCGCAGATCACTGCGAACTCCTTTTGAAGGAATCAGATCAGGTTAGTACTCTAGTATTCTTCAGGGGATTTTGCCTACTATAGCTACTTCTTTCGTTTAGGGTGGTCATGCAATAAAAGTCATACACAAGTAACAATGCTTGCTCCCCCTACTTCAGAAAACAGAATGTAGTATCACCAGTAGCTTTCAATCTTAGTTTCGCCAATCAAGTTTTGAATACAACCACGTTCAGTCTTCGTTTCATGTTGTCCAAGAAAGGTTATTGTGACTTCAAAGATACAAAATGACGTATATTGGTTACAAATTACAAAAATTTAATCGGAAGACTCGATTTTGAATCCGTTCTATGAAGGAATGCTGGTTAGCTATGATCGATTATGGTAAAGAATGCTATATGCACCTGTTCAGTTTCAGAGAAGTCCCAGTTAGTGTGAGCTTTTTGTGGTTGTCAGTACAAATCCGCATAATTTCCCCGAAAAAATAACATACGTTTCAAAGCAGCCAGGTTCTTGGACCAGATTTCTTGTCCCGACAAATCCGCTGTTATAAGTTGATTTTCTGCGGAAATCGTCAGCATTTATAACATGATCTCTCATATTATGAGCCTACTCCTATAATCCAAGCCGACATAGGCAATGAGAGTGGGGTGGAAATCAGCCTTGATGGAAATGTTTTCACTTAGTAAAAATGCTTCAGCGAAAAACAGCTCTCGACAAAAATAGATTTCGATTTCATACCCGACATCGTGCCACTGGAACGCAGGTTCATACATTCTGACACCTTGCTTATCAGAAGTGAAAGTTCCTGCGGACAATGAGAATGGAAAGTAAATATTAAAAACCTAGCACTTACCAACACTCATGTCTTGCTTCGTCCCAGTTTTGTTTTTGCAAGTGATCAAGCGTTCCAATGCTGGATTGGAAGTGACCGGGCCAAAGACTGCGAGATCATCATCCCCTTTGATGAACTCTACAGAGGACGCTTGCTATTAGTAGTAGGTATTAGTCATTTATCCTGGCTACAAGAAACAAAGGCCCAACCTTCATTTCCACATAAGTGGATCCTCTGACGATATTTCCAACATCCTGTTAGACTTGAATTGTAGTTAAGCATTGAACAATAAATATCCTAACTTACAATTTCACTCTGAGCAAAACCAACACGACCTGTGTATGTCACATTTGCGGATCCGTCTTGTTTAGTTGAAAAATAAGTATGAAGTCAATGTTGTATCCTGGAACAATGCCACATACTCCCTGCCCTTGCTTCAATGACTTTCCTATAGAATAGTTATTGTGAGACAGCACTAGGGGATTGCTAATGCAAAATTACCATGCGACGTAGTTCTGTTCAGAAGTTAGTTTATTTTCAACGAGATCTTGGAAGCAGAGCAATATTTTGGTTGTCTAGGAGAAAGTTTGAGCAAGCGTCGCAGAACAATACATCAAACCTACCTGGGGCTAGGCCAGACCAGTTGAATGTAAGAGTTCTTGTGATTGACATTGTGTAAGTAGGTGATATGCAGGTATGAAAATTGTGGTAGTGAAGATGCGTTTTAACACCTGTATTTATACCTCTTCTGGCCAGTAATTTGTGTGGTGCTTGAAATTGGCTGAGACCATCTAAACAAATGATATGCGGTAATGCATAGGTCAACAACTTTGATTGAGCGCATTTCTTCCTGTCAGATGTAGCTCTATGTGGAAATGACCTTGAGATCTTGATTTCGATGCAGAGAGCTTTACCAACGACCCTGAATCCGGGCTGTGCCTTACGTCCCAAGTCACTTCCTGCCAAGAATTTTCTTAGAGAACTAAGTATAAGGAATTTACAAGGATGTACCTACCCGCCAACATACTTCGTACCACCTGTCATATTGATAAATGGAAACAATAACTGCACAACTTGCTTTGAGTTATTCGCTTCGGATGATTATGGAGTAAATGACCAGTGCTGGGGGTGGAGATGATATTGTCTAATACAATGTACCCCATGGCACATCTATCCTGCATTTGTGATCGGATTGTATTGATACGGAAACTGACGGAGCTATCACAGCCTTTGAATGAAGTACGAAATCCATTTACATTCAGTACCTGAGGATTCTTCAATATCGGGTATCGGCTGAGGGGGCCTTCCGACATGGTAATTCCACAAAAGATTATCTTGACGTCTTATTTTCACAAAGTTATCCGCACCCTGGCTTCTTGTGCCACTTGAGGTTGACTTGATTATTCGCGTCCGAGGATAGACTTTCATTTCAATGCACTTAGGGAATACCCACTCCAACTGAACAAGCATGAATTAATTTTGGAGTTGATAGACTTACATAATCACGGTATTGGAAATCAGTTACAAACAAAAATGGACGTTTCGAGCTGCTTTGTCCACTCAACTAAGGTACTGATTCTAATAGAACATACCCCTCCTGAACAAGCATGTAAGCTCAAGTGACTCTGCACACACTTTCTTTTGGAATAAGGTCATTCTAGCTTCAAGCACACATGCCAAGGCACCTGTGAACAGTTCTGTGCGATATTCGCAGTGATTTACCCCGGCTGAGATCAATCACCGACTACTTACTTCAAATTTCAGGAACCCGGCCGCACTGTAAGCTACCAACCGAGCTTATTGTATTTCAGCATTTTCTACGATGCATACTCACCAGATGAGTCTGTCAAAGGCGTTCAGTTCCATACTGTATTGGGCGCGCTCAGATACCGGTACCTGTTTTCGTACAACATTTACCCTTTTCGAATTTCGCTGTGTTCTCAAAGTATGAAGCCGTGAATCTGGCCACCGCCATCTCTCATTTCCTGTTCTACCCTGATCTAGACCCAGCGCTGCCCGCGCATTACTACTATCACCATCTCAGGTGCCCCATTATACCCATGACCTGTACAATTAACACATCCCAGACTGTGGCGTCATAAATGAGGTGTTTCTAATGCCTCCACCCACAACGTGTCGGGCCACTTGTGCCACCTTTGGTACTATGCTCTGTACATGTTCTACTCAAGAAAACTTTCGTCATGTTGCACTGATATATCGCGAACTTTCATATACATAACAGGAACGTAAGCTCCACATGTGGCAAGCCAGAATGTAATATCTTCCTATCATTGAAATGTATTCTTTGCATCATATCGTAGGTACCTACCCTATCGGATAAGTGCACTGACACTTTTGTGATGGAGTATACCCGATCATCTTTTCCCCAGTAAAAGTGGCTTGTTCATTCATTCTGTCAATCAGGGTGGAGAACACTGGCTCGTACGTAACCCATCAGATCCTACAACCGTTTGCGACTTTACGAAGGAAAGCTGTCTTGTCAAGTTCACTCCATATGCTCGATCAGGAGTAATACCTGTAGGGTGGGTCACCATATGCGTCCCTACTGCACAAGCTTCGTCAAAAAACTCTTGTCGCCAGGAAATATCCGCATATCGTCTGTTTTTGGAATATTTGTTGGTATCTACACTCATCTACAATATAAATACTGGCAGCTCTTTCACGACTCATCTCACATCACCCCCATCATTAAACTACCAATTATTCCAACATGTCTTTCACAAGAAACCTCACTTTCCAATGGTCTAACATACCCGAGGTTAGTTTATTACTGATCAAAGGTGAACTATTGTAACCGTCGTCTATAGAACATGAAGCTTCTCCTTTGCTTCAACAAACTCACTGAAAGCAAGCTCACTTCAGAACAAAATTATATTGCTTGGTCAGTTGAAAAACGTTGTATTATTATTCTATATCTGAACTAGTTTGCATCTTGCAGGAAGGTGATAGAAGTAAGAAAAGGAGGTAAATTCGTTTCGTTCGATTTTTCTAAGCAAAATTGGTTAACTTCTGTAAATCAGATGGCTCCGCTACGGTCCATTATTCAGGACGCGTAGGATTCGCCCAAAGTGAAATGGTTAATAGTTCTACTCTTACTGTTGACTAGCATTGCTGACGCAAGTCCTCTCCGCAGGATGAAGGGAAGATTGTTCGCGGGTTGGTCTCCGTGGAAATGCCTGTAAGTGTATCTTACCTTATTGCTTTTCAAATACTCAATAAGATATATGCGTAGCTCGGAGCTCATGTAGAGCTAGTAAAAGAAGATACTCCCGAGCAGAACATTGTCTTTGGCCCCGTAGCTGTCAATGCGGCTTTAGGCACTCTTGTAACCACCACCAACAAAACTGGTATGAAGCAAGACATGAGTGTCGGTGAGTTTCCCAAGCAGAGCAAATATGCGTAGCTGTCTCACCGCAAGGATTAGGAACCTTCACATCAAACAAGCACAATGTTCTGAAATTCGAGCCAGCATTCCAATGGAAAGATGTTGGGTAGATCCATTTCATATCGCAAAACAAGGTTCCTTCAGATTGACGCATATAACTCAGTGAAAACATCTCGGTCAAAGCTGATTTCCATCCCACTTTAATTGCATATGTTGGATATGGATATCAAAGTACGATCCCAATGTCCTCATCGATGACAAACGCCTGATGACACTTTCTTTTTGCCAATTCAGAGAATCAACTGATCACTGCTGACCTATCGGGAAGCGAAATCTGGACCGAGAACCTTGCCAAGCTTGGTAGTGCGTATAGAGGACTTTCTCCGCTGAATTGGGCTTATTCTAACATCACCTCATATATAGATGACACCCGATGGGATCTCCTGATGACTGAACAGGTAAGTAATTTTGTAAAATATCCGAAATCTAAAACCCGATGATCACTCAATCGGGTTTCTTTTAGGGTGGCTTCAAAATTGTTAAATCTGAGTAGATGGTCCATCAATGTCCTGAACAATGTGTATGACAACTCACTTTTCTTGTGTCTATAATTGCCCAATATGACGAATGTATGCTTCTGTATCACCATCGATAACTTGAAGTCTGACTAGGACTAAGGATGAGATTTACGAAATGAGTAGAATTTCATATACAAGTAAAGTCTGAAATTTGACATTCAACTTTGCATAAGTAAACAGTTTGGCAACTTTGTCAAGCTGTCTAAATTTATCACAATTACATCCGAGAAACCCTCAAATTGGAACAAAAATGCTGCATTAAGAGGATGATGAAACAGGATGGTAATGAAGAATTTAATCAGTGCGTTTGTTTGAGACGTTGCCTGTGGCCTCGTTGTACTTCGTTGCTAGCCTATCAAATTCTGCTGCCTGGCTGGACGCTTGCTTTTTTAGAGTTTCTGATATCAACACCAATTAGCAAACTTGAAGAAAAGGAAAACCATCAGGAGTCGCACCAAAATCCCTGTCTTTTGCTTCATGTTCCGCAATCTGTTTTTTAAGCTCCGCAATCTGTTTGGCTGCATCTTGGGGCACAGCACCATTTCCATGTGAGGGGGATGAATTCTGTATTGAAAGAGGTGAGAATGATAGAAATTCGAGAACAGAACACCTTACCTGTTGCTTCAACTTGGCATATTCTTCTTGAGAATGTATGAGATCCAGGATAATGTAAAATGTACGCGTCAAAACGAGTGACAAAAAGAGGCAGAAGCCCGTCAGATAAGTGTTGCGTTGATGCACTGTTTGGGAGGATTGCTTGAGTACTTGGCAGTTGTTTGACTGATGAGAACATACTAGAATTTCCTCGCGGCAATGTTTGTGTCTGTTCTAACGTCAGACACCCCGCCTTGCTTCCCGGCCTTGGCCAAATCTGCTTCCGCCTGTAATACGAAACATGCGCTGGAGAGCGTCTACGAAACAGAATTCCCACGAAACTAAAATGAAGGGGTTATTTGAATGTCACAAGAGGAATATCAAAGACGAACATGAAAGATATTTTCAGTCCATAAGCGATTTTTGCTACGAGTTTAGAGGTTGAGAGGAAGTTAAAGATGCGTTTACGAATGGTGTATGGAAAGGGGGAGACGAGAATACAGAATGTCATCATCTATGGCCCAATTCAAGATAAAAATTGTGGTCAGAACGAAGGTGAAACGTACCTCCGCTGCAAGAAGCAGAAATGTAAGTGAATAGCTATGCAGCATATTAATGTTAACGATTCAATAGGTACAGCAAGTCAACGTACTAGATTGTCATTGTAGTGGTTGAAAGTCAAGGAGTCCGTGATTGTTGATAAAGCTAGTCACAAGAATATATAAACAACAGGAGGAGCTGCGTTTGCGCAGTGGACTCTCCTGCTGACGTCACGACACGTTGGAATGAACCAATTTGATTTGGTTTGGGTCAGTGACAGTTTGTGTTACGAGTGTGATGGTGACGCAAGCGCGTCGCGTAACCCGAGTCCATTGATCAATCAATTAGATTTCGACAGGAAGCTCTTTCAACTTTTGTATCCAATTTGTCAATTTAAATGGCTCCATTGGCTGTACACATTAAACACGCTGGCAAGACCTACGATCTCAACCTCGACCCCGATCAGCCACCCTCTCTCTTCAAAGATGCCATTTATCAAGTCACAGGTATTCCAGTGGACAGAATGAAGGTCATGGTGAAAGGTGGCGTCTTGAAGGTGAGATTATCTTCAATTACATTGCATGTATTAGCTGACACTCTAATAACAGGTTGATACACAATGGAAGAAAATCGGACCCAAGGATGTATGCTATACCGATGAAAGGTACCCAGTTTAACGCTAACAAAATCAAACTGTAGGGCCAAACATTTATGGTCATCGGAGCTGCTGGTGAGCTCCCAAAGCCGCCACCAAAACCTATTGTATTTCTCGAAGGTGTGTCCAAAAAGTTGTTTCATCCAGCGTACATGTTTCATCCGTGAGCTCTAGACATGGATGATTCGGAATTGGCAGAAGCTGTAAGAATTCCATTTAAATTATATCACAACCGCAACTAAATAAGATTAGCTTGCAAAACCTGTCGGTTTACGCAAGTAAGTACCCCCCCAATCCAGAGATGGCTGTTCATGATAATGATGGATATACATAGCTTGGGCAATACTTGCTATATGAACGCTACAGTTCAAGCATTACGTGCTATCCCGGAGCTACAGACTGCTCTGAGCGCGTGAGTTTAATATGGAACTCGTCACATTGTCTGACTCTAATCCCTTTTCCAGCTCTGCGCTTCAATCAACCACCCCATTACCTGGTGCTCTCCGCGATTTGTACCACAATATGACCCGTACGACTGATAGCATCACCCCCTTGACATTTTTGCAAATGCTTCGAACTGTATGCATCAACTCTCTTCTTGCATTATGAAACATATTTGACTTTGTCAAGGTAAATCCCCAATTTGCAGAGCTTGACCGGGGTGGCAAGGGTGGAATGGGTGGATATGCCCAACAAGGTCTTTCACTCACCGTATATGCATCATTTAATCTCTAAATCACTTCTATTTTCATCTCAGATGCGGAAGAATGTTATGGAGCTATCATACAGACCTTACGGAATGTTCCCGGGCTTTCTTCCGAGGGTACTAGTACAGGCACTTCGGCTCAAGCTTCGTCTGGTTCCAAAAAATTTGTGGAACAATACTTGATGGGTGAAATGCGCCGAGAGTATGTTTTTTGTTTCACACATCGCCTATATTTGTCTGGTGCTAACATTTTTATGGTGTAGACTTACATGTGACGAAGCACCTGAAGAACCACCTTCGGTGACATCAGAACAGGTCCTCAAAATTGAATGTAATATCTCCATTACCACAAACTATATGCTGTCCGGAATTATGAATGTAAGTAAATTTGGTAGTCTGCGTCATTATTCTCACCCTTTTTGTAATACGATTGTAGTCCCTTGATCAAAAGGTTGAAAAAAACTCACCAACATTAGGACGTCAATCTATTTACAGCCAAAAATCGCGTTTGTCGCGACTACCAGGTTATCTAACTGTGCATATGGTGCGCTTTGCATGGCGTGCAGATATCGGAAAGAAAGCCAAGATCATGGTATGTTATTATGTAGATAAGCTACTCATTCTAAGCACTCAATGACTCCACAGCGGAAAGTGAAATTCCCGACAGAGTTTGACGCCATCGACCTTGTGACAGATGAACTCAAGGAAAAGCTCCTACCTGTTAGTCGTAAACTTATGGAAGTAGAGAAGGAGCGTGCAGAACGTAGAAAAGTACGCAAACGCACAAAAGCGGCAGCATCAACTTCAACAACACAAGCAGGACCAACAGAGGGAGGGGACACGGAAATGGCTGATGCTACTGCACAAGAACAGCCAGCTGAAGCCGCACCAGAAGCTGAGAAGAAAGGTGTTGATGGAGAGCTCGAAGCAGAAGAGGTCTACAGGCAGAGAGAGAAGGAGGTACTTGATCAGCTTATTAGTCCAGACCTGAAGGAAGATGTTGGCTGCAGTGCAACTGGGCTATACGACCTCGTTGGTAGGCTGCATTCCAAATCACGTTACATCCTGATTGATACTAAGATATCTTATTAGCGATTGTAACACATAAGGGTGCAGCAGCTGACGCTGGCCATTATATTGGCTTCGTCAAGAAAAGTATTTTCCATGCGTCCAAAGGCAAAGCCTCGCCAATTACCGAAGGAAATGAGGCAGGCAAGCAGGTCGAATTAAGTGATGATGATGAAGATTGGTATAAGTTTGATGATGAGAAGGTTTCGGACTTTCCGAAGGAAAAACTGTCTACTCTTGATGGTGGAGGTGAAGACTCGTCCGCATATGTACTTCTGTATAGGACAAAGGCACTGGACTGAACGGGAGTATTAGGACTCCAGCCATATAAATGTTTAAACGATTCTGCGATGAAAGCGTAATATATTGATCTGACCTATACAACGTGAAAATGCACTAAATAGAAATAATTGGTATTGTATCTTCCTAGCTATTTCATAAGCCTTCGGTGTCCGGGCCTGACTATTTTGAAGGTGGGAACTCAATTCACAATTCTGTGCATCAATCATATCACTCTAGGTGTCTCGTCTTGTACTCATCATGCGCATTGAAAGTGAGCCGGATCCATACAGCACTCAGCATCAAGGAAGCATGTTAGTTCTTGTAGATGGCAAATTGGCCAGGTGTAGCCATGGTTGAACTGAGATGGGTACGGGGCTACATAATTTTATATCGTGTAAATTGTTGATATCCGACTCCACAGTACATAAATAAGTTCTATGCTATATGAAATACAGTAACTATCCATGTATTAGGAAGAATCGTGGTAGACAATTCTTTCATCCCAGATCAAGGCGGAAGCATCTCAACTACGTCGATTGGGGCTGAGGCTTGTTTGCCAGACAACTTAGATCTGAATGCTCATACAACTGAAACATCAAACAATTCTGATTTTGATGATCACATCTGCTGATATATAACAGCTTGAAGGTCAGCAGCGAAATAAAGAATCATCGCCCCCTTGAGTACTGACGCCCGATTATCGAGAATTCAAATTCCCAACTAAAAGAAAATGGCTGACCTCCCTCTAGTGTGAGTGTGTTCTTCCCTGATATGGCACGCTATCACTTAAAGTTAGTTCGAATGTCCAGGCCCCCCATTGGACTCTCATACTGTCAACTATTTGGATTTGTGTTACTTGCATATGATCATTGTGGGTTTCAAAGCAAGTATAATCGTATTCATGTTGAACCATTTTAGGCTTGACGCTTTCACAAGAGGTGCTGCTCGAACTTTTGTTTATGGCTATACCTAACTGGATGGCTCGAGGTTGAGCGAGTATGGAAGCAGAAATTAACGGGACCTGTACTCCTTTTCTTGGTGAACCGTTATCTGGGTCTTATCTACCAAATTATATGTCTCGCACTAGGTAAGAGGCTAATGTATATGCGCTAGTTGTTTTGTTTATCCCATCCTTTCAAGCCGCTAGTGCATTTGAATCCAATGGAAACGTTCAGTGGTAACCCTATTGTAAGGTTCATTGATTTATTGATCATAAAGTTTGGAAGGAATGTTCCGATTGAGAATTTCAAAGAGGTTACAGCAATTATTCTTGTCGCTGGTACGTCTGTGCATTTAAAATATTTTGGCTACAGGTCTCAGTCCAGATTCATATAGTTTGTGAACGTACGTCCAACAAGCCCAATCAACTGCATTATGCCTTTGATGATTCATATTTAGTTATTATGACTCTCCGAGTCTACGCTCTCTTTGGTTGCAACCACATCCTCCTCGGTGTTCTCCTCACGCTGATAGTGGCACAATTTGTCCTTATTATGTGCTTTACTTTTGTAATCGTTGGCCAAGTAGTTCAAAGTGAGTCCTCTTTGAATTCAAGAATTTGATATAGCCAACCTTTTTCTGGACTTCTCAGGAATCTTCAGTGATAGTATAGATGGAATTGTAACTAACTCATGTGAGTCCAAAATTGTCAACAAGAAATATAACGCCTACTGACGTGTATTATAAAGTTGCCTTATGGACCAGTGCCCTCGTTATAGACACCATTATCTTCATTCTGACTTTGCGAAGAACTTACACATACTCCAAGGCCAGTCGAAGCGCACCGTATGTCTTATTCCTAATCCTTGAAATTGCAACTGACGTCATAGGAATTCACTAGGTTATTGCACCTTTTTTTTAGGGACGGGGTGGTGTACTTCCTTGTTATAGGTACCTCCGACTTGATGAATATTCTTTCAATGACGGTGGTGAGCCTTTGGTGCCTTTGAAGATCTTTTCCGTCCCCGGGCTGACTACTTCGAAGCTGAGTGTTGCATTCCAAAATAAATTATCGTCACAATTCTGTGCATCGATCACATCACTCTTGGTGTCTCGTCTTGTACTCAACATTCGCATCGGCAATGAGTCGGATCCATACCGCGCAGAGCATCAAAGCAGCATTTCAGCTCTGATGATTGGTAACTTGGGTGGAGCCATGGATGAATTGGTGGATGACGGTACATATGGGGCCAGAAATCAACAAAACTATCTCAATATTGGGAATAGGTGCTCTTTGAAGACTTGACACGCGGGATGTCTCAATAAATTACCTATTATATATGTAGTAAGAACTGTGTATTCTTGGTAGCAGTTGGTAGTGCTGCTAGATTTACATGTAGTATTTTGACAACTCTAATCTATCGCCACCGCCAGGACAATGACATCAAAAAGAAATTCATAAATATCTCATATTCGAGGGTAGTGATGCCGAGACTAATTTTGTCTTTCGACCCCGCACACAACAATCCGTTCAAATCACCAACAAAAAATGTGTGGTATACAAAAATTGATCAGGATCTAGTAGAAAACCTCTACATTGGAAGCAAATACTTGCATTCGCGCAGTAATATATCCATATGGCCCAAGTCAAATGTTTCGATCCGGTAGTCGATAAAGTAAAACGTTGTGTGATTCTCCACACACCTTGACAAGTACTCGGCCAGGCCAAGGAGAGGGATTCAGTGCCACTCCTCCTGGGGCCTCCACCATTTCGCGATTCGAGTTTTTGGGACGGTCACTGACGGGGTGGACACTTAGGGTTGAGATACTCGGGCCTACCAACGAAGCCATTTCCGTGACCTCTCCCCCTGTTAGTCATGCTTGCGCTGTTAAAGTTGATCCTGGCGCTTTTGTGCGCTTGCACCTTTTCTAAATTCCACACACTCCTTCTCCAGTTCCATAACTTATTGACTTATCTACGCAAGAACGTACGCCATAAACATTTCAACACCAGATAAACATAAGCGATGTGCGAAACAAAAGTTGATAGGTGAAAAAAAAGCCAGCAAGCATGGTTCCACAAATACTTTGGAACCGAATGATGCGTGCTGGAATGTCCGTACTGATATTATCGGAGGAAAGGCTGGGAACATCCTGTAAGGCATATACGATAGCTCAATTGCCTCGAGAACCTCTTGCTTAAATCTATGTAGCTAATTAGACAATGAATACGTATACACACGAGAGTACCTTGATACCAAGACATGAACTCTGTCTGATATTGTAAGGTACATGAGCGAAGAGTAGATCCTTCAATGTGGAAGCAGATATTTGGATAGAATGAGTCCTAGTATGCATGTTGTTGATTGTTACTGTCGGTGTACCTGAGTTTTCTGTGAGTAAAGAAAGTATTATCTGACAAATGATTTAACGAACACTTACCGGTGAAGACTTGTCCGCATATGTACTACTATGCAAGACAAAGGGATTGAACTGAATATGAATACAGCTGGTCATGTAAGGGAATGATTTTCGATGAATGTATTTTATCAACGTGACTTGTATAATGTGGGAACGCCCTGGGAATATTCTGCATATATGCTGTACCACATAAATCAATCCTAATTACATTTGGCAAGAACATGTTTCCTCCATTCTTGTGTTTAAACGAATGAACCACTGCTGTACAACATGTCGGACAACAGTATGATGCCAAACCAGAAACAGCTCCGAATTTGGTCTGTTTAGTCCGATCCGATCAGTAGAGCTATAACTTGTTAGGAGGACAAGCAACGGGTTCTGTTGTCGTGGGGATAGAAATGCAGTAACATCTATCATATCATGGAGACAAGTCACCTAACTCAGCCCAAGGCGGAATCATCACATATACGTCAGTTGGAGCTGTTTTCCAAAGACAAAGAATGCTCACAATTCACGCATCAAAAGATTCTGGTTGTGATGATCACAGTTGCTGATATATAACAAAGTCAGGAGCAAGATGAAGAAGCATTGCCCCCTTTAATTCTGACACCTGACTACCGAGAACTCCAGTCCCTAACGAAAATAGCTAGCATGTCTCTGGGGCGACCTGGATTCATGTGAGTGCGTCCCTCCTTGGTACAATATGACTTAAAGATGGGTTAAACGACCAGCAACACTGTGACACTTCCATACCCAGAACTAGCTGGGTTTGTATTGCTTGAATATGACTATTGTGAGTCTCACGATATATCTAATTGCACCTTGCACTGAACTATTTTAGGCTTGACATTATCACAAGAGGTACTGCTGAAACGTTTTAGTATGGCTATACCTGACTGAATGGCTTGAGGTCGAGCGAGTGTGGAACCAGAAATTGACGGGACCTGTACTCCTTTTCTTGGTGAACCGTTATCTGGGTCTTGTATACCAGATTACATGTCTTTCACTATGTAAGAAGCTTTTTTTTGCATGTGTGCTGCTTTTGTTTTCTGATCATATTTTTGAAGCCATCCTTCAGGATATAGAGATTGATGCTGCTATCATTACAGTACCGTAGGTGGCCCTACTTACACATTCATTGATTTATTTTGATTACCAAGTTTGACAGGATCGCTAATCCAATTGAGAATTTCAAGGATGTTACAGCAATAATTCTTGTCACCGGTGTGTCTATTGGTTTGAAATATTTGTGTGCCAATCTCAAGCTAGATTCATATAGTTTGTGAAAGTATGTTCAACAAACCCAATCCACTACATTATATTATTCATGCTTCATAATTAGTGATTATGACTATCCGAGTCTACGCTTTATATGGCTGCAACCACATCCTCCTTGGTTTCCTGATCATGCTGATAGTGGCACAACTAGTCCTTGTCATGTGCTTCGAGTTTGTAAGCTCTGTGCACTTCGCAGTTGGTGAGCCAACTTTTGAATTCACAAGTTTGATGTTGCCAACCTTTTTTTGGGACCTGTCAGGAGGCTTCAGTAATACTGCAGAAGGAAGTGCAACTAACTCATGTAAGTCCAGAATCGTCAAGCCTGAATATGATGCCTACGGAAGTGTATTATGAAGTTGTCCTGTGGATCAGTGCCCTCATTATGGACACCATTGTCTTCATTCTAACTTTGCGAAAAACTCACGGATATTATAAGGATAGTCAACGTGCACCGTACGTCTCACTCTTAAACGTTTAAACCTCTATATCACAGGTGATGAGAAGAATTTCCAAGGTTATTGCACCTTTTTTTTAGGGACGGGGTGGTGTACTTCCTTGTTATCGGCACCTCAAACCTGCTGAATATCCTTTCACTCTTCCTGTTTGTAAGCCTTTGTTGTTCTTATGATCTTTTCCATCCTGGGCCTGACTACTTGAAGCCCGGAATCGTATTATCATCCCAATTCTGTACATCGATCACATCACTCTTTGTGTCTCGCCTTGTACTGAACATTCGCATTGGCTGTGAGTCGGATTCACACAGCACCGAGCATCAAAGGAGCATTTCGGCGCTGATGATTGGCAACTTGGGTGGTCCCATGGATGAATTAGTTGATGGGGATATTCATGACGTTTGATTTCAACGAAGCTAATCTCTGTATTTCGAGAATGGGTGTTCTAAGACTCGACATGCAGTACGTTCTAATATTACGTAAAGTACAAAAATTTGTACTTCTCAGTTTTCGCCTATTCAATCTTGTTTTTCGATCCCACACCTACTTCCTTTCCCTTTTCATATCAAACCATCAATGCGCGCTGTACTTATCAAGGATGACCAGGGTTCAGTCGAGAAATCTACACCGGATAGCACCAACTCCTCGGGCCAAGTATTTGTAAAGGTGTGGTTCCAAATGAGCTTAATCGAAACCACCCGGCGGCCCACCATTATCACCAGTGCCAACCTCAGGTCCACAGCCACGCACCCATCCTGCCTTGAACTTCATCCAGTCAATTAATGGTAGTACGAATTTAAGGGATCATGTTAAGTTAATCGAGGGAGTCCTTGAAGTCAAATGGTTTGCCATTCATAATGAAGAACACCTGAAATGATGGGGTGTTCGCATCACACCTGGCCACGTATAGGATATTGAACATTGGGTACTGAATACTGAGTTGTCCCCAGCTGCTTGCCATTGAATGATTCGGCACTTGAATTATTTAATGATGACATCGTGGCCAAAAACCCTTTTCCCATTCTCTCATTTGAAAATTTGAGCATCCAGCTAGATTTCCAGAACGGGGAGATGTTCATCCACGCCGATTATCTCCTTCCCATTGAACACAACTCCAGATGAACTTCTAAATTCCTTACAACATTTGATGATATGTCTGCTTTCGGGTAACTTGAAAAAAAAAGATTCAAACAACAAATCGGGGCACATGCATTAGCCTCTCACCTAGTTCGAGACATACAATTTAGTATATAAGACCCGGATAGCGGTTCACCAAGAAAAGGAGTACAGGTCCTGTTGATAATTTCTGTTTCCATACTCGCTCGACCTGGAACGATTCAGTCAGGTATAACCATAACAGGTTATTTGAAAAGTACCTCTTGTGAAAACGTTAAGCCTGAAATGGTTCAGCATACGGATATGGCTAATGTTTCGTACAACCCACAATGATCATATCCAAGTAAAGCAAGTCCACATATTTGAAAAGTGCGAAAACCACTGTTGTCTGGTCGTTAAAACATCGTTCAGTTTTACCGCATCATATCAATTGAAGATTGCACTCACATCATGTCAGCTGATGACGACTTAAATTGTCGATAAATAGGTCTCAGTAATCAAGAGGACGATGGTTCTTCATTTTGTTCTTGAATCTTATCAAGTTTCTTATGAGTGGGTGTGATCATCACAACAAGGATTCACTCGTGTATTGATTTTGTTAATAGAACGGCTCGGGGAATACATGGGTGGAGGGATCTGATAAGGATGGCCATATCAAATTGAGATAATTACGAATTACCACCTTGACAGAAAAAATTATTCATACATCAGTTGCTGTAAAAGAAGCTGATTCAAGTCTCCAACATCTCGATCTGATGAAAATTTTGAGCGAAAAGATCGTATGTTGCTTCTGATGGATTCGGCGCGTCTAAAATGAAATATCAAGTACCCGACAAACATTTCTATTCCTGGACACCCTTTGATTCTCCAGTCTGAGGAATTGGGGGACCATGGTAGTGGTAACGTCCGTCTACATTAAGAGATATCAAGAATCACAATACTATACAATAAAGCTCTAAGCAACTCACTTATGAAGTACCAGATTGCACTTATAACCGAGAACCCGACAAATACGACAGATGCATAGTCTTTTACCACGTCACTTTAACCATTCGAAAAAGAATGACAAAACCTTACTCATCGATGTTTCTGTCACTGGTATCACAGCAGGCATAGAGAATAGTACCATCTCAAAGAGAACCCAGAGAACACTCAGAAAATTGATGATATATCCCCAGCGACCTAGATGATATGGAGCGTCATCGAGATCCTTTCTACCATTTGCCAGGGATATAGCAACAGGCATAGCATAGCTAGTCCCGAGACACATTATGGCAACTCCAACGAATGCATTGAATGCCGCACTTGACCCTAGATCGATCAGTCCGAGAAGTAGTTGTACCACTGTAGTTAGTAGGTATGCGTTGACCGGGACATCACCGAGGTTGTGATTGACCCGAGAGAAGGTTTTGTGGAAAGGAATCGCTTTATCCCGGGCAAAACTCCACGTCGCTCGTGAAGCTGCACAACAGATTGATATTGCGCAGAACATCCCAATCCCGAAGACTTCGAGGGGATGTCAATGAAAGGAGTAGATGAGTGTGTAATGTTGCGTACTGATGAACCACTGGGATGTTGTCAGCATCGACGAAAGAGTTCTTGTCTAAGCACGTACAATACCGAACCCTCCTCCTTTAGAGCCTGTTATTAATTCAAACATTAAACCGATTGGTTGTCCGCTGGGCACTGCATTCTGATCAATAAGGGCTAAGTGATTGTTAAAGTTGAGCATACCAGCAAGTAATGTAGGAACATCGGGAAGGGTGAATACTATGGGCAGTAGAAAGACTAAACCACAAAGGAAGCTAATGGGAACCGACCACACAAGAGCTATGGGTACTTCTCGAGATGGTTCGCGCACTTCTTCACACATGCTGGCGACTGTTCAAAGGTAGATGAGGGTCGTGGAGGATGGATATAGGAACCACGTACTCATTCCAAGTCCAGAAAATGTATAACCTGGACACAGAAGTTATAAATACCACTCGCTGAAGGACATGTTATTAGACAACATTACCCGCCTGCATAAATAGACGTTTAGCGCAGGGAAGAAGGGCTCATACCAAATACGTACTGGAAGGAGCCCAATAAAAAAGGACCATCCCGGCGTCCAACCCGAAGCAGAAGGATCAAAATGGCCCAGCGCGAAAGAAGCAGATCTGCGTCCAACGGATGCCTTGACCGAAAATACGATGAGTATGACTTGAATCGTCATATTAATGAAGTCAATGCTAGTGCGTATATGATACACGCATGCACCTCACCAATTACGCCCAGAGCGGTCCAACATGCAGAAAGGATCTAAAAAATGCAGCAGTCGAATGTTGATCTGACTAAATAGACAAGTGCACGAACTGACATCAATCGCAGGTAGCGCTTTATTGAAAAATACACCACAAAGAGTCGCAAAACATGTAACTCCGAGAAATATCAAATCTGTTAACAAATAAATATCAGGAGGGAGAAAATGAAATGAAATCACGACATACATGTTTGCCAAGGAGTGGCGATCCAATCAGTTTTATAGATGCCAACTCCAGCAACAATCAATTGTGCAGTCCCCTTCAGGCAGTCAAGAATGAGATTGAAATCAAGGAATACAAGTTGGAAACTCAACGAATGTAACAGACAAACTAATGATCCAAACTCCAACCAAGGTTAACCAACCATTTATCCAAGAATACAATACACGTCGCCGAGGTGATGCGAGCCTAAAACACCAATAATATGCTCCTGCAGAAGTAGGAAACTTGGAACATATTTCTGCAAGTGACATTGCAAGGGGTTGAGTCAAAAAGCAGACCAGTACCCACCTTGTATTTGGGAGTCAGCAAAAATATGTCGGGACTTTGGTACGAAACATTACCCCCATATCATTGCTGCAGGTCCACCAGCAACTAACGATGTTGCAATTGGTGCTGAGAGTCCAAAAGCTAATTCATATTTGAGTTTCGGTTCACATAAACGCGACTGTGTCAACTCACGTACTGCCATTATTGCTTGAAAGGGGACATTAGCGGAAAATACCATTCGGTCCATGTTATCGGATGCTCACCGAGAGTCACTTGGGATGAGGTTAATTCAGCTAGCAGAAGGAATCAAGCAGAAGACAATCTAAAAACATACTGAATAATATGTGAGATAGACCTCGGCTCTATTGGGGAGTATATCAATAGGATGACTCTACTAGAACAAGATAGCTCCTGACTCGAGTGAGTTCCTGCTTGTAGCCCAGCTTTTGCAAGCCTTGAGTGGCATCACCACCGATATATGAGATCTCTTCCAATGCAACATCACTAGTGGACGATTTTTCTTTGCTCATGAGGTTAGATGGAGTCTGCCGTGCTTGAGGGTGTGTGGAAATAAGGTGTGAAGAGCCAAAAGTGTGCTCGACCACTTATCAGCGCAGAAGCACCATAGATGAGTGGAAACGAACAAAGCATATGGTTCTTTCATGAGCTTCTCATGCGTTCACACCACCGAATGAAAGACGCATATAAGAGTATCCTTGTGATGCTCCATAACTGATGATCGATGGTCCTGTGATCGAAATTGGCAAATGTCGCGTATATTCACCCCACTCCACATGCTTCAAAATGCCAGCTTTAACGTTTATAAGTTCATGGTACAATCTAGAGACCGAGTAAATGGATAATCCGAATCTGCCCGAATTCGTTGACGTTCATAACATATATCGATTCGCTGAAAGAATCAAATTAATTCTTATCCACTTTTATTCCGAAAACAATGCACCAGTTACTTACCCAATATCAACCTTTCAATTTCCCGATTCTCGCCTCGCCCAAATATCGACTGGGTTATCTGGTAGACTCTGCTGAAATGGTGAGAAGGAAAGGGATAATGTGTTAATCGGGGAACCGGCATCGATCCGTCGAGTACAATGTCCTGTTACGCGCTACTACCCGATTTTTTGAGCTTTGAGAAAGATGCAGGTAGAAATTCAAACTGTGGAGCTGGTAACATCGCTGCTGATGACCACAGTTATTTCAGTGTTGCTGAAACTATTCGATGGAGAGGGACTCATGGCAAAGGTCACTGTACTCGGAAAAATAGTGAGCAGGGGTAACTCCGTGGAGGAAGGACTATTTTTACCAGCCAATGAATAGAAGGCATGTTGGCGTTGCCAAACAACAAGAGCATACCATGCTTCCAAGCACGGTTTAGACAGTTTTCCTCATCGACGAACTCATTACTAGCTTCTAGCATTCGTTACTGCTTCACTTCATCCTTTCATTCGTTGGTCTCTATTAGACTAAGTACAGCAAGTCTATATCCCTGACTTGGCAATCCTTGGCACCAATCTCGTCATTGTCACATGTGGCCAAGCCTTTCATTGCAGTCAGCTCTTGGTCTGGCTGTTATCTTCAATGTTTTCGGTCATGTAGCTGCTCAAGTTACCATCTACTATGTTCCCGGTCAAGAGCCACTTGGGACGGGTACTGCATCTGGTTCGGCGGCGGCTTATACTGGTGCTGCTGCCTATGATCCCACCGTTCTTACTCCTCCCCCACTACCCAATCCTCCAATCAACACCAAATTCCCGATAGAACTCCAAACTGGCAATGTTGCAGGTTTATCTATCCCTCAACGTGGCTCGTTCTTTGGCTTTTCCATTGAAATGTCTGTCACCAACCAAATTCGTATGTTGTCTCTTCTATTTCTTTCTACAATTATCCTTATACCATTACCTCTCCAGTCGGAAAGAATTCGTACATATATCCGTTACTTTCGTTCTATATTCGATTATTGACGAAAAATGCAGAACGCAGATTTATGTTCCTTTCCTCAACTTCATGTCCAACTTGATACAGCGTGGGGGTGCTGTCAATATCAGGGTGGGAGGTAACACCCAGGAAACCGCAGTTCTTGTTGATCAAACATCTGATGGTCGAATGCTGGAGAAAAATCTCAGCGGGATAACAAATCCTGTCAGTAGTTGCTATCGGCAACATATACGAGTTGAGAAATAACCTCGTTTCTTCCACAGACACAAACCCCACCACTTATCTATACCCGTGAACTCTTGTACTTGATGGGTAATATCTCATCCCTTATCAATGTGAGGTGGAATCTCGGTATGCTTAACATCTCAGATTAATTTGTGAGATTCATGTTCTTTTCCGTTCTAGGTGTTCCAATGCTCGATGTCAACAATCTACATCTTGAAATTATTGAAGTAGGTCAAAAGGTCCTTGGTGATAACCTTATTGGTCTGCAAGTAGGTAATGAACCGGACTTGTATGTACAACATCAACATCGTCCAACAGTAGGTTGTTCGTCTCAAATCACGTGCCTTGAGATCATACATATTATCTCTAGACTTATGGACCGGCGGACTATAGTGCAGAGTTTGGAATCGTTCTGAATGGAATAAAAGCCGACCCTAATATCCAAAATCCGACTAATCTGATTGGGCCCAGTATTGCCACGTTCTGGACATTAGACCAAGTATATGAAACTGGTTTCGTTGAACAGTATACTGAAAATCTCGGATTTATCGCTGTTGAACGGTCCGTTCTGTTACTAAGGCTTTAATGTGGTCAATTTAATTAAGCGTCAATTATAGATACCCTGCAGACAATTGTTTTGCTCGTTTCAACGTCGGCACTCCTACAGATCCACAACAATTATTCCAGACATTGATGTCGCATAGCTCTCCTCAAGGATTGTTGTCAACTTACGCAAATGGGTCGATAGGTGCGCAGGAAAAAGGCAAACCCATTCTCATGATGGAAACAAACACAGCTTCATGTGGTGGTTTCGCCGGTCTTAGTAACTCATTTGGCGCTGCATTATGGAGTCTTGACTGGGCCATGCAACTTGCTTATGGGAACTTCTCTGGATCATACAGTCACCTTGGTGGACAAAATGTATTCTACAACGTACGTTGGTGTGGTTCTAGTGTTAGTTCCTCGACCTAACTTCATTATTATGACATAGGCTTTCACCCGTAAGAATCTCTCTCTTATATTGTCTCAGTTTACAGACCAAATGTCCCTTATGCAGCTCCCCCGACTAACCAGTCTACCTTCCATCAATGGAGTGTTGGACCAACCTACTACTCGGCCCTCGTCACCGCCGAAGCGATGGGACTGTCTAACAAATCTCAAATCCTTGATCTCGGTGCAAATAATCAATCTCAATTTACCCCTGCGTATGCTATCTATGAAGACGGGATCCCCGTCAGGTTATTGGCAATAAACTACATCAGTGACCCGCCTGGTACCAATAGCAATACCATCACCATGTCTATCTCGATCGGAGGTGGTCAAACTGGTCAACCCAACGCAACTCCTGCCTCAGTCAGAGTCAAGTAAGCTTATTATAACGAGATCTATCTGGTTCCAGAAAAATCTAACCTGATATATAGATATTTGGCTGCTTCATCGGTATCCCAGACGGCCAACTTTACTTGGGCTGGTCAAGTTAGTTGGCTTAAGATTTAATGTCTTCCATATTAATTGTGATCGTTTTTATACCAGACTTTTGGCTCGAACTTTGCCACGGATGGTCGGTTCATGGGGACAGAAGAGATTCAAACAGTATCCTGCGATCAGACAGCTAACGCATGCGCAATCTCCATTCCAGCACCTGGAGCGGCTCTTGTTTTCCTTACTGATACTTCAGTGGAGACATCTACAGATCCAGTCACGACATTCCCCACCACTGCTTTGACTAAGACAGTAAACACTGTATCAGTTGACCCTTCCGTTCTGGCTACATCAAATGGTCATACTGGAGAGGATCGTCAACTTGGAAGCACGAGCCCGGGAAGCGCTAATGAAGCTTCAGGATTGGGAGTTACATTGAGAGGAGGTGCGCTGATGGCGGTACTATTGTCTGGTGCATTAGTGCTGTTAAGAGGAGTGGTATAACCTTGCAATCTATGGTGGCATGAACTTCGATGCTGAACTTTGAAAAAAACTGGACTTTTTTAACTACAATAATTATTGATCACTGACCTGTGCTAGACAGGTCAATAAAACATTCAATGTGTTAGTATAGGACACTTTTTCGTGTACACTTCCTAGAATAAGTGCAATTACCCAGATAGTTGTTTGATATGAAGTCGCTCGGATGAAAATATTTATATTGTTGGAGGGGGGTATGATACAAATTTAGGGTGACAAGTTTTGATTATTATATATCAACATACCGCTACAGGACAACATCATAATTTTGTATTATGTAGTATATTTTCCACAACCCCATGAGGAATCACTGAACTGGAATTAGCGTAAATTTTTTTTTTCCTCGCCCAATTTGGTCTCTGTACAAAAGTGGACTAAGTATTATACAGGATCAACCAACAGTCCAAAGGTACTAGTACAATGATAGATTGAAGATTGGCACAGTACTCATACTACAATCAAGAATACATCATCAAAATGGAGGTATCTATGACGCAACAGCAGTCGCCACAGGTTCACCATCAGTCTTAGCTTTTTTCGTCGTACTCGCGGTTTGGAGGGTTGGGGGTGCAGCTTTTCCTCGAACTCCTACGTCAGGTCCACCATCAGGTTCCACAGCACGTTTTCGTTTATCACCAGTTAGTTCTTCAGCTTTGCTCCCGTTTTCTTTCTTTTGTGACTTGTGATCGTTTCTGTTTCCGCCACCACGTCCGCCACGTCCGCGTCCTCTTCCGCCGCGCCCACCACGTCCACCACCACGTCCACCTCGTCCCCCTCGACCGCTATCACGAGAGCTATCTTTTGGATTGAGAATTGACCGTGCTGCTGTCTGCGCCCGTTCAATTTGAAATTGTTTCTCTTCCTCCTCTACAATAATGACCGATTTAAGCTCTTGAAGTTGAGTTACTTAAGTGATGGAGGACTTACCTGTTGGAAGGGACCAGGTTACATCCTTTTTGTTGATAGTGGGTATCACTTTTTTGACAAGAGCAATATCATCTTCTGAAAGCGGTTTATGGAAACCAACGAGTCCAGAATCATCTCCTCTTGAATACTTGATAAACGGGGGGTGGTTATCAAAGTTTTCCTTGATCGGTTCCTGCATTTCATGCACTCAATGAGGGCTGTATCCAAACTAAACCAGTGTGAATTACCTTAATTTCCGACCATGACACATCCCCTCCACACCCATCGAATTTCAACGTTGCTCCTTTCACGAACGGGACATCTTCTTCATTCACAGCTCCATTTCCATCTTCATCAACTTGTATCAGTATCTTCTGACCCATAAACTCCAGATAAACTTCTTTTTTAGCGTCCTCCTTATCACCATCCTTGTCCTTTTTATCTGAACCTCTCTTGCCGGATTTTGCAGCACGTTCCATTTCACGGAACGCATTGAATCCATGCGTCCGGGTCATCGTTTCCCGGCGGTGATTAGCTGCTTTTCCTGTTAGACCTTTTTCTTTTATCTTCATTTCACAATATGCATCTCTGTTCAATTGCGGTATTCAGTAAATCAATTATGATTTGTTATGTATTATATGGCTTACTTGGTCATAATTAGTAGTTCCTTACCCTCCCAAGTTGGTTTTGGGTCGGCTTTGAGGAAGGCCTCAACACCAGAATAATCTGCAAACTCGGCAAATACGGACCCCTGTTATGTGAGAAGTGTCGATAAACATGAGAATGTATATGGTAGAGTTAAACTAACCTTGAACTTTTTGCTCTCGTCTCGTCGCATCCTAACTGCGTTCGTCCTTCCGTACTTATCGAAGAATTCTTCAAGCTTGAGCTGCAGAGTAGAGTCTTCTTCCCCAAATCCTTTCTAGAGAAAATAAATCAATTCTCTGAATGTATACTGTTATGATATCAAGATTACTTACAGCGTAGACACTTCTTTCAAGTTGTCCTTTCGGTTCTTGGACTTCTGTACGTCGGCGCACTTTCGTTCCGTCCTCATTAACTTCCAAAAAATCACTCAAGCGAAGGGCTTTGGGGATGCTATCTTTGCTGAGGCTGGTAGTGTACTCGCGCATTCGCTTGAATGAAGAGACAGTTTCGATCGGAACCCAGTGTTCTGGGTCTTTAGTGTGCAGAGTCCACATGAACCTAACCACAATTACTACTTGATCGTATGCAGAGTAAATCCTTCAATAACGTACTTATCATAAGGAAGGTTCGAATCTGCGAAATAGAATTCCACTAGACGAAAAAAGGACTGAGGATCTGCATCAGAACGTTGTATAACAATTACTTACTCTGCCTTACAACCTTCATAAGCTTATCTTTCTCCACACCATCCACCACCATCGCATCCGGATTGTCATTTGAGTCTGCTGCATTTCCTTCACTAATTTGTGGAGCTGCATTAGACTTACTGGACTCCACGGAAGCGTCGTTAACAGTGCTTGCTTTATCTTCTTCCGACATCAAGGCACGTAATAAAAAAAGAATAAAAATTGAGATGGTCCAAAGCAGAATACGAGGGCTGTCGATATTTTAGCGCAAGGAAATGTGTATTTTTTTGGGTCGAGTGCTCTCGATGCCCTGTTTTTTGATCGCAATCTGCCAAGTTGATAAAAACAGTGTTTGTTGTAGGGTTAAGGTTTTCTGTATATGGGATCCTGCTTGGATAAGATTTGGTACTGGTTGTACATATTTGGCTGGAAGCTCTTGCACAAATCATTATAAGCCCTTATGTTACTTTTCTCAGTCACAATAATTTCTTGGCCAGTCTTGGTTTAACCTCAGTGGGTCAATTCAATTGCTTGTACAGAGCAGCGGCGCTGAAATGGAAGCGACTTGTTATCATACCTGAGGTGTCGATTTACTGAGGGTGTCAGCGAAGGCTAGTTGACCCGCATTTTAACTTTCGTGGGCGCCCGTAACTCCATAGAAATGAGCTAAAAGGGCTTGGATTTGTGAATCCGTGGGATTATTCCAGTGCTGTCTGACAAAAACAATGCTCGACTTTTTTTTCCTTACGGCGGATCCAATCAAGATCAAGGGTTGCAACAAATGTGTTATTTTTATTTCCGTGAGGTAAGATAGCAACCAATGCATCATATGTTGTGCTCAAAGTTATCTCACAAATGCTTGAGGGGAGGTGTGTGATGGCGAGTCCTGCAAACATGGATCATCAGTTTCAGGAATGACGGACGTTTATTGACAGTACACCAAAGGATTGTTTGCTTGAGCACCATGGTAACCATTACCATACACAGACAATGGGGATGATCCAGCGACGTCGGCCTCAAAGGCCTAAAATCCCACATCTTGCAGCTCTGCACCGCAGAGGTTGCGCACTCGAAGCAGATAGCTTACGATGAATTCAAAACAAAGTACCCGACAATGCAACATCAAACGGTTGATATGATGACATTGATTGATCGGAATTTGACACTTTATTCCCACGCAATAATTCAAGGTTTGAAACTTCTTTTTAAAAATAATTTCTATGAAAATTTGAACATCGCGGACGTGGAAAGATAACTGAGAGAATGAATCACCGCCCAAGACTGCCAAGCAGTAGTGCAAAATATTTGGTCCCAATGATGCCTGTAACTACACACATAATAACCTGCTAAGCGTGCGGCGCAAAGTTATTGCCATTGCTAAGCGCTAATCCTCTGGTATGAATAATCGTAGGATAAAAGCTTGAAATCGAATTCGCTATTTTCATTTCCTCTTTTTTTTTGTACGACTGATCATCATTATTTTCTCTCAAAATAATCTAATCTAGGGACACGTTTCAATACTTTCTTACTGACAATCACTCCGATCACCCTGCAAATAGCCCCTGGTCGCCGCCTGCCGCCCGCAGAACGCCCAACGGGTACATTTAAACTCCTTATTGATAACAAGCTCATGTTCATTTTCGCATTTTAGTCCATCTTGGTGGCGTATCACCTCTCTCCCTCCTTTTCGCTCGTCACCCCCTTCGTTTTTCGCCACCAACGCGAGGTTCTTGCCCCTTCCCGGGGTACCCCACACTCCTTCATAAACTAAACAAGGCGATCTGCCACAGACCACATTCTTTATTGTTGTAATTTTCGATGCATTTTATTCGCATTTTCTCAGCTTTTCTTCTTATTGTCTTCGCTGCGCCTACCGAGGCTCGCAATTCGCATCGCGCTCTTTCGTCTGGTATTCATTACAAACATAAGCGATCTCTTCTCGCCCATCAAAACAGGACTGCGCACCCGGGAGATGATCCTGCTGAACTGCAGAAAAGAGACGGAACAAAATATGTTTTTATGCACCATGTAAGTACTGTCCGGTCACTTGACGCGACTCTTCACTGATATCTTGTCTCCGCGGTCCCAAAGATTGTTGGAAGTAAGTTCTTGTTATTCAATTCAAATGATGGGACATGTTACTAACGATTCTCTTGCAGACACGTACGATTATATGCTATATATCTCATACTTCAACCAACTCACAAGTTACTTGCAGGTATCCTTACACGCAGGGAGACTGGGCTGACGACATACAACAGATACAAGCAAAGGGAGTGTAAGTCACCAACGCCTCGGATTAACCTCGTATACACTAAAAGTGACTTCTAGTGACGCGCTGGCACTCAATATTGGTGGAGATGCATGGCAGCGGAACCAAATTGCGTCAGCATACGCCGCGGCGGCGGCGCTTGGAACAGGATTCAAGCTTTTCATTTCCTTCGACTTGACCGAAATGGGCTGTGACGTCAACGACCTCATTGGACGTGTTAATCAATTTGCAAATCATCCTAGCCAATTTAAAGTCAACGGTAAACCAATGATCTCCAGTTATGCTGGTGATTGCCTGGGTCCCGGCGGATGGGCTTACCTCAAGGGGCAGACTAATGGGTATCTTATGCCATTTATATGGGGACTTGAAGGTCAGTTCAACAACTGGCCAGCCTTGGATAGTTGGTATTGGTATGTGGTCTTCTGCTCTATATTTCCACTAGCTCATGTTGCTACTATTTTCTTAATAGTTGGGGATGCGCATGGCCACAGGGAAACTTTGAGAAGACCGTGAGTTGACGTTTTATCCAAATACAACGAGCAATGTGTTGACGATTTTACAGTCGGCTGATGATAACTACTGTGAGTGATTGATATTATTAATCATGTCATTTCTATAAATTTTATGGATAGATATCGACCAGCTCGGTAACAAATATGCCACCACGATCAGCGGCTGGATATAGTATGGTTCCATTTTTTCTTATTTGTATCTCAGCATTAACATCCTTATAGTACCCATTTCTCCTACAAAAACTGGCTCTTGCGCAGTGACAACTGGTTGATTAATTCTCGCTGGGAACAACTTGTGGCAATGCGTGATCAGTTGACTTTTGTTGAGATGGTTACTTGGTACATATCCATACGATCTTACATGCAAAAAAACTGAATTACATTCCAGGAACGATTACGGAGAGTCAGATTAGTGAGTTTTCTTTATAACACATTTTAGTTTATTTTTTTCTCATTATATATTCCTAGCTTTGGACCCTTTAAGGGTGCCCAACCTTCTGGTACGACCTGGGCCACAGGCTTCCCTCACACTGCCTGGTTCGACATGTCGCAATATTACATTACTGCATTTAAAACGGGATCATATCCGGCTATTACGGTCCGTTTCCTTTTCCTGTTATTTTTAGCTTTCATCTGAAACCTTTAGAGTAGAAAGACGTCATTTACTTCTGGGCTCGTCCTCATCCTGCTGCAGCTACCGCTTCAGCAGATAGTCTTGGCCGGCCTAGTAACTCAGATTGGACACAAGATTTCCTTTGGGCAGCAGTTTTTGCAACTTCAACGTCCTACCGTGACACTGAAGTGTGGCAGCTCCTCCCAGACATTTAATAACGTGCAACCTGGGGTTACTAAACTGAAAATTCCCCTTGCAGCTGGAAAAATAACTGTGACAATGGTTAAAAATGGACAAACCGTCATCAATACAACCCCAGACGACTATACATTTGTGCTTAATCCTCAAACTTGTGAGTTCCTGATGGCATGGACACTGATAATAAATTCTAATCACTTATCCCAAGATAACTACAACGCCTATGTAGGCTCCGCAAGTAGCTATCCAAATTACATTATACCAGTTATTTATGTTTCTTACTTTGTCTCGTTTAGCGGCAAATGGCTCTCCCCCGACAACCCCAACTACACCAACCACATCAACAGCACCAACAACAACACCAATAGCAACGCCAACAAACTCCCCATCAACACCCAGTGGTTCTGGTAATTGGAACTATGTCGGCTGTTTCCCAGACACTACCTCTTCCCGCACTTTGGGTGGTGGTATATCAAATTCTGATGCTGGACAAACAGTCAGCAAGTGCCAAGCGACATGTAGTGCTGGAGGCTACGTGTATTCTGGTGTCGAGTATGGCAAAGAGTGCTACTGCTCTAATGCCATCCTTGCCGGAGTCACTGCGAAAGCAGATAATGAGTGCAACATGGCTTGCGCAGGAAAAGGTAAATATCTTGCATGTGTCATGTCTTCATCACCTTCCTAAATATCATTACACAGCTGACGACAAATGTGGGGGAGGCAATCGCGTTTCTATATATACTACTAAATCTATACCACCAACATCAGCCAAGTGCTACATTCTCTTACTATGGATGCGTCGCCGAAGGCACGACAGGATCGCGCCGTGCGCTGACGGGTGCTTCATTTTCTCGATCTGATATGACTCCTCAAGTATGCCAATCACTTTGTTCCGGTTATCAATACTTTGGCGTCGAGTATGGGTACGTGCTTATACACTACTTCACATATTCTTCTACTCACAAGAATCGGATTTTGTAGGTCCGAATGTATGTATTTCTTTTATTTGCTTTACAGATGCGGATGCTGATTTGTTTTTCAGGCTACTGCGGCAATACTCTAACGAATAATGGAGCCACTGGTGCCCTCATTGACAACAGCAGGTGTAGCTCAAATTGTGCTGGAGATGCTTCTAAGAAGTGTGGAGGGGGCTGGATTTTGTCCGTTTATTCCAAGTCTGCATCAAATGTAATGTTCCTGGTTTTATCCATTTTTTGCTTTACTAATCTGCAACATTCCTCTTTACAGACCCAATGGAAAAGTGCTGGATGCTACATAGATGGCGATAATCGCATGTTACGTGGATCAATTACCTCACAAGCAGGTATGACAACGGATAAGTGCACTGGAATATGCTCTTCACAAGGTTACAAAATTGCTGCGACTGAGCATGGCAAACAATGTTACTGTGGATCTCAAATTATAAAAACTGGAACTATTGGCACTCCCACAGCTGCAAATCAATGTAACATGCCATGTGATGGTCAGTTGTATTGCGTGTTCATTCTATTATGATCCCTATTTAAATTTTTTCGTTACATAGGCAATGCATCCCAGATTTGCGGAGCTGGCTGGCGTGCAAGTGTATACACAGCACCTGGTACCACACTTTGATTAGGAGATAAAGTTATAGCATTACCGCCTTTCATTCAGTGAATGTATTGGCTTCCTAACCTTCCTTGTTGACAAACAATCAACCATTTTTCTTTATTTCGACAATGTGGAACCCCTGTTTTCGTCTTGGAGACTCTTTTTGTCCCGCATGTTTGATTTGTATGTAGAATGTTTTATGCTATGCTATGCCATACTTTCCCAACCTTGTTTTTCTTTTGTAAAGAATTCTTATTTCCAGATTTCGTGATATTGTGCTTGTAACAATACAGCGACTCATACCCCCGTTAATACATTTACTTGACCAGATTTAAAAATAGGTCACTACATAGTTTCCTCTGGATAGATTATACTTGGAGAATCACTGGTATTTTCCCGCTTACTCTCAATCTCCACCTGTTCGGTTCTCAAGTTCTGCTCTTTCAGCATCTTGAAATGTTTCTCCTCTTCCCAGACCCAGGGGCTTGAGCTCGCAAACAGCAGATCCATCTCCTCAAGTGTACGATTGGCAGTTCTAAGCCAAAAAGGCCGTATCAGTCACGTTCTGGAGAGAGGAAAGAAAAATACACACTCTGGATACAGTGCCCAAACTAATGGGATGCACAAAAAGTTAACAGCGCCAAAGATATGCAGTGTGCTGCGATACATCTCGATCAGTGAATGGTTAACATTGATATGGGGGCAAAAATTAACACACTTCTCCCCAATCTTGGAAAACATAACGGGGTTAAGAAGCGTCAACCAGCCATTTCCAATACTCCATCCAACCACACCCCATGCATTCCCTTTAGCCCGAATTACAAGTGGGAAGGTCTGTCAAACGATATTTCTGTTCTGAATATCGGTTCTATTCAGCACCATGTAAAAACGTACTTCTGTAGGGTATACCCATGGAATAGTTAACCAGGTTGCACCAAAAATTGCAGTGTATGTGAATATGAAAGCTGCCGCTGTGCCACCGTAGGCTGCGGCATGTTCTGGATGATCTTTAAGGAGACGGGAAAATGCTCCTGCAAGGATCTTGGAAATTCTCAATCTTTTCCTACACAAGTGCCTGATTTTGATGTTGGGCTTACCAGCGAAACTCCTTGGCCGACAGCTCCCCACCAAAGCCCAACGCGACGACCCCATCGATCAATGGTAACAACAGCTAGACCTGTTGCTATCATATACGTAATCTGTTCAGAGAAAGTGAACATCAAGCCAATAGTAATAATTGCATGATTTACATTGTTTAACCCTGAAAGCCATTGAGATTTCCTCGCGCCGTAACCTGCTCCAGCAAAGATGGTCGGAGCATAAACGGTAATAGCAGCAATTCCGACCCATCTACAGATCCAAGAGATGAGATGGTAAGATGAAAGAAATAGAAATGGACGACGGACTCTTGTAAGATTTGTAACCAAATAGATAGTTGAACACGGCGAGCGACATGTAAGTTACCCGAACCTATTATCAATTTTATGGTTAGTGAAGAAGTGTATAATAGATGTTAAAAGTGTACCAATTCCCCAGAACATATTCCAATAGCTATTCATCTTTGAATGTTCTTTCTCAAGCCTTACGATATCTACAATGGAGTCATACTCCAGATTCGCGACTGAATTTCCATCATCCCCTTTCTCATCAGAACCAGGGATGTCAGTTGACCGCAACCTCCTGAGAATGTCTCTCGCTTCTGACAGCCTACCTGCTTTGACAAGCCAACGTGGCGATTCGGGCATCCAGAGAAGGGTTATCTACGAGAAAAAATATTTAGGTTGCGTTAGCAACATTGTCATAAAAATTTCACGTCAGATTGATTTACCATAAATATTATAACGGGTATGATCTGGAAAGCAATCGGGAACCTCCATCGTATCTGGGATCTTCCGTCACCGATAAAACCAAGCCCGAATTCAAGCCAGTACGCGACCACAACCCCAAAGATATTGAGGGTGAACTCAAAGGCGATAAAGGCGCCTGATAAAAAAAACATTAGCATATATTACGAGAAGTAGAATTTTTGTTCACCTCTAGATGTATGCGTTGCTACCTCCGCACTCCAAACAGGTACGACTGCATTAAGATGACCGGTACCTATTCCATTTATGATACGCGCACATAGCATCCTGAGATTGTAAAACATTAGTATTGGTCAATGTCCATCTGCGGTCAATTTCCGTACCAGGGTAAATTCTGGGCACTACATTGCAGAGCTGCTCCTAAAACTACCCATAGACCGCCTAATTGCATGGTCCTCAGCCTTCCAAGTTTGTCACCAATGACTCCTCCCATGAGACAACCAAGTAGCGTCCCGAAGTAGTAAACTGTAGTATAATTAAACTATCAATCAGAAGCTGAAGATTAATTTCGAAACACTCAACGTACTGCTGACGATTCCGCCTTGACGAGTTGGTTCGGTGATGGTGACGACATAACCCTCCGAAGCGCCCTTGAATGTAGAGAAGCCGAGTTTCATAGTTTTAACATAATCCGGGGAAGTGTTGACCCCTCCCATCATTCCTTGGTCATATCCAAAGCTACCGTGCAAGTGCTATCGTCAATCACACTCCAATCGGTGATAATAATAACTCGCTCACAAGAAGATTGCCAATCCGGCGACTGCATTGATTGTGTAAATAAGTTTTTGGCCAGATAACTTAGCCATCTGACTTCGTAGTTGGAGTGGGTTAAAGTTCTAAGTGACAAATGCGCATCCAAATGGCAGACTAACGCCTTATTTATGGGCCACCGAAAAATGTGAGCTTGTGGTAGATCGGAGGTGGTGATGACTCTGATCTGCATGACGGGCCTACGATATGCCTTCACCCATGTGGTCTTGTACCTTCCTGTTTCTCATGACCGGCCGTCATCAAAGTTCTAAACTTGCTTGCCGAACTACAGGCGAAGGAGCGGACCGCGTACATGCAAGATCAAGTGGTACCATAGGGGGTGTTTGGTCCGAAGTGATGACGAAAAAAACTAAAAATAGTAGTAGTAAATATGGTTCCATGCATCACCTACAACCCCAACATTGATGTCGTTGGAAGCACTACCCATTCAGAAAGCCTGAACTGTTACCAAGGATTAGCATCGATACGACTAAACAAATGCTCACCTGCTTTTGTGTAGGCATAGCACGCAAAGAGTGATGATTCTTCGGGCCATCAGCTGCCCTACCGTATCTTAATGGTGGTGGAGCTGCATCTTGGAGTATTGTTCCTAGATGGAGAAACATAAGTTATTTCAAATAAGCATGCAGTTCCATTTCTATACAGCAGAAAGGCTCATGATGGAAACAAAAATATTAGTTTCTGCATCTACTAAGTAAATGAAGTGCGTTCAAGCCGCGAAAATCTTATCTGAAGGGTTGAATCACATCATATGTTATATGTAATGTCATTCTTACATGCTGTCGTATACTGTTCTTGATATAAAATATCATGACATTTACCGTTCATATGGTCGTAAAATCGGCTTGAGCAGCCACAACCCAGTCAGCATCAAAATGATAAGAGGATTTGCCAATAGTGAGGTAGCCGCATTTGACTGTGCTCCAGTGGATGTCGGACCCGAGTTGCCTGTAGCCGAAGGTGCTTGTCCCGAAGTCACGAACGGGGACGTCCCATTGGCAAGGTCCCGTACAGCATATACAGAAGGTACAGTTACAACAATACTATCAAGATCTGCCACGTCATTGTTTTAGTGGCAGGACCACACCTTGGAAAGATATAACCACCCACCAAAGAAAGAGTTGTTGACTCCAGCCAAATTCTCTATTCTGAGTGTATGCACTGGAATCGTTCAAGTTATGTGCAAGATATTGTAGTGTTGGCTTTTGTTGTTCACATGTCATAGCCGAATGCACCACCACACCCAGAAATGCCGCTGTAGACTTGGATTGGCTGATTATCAAGACTGACGCTGTATAATCCATGATCATTCTTTTTATCTCCAAACATATATATCGCTGATCCTGTAAGAACGTTGCCAAGTTTAGAATCATGGATAACTTTAGAGCCTTTTGCTTACCATTGAATGAAAGCGTGACTGAAGCCTTATCCTTATCGGTGAAAGTTGACCCGCCACCACTGAAATCTGGGGAGGTATTATTCCCCCATTCACCCTCGAATGTGAGGGCGGGATTGTTCTCCTCGTAAGTGACGTTTGATACAGTCGCTCTTTGAGTATCCTTAGTGGATTCACAACATGAAAAAGGTGTAATAATGCTCACCCTTCTGGTGCTACTTGAATAGTAAACAGAAGATAGTCAAACAACAAAGTGTTTCCCCCGCTTCCACTCTGAGCCCCGAGGTTACGAAGGACCAAGTTGTGGTTGGCATATGTAAGATTATTTGCACCGAACAAGAGAAATGGGGTTGACGCATTGGTGGCTGCGAAAGCACTGTATGTGGAAGAGAATGTGTCGATTTTTACTTCATAGGAGCCATAATTAGGACCAGAATAGCCATATATGTATAAGGCAGGGCCTAAATGCTATGAGATTGTAGCCAATGTTCCAAGGTTATACGTACCAGTGAAATTTATGCTAAGCGAGGCATTCTGAATGTCAGTTTTGTGGTATGTTCCCATCAACCAAGGCGAGCCCGTTGCATTGAAAGTTGAGCTGGAAGGATCAGGGGTGTCCCAGACAGATTGATCAGCAAACGATAAAATACTGTCGAAATCGTCAACGGTGACGTTCACGTTGACAGCCTTTGAGTCCATGTTGGAAGAAGTCTAAGGTACGTGGTGGCTGTTCGGTTTGCTGAGCGTCTAGTAGTGTCTGTAACAAGTTTACATAACGTTCAAAGCTCATTATGATGATTACTACTGGCACGCCCATACACCCCTAAGACTGTTTGCAATGTTGTATGCATCGTTGAGGGGCAAAGACTTGTAAGTTCCGTACTATCTATAAACCGTTACATAACGCCAAGGATCGCCTATTTTGACGAACTTCTCTGTACAGACGTCCAGTCAAGAATTCAAGAATCTTCATGTTCAAAGATCGGACTTTATATATAATATGAATGGAACCAGATATATTCTTTTTCCCGCTTTATGACCACAAGATCTCACAATACAGAGTGCACCCACGGACATGATAAAAAGGTGTAGCTGTACAGCCTTGTTCAACCCTCTGGATAGTCATGCCAAAAAGGATTCAAATTGTGTACAAGGGGTGCCGGTGAGTGGTTGTTCGAATATATAAAAACGTTGTAGACCTGGAGATTTCGATTTCTCATTGAATTAGTACATATAGGCGGAATTGAATCCATGCCACCTTATCCGAGAAACCCGTCTCAACATGAGCAAAGAGAAAGAGTCGAGATGGAGATCCTGCCAATAACATCATTTAATCACGCCAGGACCGGTACTTATTCCGCATTTCTTGCGGTAGTTTTCGGAGAAAGAAGTCATCAAATTTTGCTTCTTTTCTACTCTGTAATGGGTGGGTCAGTGTGTCTGTTATCTCAGGCATCCTTCATCAAAAACATCTCATCATCGTCACACCCCTAGCTACCAGAATTTTAATATTTTCTAGTTTAGCATAATTGACGTCTGTGGATCGCTTCAAATTATACCCCTTTGCTTCTCTACCAATGATGCTTATCAGTGCATGTAAACACGGTTAGTCTTATTTTGTCATCTCGCGATTACGGCTGGGACAAAAAGAATTGAACAAATTTTTACATTTATATTCTAGATAAGCACCACACGTTGTGCTTCATAGCCTCCTCAGGTATAGAGTTATGGCCTAGACCAACAGCACGTCGCAAAAAAAAAATGCGGAACTTCGTGTTCGGAAGAGCAGAAGTGTCAACTAGCAAGCGGTGATTGTACCAGATACAGAAAATGATTCCATGTCATATATCCTTTTCTCGTAAATTTTTGACGGGGTCATCGTTGTGAACAACTTCACAGCTTCCCATCGAACTGAAGATTTGCGCGGTTATCGCATTCAACACGGGCTTCGCAACATGCTATCTCCAGCACTCGCTGAGCTACGGCTCAAGCCGAAGGGATCTCAATTATGAATCTGCATTGTCTCCACATTGTACATATAAGTATAACTATTATTTTGACATATGTGCACCATATGTTCATCCCGAGGAAGAGCCCTTGGGCAACGGCCGAGAGGTCTTGTGATGATATGTCAGTAAAGAACCACCGTTCACCGTCTTCGTTGTTCTTACTATCTAAGGACTTATCTAGTACACGTAGCGATTGGGCTGCCCTTATTCGAATTGTCCATGCCCACTTAATTGTATATATTAACTGTGATGCTCACCGTTATAGTCCGTTCGATTATGATATGAATGAATCTTGGACTCATTACTTGATAACCACCTTACAGTTACATGAGGCCAGGGATTGGAAGTATCCAACCACTGCTCATTACGCTAGTCCATGGCGCAATCTTCATACTCTCATAATAGTTTAGAACAAAATGCCTGGCATGTGAAGTCCGTTGGCTCACACCAAGCTCTCACCAACTCAGGTGTATTTTTACCACAACTGTCAACCACAGAGGTTCCTCTGTCAGACCACTCAACATTATCCATTTATTCGCAAGGATCCATATTCTGACATTTATTTTATTTTCTCTTGTCCAAACACGGGGTGGAAACCCCAGGGATGGGTATATGGAATGTGAAATGATGATAACTTGTACTTATCTCTCTCCCCTTACATCCATAACTCCACCACCACCCGACACCTTACATGTGTTCACCATATTCTATCCGGATAAAAAGAATCTTTTTAAGGAAATATCTAGTTTGGCAGCTAGGGACTATTTGCAGGGACCACAACATAACAACAGGCATACCAATGGATACTTGAACCTGAGAAAGTCCTCGCAAATGAAATCACTGAAACTTGGCAAATGACTTGGCCCCTCTTGACATGAGCGGCAAACGTGAGGTTCCATGAACCTTGTGGGAGGATTAAAGTACGTGCCGACTCATTTTTTGTGAGGACCTGTATTCAATTTCAGGCCATTAATGAATAAAATAGGGAATATGGTTGAAGCTGGACAGCAGTTCAGGAACCCTGAACCTTCCACATAACCGTTACGGTTCGCCGATATGATCCAGATGACACTACTAACGGTTAGAAAATCATCTTCGGATGCAGTGCAACAACCCTTTTCTACTTTTATTTTATAAAACGTTAGTTGAGGAGTAGTTGATATATGTCTCAATGAATGATCTTACAATAAAAAAACAATCCAGATGATCCGTTATTAAGATGTCATCTATGGATATTATCCACGTTTTCGAGAACACCAGTCCATGCTAGGTTCCACAAAGGCGCCACACCAATTGAGTTTGCCGAACGGTAAAAGACTCTACGCCATGCTGGGTTTGATTCGATTTGGCTTTCTTTTGCTCTCTTTCTCTTTCTTGACGTGTAGTTTCACAGTCAAAGCATGTGAACAATATCATGTTCCCTGGTGACCGGTTTTCCGGAGAGGCATGAGAAACGATCAACCACCAGTCGTAACATCTCTATTCAATACAATCCTGTTGGAGACGGTCAAGAATTTGCGGAACTTTTTGTCTTATGTACTAGTTCCGGATTGCTGTTCTGCAAAAAGAGTGTTCTCAGGCAGTACTACCTTGCTTCCTAACTTCTTGTTTCCCCACAATGACACGTTCTTCATCTTCTTGGACGGTATATATACCATAAGTGCCTTGATTGCATGGCGTACAAATATCCGGACGCTAACATCCTGAGAAGAACAGGGTAAAATGGCAAAATAACTATCACGAAATTCACTCGTTTGGATGGGGGCGGGGGGAACCTAGTGCGTGATTGTGGGGTAATCGAAGACGACAAGCAAAATATCAAGTGCAAATATATGGCGGTAACGAGTAAGATGTCCACGGCCCCCTTTACGCACCCGAATCTATTCTTGTTCTTCTCACCTTTGCATATTCCACGAAGTCATCAATCGTGGAAGGCCATGCGGCTATAACGTTGTTCGCGGCCTTGTTGAGTTGACTGAAATTGAGAAAGTGGGGATAGACGAACCTTCGATATCATAGTTTGAGAAATCTGAGTTGATAGAACGGACAAAGTCAAGGAACTGAAAAAGGGGGTCAGAATAAGCTCAAGGCGTTATGCGGAGGCGAATTGAAACAAGGGAGAAACTTGACAATTATGGAGTGCACGAACCATTGCCCAAGTGTCCTTACTAACCCCTTTACCACCCTTCCCGTTGAGGTAGTCGAACCACCATTGGGTGTACTCCTCCTTCCAACCATCCTCACCACTCATTTTGACGTCATTATCTTTGTCTTTCGTATATACGTGTGTGAGGGCGCCGTACTTAAGTCCGTGTGGGATAAGTAGTCCCCAGAAAGCTTGGGCTGTCTCGGTTCCTTTCCGGAAATATCAGTCGAGGGAAACATATGACCAAAAGAGAATAGGAATTTTGGTAAGGACATAAAAAACATAAGAATGCGTACCCATGCTCCGCTGTCCCTCACCCCGCCCGAACTCGAATGTGTACGCATAGACTTGATCAAAATATGCGGGTTCTGAACCCAACTTCTGTTTGAGCTTCTCCAATGTGGTTTTCATTTTGTTTATCGAGTCACATCTGCGGTATTTTGTCAGTTTATAAGTTTACACCTCGTGGTTTCCGGGAAGAAAACACCGTACCCGTTGTTCTTCCAACCGTCTACCCATCCTTGTCTCGTCCAAAGGCCCAGCCGTGGAGATTTCAGTTCATACGCAACAGATAATAACACGACATCTTCAGGATCTACCTCAAGATCCTCACAGAGTTTTATCGTCCCGTCTATCGTAATTGCATCACTATCTGGATCTAAAGGAAGATAGACCTGTGCGTTAGTTCAAGCAAAAGATAAAAAGTTTTGAGTGTGGAACAAGAATCCACCTTTGTACTCGTCGAATAACACGTTTAGTTTGCTGGTCGATGGTTTTGTGCTTGTGAACAGATTACTCGGATCGGAGTAATAGGCGTCAATAGCGATCTCCAGTTGCTTGTATTTATCTAAGTACTTTCGCCCTTCCCTCTGTCTGGATGCTCCGGTGCGATCAGCATCGATCTTATCATAGGAGCATCAGAGCAACGACTTACGTCGCACCAGTGACGGTACAGAATTGAGCAAGGTTTTCTTCTACCTTCTTGTCAACCATGAAGAAATGTATATTGGATATTAAAGGGTGGGCCTGATAGGTTCAAGACAAACGCCAATCCGGTAATGGGATGGCCGACAAAATACAATAGATACACGTGGAGACCGCCGTAGTCAGCAAAGCGGTGCAGGAACATGACTTTAAGAGAGCCAAACCGATTTAAGCCAAATAGTGCTGTAGAGTACTATGGATGCAGCAAACAGGACAAGTATCAGAGTAGTCTGACCGTTTGTTGAATCAAACAGCTTGCTTTCTGCGACGGATGACTCAATGATGAAGGTGTGTGAAGGGAGACGTATAATTACCAAATGTTAGTAATGATTTACCATGGGTCAGTCTCCGTTTACAGCGCCCAGTAACTACCGCTGGGTTTCAAACTCTCACTCATGTCATTACTGCGCGCTGTCGTTGTTACGGATATCCTGAACGAATACCGACCTCATGAATGACAACCAACTTGAACCAGATCTATCTTACCATCTCGGAACGACCGCTTGCAGCATGTCTTGCAGTAGGTACGTTAACCCTGGGTTGAGGGGATGTAGATATCACTACAATGGTATGAAAACTAGGTTTATAAACAGCTCATGCAAGTAAAGTGGCTTGCGCGTGGGGTCGTAAAATAGGAGGTTTTGTCGAGCCCCTTCTTCTTTCGGCCTTATCCTTGTACACTGAATGCATCAATGTGTCGAATCTATTCGATCATTGTCTGACTGATGTATCCTAAGTATTCGGACTCGGACCGCGCAGGAGGGTCTAAAGGGACTAGCCCCTCAGCCCATCCAACATTTATATATGTACCCGATCTACGTCATGTTTGAACAATTTCAACGGATAGATCAGGATCAAGGGATTGACGACTTCAGATGTCAAATGCCGTTGAGTTGTTTTGTATGTACCATATTCAAATCAAGCTTCTAAATTCCTGTCTCTATGCTGCCAGATTTTACCTGTTCTTTTCCTAACATGGTTCTTCAGGATACCCACACTCTCCGAAACAAGTCACTTCTCAAGTAGTGACATGACATGTCAATTGTAATTTGTAAGGTGGCATAAAAAAAAACCATGGAGTGATACTTGACCCTTTCCTTTTGTTCACATATGCACGAAAGTGACGTGCATATGACCGTCTAGTTAAGCCCCTTCTAATTACCACCTACAAACATCTGCCGAGAATTCTATTTTTTACCGGATTTACCTGTAACAGCCGCCGAGAAAACAAAGTGAGGCTGTCCCATATAGCAAGGACAGAAACATGATTGAACCCTCGGGCACTCGATAGTCGTCGATTGGCATTGTGGCGTGAGCGTGTCAGTAATTGAGCAAAGGCGTGTGCTCCTCTGGAGGGAAAACGGTGATTTCGAACCGATGGATACATGCGACCCACTCTTGCTTCTACATGAGTCCGGTGCTTCGGAGGATTATTATTGCCCCCTGTATTGGAAGCCAGTGTGTGTGTGATAACTTCTGTGAGATTTTATTACGGGTATCACTTGAGTACTCCAACTGAACGCGCTTAAAAAAGTGTCTACGGTAAGAGAATTTTGTCCGCGGCAGAACTTCAAAAATAACCTTGTCCGGACTCGGGGTAACCGTATAAAGTCATATAGTGAACACCTTTTAATTCAATCGCAAGTGGTGCAGATGCATATGTATTAGACAGATGTGTGTCTGGATCTCGTCCCCATCAAAAGTTCTTACATTTGACAGCTTTTACTGTCAAATAATTTGCCACAAAGCTGTTTGGCCATCTGATTACACGACAAGTTATAACTTTATACATTTAGCCGATACAATTCGCTTGCTGTTAAAGCCCTATGCCTCCGGCATTGGAGGCTATTTGGTGATTTGATTTAGCTCTTCCTCAGCAATGCTTGCGAGCATCTGACCGGTTAACAGAGGAGTGCCGTAGCGGCATATAGATCGCAGTTTTGGAAGCAATCAGATAGAGTAAAGCTTCCGAAACACAACGTTTCCTTTCAGGCTGGTATCGCCGCTTGTGAGAAATCGATTGCGATGTGAGCAAGATGACCAGTGGTGGTGATTGCTGATATGTGTTGCGCAGTAGATAGATAGACAATGTGTGGTGATTCATATCGAAAGTATTAACGGATCTTATTTGACAAGATAACATATGAGAGACCGCGGCTCCCATGTGGAGAAGATACGGTTACGACAAAGAGAAGAAGATACGGGCATAACCGTTGAGGATACAGTACCAGGCACCGACGGAAGTATAATTACAGTACTATGATGAGAGGGGATCTAAGAGTGACCGGCTGTTGCCGAGTAAATATGTCATGAACAACATTTACCGAATATCGATCATGATCAATTCGATTCGACCTGATCTGGGCTGATTTATAGATCGAAAAGGGGCACGTGGTGGAGATATTCGGTAGAATGTTCTGACGAATGCCTCTGACAGCAAAAAAGGGTATCCGATTCAATTTAGATCGTGCATGTATACAACTATGGCGATATCAAGACAGCGACGGTAATAGGTTTGATGCTATGTAGATAAAGGGAGGCAGTGCAAGCTGTGAGACAAAGATGGATTGATGAAAAAGTCGAAGGTCATTCAAAAGTGTACAAGAAACCAAATACAAGTCAAGCGCCACACAATAACATATCCACTTTTAGTGGGGTAGCTACTTAGTAGGATTCGGACTAAGGATCAAGGGCCAGGATGACTATTCTGTATAATCACGGGCGAATTCACGTTCTAACGATGACACGTTTCGTGTGTTTTCCTGCTCTTCTCCGGTCCGCATATGGCATCGGCCGTCGCCATGCATCATCATCATAGTCTTCTGGTTGGAATTCTGTTTTCGTACTAGGCGCTCCGGGTTGGGTGGAATCTTGTGGAGGGGTACGTAATCCCGAGCTTGGTTGGTGCAGGGTAGGCGGATGGAGATTGGGCGGGTGCTGAGACGAAAGAGGAGAATGGGATGATATCGGGAAAAGCGGCGCAGGTGTGACAGGGACCGAACCTCTTGGGGTTGGCCTAGACGTGGGATGGGGGTAAAGTAGAGGAACTGAGGATTGGATAGGAGAGAGATGGGATGGACTTGAAGTTGAGGCGGCTCCAGGCTGCGCGTGACCGGGCCAAGGACGGGTATCCCTGTTACCACTCGGTTTTGGTGGGTCCGGTTCAGCGCCGTGTGGGAGATCGACTTCTACCCGTACACGGACGATCTCCTTGCCAGCTTGGGCGAAGAATGCACGCTCCTGTCTTTGGAAAAAACCACTGGTAGGACCAGGACGCATCTCGGGAATATTGTCGGGTGGGGCTGGAGGAAACATAGCCATTAGATCGTGGCCAGTTGGAGGGGCCGGGTATTTTCTTTGGGGCATGTCGGGTGTATGGCTGAGATCGACATCTGTAACATGATGAATGATGATTAAAAATAATAAAAATAATAAGAATACCTCTGAGAGAACTTGGGGAGAGAGGGCGACGAATTCTTGTTGCCGATGAAGATTGGGGCGGTGGAGGAGAGGGACGCAGAGGTTGTTGGGACTTGTATGGAGGAGTGTGGTCAGCAGGGGATGTTGTGGATGCAGTTGGAGACGGTGAGGGGGAAGGATCTTGGACGGGACGGAGATGGTAGGTAGCCATTGGGATTGGGATAGAAAGAGAAAAGAAGGGAGTTTATATCGGACCGCCTTACTGTGGAAAGACGCGGTACCACAGCGCCTCGTGTCCACGCATGAAATCTCAGCGAGATCTGACAGAAACCGCTCAGATGGGAAGCGAGCTGGTCATCTTCGCACATCACCGTTCCGGTCGGCCAATACAACACCAAATACACAATGTTCAAACCTGTGACAATCATCACAACCGTCACATTCCTCATAGATCTGTTAAACTGTATTCTTCAACTCCCTGTCGCTTGGTCGGGCTTATTTATTTATATGTTCAACCACTCTCGCAACCCGTCCGTTCTCTCTACCTCAACTGTTCACGGCCAAGGTACCTCACAGGCTTCACATACAACCACTGTACCACTGCTTCATGACAGTCCTGTTGTACACCCAACGCCACAAGAGTGGAACCCTGGCTTTGTGCTCTATGGAAACGCTCCAATAGACCCACAGCAAAATGTGTCACGTAGGGGTTCAATTTTGACGCGTAGACGTCTCAAGCGCCTCAGATGGACAACGAAAACTTTAGAACTGGCAATGGGTGCGTTGGTTCTGCAAATTTTCTCTCATACCATGGCTCAATTCCACAATGACAGGTGCCTGGTCGGTATATAACACCATCCGCTACTTCATCGCATTCACGATCTTTGATTCTTCCCAAGGACAAGTCGTGTCACTTGCCTTGGGAACATGTACAGGTGCTTCTTTTGCATTCTTTGCATGCGCCGCAATTCTCTCCCTTTTCCAATCATGCCTGCTTGCACAACGAGTTCCTTTACGCTCTATCATCTTCGCCCTTTCCGGCATGCATTATCTTTCATCATTCTTTCTGCTTGCACCTGCGATCACTAACTTTGTATTGACTTTCACGTGGAGAACAATTCCTGATGATGATTTGAAAATCGCTAGTCGATGTCATATTGACATTGATGTTATATGGTCCGTGCGCAGAACACCATGTAACCACTCTCCTGCATGGGGTTTTTGGTTGACTGCTTCAACTTTGCGTCTCGCCGCCACACTACTTATTATGGTGAGTCGCCTGACTTGTAATGTGCTCCATTCAATTAGTTTCATTCAAAGGTTATCTATCATTCTGTGGACTCGGTATATCACCGCATTCGTTGTCCCTCAAAGACTTACAATAACAAGCGACCTCACTACCGCAAACGTTCTGATTCATTCGCAACTTCTTTACCTCCTCCTTTCTCGCAGCTGAGTTCTGGCGTTACGCAAACAAACAGTGGTGGACAAATCCATCATCATTCTTCGGGGTCCACTTTATTCTCCCAATATACACCTAAGAAGGGTGCTTATGCAATGGGTCATCGGTTGTCAAAACATAAGAGCGCGTCCGTAATATCTACTAGCGAGATGACTGCCGAATCAAGCACACAGGGGCATAGCCGATCAGACTTTTCTCCAACAGATACTATCAAAACACCGACCATACTCCAAACTGGGGAAACAGACGATCTAAATGGGTTTGTCGACCGATTCTGCACACTCGTCAATCAAATCGAGCGAGAAACCGAAGATGCATTGGATTTCGCGCAGTCAGATAATACGTCCTCGAACACAGAAAATTCAACAACAACATCTGAGTCTGTGACCAGCACAGAACCAGGATTTCTATATCCCCACCCAATTCCGCCCGCTGTTGGATTCAATGAATTTGGCATGCCATATCCTCCAGAAGAGGAAGTGCGTATGTTGAATGGATACATCCGGCGCATGCCTACGATAGAGTCAATGGGGTCACGCGAATGGGCTAGTAGCATTGGTGGAACTTCAAGCATAGCGACGAGGGATAGGATAGGTAGTCGTCCGACAACGCGTGATACATTGCAGTCAATAGGGTGGACAGAATACTCAAGTAACGAGCCGCACAGCCGTGCCAATAGCTTGAGTGCACGTGCTGCAGAGGTACTGAATGGGAATGGCTCCAGCATAGGACCTTCAGAGGTGGGAGAACTTAGAGCGGGCAGGTGGAGTCCGACGGTGCCAGGAGGTGGTGCTCAGGAGGTGGCTTCTCACCCAGAATCAGGAATTAACCAGAGTACGGCGGCCAGTCGAAGTACCATGGCTACATATCATACGGCAGCAGGGAGTTCGATGATGTTGTCTCTTGATGGCCGGCCAGAAGATTGACTTGTATAGACAGCATCAACCAATTCATGACGATGTGATTACTGTATGATATCCTCACGCATTCATGATGTTATGATGACGCTCTCTTATCTATCTGAATTCATTTACGCATGGGACTTTGACATCCTATATATATACCCAGTCTACTCACGATGCTTGTACATATGTGATCTTTACTATTATGTTGCTGAATTACGACTGGAATTCATTGTGTAGCTGCAAATGGTTTACCTTAGAGATCTGAGCTGTTGCTTGTTAGGATCGCAGGAAGAAATGATGACTCTTTTATCAGAGACATACGAGGTGTTTCATTTGTGGTAACGATGGCAGCGAGAATCTTCCTGGCATCACTAGGTTCTTAAGCCATTAATACCGTAATCGTTTCCAAATCCTTCTAAAACTCACCCAGGATCTGCACGAATCACACACTCTTGTCCCGATTGATCAACCCATAGAACATCAATATAACTCGAAGCAGACGTGAGACCGAATGATTGAAGGAGTGAGTCTGAGAGTGATTTACGAATTGTCAACGGATCTGGAGTTGGGGGTGAAAGTGAGAGTCTGATGTAGTGGACGGTAGATTGTAAAGGGTGTGTTTGGGACATCTTGTTTGGCAAAATCGTTTCAGTGAAACAAAGAGATAAGTACGACCCTCAATTAAATTCAACAAGGAATATTACGTCATACTGGGTTTCGTATGCTGCATTGCCATTTGCCGACAACTCCGTCGTCATCACACACTGCAAAATCTTCACCTCGCCCCCCTTCCTTATTCTACCTCTTTCATGCCAAATTCTCGACAACATCGATCCCATAAACTACCTCAACACGATCCAACATGTTGCGGCGTCATCGAACAGGCCACCATCGCCTCGAGGGAGAAACGAGCGAACAGGGTTAAACCGCAGCCATGGATTGTGCTCAAGATGATGGTTGGCATAACGTTAGGGATCTTCGGATATGCTTCGTATGTGTATATTGGAAGGTTCTGTGTGAATATGATAAAAAGGAAACCCCATACGGGGGCGGGGAGAGGTACAGGCAGTAAGTCTTATTTTTGCTTTTACCATATCCGGGATGGAGGATGGACTTTGTTTTTCCGCTTTCCAATCCGATGTGAACAAATGTTCCTATCTATTTTGTCTCCTAATTGCCCAGAATCATCAATAATGATACCGTACATTTCTTCGAAATTCAACATGTCTGATAAGACATTTTTTTTTAGTTGCACTTCTCGTTGTTTTTGCTATTCTACTGCTATGGTCACTATGGGCATACATGAAGGTGAATACTGCAACTTAATTTTTACTTGATACTAGCTCCTCCTAATCAAAGTTGTTGCAGGTTGTATTTACCCACCCTGGCATTGCTAGAGACGTGAGTCTACATTGATGTATTATCCCACGCTCCATCCCATTTCACAACACTAGTTCGTTCAAAAATCAACCATACCTCCTGCGGTGGCTTGGGAAGAACCACAATTGTATTACCCTGATCAAGTGCACGCAAGACAACCTTCTTCTCAGACTTATCATACCCGAAATTCAATATCAACTGGACATGGCCACTTCCAAATACGAGATACCATTGGTGGGCCATCATATGAAGACATTTCTTCGAGCCAAGCACATAGGGACTGGCGGTACTCCAGCGGGGAGATGCAGACAGGATTACCTACGCAAGAGGAGCATGTAGAAGAAGGAACTACTCCAGGGCAGATGCGGGAAGTTGAGGCGGGGGTGTTAGATGCTCTACCTAATCCGGCGTCTGCTGCGCCGGTTGGTTGGGTGGGTGGAGGAGAAGTTATACCTAATGGTGGAGCTAGACACAGGTCACGGAAGAGGAAGGCCAAGGAGGAAGAGTGGGCTCAAAAAAGAAGCCGGATGAACATTGCTCGCCGTCCACCCTCAACACCTGTACTGCTGCCTGTGAATAGATATTGTGCGACTGATGAAATTGTAAAACCTTACCGGGCGCATCATTGTCGAACTTGTGGAACGGTGGGTCTTTGAAAATGTGTTTTTTTGGTGTTTGGGAAAACTAATGCTTGCATTCCACTTGGTTCATGTAACAGTGTGTATTGAAGTATGACCATCATTGTCCATGTATTTCACCTGTCATTCTCTCATATTATTTCTTGACTAATCTTCATTTCTTCAGGGATAGGACAGTGTGTTGGTGCTAGAAACCACAAAGTATGACATATTCGGCTGTTAACATATTCGACTACTAATGAGGAATGCAGTTCTTTGTAAACTTTTGCCAGGCTGCAGGAGTGTTGTCCCTATATTCTTTTAGCACATTACTGGCGTACACTGTACGTTCTACGACAAAGTCTGGTGCCGACGTAGATCCGCAGCTGATAGTTATCATCGCTCTGTGAGTTTTGTCATCTTCTGTTTGGAATATTCCATTCTGTTCATTCCTTGATCGATATGTCAATGATTCCTCGTTTTCGAGTTACGTTTCTGGTTCCATGTTACTTACTATAAATGATTTATACAGAGCAGCCTTGTTCGGACTATTCACAACCTCGTTGACTATTTCGCATGTTCGCCTCATTTGGCAAGGGCAATCGACTGTCGAAAGCATGCATATCAGCACTATGAAGGAACGTGAATCTCATGTACTCCAGCGTGCTTTTGGATTTTTTGGGTTTCGGTACGTGATTACTCGCTGTTCTCATTAGATGGGTGTGGCGATATTTTCATACTTCAATGGTTCGAGTCGTGTATCTGCCTGTCGCGCCATATGTTATCATTTCATGGTCCATTTTTAATTTTCTTCTAATTTTTCATTCTTCATCACACATTCGTGCCAATTGACACAAATTCAATGTTCTGTTTTAATTAGTGCGAAACAACAAACACTGCGCGAATGGAATGCGGAATGGGGAAATCTTGATACTGAGGGCCATATATGGTGGTTAGGTAGTGGAAGGAAGGAATGGGTGGATGTTATGGGCCCGCATTGGTGGGGTTGGTTTTGTGAGTACTATATCCTCCTTATTTTTCTCTTTGCTGTTTCTATTTTTGCGCACACCCTGGTTTTCTTGGCTCAAGGTACCAGACAGCCTGCCTGCCTGCCTTTATTTTATTCATTGTAACCATTGCTATATTTGTCAAGCAAGCGTGGCCTAATCTTACAGCCGGAGAAGGCTGCACTCGACAATTTGACTTTGCCGTGTTATCACCTTGACTCAATGAGCAAGCATGGATATGTCACGTCTGCAGTGATGTCTATATCGGCAGAGGATGGCAGTTTGGCAGAATAAGAGGACTGGAGAAGGACTGGGATGCTATTTAAGGTCACGATTGTCCTCTACATGCGGCCATGTCTAGGTATATCTTTTGGGGTGAAGGGACAAGAACATGTTCCTGCTGGCATCTATACAACGGCACACTTTATCTGGCTGCTGCCTATATATGTCTGTTCCTCTCAAGCCCTTCTTTTAGGGTGACGAGAGCAACGTGACTGGCTCTCATGGAGTTTGCAGCATGGTAACTCTTGCCACTTGCGTATATTCTTCATTATATGGCGGATTTCTGCTGGCATGTACTATATCCATCACTCTGCCGGTCTGAGCGGGAGACAGGTATTTTACTACCGGGTGCTCAGCATGCTGAGCTGAGCTGATCTGCTCTCGCTCTCCTCCGTGATGGTATTTTTCGGACGATGACGATATGTTGGTGACGGCAATCAGTTACCGTCCAACCCCACTTTGTTTTGCAGTCATTCATTGTCTCTCATTTGGTTTTTTGAATGTGTTGGTGTGATATGACGTACATTCTACTGACTTCGATTTTCACTCCTGCAGTGCCTATTGGAAGAAGCATGAGTGATGGCTTGGACTACCCTGTGAACCCGCGATTCGATGAACAAGGCCGGTGGCGAAGACGTGCGGAATGGCCGGAGACGTTGAGATAGCAGCCTCGTTGTTGCTCTTCTCACTCTGATAGACACCATTACGGAATTGTATTTGCCTCGTTTCCAGTTAAATCGCTAGTTCTACAGGCACGGCTATGATAATGTATTACTTGTGACATTGGATATAGTAGTAATGAATTGAAAATCTGATAAGATGACGGTGGAGCGAGAGTGGACAGTACCTGGGCCTGCGAAGGGATGGCGAATGTGGAGGATAAGAGTTGCATAGCGAGATCCGGACATTGATGCCGAGGACATGTGACATAAAATGTGACCGGAGCGATTGTGGAAACTGAATTTATTGGAATTTAATCACAATTAAATGGAGCAATCCAGTGCCGACAGCGACGGGCGGACCTACCAAAATCGGCTTATCATTGTCCCCATTTTCATATAAAAGCTTTGCTCCCCGACCTCTCCGTACTTTAATCTTCCGCACCATACTTTCAATTGGAATAATATCCGGTTGATATCAGCTCTTCACACTCTTCGGAATATTTACCAAATATCTTGTTCATTAAATAACAATGTCTCCAGCACTTGCTTACAATGACCATGCAACGGCGGCGGTGACCAATGGCAAACACCAGGCATCAAAGGTCAAATCTGCACCAAAATTCACCTCTGCGGAGGTTATTCAGATGGAACATCAGTATGGCGCACACAAGTAAGTATTATTCTTTTTATCTAGATGTGAGGGGCCTGTCAGACGACGACAAATCGTGCCAGCGCGGCCCCTACTATGTGACAGTTTGCCGTTTTTCCGCTCGGTCGTCGACCTGGTCCCGTCCTTGGTTGAACGGTGCAGGCGCGTGAAGGACCGCGGGAGGGTAGCAAGAGAGGCGAAGAAGCGTAGTGACATCATTACGATTGTAGACAAAAACAAACGACATGTCCTCCTTCTCGCTTTTCATCTCTGCTTTATATACCTGTGCTGATGTATGCGTTGTTTTTGCTAGTTACCACCCATTACCTGTGGTTTTTGATTCCGCAAAAGGTGCAAAGTGAGTGTTTTTTGCTGTTGGCTTCTTTTGAGACACGTGCTCATTAATTTCATCTTTCCAGAGTATGGGACCCAGAAGGCAGAGAATACATCGATATGCTGTCTGCATATTCGTAAGCTCCAACATTTGGCTATGGTAAAATAGAATCTGAGACTTCGTTTTGTGTCATACAGAGCGGTCAATCAGGTTTGTTCGTCTTGAATAAAAAATTTCACCCTTATCTGAAACTTGTATGATGGTTAGGGCCACTGTCACCCTAGAATTGTAGCGACGCTCGTCGAACAAGCACAGAAGCTTACCCTCTCCTCCCGCGCGTTTTACAACAGCGTGTTTGGAGCATTCGCACAACAGATTACCGAGATGTTCGGGTATGACATGGTTTTGCCCATGAATACCGGCGCAGAAGCCGTCGAGACCTCTGTGAAACTTGCAAGGAAGTGGGCGTACATGAAAAAAGGTGTTCCCGATGGCAAGGCTCTTGTTCTTAGTGCCGAGGGAAACTTCCACGGGAGAACCTTAGGAATCATCAGGTACATATTTGGGAGATATGATGTCGTCAGTCTAGTTTTGGATTACTGATTGTTTCTGTTATCCAGTATGAGCACTGACCCGGAAAGCCGGAGGGGATTCGGACCTTATCTTGAAGGTGTCGGCCCGACGTACAAGGATGGCCTCAAGACACGGACAATCCGATTTGGCGTGTACGAAGATGTCGAGAAAGCTTTCGAGCTACACGGCGAAAACATAGCTGCTTTCCTGATAGAACCTATTCAGGGTGAAGCAGGGTGAGTTATCCAGAATGTGACGTTTACCTTGTTTCTGACATTTACGGTTAGCATCCTGGTCCCTGAAGATGGCTATCTTTCGAAGATTCATGCCCTATGCAAAAAACATAACTCCCTGCTCATCTGTGACGAAGTTCAAACGGTATTATTAGTGTGCTTTTTTTTCTTATTAAAGTTACTGATCTACTATCCGGCTTCCAGGGATTATGCCGGACTGGAAAGATGTTCGGAGCAGACTATGATAATGTTAGACCAGATATGGTCTTACTCGGAAAAGCCTTATCTGGTGGAAGTAAGTATCTATGGCTTCGGCACTTGTAATTTGCATCATTTACTCATGAGAACTCGCCTCATTTAGTGTACCCTGTATCAGCTGTCCTTGCCGATAGGGATGTGATGCTTTGCATCAAGCCCGGAGAGCACGGTAGCACGTATGGAGGGTATGTTTTTCAATGCGGCCCGCCCTTTTCGCGATCTGACCAAGTGATATTTTTTTTTTGATTATAGAAACCCTCTCGGTTGCGCAGTAGCCATGACGGCCCTGCAAGTGCTTGTTGACGAAAAGTTGTCGGAGCGCGCCATGAGACTGGGAGAAATTTTCCGTAAAGGTGTACAAGACTTGAAATCACCTCTTGTTTCGACTGTGCGCGGCCGCGGACTATTGAATGCCATTGTTATCGACGAATCCAAGAGTAAAAAGGGAAGAACTGCTTGGCAATTGTGCTTACTGTTGAAACATCGCGGCGTATTGGCGAAGCCCACCCATATCAACATGTGAGTTTACTGGTGTACATAGTTGGACAGCTTTCTGATATTTTTATATATTTTAGTATCCGCTTTGCCCCTCCTCTGGTCATCGAGGAAGAGGATTTAAAGAGAGCCGTTCGTATTATTGGGGAATGTTTGGCCGAGCTCGACGAGGTAAGTTTGGTGTCATCATTCTTGTTGCATAATTCTGATCATTGTGACATTCACCATAGGTCGATGTGATCCCAGACGATGAACTTTAAACGCTAACATACTTCACATCTACCTCTCTCATCATGCACCTTTTTTTACTTCACGTCCATCACGACTTTCAATGCGCCATCACCATCATGGACCACTGGTGACGCATTTATGTATTATAATATCTTCTTGTAGAAGTGGCCGCTCGGACAGGGTCATTGTAGCATTAATTGTCTACATCGTCTCATTCATCGTTTATGCCTTACTGTACACAACAGTTTTGTACAGAACCGAAATGGTTATTTGCATCTACATAGTCGAACCTAACTTTTACAACATCGTCAAGTAATTTAAGTAAAGAAAACGAACATGAGGATTGTTGGATGCCTCGTAAGGTCAACTGCTACCAGCAAGGAGCTAACCGAAATAAACGTCCTTCGCTCTTCCCTGGTACATTAGCAACTCGTAAACTCGGTGGGCAGAAAAATTCGAGCACGAGTGAATAAACAGGGTTTTGTGTCTTTGCATGGTGAATTTATGATGATGATTGTTTTTTGTCAAGGGTTCCTGACTTCGTCGAAAAAACCAAAAAACGGCGACTGTCTGAACTTTAATGTATAGAGGTGTTTAGGGCCGGTGGTATAAAATATCTTCGGACCGAACCGGCTGTGAAAAATCCATGTGGAACTTGATGTATTGATGAAGGATTCTGTAATTCGAAGCGGTCAAATGATACTGTGCTCTTACATGTCTTTGTCCGTCTGCTTGACCCATAGCTATGGCCCTTGCATCGTTATTTTATGTTACGTTCGTTATCAACCAATGGCCGTCAAATCTATATATTTGCTGATTATGACCAGGTTCATAATATTTATGTATATTTGTCAACGGCTTTATATACGAGCAATTTCAGCGCATGCTTTTTTATCCAAGGGGTGCACCTTTCCGGGATAACCAGCAAATTTGTTTCTTGGCCTTATACTCGACAGTTCTACGTGTAGGGATAGTATCTGATTTTTCTTTCTTTCTGCACTATCTATGGAGAGCAAACAACAGTTTCTGCGCCTCCGCTCAGGCAGTTCTATGAAGAAGGTAGTGGATGATTATGTTGAGCTACCCCGACGTGAGGAAGTTGTCTGGGGAAAGACTCCCGGTGGAGAGGGTATTATTTTATCTTTTTTCTTTGCTTTACCTGCTGAGGATGTCCCAGTTTTCCGTGTACCAACCACCCATGACGTGTTAACGACACTTTTCCATCCTGGTTATCCAAAAAGTCACCTAGACATACTAAATCTCGCTTTGCTCGGATTACAACTCATCCTATTTGTAATGCTTCCGCGTCGTGCGGCTCAAGTGTTCTTCTTTTGTTATTTGGCTTTCTGGCGTGCGGCGTACGACGGAGGACTTGGTTGGGTGCTTACGAAGCAGAGCAAGAAGAAGTGGATTGTTCGTGAGGTACAACGCTTGGGCTGGCTTGATGCGCATCGCCGACCGAACGTGCGCGCATGGATTAAACAACAACTAGCGGGCAAAATGGGGAAGGATTATTCGTTTGATGTTCGTTCGGCAATCAGATTAATTCGATTAATTTGCTCATCAGCTCTGCTGTCTTTAGGACCTGCCTCTCGAGTACAACACCTGGTTACTCTTTCGGCAAGCTGTTGATGTTATATTGGTCAAGTACGCGAATTCCTCCCGCTTAATTATGCGTCACACGACCCTGCTAAAATTTGTTCTCTCAGTGATTTTCTGGCATACACCATGTTTGCATTTTCTTGCTTTCGCGTCCCTCAAAACCTATCTTTTTTTATTCATGTCATGAGGTTTGTACCCTTTCTCTTACCCCTCTTCACTCTCGTCGCCGTGGCACACAACGTGGGGAGGTTAAATCTAGCTCGATCGAATTTAGGGCAACCCTTTGAATTTAGCTCTGACCACGAGCCCTTGCTTCTTCACGGACTGCGCTGATAATAAGACTTTATCAGTATACCCCGCGAGAGTCTCTGTGACCTAGGGGTGGGCAAAACTCTCTTCACTATTTTTAGCCCTGATGCTTCTTCCTTTCGATTAGAGGGAGAACCCCGTTGGGTGGTTCTAAGAAGAGTGTTTATTTGAATTCCAACCCCTCGTCTATCTTTGTCATGGCACCACGCCGTCCCTTCATTTACCTCCTCCGTAGCCTTGTTCTAATCCTGAATTCATTCCAGGTGGCTCTGTGGGATCGCTCTCATAGGATTTAATTTCTGGGTCAAAGCCGAGGCTCACAACGTTGTCAAGGACTATGGTTGGTACTGGGGGGATGTTTTCTTTCTCCGTGGCGCCCTGGTTTTTGATGGTGTCTTTGAGCTTGCACCTCACCCAATGTACTCAGTTGGTAAGACCACTTCCTTCTTTGAAATTTTTTTTGCTGATGAAGTTCAGGTTATGCTGGTTATTATGGTCTTTCCTTAATTTCGGGAAGTTACGCAGTTCTTTTTGTTAGTATTGCGGTTCACGCTGCCCAATTTGCGTTCCTTCTTTTCTTCGAGAACCCACGTAAGTTGTGTTTTTTTGTTACCGCTTTTGCCGTTTGTCATGTACTTGGCAGATATCGAACGCATGTATGGGAAACGCAAGGCCATTGCTAAACGGACTCCTCTGTTCACATCATCTCCTCCTACGTGGATTACGAACCCGAACGATAAGCAGTCGTCTTCTGTAGCTACACCTGCGGAACGAGACCATGACCCTACTCCATCCGCAACTGATGGTGATACTGCTACTGATACTGAGCTAGACACGGAAACAGAGGTGGAAGAAGAAGATATCCAACGCCGAGTATCTAAAAGGATACTCAAGATGAAATCGTCGAAGAAAACTTTGAGGCATCAGTCCAATCCTTCTAATGCTAGTTCCATGGGCTCGAACACAGACGACCCACATAGACAATCCTGGTCCGCATCAACTTCACATAGAAAGCCGATTTCTCAACATGACCTACTCAATAAATATTTCCGAAGGGATCCAGTTATTTTGCGGAATCTTGACCTTCTTAGGTATGTTCTCAACTTTTTGTATCGGGCACTCCTGACATACTTATGTAGAGCGACCGATGTTATGTTGGTTTTAGTTGTGTTCTACGCCGTTATATTCTCCGTGCTTCCAACGCTCTCTGCACGCTCTCAACTCATTATTCATTTTCTTCATGCATTATCATGGTGTCTCATTCACTATGTTGGACTTGGCCTTCTCTTACTTGCACAAAGCGAGAATAAATTCCTTGTGCGGCATTATTTAAAGAATTACCACTACTCGCACTCTGATGGTGGCAAGGGCGCAATAATTGAGGCGTTTGCTAATTGGAAAGCTATCTATAACTTGAGCATGTGTATGACATATGGTTTGTACCTTCAACGCAACTAAACAGCTCACCATGGCTGACAAAAATTCCCTTGCAGTCGCTTTCATGGGTGTCGTATGGAAAACCTATGTCTTCCCAACAAACTGGGCAATCGGTAACGAATTGCTGCGCCACACCTTGGGAGCCGTGAGTTTTGAATTGTACATCTGCCCAACCTTGTATTAATTTATTCATAATAGTTCCTTGTTGGTTTACATATATGGGCTTCCATGGAATCATTTGAGGTTCTGGGCTTATTTGGTTTGTTTTGATTCTATTTCATGTTATGCTGTGTTTTGAAATTATATGACGGATAGGGTGGTTTTTCGGTGATTTCTTTATGGAAGAGTTCCCTGCACATTTAGAATACACTGGTATCTATAGGTAATGGATTAGCGCTCTACAATTTGTTTTTTTTCCTGCTAATCGTTGATAGGTACCTCAATAATCCAGAAGCAATGGGTGGCGCTGCATGGTTTGGATTGGCCCTGATAAGCAGTAGTAAACTTGTCTTTTCCCTAGCCGTGATTAGGCATCTTGCAAACTGGTGGTTCCTTCGTAGCGTGGAAAAGTGAGGATCGATGCCTCTCTCATAAGGTCTTGAATGTTAGATCTAACTAAATTTATATTTTACCAGTCCGCATATGCGCAAACTTTATGGCGATTCCCTACGCAAAGAAGCAGGTTTCGTGAAAGTGATCAAGAGTGTCGCTAGTAAAAATGCGCGCATCCTTGAATCTCGTGCAGGAAAACATGCCCCAGAGCTAAAGCGAGTCGCTAAAGAAGTAAAGGGCACGTTCGATAAGGTTTTCGAGGAAACGGCAGATGCTGTCGAAGATTTCCTCGCTAAATGTAGGATATTTCTGCACAACCTGGGAAGAGAGGACTGATATTGTATAATTTATTTTTTCAGCTCGACCTAGAATATCTGAGGTTGTTCAGGATACTAAGGTTCTGTTACAGCAGTCTCGGGAGCGATTGGTAATTACGTGCGTATCACTATATATATTTCTAGTTTCGCTACCGATTTTTGAATGTTTTCTGATAGCCGAGTCGCGAATGACCTGTCCTCTTATGACACTACAAAGTACGCTGTATCGATCGTTCCAAGTTCTTTGACGGGCAAGCTAGCCTTCTACCTTGGCGAGCCGATCGCTGTCAAGTGGCAAGCCCCACATAAGCATTCCCGCAAAGATTGGATTGGTCTATATAGGGTCGGCCCATACTTTTTTTGTCTCTCGCATGGATTTGTCTGACTCATTTGCGTCGTTAGGTCGGTGCGAATAAGTCAAATTCTGTTACCAAAACCTCATCTATGGGGATGTGGATGCCCGTTCATGATGAGGAATGGGACGGGGATGTCCCTCTCGGATTGGACAGGTTGCCTAATATGCACTTCGACTCGGAAAACGGTACGGTGACCTTTAAGGGAAATAACCTCCCCTGGTTGGTCGGTCGATATGAAGTATTTTGAATTTTTTTTTGGAATACAAAGAATTTCTCTGATTACTTTCTAGGTCCGTTACCACCATGATGGAAAGTATAATGTTATGAGCTTGGACGGCCCGCTAGAAATATATGGTAATTTTCACATTAGCATTTTCCTGATCAATCTTTCTGAAATATTTGCCAAACTATTACCTAGTTGACACCCCCTCTGAACTTAATTTTACTACAGTTCGAGAATCGCTCATGCGCATCGTGCCGCTTTGTCTAGACTCAGATCCTTCTTTAATTCCTGTTTCTTGCAGACCCATAACTGGTCTCACAAACTCCCACCCGCAGTCACTAGACGAGGATCTGCATGTGGATCAAGAGGAGCAGGAGACACTTGACCGTGATCCGGATGATTTTACATTTTGGTCAGAGAGACAGGCCAAAAGGATTTGCGCTGCGATTAAGCAAGTTTTTGACGTGGAATATGCTCCAGAGGTAGTAGTAGCCGATGCGAATTTGACGGCATTGGCAAATCGGATCTTGCTATCAAAAGAGATCCTAACGAGTAGCACTAGCCTGCTTAGTGATTAGTAACTATAGATGGTAATGATAGTGGTTTTTCTTTTGTTCCTTGATGCTTTAAGCGGTACTTACTACTTTGTATCGTAAACTATGACACATACACGTTTTCTTGATTCCTGTGCTTTTTTTCTTCTAGGAATATTTGACTGACCTCAAGTCTTTTTAGCCAGGTAAGGCTATCATTCATCGCACTTTTTAAGGTAACGTATTGTTTAGATTACTGTACCCCATACAGTCACTGTTCCTTGCTAAACTCAATCTAGTATTTCCAGCTCCTCCACTGGGCTCTGACACCTGCATGCAGTTGTGTAATTGTCAACAATGTAGAGGGTCATTTCTCCACCGCCACACGGAATACGGACCTGTGTCCTTGCTTCCGTATTATTACCTCGCGAATCCGACAAATTTGAAATTCGGTACGATTGCTGTTGCTTACGATGTCAGCATCTCAGTATCGAGGGAAGCATTGTCAGGTTCGACGGAGAAGCCCGTCACGGCAATAGTGTTGAACTAGCTGGGCAAAAAGAAATAGCACTAAATTCATACTTCCCTGTTCTTTTTGGTAAGGAATTAACATGCACTGCCTGTGGCAGACTCAGCGGTATGAACGACAACATGCACCATGTCAGTTTCGATGGGTACGTGTGACGGAAATAGACATCTACAATATCATAGATTGGAGAGAACCAGGGGTTTATGACGGAATCCATTTAAAATTTACAAAACACTGCCTTGCATAATTTTACTTCCAGCCTGGGCGCCATAAGGGTGACGAAGCAGTCATTACTCGACCTACGTCCCGGCAGGTCAAGCTATATCGAACGCCCCTCTTCAATACTTTCTCTTTGCCGTCATGCTTAATTTCTGTATCCCCTAACATGTCACCGTTGCATACAATCATGGCTATATCAGTTTGTTCTGGTGTTTCCACGGCACGCCCTTGCAACATGACTCTATCCTCCAAGACACCTTCGATGCTGTGTAGCTTAAATAAATTAACTCATACTGAAATGCTCCAGGACTTGCCCGTGTAGATGATCTGTATACATAGAGCCCGAGGAGATAATCAGACTGCGTCGTTCAAGAAGGACAGACATAATAGGTGTTGTGTCTATGACTTTTCCTTTCCCGTGCGAAGCGGAAGATGTAACTTGCATGTCGTCATCTGCCTTGTACTGATAGTAGTGGAAAACGGAATGAGAACCTAAAGATAGGGTTGCGACTACAGGATAGTAGCTGGGACCATCTTCGTGTGGCTGAGACGGGAATGAGTAAGAACCAGGGGTTAATGATCAATTTGCGAACGTCACGCCTACCATAATTCCCTGGCCAGGAAGATACTGCGGGGGTCAAATGGGACAGTTCTTTGAATGGAGGATTACCCACTTCATTGAGAATTACATGGTTTGGTACTCCATGGGGAGATGAATTGAATGCTCCTGTGCTCTGTATACGCGAAATTATGCCGGGGCTGTTGAAAAAATGGATTCGCAACATGTGACTCTAAAATAAGCACTCTAAACCCACTAGTCCATTAAAAAATGAGGTAGATTTTCACTGATGAGGAGACCTTTCGCAGTTATTTCTCCACCTGGCGTTTTTCATAATTATGAGAACATATAGTTGACATATGCGCACGATAATAACGAGAGTTGGAAATTTTGTGGAACTAACCCCATATTTGAAGGCTAATGTATATGAAAAGTTTCTTAGTTGGAAAGCTGCCCACCGTAAGGAGGTGGATACGAACCGACGATTAGATAGCTTTTTCCACTTATGTTGGGGGTATTCAGATATCTACAAGCGGTAATGAAATTGTCACCAAGTCATTTGCAAGTGGACATGAGTTTGCAAACATACTTTACGAATCAGATATTCTTCTTCTTCGGGCTATCGTGACCTCAACCCTCCGATATAGATATCTGAGTCTCGTCATACATGATATAATGTCCATACCGTTACGAAATTGGGAATATAGAAGACATCTTTGCCCGGAACACACATGTACTTTGACAGATCGGCATTGTGCATGGTGTTGAGCCTCTTCGATAGTGTAGAGAGTTAAGCAACAAGGAAGCTGAAATCAAGAAAAAGTCAGAAACTTGGATACGGCATTTGACCGGACCGGTCTTTGGTTTGTCACGGCTGATGCCGCAATGTCAGAATTACTTTCATTTCTTTTCATTTCTTTCGTCAACTTCCGGTAGCAAGCACTGCAACAAGGAATTCATGTTATGATCTTCATCTGTAAGAAAAAGGAATTTGCTCTCCTTATCAATGGATTGTCTTAACATCATTCATATCATCTCACTATTCTCCACTTTGAACGGTGAGTTACTAAGACATTTTACAAGATTAATCTTTTGATGAGTGGGCGCTACCAAGACAGTAATGATGTAAATAAAGTGAATGTAGGGTTGCAAACTTTGGAGACTAATACTTCATGATGGTCCCTGATGTCAAACTCAATATTATTCGCACACGTGTGGTAGGCATGTTTCATAGTTTTCATTGGTATTATTTCATTGCTTGGTTTTCCCAAAGCTACACCTGTGCTATCCTACAGGAATATCCCAACAAAAAGTTGCTATGAAATGGATTTTACTCTCAACCAGCCATGTTAGTAAACTCTACCCTAGGAGGCAGTGGTGTAGGGAAGGTAGTATCTGACCTCAGGTTTAATCTATTAGTCAAGCGATCTACTCGCGGAAAGTTGAACCCGCGGCAAATGACTTTGACTTGTTGAGTTGCTCTAAAACCTTCAGATTGCTTAATTTTCCAACCTTGTAC